>OY728130.1:106342642-107592642 GCA_963277665.1 Viscum album
AAATGATGGATTAATACCGTGAAATATATGATCCTTTTTACTCATTAGATCATACGTATTACTGGAGTTCACATTCCTTCTACTGAGCACCATTTCTATACAATGGAAAACACTAGGTCAGATTATGAATTGCAATGGATAATTTTAAACATGTTAAATACCTAAGGTAAATCAAATAGTTTATGGATAGAATCCATAATAATAAAAATATTTTCTTTGAGGAGGTACATACTCGTACATCCTTCATACTGATTTGTAAAAAAAATCAGAATTATCCTAAGCATATCCCCCGGGAGTGTCATAACTAGAGTACACGAAGGCCCATTGTCATGCAGTAGTTCTCGTTCACATCTAGCTTAAAGCGGTGTTTCCGGGTTTTACCCCTAGGTACATATGTGCCAGAGCCACCTCTATCTACTCATATCTTGACAGTGATGTATTTCTGGGAAAACTCACAAAATCTCTACAATACCAAAATTCAGGGAAGTTCTTCTATACTAATCCTCAAAGTTTATCTTAGGGAAATGTGATATAATCAGAGTTTATCTAAATCTAGTTTCCAAGGTTTTTACTAAAATTCCTCTAACACCAACTATAATGCCCCAACCCTAGAAGCCCAGAGTCGGTGCATTATTACATAACATTGGCATGATCACAAAATATTATGTCTCGAAATACTGATTAGTTTAGTAGCCTTGGAAATACTAGATACATTAATAAGGTTTACATTACATTATAAAATGGAAAACTAAAACAACATTGTTTCTATAGAAAACACTGAGATACCATAGATTATACCTATATGTCAATCATAATATATTTCCTCGCATCCTGGGAAAAATAAAACATAGAAAGGGGTGAGCTCAAATGCTTAGTATGAATAACAATATAGAGGAAGCTTTCATAAATAATCATAAACATTTAATGCAATTTATATAACTAAAACAAAAGCCTTTTCAACATAAACTTCATTATACTATGGAAAATATAAATCAAAATAATTCCATTTACTTATTCACAAGGATATTCTACTATTCGAATAATCACATGCAATGTCAATAGCCACTTTAATAATGATGGAATGCATTATTCCAGACATTCATAACCACATAGTCAAGGCCTTGTGCCAAGAGTAAAAATAATATTTTGTCAAGGCCTTGTGTCAAGAAACTAGTTCGTCTCATGAGACATACCAATGTATCGAGGAGCTATAGCAGGCTCCACACATCCCTTACTAAGTCCAAATTAATTTCTCATATGAAAATGTTTAAACATAACATAAACATTCATATTAAAACTAGAATATGAAATGTCAATACTTTATCCATAAAAAAAGGAATGGTATAAAAATAACACATCCATAGTCAAACATATCACAAAACCTTCAATACAATATTGAAGATTTATATCATAATAAATCAACATCAAATATGTTTAAAATCCATCAAGGGATGTTGATAGAGATGAAGATGATTTGTAAAAATCTTTGAGAGAAATATCCCTATTTAATAAAAACATTTGAAAGTCACACAATTTAGAAAGGAAGACATTTAAAGACATTTTTGAATCAAAGTGTCCCATACCACATTGAAGTTTTTTAAAGGAATTAGCATTTTAGAAACATTCATGTCCATATAAATAAATCTTTAAAAACCATTTTGAAAACATAGACATTAACGAGAATGATTTAGAAGAATAAATATTTAAAACATTTAAAATGATGTTTTAGTAAAAACGTCCCTTAAAAATAATCCATTTGAAAACTCTTTTATGAAATATGTACATGGATAATAACTATGTCCCGGTAGATAGTTACACAGAAATAATCTCGGATAATAATTTGATTGAGGAATTAACCATTACCTTATACTTTTCCTTGGTCAAGGGTAGGTTAACCTCATATATAATTGGGAAATAATTGTTATTAAATTATACAAGAATCATATACATTAATATGATATCATATATGATCTTTTAACATTTCTTTGTTAATAATATCATAGTATTATCGTTATTTCATGTGTAAACTGATTCATTTTCCTTTATATGATTTGTTACATAAGTAATGTTTGTTATGGATAGGATGTATCTTTTTCATATTCAGAATGATATTATGTCTTTAAACATTATTTTTAATCATCTAATGAAAATTAGTCTTGAATGTATACGATGGGGAAAGAATCTCATCGCGTTCGTGGAGATGGTAATCCGTACGTATGCACGAGCGACAATATCATTTTTTTATATTATAATAATATATAATTGGATGGTATATCATAAATAAAGAATAATTATCATGTTATATTTATTATTTACATCAATCACACATCATTATTATACACATCCAAATAATAATTTATTGAATAACAGTTACACCACGACGTGGAGACGGTAAGCCGTACGTACACACGTATGGAGAAACGTCATTCAAGGAATGGATAGAATAATAAATATGGTTATAACATATTTATAATAACATAAAATTATATATAATATACTATAGTTATTATTTTAGAATTGAAACAACAAAGAAAGAGGAAGTGGAAGAAAAAAGGAACTTGAAAGAGGTGATTAAATATTTACCTCTTCTTCGGGTTATTTCTTTTGATTTGATCAAAATGATTCCTTAGTTTGGATTTATCACTAAAGTAAGTCCTCTAGGATGAAGGGAGGACAGTTGAGAGGGTATTTGGGTACGGGTTGGTCGATCCAAATGGCTTTGACGGTGTGAATTTGAGATAAGGGTGAGTGCCCTTTTATAAGAGAGGTGAGGGGCACCTTAGGAAAAGTTAGAAATATTATTTAATAATAAAATTGTTTTCGGTTTCTAATTAATACAAAATGAATTATTTAAATTATAAGGTGTGTCTGGGTCGAAAAACACTCAACCAATTGGTTTCAAATAGGTTTGGGTCACCATATTAACTTTATCTTTTAGATTCTACTCTCAGTTAAATAGTTTGATATTTACTACATCTCTTTGTATTTTTATATTATGTGGTTAATAAACTTACTATATACTTCAAAGAGAACTCCAAGTGGTTCATTAAGGATAGACCTATCATTATATAAATATTCTGTCTGATCCTTATATTTTTAGTAATCGAATATCATTTAATAATATAATATTTGTTTTAAAAACTCTTTTTTGTCAATTTTAACACTATTGGGTATTTTGTTGTTGCTAAATATATAACAAAATTATAACATTGAAACAAATTCATCTAAAAACCCCTAACATGTCATATTAACATAAAAAATTAGTTTAATTCATAAAAAGTCTCAAATTAAATTTATTTTTATATTTATAATATCAATTATTTTAATATTTCATTTATTAGGTAATTACTACATCATCATAGTTTTCTAAATAAATTTAATTATTTAATGTATAAAAATTAAAAATAAAATACCATTATGTAGGAAATCTTTTTATATTTCTAATGAATATTTATAGTCAAATTTATCTTATGTATCACTCTATAATAAAAATGTGTTATTTATTAAACTTTGATTTCAAATCTTTTAACTCTTCTTTAAATAAAATAATAATAAATGTTCTAATCTAATGCAGGTGAACCTAAAGGATCATATTTTATTCCAAAGGTTGATTTTGGTTGAATTATACTAAGCCAGTAGAATTAGGACAAGTGTTAGGGTAATAATAATATCATTTTTACCCTTAATTACTCTATTTACCTTTAACCGCGGTAAATAAAAGTCAAAAGTTACTATTCACAAAAAATTATTTTCATCTTATTGAACAAAATTTTACTTACTGAGGTTATACATGTCTCTAGGATTTTTTAAATTCAACTCACAGAAGCGGTGAAATTTAGTTTTATGCAAATTTTCAAATACTCCTAGGAGGTGGGTAAAAGATGGTAAAAAGTTCAATAAAACTTTTATATATCTAAACTTATTATAAAATCACTCCAATGAATTATTTTAAACATATATAGGTATTATGTATCTATTTTGACCAAAAATATATTTAATTAATATAAATAATGATTTAAATAAAAAGTCAGTTTTAACCAATAACTCAGTGTTTTTCACAATTCACCAAAAAATGACGTTTCTCCGAAAAATACCAAAAATTCATCCTATGAAATATTTGATATTCCGAATTCAAAAATGATGTCTATTTTACCAAATTGAAAACATATAAGTTTCATTAATTAATTTAAAATTAATTCCCGTTGTCAAAACAAATAGCGTTTTTAAGCAACAATATCTATCAAAAGATTGACAGTTGTTTATATCCAATTTCAAAGTAAAATTAATTATAATAACCTAAATTGTATTAAATGATAAAAATATAATATAATTATACTTAAAAACCAATCAAATTCATAATTTATCCCTATAAATTATTCCGATTAAAAAATTTGTTTTTAATTAAAATTTAGTATTTTTCACTATTCACCAAAATATGAAAGTTATCAGAAAAATTCCAAAAATTTATCCAAACGAAATTTTTATGTCTTGATTCTAAAGAAGAAGTTGATTTTGTTAAATTGAATATATAAAACTGTCAAATATTGGATTTAAAAATGGTTCTCTATCAAAAAGCGGAAAAATTGTATTTTCTAAAAAATACTTTTTTTTATCTAAAAAATGAATTTATTCTTATATTATGTCTAAGAAACACCTAGTATGGATGTTAAAATTATATGGAGTATAGAAAATTTAAAATGCAGTTAATACTTTTTATATAAGCTTTTGAACGACTAGTTTGGTAAGTCGTGGTGTGTTTGAACTCGGTGTTGCGTGTAGTGCAAGTTATTGTATTACTTTGAAGAAATAAGGTACTAGAAAATATTGGGGTGTTAAATTCTTCCCTCTTTCAATAAATTGCATCCTCCAAATTTGAAATTGTTCTTCCAAAATAGAATGTTGAAAATAAAAAATACTATTGTGGGAAAACCCACATCGGAAATTGGGTTAATAAAATTTAGTCTTAATAAGAAGAAAAGGGGAATGAAACATTCACCCCCAAATTATGATATCCATTAGGAGAAAATTGGTGGAAATTAGAGGCACTTAATTATAGGGAAAATGTAAATATTTATAGGGATTTATTGAGGTCATCAGTCACAAACAATTGTAGAATTGAGCATCTCAGAGACATCAACCTATGATGATTTAAAATATCATCTGTTCAAAAAAACATAAGGTATTAGGATAACACAATTTTTGTTTTAAGATCCCTTACCAAAAGTTTAAGAATTAATTTCTTCATAGAATAAGAGAAGAAAAAAAATATACTTGACATGTTGAGTTCCATCCTTTAACTAATTTCTCCCACAAACTGATCTCTCACTTTAAAAGATAATAGAACTTAAAAAATATTCTATTTATCCTATTCGTATAGGGTCTCAATAAACAGAATTTATAATTCACCTATCAGACCCTTTAAAAAAAGAAACTACATTATACAATCCAGGGACTTTACGTAGTCCAGTGGTAGGCGATAATTCCCAATCACACTATGGTTGTGGGTTCAATTCCTGCAGCTTTGTCCGAAATGACGGGTTGTCACACGGTCTGCATGTTGTCCTTTTTATTAAAATCCAAAAATAACCTTAACAACAATATCCCATTTCAAACATAATTCATTCCAACCTTTAGACTTATCCAAAATAGTTCTATGAAAACTCACAGTCCAAAATATATAAGGAACTTAAACACAATGAAGATCATTTTTTCCATGTAATAACATGTGAACACCTTCATCATGTATTATTTTAAAACATGGTAACACCCTGAATTATCATAAAACCATATAGATTACATTCATGATCCCTTATCCTTTATATAATACTGGATATATTCCTTATATCCAAAAATATTGAATATTCAAACAAATATGAAATAAACACATTGTTAATCAGTTCCAAGGAAGCCAAGAATATCCAATATAATTTATCAAAATCAACCATCTCTTATTCCAAAATCACTACCTCATTATCAGGACCACATTAAGGACTACGTTTCCTTTAACCATGTATTTCTCTAAAAATTGTATCTTATTATTAAGTCAATTTTCTTATAACCATATAATCATAGTTCCTCAATAAAATAGTACTGCAGTACAATCCTTATTTATCTACATAATTTATATAACCAATATATTGTTGATACAACACTCAAATGAAATAATTTTATAATAACAACATAATAACACTAGTCGTTCTTTTTCATCTGAGGTAGTATCATAACTTGATTATTATCCAATAGCAGCATCTAAGGTATACTCTGAAGACTGGGAAACAGATTCGCGTGGTGTACCAACGCCTTTCAAATGAAGCATTATACATTTGAAACTTTTTTCTTATCCTTTACATCACATAATTGGTGTCCTTTTTCACTACAATCATAACAAACTCCCATTCCCTTAAAATGTTTACAAAGGCGATTATTTCCACATTTATAAAATATGGGAAGATCATTCTTTTCCATATTCCCTTTATCTATCTTTCTATCTTCCACCCTTTTCTTCTCTTGCTTCCCTTAAAAGCCATAGGAATCAAATAATTCTTTACTTATCATATTAACACATGATACTATTTCTTCATATGTTGAGAAAACATGGGAGACTATTTCACTTATAAATGTTGGCTTAATACCATGAAAGATATGATCTTTCTTACTCTTTGGATCATACATATTACTTGAGTTCACATTCATTCTACTGAGCACCATTTCTATACATATGGAAAACACTAGGTCAGATTATGAATTACAATGTATAGTTTCAAACTTGTAAAATATCTAATGTAAATCGAACAATTTATGGATATAATCCATAATCATAAAAATATTTTCTTTTAGGAGGTATATACTCGTACATCCTTCATAATGATTTTTAAATAAAATGATAATTATCCTAAGCATATCCCCCAGAAGTGTCATAACCAAGAGTGCAACAAGGTCCGTTGTCAGGCACTAGTTCCCGTTCGTGTCTAGATCAAAGCGGTGTTTTCGGGTTTTACCCCTAGGTACATCTGTGCCAGAGCCACCTCTACCTGCTCACATCTAGACAGGGATGTATTTCTGGGAAAACTCAAAAAATATCTACAATACCGAAATTCATGGAAGTTCTTCTATACTAATCCTCAAAGTCTATCTCAGGGCAATGTTCTATAATCATAGTATCTAAATATAGTTTCCAAGATTTTTACTAAAATGCCTCTTATACCAACTGTAATGCCCCTACCCCAGAAGCCCAGAGTCAGTGTATTATTACACATCATTGGCATGATCACAAAAGATCAAGTCTCGAAATACCGATTAGTTTAGTAGCCTTGGAAATACTATATATATTCATAAGGTTTACATTATATCATAAAATGGAAAAATAAAACAACATTTTTTCTATAGACAACACTGAGATCCCATAGACTATACCTATATGTCATTCATAATATATTTCCTTGCATCCTGGGAAAAATAAAACAGAGAAAGGGGTGAGCTCAGATGCTCAGTAAGGATAACAATATAGAGGAAGGATTAATAAATAAGCATAAACATTTAATGAAATTTATATAACTAAAACAAAAGCCTTTTCATCATAAACTTCTTTATAATATGGAAAATATAAATCAAAATAATGCCATTTACTTATTCACATAGATATTCTACTATTCGAATAATCACATGCAATATCAATAGCCACTTTAATAATGATGGAATGAATTATTCCAGACATTCATAACCACATAGTCAAGGCCTTGTGCTAAGAGTAAAAATAACATTTTGTCAAGGCCTTGTGCCAAGACACTAGTTTGTCTCATGAGACCTACCAATGCATCGAGGAGCTATAGCGGGCTCCACCCATCCCTTACTAAGTCCAATGTATTTATCATATGAAAATGTTTAAACATAACATAAACATTCATACTAAAACTAGAATACGAAATGTCAATACTTTATCCATAAAAAATTAATGGTATAAAAATTACACATCCACAGTCAAAAATATCAAAAAACCTTCAATACAATATGGAAGATTTATATAATAATAAATCAACTTCAAACAAGTTTAAAATCCATCAAGGGATATTGATATAGATGAAAATGTTTCGTAAAAATCTTTGAGAGAATTATCCCTTTTTAATAAAAACATTTAAAAGTCACACAATTTAGAAAGGAAGACATTTGACGAAATTTTTGAATCAAAGTGTCCCATACCACATTGAAGCTTTTTAAAGGAATTAACATTTTAGAGACATTCATGTCCATATAAATAAATCTTTAAAATCCATTTTGAAAACATGGACATTAATGAGAATGATTTAGAAGAATAAATATTTAAAACATTTAAAATGACGTTTTAGTAAAAACGTCCCTTAAAAATAATCCATTTGAAAACTCTTTTATGAAACATGTACCTGGATAATAACTATGTCCCAGTAGATAGTTACACAGAAATAATCTCAGATAATAATGAGATTGAGCAATTGACCATTACCTTATAATTTTTCTTGGTCAAGGGTAGGTTAACCTCCTGTATAATTGGGAAATAATTGTTATTAAATTATACAAGAATCATATACATTAATATGATATCATATATGATCTTTTAACATTTCTTTGTTAATAATATCTTAGTATTATCATCGTTTCTAGTGTAAACTAGTTCATTTTTCTTTATATGATTTGTTACATAATTAATGTTTTTTATGGATAGGATGAATCTTATTCATATTCAGAATGATATTAAGTCTTTAAACATTATTTTTAATCATCTAATGAAATTAGTCTTGAATGTATATGATGGGGAATGAATATCATCGCGTTCGTGGAGATGGTAATCTGTACGTATGTAGGAGCGACAATATCATTTTTTAATATTATAAAAATATATAATTGGATGGTATATCATAAATACAGAATCATTATCATGATATATTTATTGTTTACATCAATTAAACATAATTATTATACACAACAAAATAATAATTTATTGAATAACAATTACACCACGACGTGGAGATGGTAAGCCGTACGTACACACATATGAAGACATGTCATTAAAAGGATGGATAAAACAATAAATATGGTTATAACATATTTATAATAACATCACATTATATAGATGATACTATAGTTATTATTTTAGAATGGAAACAAGAAATAAATAGGAAGTGGAAGAATAATGGAACTTGAAAGAGGTGATGAAATGTTTACCTCTTCTTCAGGTTCTTTCTTTTGATTTGATCAAAAGGAATCCTTAGGTTGGATTTATGACTAAAGTAAGTCCTCTAGGATGAAGTGAGGAAAATAGTATCCCATTTCAAACTTAATTCATTCCAACCTTTAGACTTATCCAAAATTCTTCTATCCAAACTCATAGTCGAAAATTTATAAGGAACTTAAACACAATGAAGATCCTTTTTTCCATGTAATAACATGTGAACACCTTCATCATGTATTATTTTAAAACATGGTAACACCCTACATTATCATAAAACCTTATTGATTACATTCATTCTCCCTTATCCTTTATATAATACTGCATATGTTCCTTATATAAAAAAATATTGAATATTCCAACAATGATGAAATAAACAAAAAATTAATCAGTTCCAAGGAAGTCAATAATATCCAATATAATTTATCCAAATCAACTATCTCTAATTCCAAAATCACTACCTCATTATCAGGACCACATTAAGGAGTACATTTCCTTCAACCATTTATTTTTCCAAAAAGTGTATCTTATTATTAATTCACTTTTCAAAGATCCATATAATCTTAATTCCCCAATAAAATATTATTGTAGTACAATCCTTATTTTTCTCCATAATTCATATAACCAAAATATTGTTGATAGAACAATGAAATTAAATAATTTTATAATAACAAAATAAGAACATTATTAATTTTTTTATCATCTGAGGTAGTATTATAACTTGATTATTATCCAATAGCATCATTTAATATATACTCTGATGACTGAGACACTGATTTACGTAGTGTCCCAACGCCTTGAAAATGAAGCATTGTTCATTTGAAACTTTTTTCTTATCCTTTAAATCACGTACTTGGTGTCCTTTTTCTCTACACTTATAACAAACTCCCATTACCTTAAAGAATTTACCAAGGTGATTTTTTCCACAGTTATCAAATATCGGAAAATCCTTATTTTCCATCTTCCCATTATCTATATTTCTCTCTTCCATCCTTTTCTTCTCTTAAATCCCTTAAAAGCCACATGACTTAGAGAATTATTTCCCTATCTTATTAACACATGATACTATTTCTTCATATGATGAGAATACATGGGAGACTATTTCTCTTCTAAATGTTGTCTTAATACCATGAAAGATATGATCCTTCTTAATCTATGGATCATACTTATTACTGGAGTTCACATTCCATCTACTGAGCACCATTTTTATACAATGGAAAACACTAGGTCAGATTTTTAATTGCAGTGGATAATTTCAAACTTGTAAAATACCTAATGTAAATCGAACAGTTTATGCATATAATCCATAATCATAATAATATTTTCACTAAGGAGGTATATACTCGTACATCCTTCATAATGATTTGTAAATAAAATGAGAATTATCTATCCCCCAAGAGTTTCATAACCAAGAGTGCAGCAAGGACCGTTGTCATGCATTAGTTCCCGTTCTAGTCTAGCTCAATGCAGTGTTTCTGGGTTTTACCCCTAGGTACATCTGTACCAGAGCCGGCTCTAACTCCTCATATCAAGACAGGGATGTATTTCTTGGAAAACTCACAAAATCTCTACAATACCAAAACTCATGGAATTTCTTCTATACTAATCCTCAATGTCTATCTTAGGGAAATTTGATATAATCAAAGTTTATCTAAATCTAGTTTCCAAGGTTTTTACTAAACTTCCTCTGATACCAACTTTAATGACCCACCCCTAGAAGCCCAGAGTCGGTGCAATATTACATATCATAGGCATGATAAAAAAAGATCAAGTCTTAAAATACCGATTACTTTAGTAGCCTTGGAAATAATAGATACATTTATAAGGTTTATATTACATCATAAAATGGAAAACTAAAAAACATTTTTTCCATAGAAAACACTGAGAACCCATAGACTATACCTATATGTCAGTTATAATATACTTCCTCGCATCCTAGGAAAACTAAAACATAGAAAGGGGTGAGCTCAGATGCTCAGTAAGGATAAAAATATAGAGGAATCTTTCAAAAATAAGCATAAACATTTAAGGAAATACATATAACTAAAACAAAATCCTTTTCAACATAAAATTATTTATAATATGGAAAATATAAATCAAAATAATGCCATTTTATTATTCACATGGATATTCTACTATTCGAATAATCACATGAAATATCAATAGCCACTTTAATAATGATGGAATGCATTATTACAGAATTTTATAACCACCTAGTCAAGGCCTTGTGCCATGACTAAAAATAAGATTTTGTGAAGCCTTGTTCCAGGACACTAGTTTGTCTCATGTGGCCTACCAATGCATCGTAGAGCTATAGCGGGCTGCACCCATCCTTTACTAAGTCTAATGCATTCCTTATATGAAAAGGTTTAAACATAACAAAAACATTCGTATTAAAACTAGTATATGAAATGTCAATACTTTATACATAAAACATGAATGGTACAAAAATAACACATCCATTATCAAACATATCACAAAACCATCAATACAATACGGAAGATTTATATAATAATAAATCAACTTCAATCAAGTTTAAAATCCATCAAGGGATGTTGATATAGATGAAAATGATTTGTTAATTTTTTTGAGAGAAATATAAATTTTTAATAAAAAAATTTAAAATTCACAAAATTTAGAAAGGAAGACATTTAAAGACATTTTTGAATCAAAGTGTCCCATACCACATTGAAGCTTTTGAAAGGAATTAGCATTTTAAAAACAATCATGTCCATATAAATAAATCCTTAAAAACCATTTTGAAAACATGGACATTAATGAGAATGATTTAGAAGAATAAATATTTAAAACATTTAAAATGACGTTTTAGTAAAAATTCCCTTAAAAAGTATCCATTTGAAAACTCTTTTATGAAATAGTGACATGGATAATAACTATTTCCCAGTATATACTTACACAGACATAATCTCAGATAATAATGAGATTGAGGAATTAACCCTTACCTTATAATTTTCCTTGGTAAAGGGTAGGTTAACCTCACGTATAATGGGGAAATAATTTTTATTAAATTATACAAGAATAATATACATTAATATGATAAAATATATGATTTTTTAACATTGCTTTGTTAATATTATCTTAGTATTATCATCGTTTCGAGTGTAAATTGATTCGTTTTCCTCTCTATGATTTGATACGTAAGTAATGTTCGTTATGGATAGGATGTATCATATTCATATTCATAATTATATCAAGTCTTTAGAAATTATTTTTATTCATCTAATGAAAATTAGTCTTGAATGTATACGATGGGGAATGAACCTTGTCGCGTTCATGGAGACTGTAATCCGTACGTACGCACGAGGGACAATATCATTTTTTGATATTATATTAATATATAATTGGATGGTATATCATAAATACAGAATCCTTGTCATGTTATATTTATTATTTACATCAATTACACATCATTATTATACACATCCAATTAATAATGTATTGAATAACAACTACACCACGACGTGGAGACGATAAGTCGTACATACACACATATGGAGACATGTCATTCAAAGGACGGATAAAATAATGAATATGGTTATACCATATTTATAATAACATCACATAATATATAATATACTGTTTTTATTATTTTATAATGGAAACAACAATGAAAGAGGAAGTGGAAGAAGAAAGGAATTTGAAAGTGGTGATGAAATATTATCTCTTCTTCAGGTTCTTTCTTTTGATTTGATCAAAAGGGATCCTTAGGATGGATTTATGACTAAAGTAAGACCTCTAGGATGAAGGGAGGATAGTTGAGAGGTTTTTGGGGAGGGGTTGGCCGAGACAAATGTCTTTTACAGTGTGAATTTTAGAGAAGGGGGAGTGCCCTTTTATAAGAGGGGTGAGGCCCACCTTACGAAAAGCTAGAAATATTATTTTATAATAAAACTATTTTCGGTTTATAATTAATCCAAAATAAATTATTTAATGTATAAGGTGGGTTGGGGTCGAAAAAAACTCAACCAATAGGTTTTAGATAGTTTTAGGACACCATATTAACTTTATCTTTTAGATTTTACTCTTAGTTAAATATTTAGACATTTATTACGTCTCTTTGTATTTTTATATTATATGGTTAATAAAATTACTATATACTTCCAAGAGATCTCTAAGTGGTTCATTAGTGATACAACTATAATTTTATAAGTCTTTTGGCCGAACCTTAGATTTTAAGGAATAGAATATCATTTAATAATATAATATATTTTTTTAAAAACTCTTTTATGTCAATTTTGACACTATTTGGTATTTTGTTATTTCTAAATTTATAACAACATTATTACTTTAAAAAAAATTCATCTAACCAACCCTAAAAAGTCATATTAACCTATAAAATTAGTGGAATTCATAAAAAATTTCAACTTACATTTATTTGTATATTTATAATATCAATTATTTTAATATTTCATTAATTAGGTAATTACTGCATCATCATTGTGTCTAAAATAAATTTAATTATATAATGTCTAAAAATTATAAATAAAATACCATTATATAGGAAATATTTTTATATTTATAATTAATATTTATACTCGAATTTATCTTATGTATAACCCTATAATAAAAATGTTTTAGTTATTAAACATTGATTTTAACTCTTTTAACTCTTCTTTAAATAAAATAATAATAAACGTCCTTATATAATCCATGTCGACCTAAAGGATCATGTTTTATTACTAAGGTTGTTTTTGGTCGAATTATACCTAGCCAATAGAATTAGGACATGTGTTAGGGTAATAATAATATCATTTTTACCCTTAATTACCCAATTTACCTTTAACCGCGGCAACTAAAAGTCAAAAGTTACTATTCACCAAAAATTATTTTTATCTTATTGAACCACATTTTACTTATTGAGGTTAACCATGTCTCTTGGAGTTTTTAAATTCAACTCACAGAAGCGGTAAAATTATGTTTTATGCAAATTTGAAAATACTCATTGGAGGTGGGTAAAAGACGGTAAAAAGTTCAATCAAATTTTTATATATCTAATCTTATTATCAAATGACTCCAAGGAATTATTTTGAACTTATATATGTATTATGTATATATTTTGACATAAAATAAATTTAAATAAAATAAATAATTATTTAAATAAAAAGTCGGTTTTAACCAATAACTCAGTGTTTTTCACTATTCATCAAAAATTGAAGTTTCTCAGAAAAACACCTAAAATTTATCCTAATCTATATTTGATATTACAAATTAAAAAATTATGTCTATTTTACCAAATTCAAAACATAAAAGTTTCATTAATTAATTTAAAATTAAATCTTCATTGTCAAAACAAATATCGTATTTTTAAGCAACAATATCTATCAAAATATTGGCACATATTAATGTCCAATTTCAAATTGAAATTAATTATAATGACCTAAATTGTATTAAATGATAATAATATAATATAATTATACTTAAAAACCAATCAAATGCATAATTTAATATTATAAATTATTTTGGTTAAAATAGCCATTTTTATTAAAATTTAGTATTTTTCACTATTCACCAAAATATGAAAGTTATCAGAAAAACACCAAAACTTCATCAAAAATAATTTTTTATGTCCCGATTCTAAATAAAAAGTTTATTTTGTCAAATTTAATATATAAAAGTTTCAAATATTGGATTTAAAAGGGTTTTACATCAAAAGGCCGAAAAATTACATTTTTTGAAAAGCACTTCCTTTATTTATGTAAATTAATTTGTTCTTATATTATGTCTAAGAAACACATAATATGGATGTTTAAATTATATAGAGTATATAAATTCAAAATGCAGTTAATAATATTCATAACTTCTTTTGAACGACTAGTTTGGTAAGTTGTGGTGTGCTTGAACTCAGTGTTGCGTGTAATGAAAGTTATTGAATTAATTTGAAGAAAAAATGTACTAGGAAATATTGTGGTGTTACATTTGGAAATGAGGTCCCATTTTGATAAAGAAATATTGGGAGTTTCTGGTTTCATGAATAAATCCAATGGAAACTGTTTGGAAGTAGTGATTCTTAAAATTAAAACACACGTCTCAAGGAACTACGAAATAGTAATATACCTAGGAATAAAATCTCCATCACCCCTAATATTAAAATTTCCCTCAATCATCCAAACTCAAGCTTATAGCATATGGTGTTGATAAATATATCATTATACTAGACAATATAAACTATCCCTAAAGTAAACCAACTCTGGTACATACAAAAAATCATAACCTAGATCTACATGATGGATGATCCATCCTAACTATACTATATAATTAGTTCTAAATGTTCTAGAGTTAGTCAGAAAACTATTAGAGACCATGAATGGGAATATTTTGATTTCCACACCCTATTGATGGGTTATCTTTTCTAACTTGATTTATTTTTATTACCTATGCATTATTACATTTGTTTCAAAAAAAACTCATAAGTGCCTAACTATATTATCCAACTTAACAATTTGATACCAATATTTCATGTCCCAAATTATCAGTAATATGGGATGTGAAACACTTTTTGTGTTATCCATGATCATATCATTTTATATAGGTATATTGGAAAATATTACATGTTCTTAAATAAAACAAATCAATTATTATTTCTAAAATAATCCTGATTTTGACCCTACTAAAATATAGTTTAATATCTAAATTTTGTATTTAGGATTAATTTTTTTGAAGAAGAAAAAAATATACCTGTTCTATCTCACCCTAATTACCCCCTCCCAAGGTGTCTCTGAAAAACTTGTTGTCCTAAAAAAATAACAGGAAGGGAGAAAACTAATCCCAAATAATTGAAAATATTGAAGTAAATTTGAAATATATGAGACAATCCATGGATATTTATCCTTACACCCACATATTTTTTTTATTATTCCTTTAATTACAGTGACTTACTTTAAGAGGTGGAGAATAATGATATTGGAAATTTAAGTACTTTAAGTTTTTCATTTAAGGACCTTGTATCACGATGAGAGAAATTTCATTCTATCAAACCTAAAAAGTGTACCCTATCAATGTAAATTAAACACTGGAAAGAAAATTTATTTCATTTATCTAAATTATAGAAATTAATGAATGATACATGATGATGTGGCAATACCTGAATAACTAATATCTATTATTGAAGTGTTTTAATAATAATATAACTCTCTCTTGGTACTCTAAATCTTACACAATTTATGAATTAGTTCCATTACATGTTCATAAATAAAAAACAATGTAACAAAAATTACACCCTTCAACGACATGGTGTAGAATTGAATTCCATGAATCTCTCAAAATTTGGAATTCTTTAACCCATATTTACTCTTTCCAATAATTGTTTCATGTTCTATGATATGTAATAAACTCTCTCTATATACTCGCATTCTATATCCCCTTCATAAAAACCACGTATCCAATTTATATGAAATATTTAATCTCCCTTTATCTAAACCTCAAATCTCTATTGATTTATACCTTGTGTCCTATATTTATGTTTTTTTGACACATCTATTTAATTAATCTATAAGAACCTCATTAGATTACCCAAATAAAAAACATAATTTTCAATAATTTTTAATGAATCATATATATCACATAGTCTATTTAGTTGTCTCTATTATTTTGAAAATAATTTTCCTTAGAAATAATTAATCCTTCAATACCATATTGAAATTGGTATTATTTAAAATGGACCATCTCAATTCATATATAATTAAATTTTATTCATGAAAATCATTGAAAATTAAATATTTCATCAAAAATAATATAAATAGATCCAATATATCCTTTATAAAAAATAAAATGAAATAAAATATTTTTGTATTCATGATTATCATCACCATTCCGTTAAATCACCCCAAATAATTTTTAATAAATATTTCTACCTTTTCTATGAAAATATCCAAAAAATAATATTATCTTGGGATAATTGAATTAATTAATACTCTTTCACAAATAATGAAAAAATAAATATTGGTCATACATTTTAATGATACCCTAACAAGGGGGGTTTGAATTATGTAATGAGAAATTATAATGTCCCATTTATTGGTCTCTTTCCATGGTAAATAGGAACATACATATCCTCCAAAGTTAATCTAAACGTGATAAAATCACAAGACATAAAAAATTATTTATTGATGTTCCAAAAATCACTAATATGACTATTTGAAAAAGTAAAACAGTTGACTCATTGTCCCTCTTGGTTTGAAACCAATCACAGTGAAATTTTCACCACTTCCTTCAACAAGAACGCCTCACTATCAAATAAGTGAACTTCATTAATTCATAAAAATAAATAAAACATCAAGAATAACAGCTCTATTTTTGTAATAATATACTTGAACTTTATCAGGTTTATGATCTTATTATTATTATTATTTATATTTGTATAAATATATCAACAAGAGAAAAATCTCATTCTCTTTTGAGAATATGAAATTTTAGTATATCTGTAATGAACCCTAATTAATGAAACTTTAAGCGAAAGGGGGTGAATCACATGTTATTTTATTTATTCTAGTTATTAATTTAAAAAATAATTGATATTTTTAGGGAATTTGATATATATTATGATATATGTGTTGTTTTCAAAAGTTGATTTGTTGAAACCACCTTTTATAAAAGGATAATCCTTCCACGTTTGCAGTGGTTCGATTATATGAATAGTTGTGATTATGATAATGTTTCATGTAAAGGGGATAATGAAATAAATTTGGAATCCTGCATAAATGATGTAAAACATGGAAACATTTTTCAATGTGGAATGGTTGTAACCACCGTTGTGACATTTTCTGTTGGTGTGGAGATTGATATGGGTTTTGTTGTGGGAGGTTGTTGTTGGTTCCAGGTTATTAGTAGTTTGGGTAGCAGACATTATGATCAAAGAAACTTTTGGGAAAAAAATATCTTTGTTGATATGGAGATGGTAGTGGGTTGGTTATATGGAAAGGATATGATATTTTGATGGATTTTATCATATTTTGTTTGTACTATGATGCGAGTTTGAGTTATAGATAAACGATTTTTTTGAAACTATAATTAGTACTGGAAAACGGTAATGGATGTGGGGATAGAAATTTAATTAATCATTGTATGAGATTGAAATATAAGTGCATGGAATGAAATGGGCAATTACTATGATTAATATTATTATTGGTTTGGAATTATTTGTTATTAAATATGGAAATAAATGGCGTAATGAAAATAAATTGGTTGGTAAATGGTAAATTTTGAAATAGTTGGATGCATGATTGAAATACGATGTTTTGTGCATTACTATAGCTATTTCATTAAGGGAATGTGTGATGGTTTATGTGGTAGTGGTGGATAAAAATAATAGTGGAAGGTGGTATTTGTTGGGTGATGCTTGTGGGATGTAATAAAGACATCTACATGTGAAACCCTTATAAGTAGGGATTGTGTGTACTTATAATACCTTGTATGTTCTTATGATTTCATATTCACCCCACTAAATTCAAATATTACAAATAACACCAATTTAGGTTTCAAGGGATTTCCCTAAACATCCATGTTAGTGAAATAATAGATAGAAAACTACCCCCTCTTCCCCAACCTCTCTTTTCAGTGTAGCACATGGTATGTCTATAAAGATGGTACTTTGTGGGGGACAATCATGGTAGGATGATGGCATAAGGTCGATGTATTTCAAGTTCATGAAAACTTATTATGATGGATATAGATATTAGGTTGAATACAAATTTTTATCTGATGATAGATTCCAACATAGGATATTGGACTCTATAGGTGGTTGTGATTGGTGAAGCTATAAACCAACCCTCATCAGCAGTAACATAAGTATTAGACTAATCCCAACATGATAATTTTTACCTAGATAAAGGTTGGGATATGTAGGGGCATGGTTTGACACACATCGGTGATGAATATATATATATATATATATGCGCTTGGTATATGATGGATATAAGGGATGAGAGTGCCCATACAAATGTTATTAGGGAATCAGATCAAGAAACACGTGAGGAAGTTGTTGTTGGGTGCCTTTTGATGCATTCATTTGATATTATTTTATTGTATTTATCTATGATTCTTGGTATGTGAGACTTGGTGATAATGGGTGGTAATTGAACTTGTGTAGGTGATTATTGGTTCTTCTGTCTATTCACTAAAGAATTAAAATTTGTCTTTAAACTTTTCTTGAGATTTCCTAAATTTGATTTTATTGAGTACATATGTTATTAACACCCCTATATATAAAATATTTTTCTGGTTTCCATGTAGGATTTCATGATCGGGTTATATAGTGACTGAGGATTTTCATACACAAATATTAAATATTTTTAGATGAACATTAATTACGTTATATAAACACCCCCTATGGATCATAAACGTATAGTGAATTTGGAAACATGAAAACATAGAAAACTATTTCATATGTGAAATAAATCATCTCTCACAATTTTCTTCATAACTATCACCCTACTTAGTCGTATCATACATAATATTTTTTTTTTATAGACTATGAAAAGGAAACATAATAAAGGGTGATCTCATATTCACAGTTAGGGAAAACAAGGGAGATACGTAAGAATAATATGAATACAATGGTATGATAACATAATTATAATATTTGAAAACCATACCCTACATATTGAAGATCATAACCCAGATTTTTGGAATAAATATTGGCAGTTCATAAAAGAAGGATCATAAGGAAATCAAAGAATATGATCCATGGGAGAATAACATTATAATAAGACACAAAATTATGACATACACATAAGCATAGAAAATCATTCCTATAGTAGTCAAGGATTGTTTCCAAAATAGTTATAGTGTAATGGGTTCACTCCCCAAATGATCATAGTAGTCAAGGTTCACTCTTAAGACAATAATATTATAAAAATTCCATTACTGAACCAGGTTCAATCCTTATTCCAATCCAATCTATCTCATTATATATAAATATTTACCCAAAACATTGGAGGGAGATATAGGTCCTACCCATCACATAGTGAAAATCATGAATATCTGTGCCACAAGATCACAAAAAATTCATCATATCATAACCCATGAAATTAAATGGGTTTTATAAACATTTAATTATATTTTAACGCATGAAATAGAGAAAAGTTTCTAAAACTTTCATCCTTTCATCAAAGCATAACCTATGAAAATAATCTATTTTCATAAATATGATATCATCATAAAAACAAAACATTTATATAAAGAGTAATAATGGTATCTATGGACCATATCCATAATAAGGAATATGTAACATCTAAAAACATCATCCTATATTGAAAATTATTTTGAAAAGAAACTTGAAAATATTCTGGAGGGAAATGAATTTTATTTGAAAATAACTTTTTAAAACTAAAAAAATTATAATTTTTTTGTAAATCCTTTTCTGATAAGGTAGACATTGAATACTTATAAAATAATCTTTAAAAATATTTTGAAATATTTCTTGAGGATAAAATTAGTTCGTCTTTGGGAAAAACTTTTTAGAAGATAATTTTTTTAAATAACTTTATTTGAAAATAACCTCATAAACATAGAATGGAATATTCAAGAAAATAAGGTACATGACTGTGGTATATTATGTTCATACCGTACACATTAAAATGAATATTTCATTCACATAATCTATAAATTCCAAACAGGAATTATTTGAAAAAAAGACATGAAGGCTCATTTAATTTTTTTAAAAGTAAAACATGGGTAAAAATTTCGTCAATAAATATTTTTCATAATGTTAAAATACATTTTTTAAAACAATTTTAAAAAATAGTTTTGGATGAAAAATGATTTTTCAACCTAAGAGAGAAATAAATAATTTTTTTATGAAAACAATTATTTTGAAATATTGAGTAAATAAAGAGGGAAAAATGAATGAACAAATGTATTGTAATGACATAATAATAGGAGAATAAAATTCAAGAGTTTTTTTGAGATATATTTCAAAATAATTTATCATTGGAAGTATAATAATGTGTTATCCTGAAAAATGATGTGATTATAATATAAAACTCATACCAATTTGGTAACATTGAATCATAATATTTTCGATATAATAACATTTAATGAAACTTATAATATCATTAAAAAAATGAGATTCATGATATAACGTGTAAAATGTGAAGTATATACATCTCATAAAAGAATATAGGTGAATAACATAATATATGACTCAAAGAAGGAAAATTGAGACAAAAATACATTTACTTAAGTTTCAACTTACATAGTACACATTAGAAACTCTTGGATAACAAATGTAACTTTATTATACATATATCATAGGATCATAATTATATATATCACATCATATGTTATTTTTTTATGTTATTTTACTACCTGTTTAAAAACAATTCCACATTAATGTCACATATTAGGCAACGACTGCATTATTTTTCGTGTATGTTTTGATTTTTTATTTTTTATCCTCTTAGTTTGATCATGGTTAAATAACCTAAATACTTTTATCCATGATATAAATATCATATATTAATTATATATATTTTATAATAATCAATAATATTTAGAGAAAAAAATTGAAATAAACCGTCCATGGAGACAGTAAGACTTACGTACGAACGAATGATATTTCCATTTTAGATAAAGATATAAAGAAAGAAATTTAAAGAATATATTATAATTATATAATATTTTTTTTTATATATGACATATATGTTCATTAAAACTATCCTTATTACCTTCCATGTATATCCAAAACAAAACACATCGCTTCGCGATGCAGTAGTCCACTATACACACTAGCAACATTATCTTAATCCAACAAAATGGAAAGTATAAAGTTATATATTATATAATAATTACATAAGTATAATAACATCATAAATATCATATATAAAAATTTAATCCATAATTATAACTAGTTGTTTATGGTGCTGATGTTAAATGAGTAACATCAGAATGTGAGGCGGTAGTCCTCCGTATACATGAATTATGGTTTCATATCCCATTTGATAGAAGTGGATATGGTTTTAGTTCATGAACATAACATAAAAAATATCAGTATATTTAAAATAATTAGGTTATTATGTAATAATTTATTAATAATAATTGAATTTTGTAGAGGAATAAATAAAATAAAACTCTCGGTTATGGCAGTTACCTCTTCTTCGGAAATTTTTTTTTTGAAGCACAACAACTATTAGGATAGATTATAACCAAAATAAAGCTTTTATTATTGGACGAGGGAATTAAGGAAGTTAGTTTTCTAGGATTTTCTTATCCAAAGGGTTTTAGAAATGTTAATTGGATAGGAGAACATGTGGCCTTTTATAAGTGAGGTGAGTGGCACACTTGTAATATTTGAAAATAAAAAGGAGTACCAATGTTTTTAAACAAAAAGTATAAAAAAGACCATTATAGATTATAGAACATATAAGGTCAAAATATGTAAATTAAATTATAATTGGATCTTTTTTTTGTCATTTTTAACCCTTATCGTTTTTGTTTATCCCTCGAAAAATCCATTTTTACATTAACCGCGATAAATAATTTTTTACTATTTCCACAATTATTTATGGGAAAAAAATTAATTTTACCTTATTATATAATAAAAATTATTATTATTAAAAATATGGAATCCATTTTTTCAAAATCAATTCATATAATTGGTTATCCTTGATTTAAAATTAAACCCACATATGTGACGATAAGGAAATTTTCCAAAGAGAAAATGTTCAAAAGTTTAAAATGATTTTACATAAAACATTAATATGAAAATGATTAATAAGAACAAAATTAGAGTAATGGATATATAATTTACTTAATTTTAATTTAGAACCCATTTTAAAATGAAAAATAACCTTTTAATGTTTAAAATGGAAACAAGGTTTTCAATAAAAACAAGTATAAATTCCATGTATAAATTCTTACAAAGACATTGTCACCAATTTCAAATTCTAAATCATGTCAATGACTATCAGTATAATATTTTTACTGAGTCTAAGCTTACTTGATGTGATTTTGAATGTATATGACCTTATGTTCCATTTATTCAGTTATCTCATGTCAAAATATCTTTATTTCTTCATATTCATCCATGCATGTTGTATCTCTACGCTTCTTTCCATAGAGGGATTCATAAGGTGCCATCTGATTGCTGGAGTGAGATCTATTATTGTCTGAAAACACGACTAAAGGAAGTTGTTGATACCACACACCTTTTAAATGTAAAAAAAGATATCAAAATATCCTCTAGGATTTAATTTTTCCCTAAAATTGACCATATTTGATATGGTGATATTCAATGTTGAAAGATAACTCCATATCCAGAGTTATTGAAGAGTTCCATAGAATATCAAAGTAAATATCAAAATCTTGACCCAAAAAAATGGAATGTGGTAAACCATGAAACCTTATCACATCCCTAAATGTATATTATGGAAATAATATCATGAGAAAAGTCTTCTGTGAATGTGATAAAGTGTGTTTACTTTTTATGGTGATCAACTACAACCCATGTAGCATTATACCATTTTGACATTTTGGGGAGTCAGATGAAAAAATAAATGGTGGTGTTTTACCATTTCCATTATGGTAAAGATAATGGATGTAAATTCACCTTATAATTTGGTATCTCAGATATAACATGTTGACATACAAAAAAACTGAGATATAGACTCTGTGATATATCTCTTCATGCCATCCCACCAAAAATATTTTTTCAAATCTCTATATATCTTCATATTTCCAGGATTAATAAAAAATGAATAACTATGATATTTCACTAATAAATCCTTATTCCAATATTGTATGTATGAAACTCATACATTTTTCATGAACCTTATATTTCTACCATGATCAAAGATAAAATTTGAAACATTGGTAACTGTTTTTATCTCTACATATTCCTATTGTACCTCTTTAATCTTTACTAGGATAGTTGGTAGAAAATTCAATTTGATCAAGATAATATTTCTCCCCTTCCATATGGATTTTAAGATATATACATTGAAAGTAAAAAAATATTTTATCTTTTTTGATCCTCATCATGGATAAGTTAGCATGGTCCTTCCAATTCTAGGAATCAAAAAACTTGTTCACTTTCCTAGGGTGGTAATATATTGAGCAGTTAGAATCTTTAATCATCTCTAACCATAATCTATAGAACATATTCAAATATTTCTATGTGAATGTATGCATTAAAATATTGAGATCATTATATATATATATATCACACTTTTCACTATCATGATAATTCCATCATTTATTTAATGTCAAATTTACCTTGGATAACTCCAAATCATGAGTTGGGTAATTTTTCCCTCGAACAATAAATTTTCATAATCCATAAGCTATATCCATTACATTATTCATAATAATGAATCCAAATCCCTTCTTGGATTCTTTAGTATAGATTATAAACCATTATCCACTATAGGCTAATGTTATCATAGGTGCGTTGACTAATCTATTTTTAGTTCCTTGATATTTCCCTCTCATTCATCTATCCACAGGAAGTTGGCCCCCTTCTAAGTTAATATAGTGAGTGGATTATATAATCATGAGAAGACTTCCAAAAATCATAAATAATATCTATATAAAAATAAAAAATTACGGATATAAATAAAAATGGTTGGTCTGGGACAACAATCAGTATCCTCTGTCTTTGATGGATCTACAGGTATACCATCTCTTTAGATTATATAACCCACAAATGAAAATGTTTCCATCCAAAATTCAAAATTTGTAAATTTTTCATATAGTCTATCCATAATTATATTCTTTAGTATAAATATCAAAGGATATTCATTCTCTTCCTTTCCCTTTTAATATATAACAATATCATCTATAAAAACTACCACAAACTAATCAAGTAAATCTCTAAAGAAACTATTTATTAAATCCATGAAGATGAAAGGAGAATTAGTTAGACTGAATGGAATCTATATATATTCATAGTATCTGTACCTTTAAAAGAATTTTTTCTTGGGTATATCTTCATTTTTTATACTTAATTTATGATATCCAAAATGAAGGGTAATCTTGGAAAATTATTTATCTCCAAAAAGTTGATTAAATAGTTTATCAACATGGGATAGAGGATACTTGTTCTATATGATGTTCTTTTTCATCACCTAATAATCAATGTAGAGTCACATAGATCCTCCTTTATTTTAAACACAAAATATAGGTGCACCCCTAGGTGAAACAGTTTTCTAAATCAATCTCATTTCATGGTTCTCCTAGAGTTTAATATTCAATTCCAAGAACTCAATCCAGACTACTTTATAAAGAGTCTTTTAAATTTGTGTGGATGTAGGTATGAGTTTTAAGGAGAAGTAAAAAATAACCTTTTTTGGAAATCTTGGAAACTCTTCTGGAAAGACATAAAAAAGATCTCACATATGTGTATCATAGATATTGAGTTTCTTCCTAACTATTTAAGATAAAAACCCCTCTTGAATTGGAATCAAAATGCATACAATGGATTTGGTTTCCATAGAAAGTTCATTTTTATCATCTCACTAATAAATGATCATAATTTGTTTGGAATATAAATTGTGGAATCCATTACTTTAAATTTTTTATGTTATTTGTGTATATAAATCAAATACATTACTATTATAACATCAAATCCAATCAGGTAAATAATTAAAATATTTACAGGAAATACATTCTCACAAACATTAACTCGTGAAGAATAATAGACTAGTGATGCAATCATCATAAAATTAGGAGGTTTCACTGATAATTCTACATTTAATCATTTGGGTGGAATCTTGATACCCATAGAAAATACTTTATAAATGAAGGAATGAGTAGATCCGTGGTCAAATAATACATAAGCAGTTCTAGAGTGGACGGTATGTATACCTTTCAACATGTCATTTTCACACCCCTAATTAGAAATAGCGGTCACATGATATTTCCCTTTAAATCTCATCTTAATAGGTTACTGATTTAGATAATCATCATTAACGTTAGAATATTTGTATTAGTTATCATAATGCACATACTCCTTACATTTTTAACATTATATTGTTGGTGGTGAATCCTATGGATATTTCTATCTATTTGCATCATTAGATAACTTCTTCCTATCACTTCAGAATTATATTTCTTGATGAACTTATCATACAACAATAAAATATTTAATAATCCTCTTAAGACATGTTCCTCCATGTTTCTTACCACACTTTTAGAATAAAGTGAATCTCATTTTTTTCTCTCTCTATTTTTTATAGTTTCCTTATCATTCTATTTTTCTCTTATTATCAAATCCATTAAACTGATACCTAACTCCAAAATCCATTTCCACCTTAAAACCAAATAAAAACAAATCTATTAATAGATATTTAAGTATCTTATGGATAACTCCCTTAAGATACTTGGTTTTAAGAAATTGGAGAATTGACCAACTATATTTTTAGTTTGAATGAAAAAACCATAAGCATACCTCTCAAGTATTGTAAGCTTTTCCTCGTATGTACCAACATATTCGTCATCCTTTTATTTTATCTCAAGTAAAACCTTCTTCATATTCATATGAATAATACAAGAAAATTACTTATTTGAAAATAGTTTATTGAACTCTCACTAATCTATGGAGTTAATTTAATCATGTTAAGATTCATTCTTAGTGAGATTCCACCATTGATTCACTTCGCCTTCTAAAAGATAGAATGAAAAAAATATATATTAATGTTCTGAACACTAGAGAATGGAAATTATATATTTAGTGGTAATGGTCCATTTCTTATTGACTAGAGGGTCCGAATATTCACTGAATTAAGGTGTAATTTTCCTAATGAAGTACTCAACCGAATGTTGTTCCATCATTTTCGTATTTTGGATATTTTTCATGATTCATGGATTGAGAAAGTTGTGTGAGATTATAAATTATATATTTTATTCCTTATCCCATAACATTTGGATTATCAGGAGTAAAATCATTTCATTTTCTATCACACTCATCATTAATGAGGTTTGTTTGGGTTCCAATGATTAACTAAAACAAAAATGTGTAGTAATAAGGAACAATAATCATAGTGGGGAACCACATAATCATGAAAAAACTATTATAGGACATCTAAATCGTGGAAATTATTTTTAATTTATGAAACCATATGTTTTTATCTATTTAAATCCTTCATTATGGTTTATAAAGACATTATGAATTTCCAAATAATATTTCCTAAGATTGTCAAACTAGTTGTGAAGCAAGGAACATGGTTATACCCCAGGTGACGATCGAGTGTTCCTCAATACACCATTTTCAGATTCATTACCCCTAGGTACCTCTATTCAAATTCCAAATCCACTTGTAGAATGAAAATAAGGGATGTAATTTCTTAGAAACCACTCACTCTGTTATTTACCAAAATTCCAGGACATTTTTTTATACTATGTCTCATAATTAGACTTATCCTTATACAAGTCCTTAGTGTTAGGTCTACTAGGTTAGATACCCTGAGGGGGGGTGGGGGTGAATCAGGGTATGAAAAATTATAACAACTACCACTATCGATCTTGTCTCTATGTTAAGAAAGACTATCTTCTCTATCTTTCCTACATCAAAGTATAAAAAAACTAAATCATGCATAGGACACAATTATTTTTACTTGGTTCAACCTCACTGGGCTACATCCAAGGAGTATACACAGGCGATGTGCCGATGTACCAAATCCACTAAAAGCGCACAACTATTTACAAAGTTTGGGATAGACCACTTCTAGTCCTAAGATCACTGCCTTTACAATGTTTAGGGTCAACTCACTGCTTTCCTAAGGGTCACTCCATGTCTCTCTCTCTGGCTCACTGCCATTGGAGAGGATCATTTTATTCCTCTTCCATTGATCACTGCTCTGGAAAGGATCCACTCACAGTTTATAGACTTGTAGGTCTCTTCATTATCGCTAATTAACACATCCACTGTTTTATGTAGATGTTCTGTTGATGTCCAACTTTCACCCGTAGATGATTATCACTTTGCGCCGATGGTATCGGGAAATCTTCCAGCGTCCATGCAGCCCTGAATCACTACCATGCTTCAACCATACCTAGCTCCCTTATCTTATCCGGCGCACAAGTCTCGACACACAATTTAAAACTGGCTCGCAAGTTCACCTCAACCACTTGCGTGAAGCTAGCTTCTTCAACTCCAAAAGTGCGTGACTCAATCCTTTTACGACCAAACCAATTTTGGCATGAAACCATCAACTGTTGCGCTTATTCAAAACCTGGTTCGTAAGTGTCACCAAACCACTTGTGTGACTCCCCCTTCTTCAACTCAAAACATGGGATAATCCCTTCCTTTCACGCCCAACCCTCTCTTGGAGCGCAATAAACAACTGGCGCGCAAATTCTACTTATGCGACCACACCACCACTTGCAAGACCACCACACCTACGTGACATGAGCTCTGATTTTCTCTAAGTGTTGAAATATTCTTACAAATGCGGAGGGGTCGACATATATTTATAGGAATTTAGACACCCTGTGTGATGGCGCACAAGTCTCCTCGCAGCGCATAAGTCTCTCCAAACAAGTTTCTGCCGCACATGTCACTTTGCGCGACCAATCGTAAAACTCAGGTGCCCTTTTTCCCTTTTCCATATTATGATTTTCTGATCTTGAAAAAAATATGACATTCATGTTTATTCTCCTTGAAGGCAACGGCGCGCAAGTCTCTTTTCAAAAACCACTCTTCTCCATTTGTCGATTTTCAGGCCCAAAAAGTTGGCAAACACTGGAAAACTGCGCCACCCTGTATCTGCTCTTTTCTTACCACCTCCAGATCAACCATTCCTTTGTAGACATTCTTGAATCAAACATGGATCATTAAGCACATCCCTTGAACTTGAAATGCAATCATGAAATCCCTTTTTTCAACAAATTTATATGTCATGGTATTTTTTTCAACAATCACAACACAGATGTCCACTTTTTTAACAAACACAACCACCAAAAAAATTCTTCAATGATACATTGAGGGATTTTTTCCCAACACATAGGTATATCACTAAATTTTTGTCATCCTTGTTTCAAAATTATAACTAAACCATTATCTTGATACCAATTATATCTTCTCAAGATTTTCATATATAGATATTACATATTTTTAGATAATAATACATTACATTATACAAAAACACACCTGGGGATTACAAAGATATAATGACTTTATAAACATGGAAACATATAAAATGAGTTCATATGAAAATTACATTATATACCACTATATTCTTTATAAATATTACCCTTATTAGGCAAATCACATATAATACATTTCTTCATAAACTGGGGAAAGGAAAAACAAAATTTGTGATTGATACTTAATAAGGGTAAACAAGGGAGATATGCCAACATAACATGAACCCAAGGGTATGAGAACCTAAAAACAACATTTTGAAACTATATCCCACATATGAATGATCATATAACTGATTCATAGATTAAATAATGGCAGTTCATATGACATGGATTATAAGGAAATCAATGAACATGAACCATGAAAGAAAAACATTGGCATAAATCATTGAATTGTGGTATAAATATAAACATAGAAAATACTTTCCATAATAGTCAAGGATCATTACCTAAAATATCATAGTGGAATGATTTTACTCCCCAAACCATCATACAAGTAAAGGTTCACTCCTAAGACCATCATAGTGGAAAAAGTCCCTTAATGAACTGGGTTCAATCCCTGTTTTGGTCCTGTCTATCTCATGAGATATAAATCCCTACCAATGAACTGGAGGGAGATATAGGTCCCATACACAAAAAAAATAAAAATAATATATATGTATTCCAAAAGATTATGAAATGTTCAACATTACATAAACCATGAAATGAAATGGGTTTCATAGAAATTTCATCATATCACAACATATTGAAAAGTGATAGGTTTCATAATTATTTCATAATTTCATCATATCATAACCTGTGAAAAGAAGAAGGTTTCATAAACATCATGCCATAATAAATATAAATTGTTCATAGAAATAATAATAATTTTATCCTTGGAGTATATCCCTAGTAAGACATAGCTAGAAACAACAGATGCCATCTTTTATAGAAAATGATTTTGATAGGACACATGGAACATTTCTTGAGGAAAATAGATTTTCTATGAAAATTAACTTTTAAAAATAAAAATTCAAAAAAAACAATTTGAAATTATTTTATTTTATAATAATATTTGAAAAATATAAATAACTATTTAAAAATCTTTTAAAATATTTCTTGAGGAAAATATCATTTCCTCTTTGAAAAACACTTTTAAAAAATAAAACATTTGGAAATTATTTATAATTGAAAATAAAATTGAAAATTTAGAAAGGAATATTCAAGAAAATAATTTTCATTATGGTAGTGAATTATGTTGATTACATACACGTTGAAATGAATATTTCGTTAATAAGTTTGGTCGAAGATAAACATACAATGTTTTGAAATTGACATGAATATTCTTTAAAACAAATTGTACAAATATTCAAACATGGGTAAAAATGAATTTAATAAATCATTTGGATAATGTCAAAAAAATTAAAACACTTTAAAAAACATGTGTATTGAGGAAGAATAAGTTTTTGACAAAGGAGATAAATAATAAAGATTTTTATTAAAAATATTATTTTAAAATCTTAAGTACATAAAGAGAGTAAAATGATGGGAAACATTAATTATCAAGACATAACCATATTATAATAAATTTAATTAGTTTTCTCTAATATAGATCATTATATTTCAACATTGGAATCATAATCCTAAGAAATATCGATAAACGATGAGATTATAACATAAAACTCTTACCATTTTGGTAACATTGAATCATAAATCCCCATGAAAGAATAACATTAAATGAAACATATAATTTAATTAATTTAAAAGTATTCATTATATAACATGTAAAATTTTCAGTATATATACCTCATAAAATAATATAGAAGCCTACCATAACAAATGTCTCAATAAAATGAAAATTGAGACATAAATCTCTTACCTTAAGATTAAAATACCTTCATACAAATTCAAACCTCTTATATAATAAATATAATTTTATTATATATATATATATATATATATTAATAAACTATAATTATATATATATCATGCCATATATTATTTTCTTATGACCTTTTATATACTGTTTATTAACAATTCCATGTGAAAGTCACGTTTCAAGCAATAATAGCTTTTTTTCTATATGTTTTGATTTTTTATTTTTGGTCCTATTATAGTTATCATGGTTCTATAATCTCATGAATTTTATACATGATTTAAATATAATATATATTTATTATATATGTTTTTATATAAATCTATAATATTTAGAAAAATAAAATTAAATATACAGTTCATGGAGACGGTATGTCGTTTGTACTAATGAACGATATTTCAATTTTCTAAAAAAGGAATGAAATAAAGGTAAATGATATATTAACATTATAGAATCATTTTTATGTCATATTTACCACATATTATCATCAAAACATTCCTTATAACCTTCTATGTAAAGCATTAATGAATCACATAACTTCGCAAGGTGGTAGTTGCCATATGGACGAACAACATTATCACATTCCCAATGAATGGAAAGTATGAAGGTATATGAGATATAATAATTATATAAGTATAATAAAACCATAAAATAATGTATACAAATTTAATTTATCATTTTATCCATATGATATAGGTGGTCATGGAAAACAAATAACACTGATTCGTGTGGCGGTAGTCCGCCGTACACACAATTGTTAATTTTATATCCATTCTAATAAAAGAGGAGATGGCTGTAGGTAATTAAATTAAAATAAAAAAAATATAAGTATATGTAGTATAAATATTGAATTATATCATCATTTTTGAATAATAATTGATTTATGTGGAGGAATAAATAAATTAAATCGCTCGGTAAGAGGTGTTACCTCTTCTTCAGATAACTTCTTTTGGTTTTCACCAAAAGGATTATTAGGATGGATTTATGAACACAATAATACATATAAAATGGGATGAGGGAACGAAGGAATTGATTTTGGTAGGTATTTTATAAAACAAATGGTTTTTTAAGTGTGTAGAGGAGATGAGAAGGGGGGCCTTTTATAGGTGAGATGAGTGATACACTAGTGAAATTTGAAAAGAAAAATGTGTACCCAAATTTTTATCATTAAAAGAGGGTAAAAAAATGGACCATTATAGCGTAAATAATTAATTAGGTATAAATATTTCGAACTAATCGGTTTTTTAAATGTTCTGGGTCATTTTTAACTCTTACATTTTATTTTAATCCCCTAATTAACACTTTTTTAGTTTAATCGTGTTAATTTTTTTTACTATTTTTACAATTCATTATGGTAAAAAATTATGTTGAACATGTTCAATAATATCAAATTTTATGATTATAAATATGGAATCTATTTTTAAAAATTCTATTTATATAATTGGAGAAAATTTAATTTAAAATTATCCCCACAAATGTGATGAGAAAGCATTTATCAAAATAGAAAATGGTCAAAAGCTTGAAAGAGTTTTATATAAATATTAAATATAAAAATGATTCTAATGACCCAAATTGTATCAATTGATATATAATTTAGTTAAAATTAATTTTAAAACAATTTTAAAATAAAAATTAACCATATAAATTCTTTAAATGAAAATTATATTTTCAATAAAAACAAGCATTTTCACTATTAACTAAAAAATTAATATTTTCAGAAAAACACAAAAAATTAGCCATTAAATAATTTATAATTGATTATTAAAAACAATAAATTTCATTTTATCGAATTAATTATCTAAAAGTGTCAAAAATTAATTTTATTGTTGTTTAAAAAAATAATTAAAGATCAATTTTTTTGAGAAAATGAATTTTCAAAACATATAAATACTTTTATAAAAATAAAGTACTTTCATATCAATATTTTTCATTTATATAAAAAAATTATAATTAGTATTCAATTTTTTTAATTCAATCTATATCTCTATTTTTAATGGATATTTTATTACAATCACATTTAAATAATAATATTAGTAATATATCATGTATTGTTAGAACATAGTGTTGCATGTAACACAAGCTATTTATGAAATATGATTTATTAAAAATATATAATAATTCATAAAAACATGGTGTGTTATAGGTTATACTCTACTATATCAGAGTTTGGATTTTTATTGGATACAAAAACGTTTGATTTACCTTGGTAATCCATTTATAGTTTATTCTATTATATGACATTGACATGTATTGTGACATATTGGTTTATTTTATATCATGGTGTTGATTTGATATTTATTTAGGATTATTATTCAAAATTATGAGAGTAACACCTACTATATTTTTTTATTAATTTCCTTAGTAAAATTATTCAAGCCATTGATTATTGGAGGTGGTCTTTGAGGATCACTCTTGCCTTCACAATGGGCCCAATAGTTTCTAGTGGGGGTTGGTGATGAGAATAAGAGTTTTAATCTCGTGAGTATTACATGGGATTCTATGTAAACAATGTCAAATGATTTAACATGAGACATAAGCAAGGTAGACTATCTTGGAAACGATATTTTTGGTCCCATTTTTATGTGATGCAAAGTGCTTAATCATGAATAACATACGAAGAGAAGTGATAATTATTGTGGGTAAGAGACATAGGAGAGGAATAAGTATCATTATTTTTGGAACTTATGATTGAATGGGGTGATTTTAGGAAATTAAATCAATATAATGGAATTAATTTTTAATCTATTCTACTAGGATGAGGAGGTTTCCTTTATTCTAACAATGATTTCTCATAGAGATCATCTTCATGTTGATTAGGGTAGAGAGGTTAAAAAGATTTACATACATGTTCAATATATAGTTGATTCAATTTATGAGGATGAGTCTGGAAAGAATAATCTAGTATATTTATAGTATCATATAATGATAAAGTATGATAGAAGAATTTATGATTTAGAGATTGAGTGATGCATAGTGGATCTTGATATTTATCTTAGATTGATTTTTTCTTGATTAGAGTATTTGTTTTCACTGAAATTTAGTCATATATGGGAAGTATCTCTATAGTGGTGGATTTTTTATATTATAGAAAGTATGTAGGAATATGTTTTAATGGATTATTTTTTAGTGTGAGTTTAGTGTATAGTTTTTTTGTTGATAATGAGGGTAGTGAAAAGTCGCTATTTTATCTCCCTTCACTAGGGGAGTTTGATTGTGCGAGATATTGGAATTAGATTAATGGATTTATAAGCTTCTCCCTCAATTATGTTCTAAGGGAGTATTCTAGAGTTCATTTTCTTGAGGAATAATTTTATCTATATATTAGATATTTAGTCCAACTATTTACATTTCCAATGTATTTTGTAGTGTAGAAGAAAGATAATGTGATTGAGAAGACGTATTTATATGTATGTTTTCCCCAAGGGTCAACCCAATAGATTTTTTCAAGGATGAGATTTGTAGATAGAGGGTCTCAAATATTAGGTTTTTTAGGTTAACCAATGGGGGTTCAACCACAGCAATTTGGCTATTATTTTTTAGAACCTATAGTTCTGGACAATCTACTAGGGGATTTGTGATGGTCTGTTTAATATTTGGTGGGAATATAAATCTTAGAAATTAATTCCACCTTACTTTGGGACTAATTTTTTGTGAGTAGTCAGATTCATTATCAACTTCTAAAATAGATTCTTCTGAAGCCTTATTAGTAGTAAGGGCCTGCAGCTTATGTACAATTGAGAGGAGATAGATTAGTTGGGGGTATCTCCATATGTTTCCCTATCCTCAGGGACCCAGGTAAAATAATAGATACTGAGGTTGTAAATAGAATAATTTAAATGGATTTGGTCATGTTATGTTTCATGTCAGGGAGGTTACAACACTAGAGGGACCAGAAATTTTTCGATGTACAATCGGTTTTCTTCTACCTTACATTTTTATTTGTTTAATTTAGGAGTTTTCCACTACATTGTTATGCCGAAATTTTTTAATGATTTGGGATTGAATGTGGAGAGGCTTCTAGTTACATTGGTTTTGACTACACTGGTTGGAGGTTAAAACTGTTTGTTTGATATGTGTTAGGATTGTTAGCTAATGATGGGGAAATATCAAATGGTTAGATATTTATTTTTACTAGAGATAAAACCATATGATGTTTTCCTTTACATGTATTTTTTTATTATATTAATTTTATTATATATTGCTTCAAGAGGAGAGTCATGTTTTCCGATTTTCAAGGAGGAAATATAGTGTTCTTTGGCATGAGAGATTTTTGAATGGGTAATAGAAATAAGGGGCCTCTTTTGTCTCATCTTGAGGTGTTTTCATTGGGATCAGTGGAGGTATAGGAAGTGATGATCCCAAGGGCTGTTGAGGAATTTCATGATATTTTTACTATTGAGGTTCTGAACTTACACCCCCAACATGACATCAAGTCTGGGATAGATTTAAATTCAGTAGATTCTTTGATTTCTAAGGCTCCTTATTAGATGGTCCATTCAGAACTACATGTTCTGATTCTTAATGTTGAATATTTGATTCATAATGTTTTATCTAGCCCAATATGTTATAATGGGGAGCTATTATGTTCCTCAGTAATAGGGTTAATGTTATTATATGGTTGTGTATAGACATCCAATAATTGAATGTGGTGATGATATTAAAAAATAATATTTCCAAGGATATATGAAATGTTAGACTAGTTGAAGGAGTCAAAATAGTTTTTGAAGATTTATTTTTTGTTAAGATACCATAAAATGGCTGTTAAGGATGGGTAAATCCTAATCTATACTTTCATATATTGATACAAACACTTTGATTTTGTGGTCATGTCATTCAGTGTCACAAAATACCCATCTATTTTAATATGAATAAAAAACTCTCAATCCTGGTAGATTCTGGATCAATTTGTGGTAGTGTTCATTGTTGATGTCCTCATGCACTCAGGGTCATAGGAGGATCATGTTGAGCACCTAAAAGAAATATTACAGGAACTCGAACACCTCAAAATCTATGTGAATTTATCAAAGTGATTTTTTTAGACATGGGATGTGAATTTACTTAGGAACATAGTGTCTCAATATGGAGTAATAGAGGTTCCATAAATGTAGAGGCATTTGTGTGTTGGTTAACACCTAATAACTTGGTGAAGGTCTATAACTTCCATGGAATCTTATGATATCAAAAAATATTTTCTGTATATCTTATCTCAAATCACAACCTTATTTATGTCCTTGTCTAGGAAGGACCACTAATTTATCGAGAATGATTTATATCAGACAATCTTTGACTATATGAAATAGAATCTGACTAGGGCCCCATGATTCTATTTTCAGATGAGTGTGTGATGTTTGAGGTTTTATATGATTATTAACTTATTTGGTTGGGTTGGGTTTTTATTATATAGTGGGTAGTGATATATTATAGGCCTTGGAAGATATACACTGATTAACAAAACTTTTAAAACCATGATTTAGAAATGGTGGAAGTGGTGTTTGGCTTAATTATGTGCTGAAAGTACCTCATCAATGATGGATTTGTGGTCTTTATAGACCATAATATATTTAGGTAAGTTTTCTCTTTGATGGATTTAGATTTATATCAAAAAAAGATGTATAGATTTCTTATAGGATTATGGCTTTTAGATCTTCTACCATCTAAGAAAATTGAATTCCATTGAAGATGTGCTAAGTAGGAAGTAATAGGGTGATTTTGTTCAAAAGTATGGGGATAATTTGAGGAATATGGGAGAGTTAGTAGTGATGAATCATGATGAGGAGGATGTTGGGGGTAGATGTTTAAAATTATAGATAATTGTATAGTCCTACTTGACATAGAAAGTGTGGGGGTCTATGTAGGGAGACTAAAAGGTAATGGCGATACAGGGCCATGTTTATCATGGTGATTATTTGGAGGGATGTTTATAGGATGATTGCCATTATATTTTGTTTTAGGGGAGGTTATTTGTTCCATTAGTGATGTGTTATGAGGTTCTATATAAGTTCCAGAGTTCAATAGTTGCATTATATCTTGGGGTATCCAAGACAAACCATGCTTTGAGTAGTCAATTTTTGTGGTCGAGGATGAAACAATCTATGGTGGAATTCATGGTATGATGTTTAGTATGCTAATAGGTGAAAGTAGGGAATCTTATTCTTGTAGGTTTATTTCTATAAGAAACCAACATTTACAAATCTATAAAACCGATTCTTTAGACATTAATTATTTTATTAAATTATGAAAGATATTTTAGTTTTATATTTTTAGATAGTTAGGTCATCACCCTTTCATAAATAAATATCACATCACAAAGTGGTAACTTACACATAGTATTCATTTTTCCAAAAATTCAAAATTTAAATACATAACAAGTTTAATTTTCATGACATATATTCAAAATTTTCATATTGACCTCATCCCTGTCCCTACTCATCCTTAAAACCATATGAAAAAAATATTAAAATGTATGATTAGAATAAAAATTTCATTTAGGGATATATAAAATTAAACAAATAAATATATTAGTCTAGGAATATTTATAAAAATATTCCCTTTTCAAAATATAATTTGATCTCAAAATAAACATTTTCTCACTTAAAAGATCAACTGATGTACCAAAATATTTTTTTAAAACATTTTGTAAGAAATTTGAAAGGAAAAATAAATATCATAAATTATTATTTTCAATCATTTAAATATTAAGAATACTTTTCAAAAAATTATACATTTCACCCTTAAGAAGTGGAATATACTTTCCTCTGAACATTGGCTCATTACATACATTGGGAGATTTTAATATTTCTATAAATAATAATTGAAATCATAAAAAAGCATTTAGTTAACTTGGAATATCATTTTAATTCATCTCTTAAAAATGGAATAACCAACATGATAAATTATAATAATCTCTTAGTAGAAACCTAAAGGGTGGACTCTATCCCTTTACCCAATGTATTGAAGAGCCATATAGTGCTCACCCGACCATGGTTTATAACAAAACCTCCCATCTTGTATTATAATAGAACCACACATACTTGGATTATAATTGAACAACACATATTCATAAAAAATTTCCAAGAAGACTTATATAATAATAAGAGATGAGATCCTATATAAAAAATATTATTGTCACCCATAAGGAAAAAACATTTCTGGATATAGAAATATCCATTCCATTTAAAGACATTTTGAAAATTCCTAGAATAAAGAGAAAGAGGGTTTTTATTTTAATAATAAATTTAATCTTATAAATTAATTCAAAAATTAAATAATGGTTATAATGGTGGGAAAAATCTTTGATGCTATAAATGTCAAAATAGAACAATCCTTTTTTCCTTTTCATCAAAATCTTTTACATAAAATACATAAAAAGATCATTTTTTGAACAAAATAGAAATAGAATCGAAAGTGAAACAAGATTTTCATTATGATTGATTAATTTATATATAAATATATAAATAACATAAATTTTAAGAATATGGACATGGAAGAAAAAAATTTAGAAAATAAATCATTAAAATATTTAAAACGAGGTTTTTAAAGTAATGTGTCTTTTACCTCAAGTATGAATCATCACGTGTGTTCCTTATCTTACTGACTAACAAAATTAAGTTAATTATTTACATTATTAATAAAAATTGTACGGTTATTATTCCCATTATTTTATTTGTAACCATGATATATAAAATTACTCCATCTATCAAGTTTACGTTAGATGTTTTGTTGATATTCAAATCATATATCCAAAATGATTTTTTAAGTTGACTACGCTCAAAGAAGTCATTATTCCATCATATATAGAATAATAATCACGAAATTATTTTCATTTTCATATATCAACTATAATTGTAAAACCAACCCTGAAGGATGGTTATGAAAAATGAATTACCTTGCAATCATGGAGATGGTAAGCCATGCATATGCATGAGTGACATTTCCATTTTTCAATGAACATGAGAGAAAGAATATAACTATTATTATATATTTATAGAAATATTATTATATCATAAATATAATATAATGTATTTAAATACACTTATTTATATCATCGCTCTAAAGAGCACGTATGCAAAAATCAAATTATCAATTTTAAATGGATAAAATGGTAAGAAAATAGATGATATAATTTTTATATATAATTTTAATTATTCCATGAATATCATATATATATATATATAATTGAAATATATCACTATAACCATCTGTGAGAGGTGATGATGGAAAACAAACTTCTTCGGTTCGTGAGGTGGTAGTACGCGGTACACATGAACGACAGTTTTGTTTCCCATTTGATTGAAGTGGAGAGGGATATAGGTTACCCATTAAAATAATATCATATAATTATATTTAATATGATAATTTTATTATTTTATTATTTTATTATGTTTGAATAATATTTTTTGGATCCAGAAAAAGAAATAAAATGAAACGGATCAGTTAAGAACAATTCTTTTTATTCAGAAAACCTCCATATGTTTATAACGATATCTTTCCTAGGATGGGTTAACAATAAAAATGAACCTTCGGAAGTGGGGTGGGATGTAATTAAGGGATGTTGGAATATATTTTGTAAACAAAAATTTATGATATGTGTGGGAAAAAATGTAATGGAGGTTCACTTTAATAAGTGAGTGGAGGGTCACTCTTGGAATTTCAGAAAGTATTAGACTAATATAAACTAATTTTAACTAAAAAATGGATCAAAATTGATATAATTGGAATATACTTTTATTATGGTTCTAAAAAACTCATGAAATAAAAAATTTATAAGTTTAAGTGATGTTTCTACCCTTATATTTTTGTTTTAACAACCTTTTAACCCTTTTGCCTATTACCATGGTATCATTGTTTTTTATACTAAATGAGTCATGAAAGCTACTATAAAAGGAAAATTGTATCATAAATGGACCATGTTTGATATTTTTAACTATATAAATTTACTTATATAAAGATAATATTTTTAATAATTTTAAATCATTTAATAAAAGTTGTTTTATTTTAAAATATTATTATTTTCATTTTTGGAACTATTCATTTTATTTGAATTTGAAAACAAAATGAGGGAAAAATAATTTAATTATAATTATTAAAAACATCCGTAATAATTTATTTTTATCTATAAAATTATTCTAATTCTAAAACTATCTAAAATAATATTTCTTTTATTATTTTTAAAAGAATTTAAATGATTTTGTTACTGTTTTCATAAAAACTATGTCAGCATTGTTTAAGAATTTAAGGTAATTATTTTATCAATAAATTTTTTTAATAAATTAATATGATAATGATTCATTTATATTTTAAATTTAAAATTATAAATGAACACAATTTATTTTCATATCTGTTACAAAAAATTATAGATATTAAAAGCAAGAGAGTGGCATTTTTGTCTTTATATTTAGTTAAAATAATATAAATGTTATAATCATAGTAAAGTGGATATATATTACTACATTTTCAAATAATTAATTTTCATTTTTAAAAAAACATATAAAATTAAAGAAATATAATTTTTAGGGAGTGTCTAAGGACTTATGACGTTATTTTAACCAAAATTATCTTGTTTACCCATACCGATGTCGAATTTTTTTTCTACGATTAGTATTCATAGTGAAGAAGTTAAAAGGGACTTATTTAGCATATATTTATAGCCTGATTAAAAATATGGAACCAAAATTTCGTAATTTAATTTCTACAAGTGGAATAAATTTAATTAATATTAATAAACAAAATGTATTGAAAAAACATTTTTGAAAAATGCGTTTTTAAGACCAAAAATAATCTTAGTCCAAAATGACGAGTAATGATGATTAATATGTAATACAATAGATTATTTAATTAAAAGATAATTATATTACTTCAATATCAAATAAGTCTTTTAATATTTAATGAAAATAAAAACAGTTTTATGAAAATCGGCATTTTTCACTATCTACTAAAAAATAAATTGTTACTTAAAAATACCAAAATTTCACCGTAACCTAATTTTAATATGATAATTTAAAATTTTAATTTAAAAATTTAAAATAAAATTTCTAATATTTATGAATTAAACTTATAAATAAAATATAATAATACTTGTAAATGAATTTAATTATATTGAAACTATCTCTCATTTTATTGAAAAATTACTTAATGATTTTATAATAAAAATATCTATATAAAATATAATTAATGAATATTAAAAATATATGAAAATGAATTATCTTAACATTTATTGGGTATTTACATTATTCCCCCCCCCCCTTTATAAATTTTTTCCTATCAATTTTATTCATTACTTAAAAAAGTTGGGATATTTTTTCTTCACAACATTTTCTCATTAACACGTTTATTCTTCAATCATATAATTTTTCCAAAACTGATAACCTGGTGAATCAGCTTATTCAGTTACACCAACTCTATGTGGTTAAAAATTAGAATATGATATTCATCATATGTTAGATTCTCTTCCAATAAAACTAATTTGGGCACAAAACATGATATGCATATGGTACATATTTTATTAAGGATGAAACATAAAATATGTCATGTACCTAATATAAAAAAGAAAGACAAAACTCTTGATAGGAAACAATTCCAAATTTATCCATAACTTTATATGTTCAAGTGAACTGTATACTTAACTTACCATTTTTACCAAATTGTATAACACTTTTCCCTATAGAAACTTTTAGAGAAACATGATCACATACCTTGAAAGAAATATCTATACTCTGATTATATACATAACTTTTATTCCATCTCTGATATATCCACATGTGCTGTTAAATAATATTTAACATCTCAATGGTTTCTTTAAAAAAATTTAGTCTCAAAAAAATTCTCTCAACTAATTCATGAAAATAAGTTATAATCTGACACACCTTCCCATATAAACTTGAAAATGTTCCATATGTATACTAGAATGAAAACTATTGTTATAATAAACTCAACCAAAGTGAAATTATGATTCCAATATCCCTATTAATCCACTGAATAAGCATGAAACATATCCTCCAAATGCAGAATCATTTTCTTAAACTGTCTATTAGATTGTGGGAGAAAATATTTACTGAAATTTAAGTCAATAACCACCAAGTTCGAAAGGCTTTTCAAAAAATTAGAGGTAAACCTAATATCATGGCCAAATACAATATAATTAGAGACTCCTTGTAATCTAATTATCTCTTTAACATAATGTTAGGATATTTCATCCAAATATATATTATCTCAAATTTAAATAAGATGTATATATTTAGTTAGTTTATTATCAAAAAACAATATCAAATTATTACCTTGACATGTCTATGATAATCCAACCATGAAATCCAAGGACATATTATCCCATTTCTATTATGGAACTGGAAAATTTAAAAAGAATCCTCTTTTGTAATTTTCTTTTGGATTTAACAGTATGATAACTAAAACATTTCATATTTAAACCATCAATATTTGTATTCATTACTTCCCACAATAAATGTTCTCAATGGTATCTATATGTTTTTATACAACCAAAATGAACTAAAAATAAAGAACAATGAGCATCAATGAATAGTTATTTCACTAAATGGGGGACCCATGAAATAAATAACATTTTCGTAATATACAAAACCTTCAATGTTAATATGAAATTTATGAAACATAACTTTTTTAACCAATTATATATTTTCCTATTACTCACACTCTTCCTAGTGATCATTCTTAATTCTTTATGAAAGAGATGATTGTACTGACACCTAAAACAAAATAGAGTTATTTATTTCAAGCATAATTTATACTACAACATTCAATAAATAAGTTGTCAAAGGATCATGTTTCAGACATAGAATAATTTTTTTTAAGAAAGTGACATGGATTGGTTTCCCAATCCATGCCCAAAGAAATTTATTAATAACAAGGTTTATAGTGAAAACCCAAGGTGTAATGAAGCTACACCATAAAAAATAGAAAGCCATAGACAAATCAAATTAAGACATAGAATAATTAATGTATAATTACTTTTGAAACTCAATGAATCAACTAATCTATTTTCTTTACCCAAATGCTAATGAATTGTTAACACCTAATCCTTTCTCAAATTATCCATCTCCTATGTCTCATGTTCCACATATTATAAGTGAAAATATACTGAAATATTTTATAATCCATATATATTTGAAACATAACTCCATAAAATGATGTCTCCATTTTTTTAAAGGAAACACTACAACCACCAATTCAAATTCATATGTAGGATAATGTTTTTAATTATTTTTTTAATTGGAGTGATAAATGATTAATTACCCAATCACTATATATTTAAAAAAACCATTACCTTCAATGAATCAATATTGTCCATAAAAATATCACTTTTTTAATATGGTAGGACAAAAAATGGAGCATTCTTTAATCACATTTTCAATTATAGGAAATATTCATTACATTTTTTCAAGATTAAAAAAAATACTTTTCTTTTTTTCTTAGTTAGTGGGCTAGATTAGAATGAATTTTTTTAATAAAACAACCAATAATAGCATGGAAATATAAGAAATCCACAAATTTCAGTCACATTTGTAGGTCTGGTTAATTTATAAAACACTTTAGATTTAGTGGGATCATTTGTCATCCCATATTTATCTACGATATATCCACAGAATGATATTTATTGTTACCAAAAATCACATTTGATAAATTTTCCATACAACATCATTTATTTTAGGGTTTTCATAAAAATTAATATATATTTTTAATTATCATCATAACTTTTTTAATGAACCAATATATAATTAATAAACATAGCCACATATGTATATAAATATTTATGGATGAATTTATTCAAAAGATATTATAATATAGATAAAAAAATTTAATAGCCTATATGGAATAACCAAAACACATAAAGTCCATACCTATTTTCAAATGTTGTCTTAGGTATGTCATCCTCCTTAATCTTCATATAATGGTATCTGAACATGATATCATTATTTTAAAAAAACTAAGATCCCTAAATATGATCAAATAAGTTATCAATATGAATAAATATATACTTATTCTTAATAATAATGTCATTAAATTATTTATAATAAAGGAAAATCCTATTGTAACAATCATTTTTTAATAAATAAGATAAGGGCACCCCATGGTGAAGTTATAGGATGAATAAAACCTTTATAATACTAATAATAGAACTTCTATTGAAATTACTTAAGATTTAATTGATACATTTGATAAGGGGTTTTTGAAATTTTCTTAGAATTAGAAACAAATTCAATAATAAAATGAACTTTCTAATTAGGTATAATACCATTTATCTCATCCGTAAAAACATCCGTATTTTTGTTTTAATACTAGTACATTTTAAATATTAATAGTTCCCATATCTTCAACAATAAAATCAAGGTATATTATATTTCCTTCTATTAAATTTTTTATGCTACTTGATATTTTGTCAATGGTCTGAATTTATTCTTATATATAAAAAAACCCATTTCATAAAATAACTTCTTGGGTACTGTAGTCTATAATATCATGATAAAATAAAAGGAAATACATACACAAAATAACATAAAATTATACAACGGTCAAGACAATAATATTTTCCGGGGAAAACCCTCTATAGATAATATTGGGAAGATCTTTCTAAATTCTTATGTCCTTAATACTACCCTCAAATGTTTTTATCAAAAGTAACAATTTCATTTCTTGAGTTTTAATTTCCATTTTTCCATTAAACATCTCAGAAATGAAAGAATGTAGAGACCCCAAATCAAATAAGACATTAGCCTAATATGAATTAACAAGTAATATACCTATTACTAATTCATCTTATATACTAACATCTACCCAAGGAGTTTCAAATAAATTCATCACACCGTTCTTCTTATAGTCTTATTTCTTTACACTATTCATCCTCTTTTTTGGATACACATCTGTGTAATGAACCATTTCATTACATTTAAAATACCATACCATCATCTTATAAAAATTAGATTTACCACTACCAAGATTGTTTTATTTTCAATATTGAAACATATTCTCATACATTCCACATTAGAATCAATTCCCAAAATTAATAGTATATTCCCCAAAGTTCTTTTTACCACACCTAACACAAATATAAAACTTGATTTTATTAACTTCATAATTCTTTGATGAATTCTTCCCATATTCCTGATACATGGACCTCTTTTTCTTACTTATAATTGTCTAATACCTGATTATCCCCAATCTATATTTACACCTTATCATCACATCAAACAAATTTCTCAAAACTTTTAAATTCATAAGAGGCCAAATATCATTGTTATCTTGGGTTCAATCCTAAGTAAAATAGATTAATTTTACTATCATGAATCCAGATAAAATTTATTATGTACCTTTCAAATCAGGTGAGGTTTTCATTATATAAAGCTACTAAATATTCCTTATCTCCCACAATTATAATAATTTAATTTATATTCTTTGTTAAAAATATTTGGTAAAATATTTCTCAAGAAAAATATTCTTAAATTAATCCCATTAAAAGGCATAAATATCTTATATTTCTATTATTTTATTAATAATAGTCCACCACTGGATGGATTCACCTTCAAAATGGTATATATAAAGAGTTACCTTTTAATGATCCAAACATTACATGATTTTAAATATCTTTTCAAGGGATTTAATTAATCCCTCACGTACAACTAATTCATAAGATTCATTGAATATTTGAGGGTTTTGTCTCATAAAATGATCCACTATAAATATGTTCACTTGTTGTATATTTTTCTTACCTCTAGCATGGATGAAACCGCCATTTATAGACTACATAAATTGATCCATCACTATAAGAAACTACTCAGTTCAAATTCTAAAAAATCTAGGTTAGGGATTTGGAAGGATATTTTCTTGTTGGCACCTTTCCACTTCAGATTACCTATTTCCTATATGGAAAAAAATATAGTTTAGATGAATAAATATGGTAATATTTAAATTATATATCATGATAAATCCAACTTATAATTTTTAAGGTTATTTATTTATATTATCCTCACATCTAAAATTATTTAAACCTTTTATTTAATTCTAACAATAAAGAACCAACCTTGAACAATCCTTAAAATTGATTCTTTAGGCGATAATTAATTTTATTGCATTCCTGAAGATATTTTAGGTTTATAATTTAAGAGTTATATTAAATAACCCTAACATAAATAAATATTTCAACACAATGTTGAAAATTTCTCTCAATATCCATTTTTATCACAGTTCAAAAATTTATGATATAAAAAAGTGTTCTTTTCTTGAAATATCTTCACAATTTTCTTCTTTTCCTAATCTTTATACATACAAATCCTTAAAATACTATGAAAAAATACTTAAAATTTGGGATGATCACAAAAAATATCTGTTATAGAGAAATAAAAAAAAATAAACATGTTAGTCCCTAAATATTCAAAAAAAAATCCTTTTAAAAACTAAACTTTTAGATAAAAATAAACATTTTCTTACCCAAGAGATCAAATTCTTTTCCCAAATATTTATATAAAAATTTTCAAAATAAATATTAAAGGAAAACATAAATATCATAAAGGATTCCTTGAAATCATCTAAGACTCATGATAATTTTAAAAAAAAATTACATTTCACCCATAAGAAGTTGTATATACTATCTTTTAAACATATGATCATTATCATGCCTTGTAAAATAAGAATATGTTTATAAAAAGTCATTGAATTAAAAGATAATTTTTTTTGAATGTTAGTAACTAATTTTAATATCAATATTATAAATAGAATTACATACCCTGTATATTATGATAATCTTCTAGTATAAACCTAACCGGTTAACTAATTATCTTTACCCAATGAATTAAAGAGCTATATCATGATCAACCTCCCATGGTTTGTAAGAGAACCACACTTAATTGTTTTATAGACGAACCTCCCATACTTGGTTTAAAATAGAACAACCCATCATCATATACAATTCCCATGAATAGTAATATAATAATTAAACAATAAATCTTCCATAAAAAACATTCTTGGCACCCATAAGAAAAATGACATTTCCTCATATTAAAATATCTATTCCACTTAAACCTATTTTTAGAATACCTAGAACAAATGGAAAATGGTTTTTATTTTATTAAAACAATAAATATTATAATTTAATCCAAAATTTTGTATTTATGTTAGAAAAAAATGTTAAAGAAGTATATGTTTAAATAGTATATTCCTTTTTCCTTTTCTTCGAAGGATTCCATATAAAATATGTAAAAATATTCCTTTTTAAAGACCTCTAAAAGAAATTAAAAAGATAAACAATATGTCCTTAATGTTTAATTATTTCTATATAAATACAGAAATAACAAGACTTTAATAATATGGACATTGAAGAAAAATATTTATAAAATAAATTTTCAAACCATTTAATAAGGGGTTTTTAAAGTAAAGATTTCCTTACCTCGAGTTCGACTTATCATGTTCATTCCATATATTCTTGAATAATATAATTTTTTTAATTTTTTAATTTCATAAGAACCTTTTTCAAGTTTATTATTCCTTTTATTTTATTTATCACTATGTTATATACAATTAACTAGTCAATTAAATTTACCTCATATGTTTTATTGATATTCATATCATATATCCAAAATGACTTTGGTAAGTTGAATATGGTTAAAGAATTAATTATTACATCAAATATAAAATAATAATCATGATATAACTATCATTTTTATATATTAATTATAATTTTAAAACTGGCAATGAATTGTTGTTATGAATAAATAATTACGTCACACTCATCGTGATGGTAACCTATTCGTACACATGAGTAACATTTCAATTTTTCAATCAACATGATGTAAAAGAGTTAAGATTTTTTTATCTTTATATAATTATTATTATATCACAAATATCATATTTTTTATTTATGTAAACTTATATATTGAATCCATGTGATATGGCCATGAAAAAAAAATAACATCGATTTATGGAGGTGGTAGTCCTCATGAATGCATGAACGACGTTATCATTTTTCCATAAATAATATTATAACAAAATAGGTGATATATTATATTTATAAAATTTAAGTTATGTCATTAATATTATATATATACTTTAAAACCATTATTATAAATATCCTTGAGAGCTTGTTATGGAAAATGAATTACATGAGTTCATAAGGTGGTAGTCCACCGTACATATGGATAATGGTTTGGTTTCCCATTTGAAGGAAGAGGATGCGAATATATGTTATGAAATTGAAATAATAACATCTCCATGCATGGAATATAATTACTTTATAATTTTATAATGGTAATATAATATTTTATAGAGTTATTATAATAAATAAAATGAAAATTCTTGGTTAAGAACTATACCTCTTCTTTAAACAACCTCTTTTGTTTTACACCTAAACCATTCCTGGATTGGGTTTATGATAAAAAAGGGACCCTAAGAAGTTTAGAGGTTTTTAGGTAAGATATTTAGGTAGGTATAGTCTGAAACAAAATGGATTTTTACTGAGAATAAAATATAATATGAGGTTCCCCTTTATAAGTGTGTGGGGGCACTCTTGGAATTTCAAAAACGATTAAATTAATTTAGAATAATTTTCATAGAAAAATATATACAACTGATATAATTCTAATATAATATGACTATGGGTCAAAATAATGTCATATAATTAATATTGGACAATTTGAGGGGAAGTTTTCACCCTTATCATTTGGTTTTAACCCTGTTAACCCTTTTGTTTAATACTATTGTATCAGGGTTTTTTGAACTAAATGATTCAAGAAAGATAAAATAATTGCAAAAGTGGCACAAAAATGTTCCATTTTTGATATTTTTAACCACTTATAATTAATTTAGTTTATTATAAGATTTTTAATATTTTTAAATCATTTAATAAATAATTTTTTATTATAAAATATCATTACATTCATTTTTGGAACTATTCATTTAATTAGAATTTGAAAACAACATGAGTGAAATAGAATAACAATATGACTGAATAAAACTTCCATAATTAGTTATTAGTACCTATAAAATTCATGGGATACTAAATATTTATTAAATAATTTTACTTATAGTGTTTTTCATATTATTTACAGGATTTGTTTACTCCTTGAACAAGCACTGTGTAAGCATTGTGTAAGCATTGAAAGTAATTATTTAATCACAAAAAAATGAAATGAAATTATTATTATTAAAATAATCATTTATATTTAAAATTTAAACTTATAAATTAGCATAATTTATATTTATCCCTTCTAAAAAATATTATAGATATTAAAATCAAGAGTGTGACATTTTTGTATATATATTTACGAAAAATAATATAAATGTAATAATCAATGGAAAGTGGATAAAAATCACAAAATTTTAAAATACTTAATATTAATGGTTTAAAAAAACTTACTAAATAAAATAATAAAAGGTTTATGGATAGTTTTAGGCCTTATCGCATAATTTTTAACCTTAAATACCATGTTTTCCCATACCGATGATAAAAATATTCACTTGGGGTTTTATTCATAATGAAAAAAATAAGAGAATATTATTTAAAAAATTAGAACATATTAATTATAAATATTTAATCCATTTTTCAATATTTAATTTCTATAATTGGAATAAATTTATTTAAAATTAAAACAAAAAATGCAAAAAAAAACACAATATTTAGAAAAATGCATTTTAACCCAAAAATGAACTTAGTAAAAAATAATGTATAAGTACTATTACTATGTAATTAGTTAGATTTTTTAAAATTAAAATATAATCATGTTACTATAATATCAAATTAAACTTTAAAATTAGTTTATTTAATGGACATTAATGGATGTTTTACACAAATAAGTATTTTTCACTATTTAATGAAAAATAAATATCTTTAGAAGAATTATAAAATTTCACCTTTATATAAATTTAATATGATTATTTCAAAATTAAATTTAATTTTAAAATATAAAATTATAACACTTAGTAATTAATAATTTAAATAAAACCTCATAACACATGAAAATGAATTTAATAATAATAAAACAATTTCTTATTTGATTAAAATATTACTTAATATTATTATAATGAATATGTCTATTAAAAATATAATAAATTAATATATATAAGACATTGAATTTATTTATCTTAAACTTACCTAATTTTTGACACTCTTCCCCTCTTTCATAAATTAGGTCATAAAAATTTTATTCATTACATAAACAGGTGAATATATTTTTCCTTTATAGCATTTTCTAATTTCCATTTTTCTTCTCCAATCGTATGATTTATCTAAAAATTATTAACATGGTAAATCACCTTATTCCATAACACATACTCTGTAAATTGCCAAATATAAATAGGCTATTCCTCCGATGATACATTCTCTTAAAAAAAACTACTTTAGGCTTAAAAAATGAGATGCATCCAAAACATATTTTCTTAATAATTAAACATTAAATACATTTTGTTCCTAAGATAAAACTAACAGTAAGAACACTTGAAAGGAAATTGATCTAATTTTCTCCAAGATTTCATATGGTCTAATGAACTGTGTACTTAAATTTCCCATTTTACAAAAACACATAATACTCTTCCGTGGAGAAACATTTAGATTAATATGGTCATCTCCCTCGAATGAAAGATCTTTCCTCCGGTTGTCTACATAAATTTTAATCCTACTTTGAGCCATCCACATTTGATGTTGAATCATATTCACCATCTTATACATTTATTCTACTAATCCGAGTCTTGAAAACATTCCTCCACCTATTTTATCGCAATGAGCTATAATTGGACACCACTTCCCATATAAATCATCAAAAGTGACATCTGTATACTAGAAGGAATATTGTAATTATAAAAGAAATAAACTAAAGTAAGATGTTTCTCTTAAATTCCATAGTAATATGTTGTTAAACAATGAATAAAATCCTCTAATGTTTTAATGGTTCACTTGAGTTTCCATCCGATTGATGATAAAAAACTGTACTAAACTTTAATTCAATGCTCTAAAAGTTCTGAAGAGTTACCAAAAAATGAGAGGTAAAACTTGGATCACAATCATATACAATGGAGAGAGGGACTATCCACCACCAAAATATTTTATGAAATATTTTATTGAATAAATTCAATTTTTTATTACCTGTATTACACACAACACCAAGTTTTTAACAAAAAGCAATATATTATTAATATAATTATTTAAAAAAGGCCATTATGACTTAGTCATTAAAATTTGTATAATTAAAAAGAATAACCATATTTTAATTTTCAATTATATTTCTCTTTTACAAGCAAATAAAATTTATAAAAAATGTACATAATTTTATATATTCTTTATATGTTTTTAAAATACTATTTTTCTCAAAAATGTATTTATTTTATTTTTTAAACTAATAATTAATGTCGAATTTTTCATTTTTAAAAACATAATTTAAAAAACAATTATTTTTGAAATCAACATATAAAAAATATCTTAGAGTGATGTTTTGAAATATTATGAAAAGATAAAATGTGCAGTAAAGAGCGAAAAATATTGGTGTTTGTTAAGAATTTTCTTTTCTTTTAAATCCATTTAAAAATATATAAATTATTTTAATATAGTTTTAAATTGAAATTTATTTAAATTATATATTTATTTATCCAATTTATGTTATTGTATCCAATTTTATATTTAATATTTATATAAAAATGTCGTCTACTTTTGAAGATATCCTCTTTATGAAAATGCTTGTTCGTCGAATCTATAGGTGTAATTTTAAATTAAAAATTTCCACTAATATAAATAATATTTTAAAAAATGAATTAAATATTTGTAGTAATAATAATTAATATTATATAATGATTTTAAATTATTTTTTGATCATAATTAATTGTAAAAATAGTAAAAAATAATTATAGTGGTTAAGGTTGAAACGAGTTTATCGAGTGTTAAACTAAAAAGATAAGGAGTAATATGCCCTTGAGATTTTTAGAAAACCCATTTTTTGTCCATATTTTAACTTTATTAGCTATAATGTATGACAATGGCTAATTTTGGATCCTTTTCCTTATGAAAAGGTGGGCACACTTTACACTTTTTCAAAAATTCCATGTGTGTTCCACCATTTATAAAAGGCCACCCCGTTTCTCTCATCTTTTTACTTCTAAAACCATTTTGTTTGGTCAATAAATTCTATAAATATTCCCTAATGTCCTCATCACATAAAAAGAGATTTATGTTTAATTTAAAAACCTCTTATTAAGGATTTAGTTATAAATCTAAAGAGGTTCTCTAAGGAAGATGAAAATTTCTTAAACTTGTGCATTTGTTTTATTTATTATTCCAAATGCTTCAAAAATTATCCAAATATACTGATATAATAACACCATTATGTATCTTATACTAATATTTTATTATTTTAATGTAATAACCAATATCCATATCATTTTCCATCAAATGGGAAACAAAATATTCGATTATGAGTATGGCGGACAGCCGTCTTGCAAATTAATGTACTTCGTTTTCTATCACTAGTTCTCTCATATGGATATAATAATGGATTTAACATATTTATATGATAATTATGGAATAATTATACTTCTAGAATTATTTTGGGTGAAAATCCCTCAAGGTATCATTGATGCATTTTGAGGTGATTGTGTTTGTTGACAAAATGGACAACTGTGTTGTGATTGTTGACAAAACAATCCATGACATACAATTTTGTTGACAAAGAGGATTTCATGGTGGAAGGTCGAGTTCAAGAGCAGTGGTCAACGATCCATGTTTGATTCAAGAACGTAGACAAAGAAATGGTTGGTCTGGAGGCGTTATAAAAAGAACAGATAGAAGGTGCCGCCATTTTCCAGTGTTTTCCAAATTTTTTGGGCCTGAAAATCGACAAAAGGAGAAAAGTGGTTTTGGCATAGGGACTTGCACACCCTGTACTTGAAGGAGAGGAAACTTGCGCGCCAAATGTTTTTTCAGATCCTATGGTCAAAATATGGCAAATGAAAGAGGGTCGGGCATGTATTGGTGTGGTCACGCAGGTGACTTGTGCACCGTGAAGGGAGGGTCACACGCAGTGAAAGTTCATACAAATGCAAATTGTAAAAATTACTATTACACAATGAAGGTTCATACCAATTATAAAAAGAAGATTTCTGAAAAATAGTATACCATTTCATTTTGTAATAAATTACTATTACTCTTGAGGGGAGCCCAGGGAGGTGAGTGACTACGAAGCCCAGGGACGAAGGGGTTTTGGGTGATGAGGGAAGTTCTCAGTTTCAGTTAAATGGAGACTGACCTAATGAATCGTTGGCGGAACCTCTCTTTAACTGATAAATAAAAATCAGTAATTGCTACACGGAAGAGTGAAGACGAGTTTCTCTCACAGTGACTGTCCTTGTATACTGTTGGAAAATTTCTAGCGAAAAGGTCTTTTAATCAGGGAGCGCTGAAACATACACTGCAAAATATCTGGCGATTGGAGGACAAAGTTGCTATAAGAGAAGTGGAAGTAGGACTCTTAGTATTTTAATTATTTAATGAAGGTGATTAATTAAAAGTCCTCAAAGGTCGACCATGGTCTTTTGACAACCAAATCATACTCATGGAGGATCTTAAAGGCGAATATTTTTTTTTTCAGTCAGTTAATCTGTCTTGCTCACCATTCTGGATTCGAATTAAAGGAATCCCCTTTCATGGTAGAACATGACGTGTTATGCGTGAGATTGGAGGACGCATCGAGTCATTTATGGAATGATACTGGTCTGATCCAACTCATTGGGGACCTTTTGTGTGAATTAGATCTTCAATGGATATTTCACATCCTCTTATGAGGGGCATGTTTTTGACAATAGAGGGCTCTGACGTCTGGATTTCTTTTGAGTTTGAAAAACATCATATTTTCTGTTTCTTTTCCGGGTGCCTCAGACACTTAGAAAAGGAATTTGAGGAAATGAAGGAGGATGGATAGGGAAATTTTATTTTGCAATACGGTCCCTGGCTTTGTGAAAAAACATCATGGGAGGCTTTTATTTCTGAAGTTGAAAAACAATAGGACCGCGAAAAACTAGAGAAGGCTATTAATAAGCGGGATGAACCATCTCATACTAATATAATCATGCTTGGGCTACCAAATATTTCTACTGACAGTCATGGGGTTCAACAGATGGAAGGAAGGAACCTGGACTAGCCACAAAACTCGTTCGATCCGAGAAAACAACACATTTGTCAGGGGCAGGGGCCGACTGCCACCCCAAGCCAGACCACAACTATTTTGAAGGTCATTGCCTCCCCATTTGATAGGCTGTAGCCAAACTGCCAGGAACCACGAGACCAAGGTTCAAGGGTACAACAACTATGCAAATACCCACCAGACATGGTTCCCACTTCAGAAGATGTTTCTCCCAGTGCTACCCTTCAGGCTGTAGATGACATGATGGGGATCACGTTGATAGGTACTATAAAACATTGAACGTGGAAAATAATGATTAGCGGAGATAAGGGTGTGGATTCCCCCAATTCACATCCCATGGACCCTAAACAATGATTGGAGGCATCTCATATGACTGAGATCCTGACAAAGAAGTGGAAAGTGGCAGATGACGAGTGGGGTGTCGTAGTTTCAGAGGCGGCGGTGGGTGTGGCCCAACCCCGCCTAGGGAAATGAAAATCTTATGCTGGAACTGTAAGGGGCTTGGAAATCTCCGAACGGTTCGCGTTCTCCATCACTAGAGTTCAAAATTTCTCCCTGACATAGTTTTTGTATCCGAAATTATGTTGGATAGCAAGGATGTGGGCCTTATGGGCTGGAAGATTGGGTTCAAAAATGTCTTACCAATTGGAAGACAGGGACACTCAGGTGGACTTTTCCTCTTGTGTAAAGAGGGACTTGGGGTCAAGATCTCTAATTACTCATGTAACCACATTGATGTGATGGTTGCTGGCCTAGGGGATCCTTCTTGGTCTTTTTTGGGTTCTACGGGTGGCCGGGTTGGCAGGATAAACACATATCATGGGCCCTTTTGAAGCGACTGCGGGACTCCCTCCCTGTCCCTCTTATGATTTGGGCGATTTTAACGAGGTACTATCTTCCGATGAAAAAGAAGGGGGACGTGTGAGGAGTGGTGCTGCAATGAAAAATTTTAGGATGTCTCTTGTTTCGAACTCTCTTAATGACCTCGGATATTCTTGCTCGCCATTTACCTGGCATCAGGGTTGGTCCATGGAGAACCACATGGCGGAAATGTTAGAAAGATTTGTTGGGAATGATGAATGGACCTCTCTTTTCCATTCCTTCTCTGTCATCCACCTACCCCCAGTCTCCTCTGACCACTACCTAATCCTGTTGTTAGCAGTCCCACAAGGGCAATGGAGGGGACCTAAGAGAACCTTTCACTTTGAATGTATGTGTCTCCAAGATAGTGACTGTGAAAAGTTGATTCAAGCGGCGTGGGAGGGATCGAATCGGTGAATCATGTCCAACTTCTGCACGGTTGCGTCTCACCTCCAGAAGTGGAGCTCTGCTAGGTTTTCTAACATTGACTGATGTATTAAGGAGTCGGAGAATCAATTAAAGTGACTCCACTCATATCCTTGTTGTGACTCTATCCTTAGAAACATCTCTGTGGCAGAAAAGAGGCTTAATGCAGCTCTAAGGGAGAAAGATATTTTTTTGTTCATTCGGGCACGAGAGTCCCATATCAGAGATGGTGATCAGAACACCATATTTTTTCACCAACGAGCATCTGAGAGGAGAAGTAAGAATCATATTGTTCATCTGGAGGACCCCACTGGAAGAGTTGCACATGACATAAATGACATTCACTCCATTATCCTGAACATTTTCAACAACTTCTTCTCAGCAGAAATTATTTTTACTTCCTCATGCCTGAGTGGATGCAACCCAAAATTGGTTACAGAAGACATGAATCAGTACCTGAAAAGCGATTTGTCTGAGTAGGAAGAGCTTGAGGCCCTGTATCTAATTCACTCTTCCAAGGCACCAGGGCCTGATGGGTTTCATGCTTTGTTCTTTAAATGTTTTTTCCACATAGTGGGGCCCGATGTGGTGGCCATAATGAAGGAGGTGTGGGATAGAAGAGCCTCTCTTGAATCACTGAATGAAACTCTTATTACCCTTATCCCTAAATATTAGTTCCCTCAGAAAATCTCGGAGTTTCGGCCAATCAGCCTATGTAATGTGATTTACAAAATTTTCTCCAAAATCATGGTGGCCAGACATATGATTTTTCTCCCATTTCTTGTCTCAGATAACCAAAGTGTGTTAATTCCAAAGAGATATATTACGGATAATGCTGTCATTGCCTTCGAATTGTTCCAATATATGAAAACTCACTCCTCATCCAAGCGTGGCACCATGGCAATGAAACTTGATATGATGAAAGCTTATGACAGAGTTGAATGGCTTTCTCTCGAACTTGTTCTATCTAGGTTGGGTTTTGGGATGAAATGGATCTCTAATGTCATGAATTGTGTTACATGTGTCTCCTACAAAATCAATATTAATGGGGTCCCCTCAACGAGCTTTATACCATCAAGAGGCATGAGACAAGGGGACCCCCTGTCACCTTACCTCTTCAGTCTGGTGGCAAATGTCTTATCTCATCTCATCTTGAAGGCGGTGGATCAAGGAATTATCCATGGTGCTACGGTATGTAGAAATGGCCCCTATCTCTCATCTATTCTTTGAAGATGATTGCCTCTTTTTCGTGTGTGTTACCCTGCAAGAATGCAGTGCAGTGCTAAATATCATCAATTTGTACAAAAAGGCCTATGGGCAACGTTTTAATGCTTTGAAATCAGAGTTGTCTTTCAGTAAAGGTATCCCACAAGCTAAGAGAGAGGATTTGCAGTGAATGTGTGGGTTTCCGCAGGTTGATAAGAATCCTAGGTACCTTGGCCTCCCGACCCTAGTGGGTAGGTCGAAGAAACAAGTTTTCAGCACGATTGTGGACAGGGTGGATAATCTGATTTGTCTTTGGTCTAGTAGGAATATTTCCAAGGCGGGAAAGGAAGTTCTCTTGAAGTAAGTGGCTGAAGAAATCCATTCTTATGCTATGTCTCTATTTAAATTCCCAAAAAATCTTGTGGACCAACTCCACTCCTAGTTGGCCAACTTTTGGTGGGTCTCTCATGAGGGCAAACATAATTCTCATTGGATGTCTTGGGAGAAGCTGTGTGTTTTAAAATTCCGTGGTGGCCTCGGCTTCCGAAATATCAAATGGTTTAACAAGGTTCTTCTGGAGAAGCAAGGATGGAACATTCTTTCCCACCCAAATAACATGTTCTCAAAGGTGATACGAGCTATGTACTTCCCTCATTCTAACTTCTTGCATACCCAGCTGGGGCCACGACCGAGTTTTATGTGGAGGAGCATTTTGGGAGAAAAATATCTCATTGATTTGGGCTGCATGTGGATAATTGATGATGGGAATAATAATAACCTTTGGAATGATCCATGTTTAGTATATGGCGTCAATCATAGTGTTTCCTCACCGGTTGTCCCTGGATCGAAGATGCAATGGTACGTGACCTACTTGATTACTCACTTGAGGAGTGAGTTCAGGAGAAGCTTTGTTGCTGGTTTAACGAGGTGGATCATCAGCTCATCCTAAGTATCCATCTCACACCAGGAATGGGTATTGATCAGATTTACTGGACTGGGGAACCCCATGGGAGATATTCTATTCGTTCGGGTTACAAACTGAGGGTTCAAGGTTTGGGCCAGGTCTTTACTGATAATCAGTGGAAGTGCCTATAGTCTCTCAACGTTCCCCCTAAGGTGAAATTTTTTGGTGGCCGGTCTGTGATGGGGTTCTTCCAACCCGTGACTTTTTGGTACAGCGGAATTTGGCAGAGAACGACACTTGTCCCTTGTGCCTCCAGGAATTGGAATCCCATCTTTATGAAATTCTTTCCTGTAAGGAGGTGGAAGGCACATGAAGGGTTTTGGTGAAGTTATTAAAGACATAAAAATTTTGTAGCGCATCTTGAGAAAACTTCCACCTCGGTTCAATCCGAAAGTTTTTGTTTTGGATGATAAAGACCTGAAAGATCTGACATTGGATAACTTGCACAACACTCTTATTGCATATGAAATGAGAAATGATGATAACGACGCTGTGGAAAAGGGAAAATCCAAAGAGGTGTCATTTAATGCCATGAAGAAGCTCACCATTGATGATTCTCAGGAGGAAGAACAGACAGATGAAGTGATGTCATTCCTTTCTTCAAATCTGCAAAGAGGAAAAGGAAATTTCAAAGGGAAACTTCCACTTGCTTGCTTTATATTGGGAAAAGTTTGTCATCTTGCTATAAGGTTCCCCAAAAAGTTTCAAGAAGATACTGATGAAGATGAAGTTGAAATTCCCATGAAGAGATCTTTATCCCATGTGAAAGGGAATAAGTAGTTCAAGAGAATTTTCTTTAAGATGAAGAATCTTGTTTCACAAGAAATAGACAGTTCAGATGAGTCTGAGGTTGAAGAGGTTGATGAAATAGAGAACTGTAAAGATCGATGAGAAACTTCTATGGTGTTGGTAGTTGGTAGTTCTCAAAAAAGGAAGAAACTGATGCTGGAGAAGAAGAAGAAGAAGTTTAAGAAATAGTTCATATGAAAGCCTAATTGAAATTAGATCTTGAGGAGATAGACATTTGAAGAGCCAAAACAAAGAAATCCAATAAAGTGCTTCGTGATGCCAAACTCTATATGAAACAACAGGATGATGAAAATTCTAAGCTGTTAGAAGAAATTGAAAGACTAAAATCCTCAACACCAGACAGTTCAGAAAATATCATTGAGTATAAGATTAAAATTTTGGAACATAAGAATGAAATAGATTGTTTGACTAACATAAGAAAGGATCAGGTCAAACGTATCAAAGAGCATGAAGAAGAAGTGGTCAGTCTGCGACAAAAAGTGAAGGATCAAGAAAAACACTTGACCTCCAATGTGATATCAAGAAAGTCGGTCATTCTAAAGACTGAAAAGATGAAAGAGAAGGCTAGTAGTTCAACAGGAAAGAAGCAACAATTGAGCTCAGACATCAAGACTAATTCAAGGCTTGATCAGAAGAAAAAATATGTGGCAATTGAAGTCAGACCGCAAGCACTCGTCCCGAGATTGAAGGTTGATTTAGGCACAAAGTAGAATCAGAATATTCAGATATCCCAAGGGGAAACTCATAATGCTGAAGTAATACGAAGGAATGCACCTTATATCAGGTTTTATTGTTGTGGAAGGATGGGAAATTCACAGTATGTGTGTTACATAGCCAAGAGATACCGAAGGAAACAATAACAGAGGTGGAAACCAAATAGAGAATGGTTTTCGATAACATATTTCGATGGATAGAGTTTTTGGTGCGGAGGATTCGGGCACATGGCTAGGTACTGCACTTCAACCATACAGATAAATGTGCCCAAGCAGAATCAAAATGTTCACAAGCAGCAGATCAATAAACCAACATGTGAGTTAAAAATGTAGAATATATTTTCGGCTTTGAAAAATGAAGCTGGTCCATCATACTCTAAGAAAAGAACAGAAGTCTAAATCCATTCCTAGTGTGAAGGAAAAAGTATGGACCAAGAATAAGAAAAATGAGAAGGATTTGGTGGAAGATATTTCCCTTAAGGCATCATATCGCTCTTGTGTATGGATCCTTGATAGTGGTTTCACATCTCACATGACATGTCATAAGGATTTTGTTACAGGCATAAATTATGACAAAGAAGGAGTTGTCAAAATTGGAAACGATGAAGTCTTGAAGATTGTTGGCTTGGGAAAAGCCATGTTTGGGGGAAAAGAAATGAGACCTGTTGATGTCTTGGTAGTAGAGGGTCTTAGTCATAACTTTCTCAGTGTCAGTAAACTCTTAGACTCTGGGAACTCTATCCGATTTACCAAGAAGATGTGTGTTGTAAAAGAAAGGATGGAGCAGTTGTTCTATAGGGAAAAAGGAGAAAGAGAAATATTTACCTTGTAGGTGGGGAAGAAGATATGCAACTTTTATCCAGATAAGAAGAAAACTAGCTGTGGCATAAGAGACTTGGTCATCTATGCCAACCATCCATGGAAGATCTGGTAAAGTTTGATGCTACAAGAGACCATCACAATCTATCATGTGATCGCACTCATATGTGTGATGCTTAACATCAAGGGAAGATAATCAAAAAGACATACAAGATAAAGGAATAGAAATCAACCAGAGTGATTGAATTGGTGCATGATGATGTATGTGGACCTATCTAACCACGAGCTATAAATGGGCAAAGGTACTATGTTCTGTTCATAGATTATTACATCAGAATGGCATGGGTATTTGTAATTACCCGTAAGACAGTGGTGTTCAGTTGCATAAAGCAGTATAGGAGGGAATCAGAAAGGATTCTTGGGAAGCAAATTCATAAGTTTCATATTGATAAGGGAATAGAATTCACAAACATTCAAGTTGAAGACTATCTCAAGAAACAGGGAATAAGGAATCAAGTTTCATCAGTGATAACTCCCCAACAGAATGGAGTGGCTGAGAGGAGAAATCGGATCATCAACAACATGTCTGGAATGATGCTTATTTAAAAGGACCTACCAGAGAAATTTTGGAAGGAAGCAGTTTTGACATCGGTCTATTTCTCGAACAGATCTCTGTTGTGTCCGAAGGAAGGGAAGACTCCATATGAAATGTGGTACGGAAAGAAGCCAATGTTGAAATACTTTCAAATCTTTGGGGGTAAGTGTTTCATACTCAAAAAATAAAATCACAGGAAGTTTGAGTCACGAGGAGATGAGGGGATATTTCTTGGCTACTCAGGAAAAAGAAAAGTATATAAATTCTTCAACAAAAGGCTGGGAAGAATTGTGGAGAGAAATGATGTCACTATAGTTGAAAATGAACAGAATTCTCAATGACCTAGTGAAATATTTCTGGATGAAAGGGATGATGAGGTAAGCAACACATGGGGAGTATAAGTAGCATAGGTTGACTTAGAAGAAGATAATGATGATGAATAAGAAAGTTTCAAGTCTGTGTCTGCAAGGAAGCCAAAGTTTCGAGCTGAAATTAATAGGAAAAATATCATTGGTGATCAGACAGCTCCAGTTCAGACTCGAATAATGAAATCATTATAGAAAACATCGTTTTTATCTCAAGTGGAGCCGAAATGTTTTTTTGATGCAACTGAAGATGAAAACTGGGTTCAGGCTATGAATGAAGAGCTTGATCAAATTGAGAAGAACCAAACATGGGATATTGTTTTGAGGCCAGCAGATAAGAATTTCATCGAGACTAAATGAGTCTATCACAACAAGATGAATGAAGATGGAACAGTGATTCAGTACAAAATCACGACTAGTGTGCAAGGGATACTCCCAAATAGAGGGAATAGATGTTGAGGAGATATTTTCACCGGTTTCAAGGCTAGAGACAATCAGATTATTTTTTGTCATAGCAGTGGAAAGAAAGTTCAAAGTGTTCCAGATGGACGTCAAATAAGCATTTCTAAATGGGCTTCTAGAAGAAGAGGTGAACATTGAGCAGTCAGATGGTTTTCTCATTCATGAGGATGAGAACAAAGTATTCAGGCAGAAGAAGGTGTTGTATGGGATGAAACAAGCACCAAGAGCATGGTACTCAAGGCTTGATCAGTACCTAAAGAAGCTTGGTTTCCAGCATGGGGGATTTGATTACAATCTTTATTTCAGAAAAGATAGTAATCAAAGGATGATTGTGTTAGTTTATGTCAATGACATAATATTTGGTGGATCAGATGAAGCTCAAGGCAGATAGTTTTCCGAATTCATGAAAGATGAGTTTGAAATATCAATGATTGGAGAGATATCATTTTTCCTTGGTTTACAGGTGAAACAAGGATGTAATAGAACTTTAATTTCTCAATCCAAATATGACAAGGAGGTTCTAAGAGGGTTTGGAATGGAGAATTCCAAGGATATAAAGACTCTGGTTGCTACCCGGATGAAATTATCAAAATATGAGGATGGAAATGCAGTTAATATCACAAAATACAGGCAAATTATTGGATGTTTGTTGTACTTGACTGCAAAAGGCCTGACATTATTTTTTCCACCTTCTAAGAAGCGAGATATAAGAGTAATCCCAAGGAAATCCACATGCTTTCATTGAAAAGAATACTTCCCTATATCAAGAGAACGGTGGACTTCGGCTTGACATATAATGAAAAATCTCAAACCAAGTTATTGGGTTACAAAGATTATGATTGGTCTGGATCAGCAGATGACAAAAAATCAATGTCAGGATGTGTGTTCTATCTTGGTGGATTGTGTATTTCTTGGATAAGAAATAAGAAATATTTCATTTCATTGAGCACCGCGAAGGCTGAGTATATTGCAGCCAATCAAGAATGCACATAGTTATTGTGGATAAAGCAGCCGCTTGAAGATATGGGAGTTGAAGTGAAGTCTCCGATCAGAATCGAGTGCGATAACTTCAGTTCTATCAATCTTAGCAAAAATCCTGTCAATCATTCAAGGACAAAGCACATTGAGATCAAGTATCATTTTATCAAGGAGAAGGTTGATCAATGAATCTTGAAGTTAGAGTATGTGCCTACAGAGCTACAAGTTACATACATTCTAACAAAGGCCTTATCCAAGGAAGGTTTTGAGAAACATTGACTAGATCTGGGAGTTCATTTGGCTCCCCGCACATGATGGAGTGTGGATGTGGAACACCCCATCTCCCTGAGGTATGATGTGTTTTTTCCTAATATGCTGATATGTGTTCTCTACTCTGTTACAGACTGCAAAGGTGTGACCTTTGGGTTCGTTGACAAAGGGGTAGAAACTAGTGATTATCCAAGGGGGAGCAATGAGAAAGGGGGAGTAATGAGAAAGGGGGAGCAAGGATAAAGGGGGAGAAATGAGAAAGGGGGATAGTATTAAATCTGACGATGCTAGAAGTGATCGATCAAAGAACAGATACCACGATAGCTGAGGATCGTGATAAAATCAGAAGAGTGGTCTTGGAATGCGGTAAGAATATTTCCAAAAATTGGTATCAGTTTGGTGTCAACAACGGGTGTCAGAGTTGAAGTGATTCATTGATTAACTTTTCATTTACTCTTGTTTATCACGCTGAGCATTGCTCATGTGGGCTTAGAGTATTTATTGAGTAAATCCGCGATTGCTATCGGAATCACAAAAGGAAAATAGTGGCTGAAGGTTTAACAATGTATCTTTTTATGGAAGAGTAGTCAATAAACCCAAAGGGGGAGATTATTGGGAAAAATCCCTCAAGGTATCATTGATGAATTTGTGAGGTGATTGTGTTTGTTAACAAAGTGGACAACTGTGCTGTGATTGTTGATAAAGCAAACCATGACATATAATTTTGTTGAAAATAGGGATTTCATGGTGGAATGTCGAGTTCAAGAGATATGGTTAATGATCCAGGTTTGATTCAAGAACATAGACAATTTAATGGATGATCAAGAGGTGGTACAAAAAGAATAGATACATTGTGGTGTCGTTTTCCAGTGTTTTCCAAATTTTTTGGGCCTGAAAATCAACAATAGGAGAAAAGTGGTTTTGGCAAAGAGGCTTGCACGCCCTGTACTTGAAGGAGAGGAAACTTGCGGGCCTAATGTTTTTCAGGATCATATGTTCAAATATGGAAAAGGAAAGAGGGTCACGCAGGTATTGGTGTGGTCGCGCAGGTGACTTGTGCGCCGTGAAGAGACTTGCATGCCGATGCCTAGGAGGCTTGGGAACTTGCGCATCTATTGTTTTTCATGATCAGATGATCAAAATTTGGAAAAGAAAAGTTGGTCGTGAAAGTGTCTTTCAAGGGAAGAGAGTTGCTTGCCGAGACATGCGCGCCAAGGGTAGACACGCACGCCGTCACGTAGGCTGACCAAATGCCTATAAATACTAGACCACCCCTCCTCATTTTTAATGGAGTTTAACACTTTGAAAAATCAGAGCTCCCATCGCGCTGGTGTGGTGGTTGCGTAGGTGGTGTGTGGTTGTGCAGGTGGACTTGCGCGCCAGTGTTTAAAGTTTCACGCTGATTGGTGGTTGCACGCCAATATTGGCTTGGGCGTAAAAGGGATTGAGTCGCATAGGTTTGGAGTTGCAGAGGATTGTACCGTGCAGGTGGTAGAGACAGACCTGCATGATAGCTGTGACTTGCACGCTAGGTTAGACCTACGCGCCAAGTAAGGTTGATTCCCTGGCAGTGTTATCAGGCTGCGTGGAAGCCGGAAGGTTGCCTGATAACTTCGGGGCAAAGATAGATTCATCTATGGGTGATAGTTGTACTTCATCAGAGCATCCACATACAATAGAGGATGTATTCATTAGAGATAATGAAGAGACCTACAAGTCTATAAATTGTGAGTGGTTCCTTTCCAGAGTAGTGAGAAAAGAAGAGGAAGAAGGTGATCCTCTCCACCGGCAGTGATCCAGAGAGAGAGAGAGAAATAGGGAGTGACCCTTGGGAAAGTAGTGAGCAGACCCTAAAACTTTGTAAAGGCAGTGAGCCTGGGACAGAGTGACTGTGCCCGAACCTTGTAATCCACAGCTAGTGAAGTTTAGTGGAATTTGGTACGACCGACAACATGTAGGCGTAAGTTCCTTGGACGTATCCCTTAGTGGTGAACCAAGTAAAAATTTTTGTGTCTTGTGCATGCTTTACATTCTGTTTATATTGTGTTATGGGAACGAGAGAGAAGAATATTTTTCTTAACAGATAAACAAGATCAGAACGAGCTTTATTTTTTAAATTAGTCATACCATTATTCACCCCCCCTATCAGTTTTCTCAGCCTTCTAGACATAACAAATTATAATATCACATATAGCTTCTTAATTTCCATTCTGTGGGAATAAAATAACATCGCTCGTGTGTACGGCAGACTACAACCTCGCGAAGTGATGTGATTTATTATTCACTTACTTTTTACATGGAAAGTAATAAGAATAAGATTAATGGGAATATTAAATATATATATGACATAAAAATAATTCTTTAAAGGTAATATAATATTTACCTTTCGTTTATTTCATCCATCATGAAAATTGAATCAATGTTCTTACGTACGTACGACCTACAATATCCAGGAATGGTGTAATTCATTTTTATCTATAACTTGTATGAATTAATATAAATACATATATAATTAACATATATGATATTTATATCATTTATTAAAAACCTTATATGATGTTACCATGATAAAAATATAAGGATTGAAAATACCAAACCAAAACATGCATGAAAAACGTAGCATTTGTTACCCAAAATGTGATTTTATCAAGGAATTATAAATAAATGGGTAATAAAAGGTTATAAGTAAATAATATTTCATATAATATATACGATTATGGTTATGGAATATTATTTTAATAAACTTATATATATTATACAGTAGTTTCAAACATGTATGTTGTATGTCGAGACTTAAGGTAAGGGATTTTTGTCTGAAATTGTACTCTTTAGGGAATATGTTATGTTATGAACATATCTTATTTCATAAGTTATATATACATAGCCATTGACATTTTATATAATTAATTAATTTAACCTCATGATATTTAATGTTTCATTTAATATTATTATTTTATGCTAATTGCAATTCAAATGTTAACAAATTAGTAAGGGAAAAATGTTGAAATCTCATCATTTATCAGGGATGTTTATGATTATAATTTTTATGATGAAATATTATGATATATTTCTAAATAAATTAATGTATTTTCTTATACTTTGGTCAATATTTGAGAATACATGTTTTCCATTCATTTTCATCTCTTTATGTACTCAATATTCAAAAATAATAATTTTAAAGAAAACCAACTTTATTTATATCTTTGGTTGAAAAACAAATTTTGTTCATGTTTATATTTTATAAAAATGTTTTAAAAACTATTTTTGATATTATCCAAATAAAATTAATCACATTTTTACCCATTTTTTTATTTCTAAAAAATGTATTTAAAGGTAATATTATTAATATTTATGCACATGGGTCTCTTAACGTTTTATCAAAAATTTGGAAGGAATATTTATTTTATCCTAGAAGAAATAAATTTTATTTTCTATTTCCTTGACTAATCAATGTTTTAATGATTAATTTATAAGTTCCTATATTTTTTAAAGAAAATTATTTATACATTTTTATATTTTAAAATGTAATTTTTAATGTTTAGAGGATATTTTCCTTAAGAAATATTCCAAGTGATTTTTAAAAATCATTTTCAATCAAAGATGAAATCTATTAAATTTTACTTATGTTTTAATGGGGATTTGATCTAAGGATACCATTATTATTCTTTCTCCAAATGGTTTATTCTTACGATAGAAAGATGTTTAGGAAACCTATTTCTATTCTACGGGTTATACCTTGCTAAAATTCTTATGAAACATGTTTCCTTTTCCATGGGTTTTTCTATAATGAATTGATAAAATGATTATGAAATATATTTATTTTCCATAAGTTATGTAATGAGGAAATGTTTATGAAACCCATTTATTTTCATGTGTTATGATATGATGAATGATTTATTATCTTATATAACAAAATTGTGTTGTTTTAATTATGTGATGAGTGGGACCTATATCTACTTTTAATGCAGTAGTTAAAATTGATATCTCATGAGATAAATAGGATTATAATAGTGAGTCAACCATGTTAAATAAAGGATTTTTTCCACTACGAAAGTTTTGAGAGTGAACCTTGACCACAAGAATGGTTTGGGGAGTGAAATCATTCTACTATGATAGTTTTGGAAATGATCCTTGAATACTAAGGAAATGATTTTCTATGATTATGTGTATACTAACAATCTACTCCTTATCCCAATGTTATATTGTCATGACACATGTTCTATGATTCCTATATTTTTCATGTCTTATGAAATACAATGATTTAATCCATGAATCTTGTTTATATACATTTTTATTCATTTTATGGTATTAAAATTTCATTCTCTTATTCTCATACCCTTATGATCACATTATGTTAATATATCCATTCTATAAAATTACTGATCATTTTAGCTCACCCTTTCTTAGGTTTCTATTATCCAAGTCATGAAGAAAGTTATTATTCCTGATATGTCTGAGAAGGGTTCTAGTTATGAATAACCTAGTGGATAATTTTGTAGTTCGACTATGTATTAGTTTTTTATGTATCCATGTTTCCAAAGGCACTACAAATAAATTATTCTGTTGTGGATCATTATTTTATGTAATGAATATTCATATATAAAATTGTAATATCTATGTATGAAAATTATATGTCACTATATTTTTTATCCGAGCATTGTTTATGTAACCTTATATAATTAGGATAATAAAAATTTAGTGCGATCAATATGGATGTGTCTAAGGATAATTCTATGTGAAGTGCCCGGATCAGTGTGATCACTAAGAGGGGGAGGGGGTGAATCAGCGATCCTTTTAAAATTTTTACTAATTGATTCTTTATCAATTAAACCTCTATGGATTGTTAAAGCCTCGATTCACTATTATTGTATCTCTAAGCCTTTCCTCGAGTGATGAAGTAAATGTAAAGGCACAAGACACAAGGATTTACTAGGTTCGGCTCCAAAGGCCTACGTCCTTGCCATGTTGTTTAAACGCCCCAACATGGTTTCTCCACTATAATTCAGTTAGTAATTACAATGGTCGATACAGAGTCACACTATATCACTCATGAGTCCCACAGGAGGTTCTTTATACTGCATCCCACAGTGTTACCAGAGTCCCACTGGCCTGCTTCAGCTTCCACCGAAGGCATCTCCACCCTGAGTCTCACAGGGGGTCTTCTCCTGGCTCCTCGAGTCACACGAGTATCTCTTCTTCTTTTAAAGCTCTTAAAGAGTCTTCAACAGCCTTGGATAAGGTCTGCTGGCCTCTGCTCACTTCCTCTGATCACTTGTGGTGATCAGGACTCCTCTTCTTTGCTCAGTCTTTATCTCCTTCTTCCAAGGATGACCCGACCTCTGTCTTTAAGAATCTTGATGGGAAAATATGTTCTTGCACTGAGTACACCCACTCAATCTTCTTGGTCTTCTCAACTACTGAAAACTCAAATGAATGATGTCTTTAAATTCAGTCTGGCTTCAGTCTCTCTTTAATTCATCTTCATGCACTGAGTGCATGGCATATCTGAATCTTCATGCACTGATTGCATGGCTTCTCAATTATCTTGAAGAACCTTTGTTCTTGGACTTCTCAAATGCACACACACTGATTTAAACATTGTTTACATCTGCATTTTCATGCATGCAAGCATGCTCTCCCCTTTTCTTCTTGGTGTGATAAACCCTTAAAGGGTGTAATCTCTTTTAGCACACACACCTTCTTCTTGGAGTCACACTCTTTTATTCTTTCTCACACACCAAATTGTGTGTTGTTCTTTAGTGTGAATTTCTCTTTCTCTTTTTCTTCTCAAGGTTTTCACCCACTTGTTCAATTAATCATACATGCATGGACATGCATGTATCTTCTTCCTTAACTTGTTCACACACAAGAGGTATGGCCTCCTTCACTTGTGCACACACTAAGGCTTCGTCCTTCATGTTTATTTTCACACACACACTCAAAGATGGTGTGGCCTTCCTCTCCTTTTGCGCACACACAACCAATATATGTTGTGGCCTTTCACTCCACTTTTCACACACAACCTTCCTTCTTAAACCCGTGCACACACACACAAACCCAAGTGGGTGTGGCCTTCCACTTCAGCACTACGTCAAAGGATGGCGCGCAAGGATGTGTCCAACTCCTGCCTTTATCCGTGCAGGGTGTGGGAGTGGTTTCTACCGCACGGGTGGCACGACAACTCCTTCTGCCGTGCAGGTGCGGCAGCTCCCATCTACCGCACAGGTGGCGCAGTGGATTCCTACTGCTGCACGAGTTTCCGGGAACAGAGGGCACGCGGGGTGCAACCACTTTCTACCACGCAAGTATTGCGGGCAGCGGGCGTGCAAGGCCCGACTTCTTCCCTGTTGTGTAGGGGAGCACACAGGGTGGCCTCCTCCTAAACTTCCTTCGCGAAGGGGTTGTGAAAAAGGGTCTCTTAGAGCCTCGGGTGGCTCCGATCTGTTCTTCCGCACAGGTTGTGCGTGAATCTTTGAACTTCATGAGGCTAGGAGATTCACGGGACCTCTGTTTTTCTCAAGTGATCACCAGCTTCCTTCAAGGAATCGACTCCTACTCTTATAGGCATAGGATGTTCAAGATCTGTCCATGGATCGTCCGGGATTTATTTCTTTGAATAACTGAGATATTTGGTTCTTTAAAAACATTCAACCCACGCTCAATATTTTTCGCGTATCACGAGTGTTTCCTTTTTCTTTTTCAACCACGGGATCTTTCGTTCTTAATTAAATATTGATTTCCCACAAACTTTGGGATTTCAAGATTTTATCAAATCTTGTTTTTCTTCTCTGTTCAAAGCGGTTTTCTTCATGGTGCATAGTCTTTAAATGCATGTGTTTTTTAACGCATGCATGGATTCTTCTTGTTCTGTCCATGCAAAAATACACTGCCTCGCAACTCGGTTTGCTTCGGCCTCGTTCGAATTTCCTCATTTCGTTTCTTGCATACGACTTTTAATGCATGCATGTATTCGGTTCGTCAAAACAATAATAATGTACTTGATTTTAGATTCAACAGTGGTCAGGAAGTCGATCATGGTGGATCGGTAGTGGCGACGAGGACTGGTTCACATCGGGTGGAGATCAGGTGTCTGAAGGTTGAAGACAACCTCAGTTTGTCACCTCGACCATTGGATCTGTGTTAAATGATCTCGGACGGTCATGATTAGAACATGGCGCATCCAGATGGATCATGTGGCTGAGATCGGATGCGAGATCAGATGGATGACCATGATTAGATCTGCCTCTTAAAAATTCCGTCCCACATCGAAACGTGCTGAGTTTTTCACGAGGTTTAACAAACAACTCCTCCCAACATCGGCTTAGAATTCTCTTCTCCCCCCTCCGGTGCCACCCCCACCGGTTCTCCTGCAGGCGCGCTCTAGCACCCACGATGCTCCCCCGGGTGCGCTCTAGCACCCACTATGCTCCTTCACGAGCGCGCCCTTGGCACCCATACTGCGCGGGCTTGACCTCCGCGTGGCTCGAGATTACACACGGTCTGGCCGCTATTGGGATGGACCCTGCGGTTTCCCCATGGGCGTGGTGACCTATTCCCACATGTGCCTTGAGTTGAGGCCCTAAGGCTGGCCCAATAGTTGGCATATTTTTTTTGCATAAGCTCCACCTTGTATACATGGTTAAATAACCAAGTAGGAGCAAGTCTTCTTCATGACATTCTTCTCTCCTTCACCTCCTCTACTTCATTAGAATTCTATACTCCTTTTATCTTCTTCAACATCTCTTTTTCTTCTCTTATTAGGAGATGGAATTCCCAAGAATCTCTCAAGTATCTTCATCAACTATTAATCATAAATCACTTGATCTTCAATTTTTTTCTTTGATCCAATCATAGATTAGGGTGGATCATCTTCAAATCCTTATGCACTAAGAGATAGTGCATGGTCTTCTTCAAACTACTTCATCCACATAGTAGCTATGGATGGAAATTCTTCACTTCATCCACTTAGTGATGTGAATGGATCTCCTTCACTTCATCCCTCATCCACTTAGTAGATATGGATTGAACTTCTTTACTTCATCCACTTAGTGATGTGGATGGATATCCTTTATTCATTCCTCATTCACTTAGTGATTTTGGATGGATCACCTTTCTCTCCTCATGCATTGTGAAGAAAATTCATGGACTTGTAACAATGTTGTGACATTGTATATTCTTGATACAAGTTCTTTGAAATTATTATCAACCATACAATCGTCTGATTTATATGAAGAATGAATCAACCATTACCTCCTATGACACTTAGTGATTATCCTAAGTGACATGCTTCTCAGTACCATGGACATTCTCCAATCATCACCATCACCATCACCATCACTTACTTTGTCATTCACATATTGACACTTCTTGTCATACATTCAATCCTTGTCACCTTATTTACAACATCACCATCACCATCACTTCCTTTGTCATTCACATATTGACACTCCTTGTCATCCACTCAATCCTTGATACCTGATTGACAACAAATGCAACATAGTGCACAACAATCTTCCCCTTTGTATTTGTTGTCAATATCACTTGAGAACATATGAATGGGTAAATATGTGTACCAAGCTTTTCTCCCCCTTATTGTCAACCAAATGCAAAGGTGTGGTTCAGTTCTCTTCAAAATACTTCTTCCTCCCTTTGAATAGAATCTTCTTGAAAATCACTAAGAGAGGGATGAGGTCACATGTTCACTTTAGCAAAGAGCCTTTAGTAAATCAACTCCAAGTCTACTTGGGATAACCCGATGTAGAAAAAAAGATTGATTTAACCAAGTAATTCAATGCTATCTACAACTCACTATTCATGTGAGATCATGCTTAGGCTTCAAGGGGTTGAAATGTTTCAGATATATCAATGAATTGCTAAATCCTGTACATACTTCACCAAACTCATTAGAAATTTCAGGTGTAAAGATAAAGCTCCCCCTTTCTTCCATTTGTCTTCAATCAATTACTCCCCCTTAATTGAGATGTTAAATACAATTAAGAAACAAGGGATGAAAGTGTGATTGGAATACCATCATTCTTCACAAGATGATATGAATCTCAAAAGATCATCTTCTTCAGATTAGCTCCCCCTCAAGGGGTGAACTCCATTCTGTCCATGCCATTATCAATTTGAGAGTGATCATCATCTTAAATTCCCTGAAATGTAAGCACTTGTATATACCAGTGATTAGGGAATAAGATGGAACCTACTTTGTTCATTAGTTTGAACAACAAAGTTGAGAAGATTCTCTCAACTGAGATGTTCCACTTTCTCCATTCTTCAAACTTGCACATTTGATCTTCAATGATGTTTTTGTTGGTGTAGATCTTAACACCTCTTCAACTTCTTTATGTGTGACTCCTTTCTTTCTAAGTGCCTTCTGAGAACTAGAATCTTCTGGTACAATCTTCATTCTCTTGAAGAATTATTTTTGAGCAGGAATGAGTGTCATGAATTTATTAATAATATGACCAGATTTATTGAACCTCACACATAGAACTTCATTTTCATGTGAAATATTTTGTTTTTCTTTTGCACACGCATTGGCCTGTGCATTTTCTTCCTTACTCATTCTTTCTAAATCTTCTGGTTAGATGATTAATATTTCATTTGGAAGTGAGGCTTCAGATTTGGATGTTCCACACGGTTCCTTTGATGCTTTTAAGTTACCTTACTTAGGCTACTTATTTTCAATCAATCCCTTCTTCTTCTTCTGTATTGATTGTCCTGTTGAGTGCAGTTTGCTTCTATTTAGTTCCATGGCTTGTTTACAAATATCCACGGTATGACCTTTCTTTCCACAGTAGAATCATTTTTTCTTGGTGGTACTTCTGGATGCATCACCCTTCTTGGATTTGGAATCCAAGGACTTCTCTTTCTTTTTCAAAATATTCTTTGGAGAATTTTCAACTTCCTTTTTCTAGCGTCCCAAGGATACTTATTTTTTCTTATACAGGTTCTGTGATCTTCTCTTCTTTTCAGGTTTGGAAACATTTGGAGATAGGTATGTATCATTCTTGTGACCACATCTGCATACACCCCCGATGTTATCAAACATTCCAAATCTGTTTGCAGTAAATAGATGTTTCTGGACCTATGAATGTTGCTTCTTATTCTCTAGATTTCTCCCCCTTAGAATGGTCTTCCTATGTGCTTTTTAATTTAGAGGATTGTACCAACAATCCATTGCACAGTTCCCATACCTATTGCAGCACCAATATTGACCTACAAATCTTGTCTTCTTGACTTCTTCTGATTGTTGGGTCTTTTTCTTGAATTGCTATGTTTTTTCAGGAGAGCTCTCTTTATTTATCTTCTTCATCCATACTTGTTTAGAGTTATTCTTCCATCCTGCACTTTTGTGGAAACCCATTTAGAATCATTAATACAAGATGGGATGGATGGTACCTTCTTCTTGATAGATGTTTCCCTTTCATTAGAGGATGTCCTTCTTTTGGAATCATCCTTCTCAATGCACACTTGAGTGGAAAAATTTCTACTTCCAGATGACTAGGAGGTTTCGGCTTTGGGTAATTGCTGATTTTTCAATGTCACCTCTAGTTCTAAGCATTCCATGTTGAGAGAGTTATTCTCTTCCTCAAAAAATCTTAGCCTTCCTTCTCAATTCTATTTTAGTTGTTTCATTTGGTCTTCATGCACATTCTTCATTTCTTGAAATGAATTTTCATGCTCCTTTATCCTTTTTACTTTTTCATCTAGTTGAGAATCTTTGACTGCCATTGAAACTCTATGCCTCTTTTCCAGTGCATGGAAAACTTCTTTAAACACTATCTCAATGAATTCTTTCTCACAAATGCTTCCTTTTAGTTCTTCAGTGACATCATCAATTATTTCACTACAAAGGGAAATGGTTTCATCTTTAACCTTCACCAGCTTTGTGAGTGTGTTGGTTATGCCAACCCTTCTTGCTAATTGATATTCTATAGAATTGGATTCTTCTTCTGGATGTAATTTTTCTTCTTGAAGATCTTGGATACTTGTAGCAATACACATTGCCACTTCCTTGGGGACTATCTTCCGAAGATATTTGAGGTCATTTAGAAGATCATTGATTGTTCCATCATCATCACAACTAGAGTAGGCTTCATCAGAAGGGTGATAAAAGGAATTTTCATCTGTTGTGACTTTCACATAACCTTCAATAGAAGGTGTTTCTCTGTTAGTAGCAACCTTCTTCTTCATATTCTTGGTCTGTTTTTTCTTTCTATTTTTCTGAGTCTTGGAAGATATCTCCATTTGAGGGTGCTCTCTCATTTCCTCAAATATGCACTTCGTAAAGACTCCCTTGGATCTTTTAGATCCAACCTCCCTCTGATACCAATTGATGTGCCCGGATCAATGTGATCACTGAGAGGGGGAGGGGGTGAATCAGTGATCCTTTTAAACTTTATACTAATTGATTCGTTATCAATTAAACCTCTATGGAATTTTAAGGCCTCAATTCACTTTTCTTGTATCTCCCAGCCTTTCCTCGAGTGATGCATTAAATGTAAAGGCACATTACACAAGGATTTACATGGTTCGGCTCCAAAGGCCTACATCCTTGCCATGTTGGTTAAACTCCCCAACATGGTTTCTCCACTATAATTCCGTTAGTAATTACAATGGTCAATACAGAGTCACACTGTATCTCTCCTGAGTCCCACAAGAGGTCCTTTATACTGCATCCCACAGTTTTACCAGAGTCCCATTGGCCTGCTTCAGCTTCCAACGAAGACTTCTCCACCCTGAGTCTCACAGGGGGTCTTCTCCTGGCTCCTCGAGTCACACGAGTATCTCTTCTTCTTTTAATGCTCTTCAAGAGTCTTCAACAGCCTTGGATAAGGTTTGTTGGACTTGATCAATTTTTCTGATCACTTTTGGTGATCAGGACCCCTCTTCTTTGCTCAGGATTTTTCTCCTTCTTCTAAGGATTACCCGACCTCTGTCTTCAAGAATCTTGATGGGAAAATATGTTCGTGCACTGAGTACGCCCACTCAATCTTCTGGGTCTTCTCAACTACTAAAAACTCAGATGAATTATTTCTTTATCTTCAGTCTGGCTTCAGCCTATCTTTAATTCAACTTCATACACTGATTGCATGGCATATCTGAATCTTCATGCACTGATTGCATGACTTCTAAATTATCATCAAGAACCTTTGTTCTTGGAGTTCTCAAATGCACACACACTGATTTAAACTTTTTTTACGTGTGTATGTGCAAGCATTAAATCATTCTCTCCCCTTTTCTTCTTGGTGTGATAAACCCTTAAAGGGTGTAATCTCTTTTAGCACGCACACCTTCTTCTTGGAGTCACACTCTTTTATTCTTTCTCACACACCAAATTGTGTGTTGTTCTTTAGTGTGAATTTCTCCTTCTATTTTTCTTCTCAAGATGTTCACCCACTTGTTCACTTATTCATACATGCATGGAAATGCATGTATCTTCTTCCTTCACTCGCGCACACACAAGAGGTATGACCTCCTTAACTTGTGCACACACTAAGGCTTCGGCCTTCTTGTTTCTTTACACACACACACACACACACTCAAAGATGGTATAGCCTTCCTCTCCTTTTGTGCACACAAAACCAAGATATGTTGTGGCCTTCCTCTCCACTTTGAACGCATGACCTTCCTTCTTAATCCCATGCACACACACAAAAACCCAAGTGGGTGTGGCCTTCCACTTCAGCACCACTTCAAAGGAGGGCGTGCAAGGATGTGGCCAACTCCTGCCTTCAACCGCACAGGGTGCATGAGTGGCTTCTACCGTGCGGGTGGTGCGGAAACTCCTTCTACTGCGCAAGTGCGGAAGCTCCCTCCTACCGCGCAGGTGGCACAGTGGCTTCCTCCTGCGGCACAAGTTTATGGGAACAGAGGGCGCGCGGGGTGCAACCACTTGGTACCATGAAAGTGTTGTGGGCAGTGGGCGTGCAAGGCCCGAATTCTTCCCTGTTGCATAGGGGAGTGCGCAGGGTGTCCTCCTCCAAAACTTCTTTCGTGCAGGGGTTGCACAAAAGGGTCTCTCGGAGCCTCGGGTGTCTCCAGGCTATTCTTCCGTGAAGTTTGTGCACGGATCTTCAAACCTCGCAAGGATAGGAACTTCGCAGGACCTCTATTTTTCTCAAGTGATCAATAGCATCCTTCAAGGAATCGGATCCTCATCTTATAGGAAGAGGATGTTCAAGATCTGTTTATGAATCTTCTGAGATTTATTTCTTTGAATAACCAAGATATTTGGTTTTTAAAAAAAATTCACCCCGCGCTCAAGATTTTCCGCGTATCAGGAGTGTTTCCTTTTTCTTTTTCAACCATGGTATCTTTCATTATTAAGTAAATCTTGATTTCCCACAAACTTTGGGATTTTTTGATTTTCTAAAATCTTGTTCTTCTTCTCTGTAAAGCATGGGTTTCTTCATGGCGCATGGTCTTCATGTGCATGCATTTTTTAATGCAATCTTGCCTTCTTCCAGTTCTGTCCATGCACAAATACACTGCCTCGCAACTCCGTTTGCTTCAGCCTCGTCCGAATTTCTTCATTTCGTTGCATGCATGCGACTTTTAACGCATGCATGTATTCGGTTCGTCAAAACAATCATCATGAACTTGATTTGATATTCAACAGTGGTCAGGAAGTTGATCACAGTGGATCGGCAGTGGTGACGGTGACTGGTTCACGTCGGGTGGAGCTCGGATGTCTGGAGGTTGAAGACAACCTTGGATTGTCACCTCGTCGATTGGATCAACATTAAATGATCTCAGACGTCCATGATTATAACGTGGAACACCCAGATGGATCATGCGGTTGAGATCGGATGCGAGATCAGATGGACGGCCAGGATTAGATCCGCGTCTTAAAAATTCCATCCCACATCAAAATGCACTGAGTTTTTCATGTGCTTTAACAGAAAACTCCTACCAACATCGGCTCAGAATTCTCCTCTCCCCCCTCCGGTGCCGCCCCGCACCAGTTCTCTTACGGCCGCGCTCTAGCGCCCACTATGATCCCTCGAGAACGCTCTAGCGCCCACTATGCTCCTTCACGGGTGCACCCTTGGCGCCCACACTGCGCGGGCTTGACCTCCGCGTGGCTCGGGCTTACACACAGCCCGACTGCTATTGGGATGTCCCCTGTGGTTTCCCCATGGGAGTGGTTACCTAGTCCCACATGTGCCTTGGGTTGAGGCCCTAAGGCTGGCCCAATATTTTTCATATTTTTTTTGTATAAGCTCCACCTTGTATACTTGGTTAAATAACCAAGTAGAAAAAAGTATTCTTCATTCCATTCTCCTCTCCTTCAACTCCTCTACTTCATTATAATTCTATACTCCTTCTATCTTCTCCAATATCTCTTATTCTTCTCCTTTTAAGAGATGGAATTCCCAAGAATCTTTCAAGTATCTTCATCAACTATTAATCATAAATCACTTGATCTTCAATGCTCTTCTTTCATCCAATCATAGATTAGGTTGAATCATCTTCAAATCCTCATGCACTAAGAGATATTGCATGGTCTTCTTCAAACTACTTCATCCACTTAGTAGCTATGGATGGAACTTCTTCACTTCATCGACTTAGTGATGTGGATGGATCTCCTTCACTTCATCCCTCATCCACTTAGTATATATGGATGGAACTTATTCAATTCATCTACTTAGTGATGTGGATGGATCTCCTTTCTTCATTCCTCATTCACTTAGTGATTGTGGATGGATCACCTTTCTCTCCTCATGCATTGTGAAGACAATGCATGGACGTGTAACAATGTTGTGACATTGTATCTTCTTGATACAAGTTCTTTGAACTTAAGATCAGCTCTACAATCGTCTGATTTCTATGGATAATGTCTCAACCATTACCTCTTATGCCACTTAGTGATTCTCCTAAGTTACATGCTTCTTAGTACTATGGTCATTCTCCAATCCTCACTATCACCATCACCATCACTTCCTTTGTCATTCACATATTGACACTTCTTTCCATCCATTAAATCCTTGACACCTTATTGACAACATCACCATCACCATCAATTCCTTTTTCATTCACATATTGACACTCATTGTCATCCACTCAATCCTTGATACCTTATTGACAACAAATGCAACACAGTGCACAACACTATGTATAGGAAAATATCTTGAAATATTTATGGAGGAAAGAACGGGTGGTTTCCATGTAATTTCATCCCTATAATGATACTATAAGTGGACATGACTCTATAAAAAATATACCTAGGGGTAATAACTCTGAAAAAGGAATGTCGATCTTGACTCAATCATTACATAGTACATGAAAACCAGCCTTACGGTACACCTATTTTGAAACTCCCAAGGGGTATTCTTTAGGAAATTTCCAAAATAATTATAAACCATCCTGAACGATTTGAATAATGACCTTGTTTGTTCCTAAGGTGTAATATATTGAAAATAAGGTGTCATTTTTTTGACATCCTATAATTGGTTTTTCATTATTATGTGGTTCCCCACTATGGTTATTGTTTCTTACACTTCATTTTTTTGGTTTCACTAAGTGGATTTAAGGAAAAGAAACCATGTTAATGCTTAGTGAGATAGAGAATGCAATGATATTACCTCAGAGAGAAAAAAAGTTATAATAGATTGAATATAAACTCCCATTACTATTGTAAAATAACTTTCTCAAGCTATGAGTCTTATTGAACTTATAAATGAGAAAATGATATAAAAATGCTCTGTTGAGCCATTTAATACACAAAAATCACCTTATTTTAGTGGTTATACTAAACCACTAGTTTACTGAGTAGTGGATCAATACTATTGAGATGATATTTTCCACAAACCAGTGCTTGAAGCATGAAAATGTAATTTTGGATATCTATTATTCAGAAGAGAAATCTAATCAATGGTTGACTCTAATCTAGAATAGAAGTCAACAAGATAAAAATTAATCAATGAAATCGGATGAGTTTAGAAATTATTTTTTTATAAGTACATTTCTCTTACTCTTCACATTATATATAGAATGAATTACTTAAGTTAAATAAGAAGGATAATTAATCCATTGGTACATATGAGGATAATTTTACAATACTTTCTTGATACTCTTCTATTATTATCAAACAACAAGAATGTAAGGTTGATTAATTCTTCAGTATCTTAAAAACAAGTCTCGAAATTTCATAGAAAAGAACGGACCTTCTTAGTTTTGATTAAATCATTCACTGTGATATCAAGGTAGAAATAGAGAATGGGATTACCCATCAATTTAATGGGTTTGATAAGTAATGAAAGATTGAATTTAAGGAAAACATTCAAAACCATGGAGAAAAGAATATAATTGTTTCTTCGTGCTTACATTGTGGAAGGAAAATTGGTGGAAATTGGACTTAACAGATTGGATAGTTTTGTACGTGTGCTAGGGAAGGACATAGAGCAATTGATTATAGAAGTGATGAAACGAAGTTAGATAAGGATATAAAAAGAGATAATTATCCATAAAATGAACCAATATAATCATATGATTCAAATTCAAAGAGTATTGGAATTATGAAAAACAATTCCCAAATCTAATGGATAATGATGATGATCGACATTAACAGCCTCTTAAGCCAAGATACATAGGTAAATATCATGCTATAACTATTTGATATGTGGGGTGAAAAAAATATATGGCGAAAGTTACACATACCGTCCACTCTAGAATTGACAATGTCTTCTTTGAATCTAGATCTACCCACTTTTTATATATAAATTTTTTTATTAGGGAATCAAAATACCACCCCATTCATTAGATGTTTATTTAGCTAGGAAACCCCTTAATGTTACAATCATCATATCATAATTATATTATTATTATCTTTTGGATGTTTTTGGGAACACTATTCTTGAAAATCTATTTATTATCTTGATAGTTGAATTTGATGTTATATTAGGCATGGATTGGCCTTCACAACATAAATTCCACAGCAATAACTGACGGAGGGAAGTCACATTAAAAATTCAAAAACAACTTATAATCATATATTAGTGAAATGATAAATATGATCATTTTATAAAAATAAAATTCATTGTATGGGTTTTGATTCCTATTGAACATGGGTTTTTATCTTAGATTTTTGGGGAGAAACATGACATCAATAGTATGCCAATTTTATTGTATTTTCATGGTGAATTTTAGGAAGATTTTACTAGTCTTTCAAAAAAAATAAGTTTAGTTTTCAATAGAACTCATACCATGTTCCATACCTATTTCAAATAGACCCTATAGAATGGACGTTATTAAGTTGTAGGAATTGAAGAAAGAAATCCAGGAGAACATTGAAAGGGGATTAATTTAGCCAAGTGTGTCACCTTGGGGTGAAATGGTTATATTTGTTATCAAGAAAGATAGATCGATGGGACTTTTTATTGATTATCGGGAGTTGAAAAAGATCATACTGAAGAAAAAGTATTCTATACCCCATATTTATGACCTATCTAATAAACTGGACGAAATATAATACTTTTCATTGATTGAACTGGGTTATATATATATCATTAATTTAGGGCCATGAAAGAGGATATAACTCATAAAAATTTAGTAAAATGTATGGACACATTGAGTATATAGTTATTACATTTGATCTTACTCCCCCCACTATCTTCATAGATTTAATGAATATAGTCATCAGAGATTACCTTGATCGGTTTTTGGTTGTCTTTATAGATGATATTATCATTTATTCAAAGACAAATAAGGAGCATAATGATCACATGATAATTGTACTACTGACCATAAGGAAGGATAAAATGTATGGAAATTTTACATTTTGAATTGTTTTTATAAATGTCTTCATTTTTTGGGTCATATAATCTCAAGAGAGGGTATATAGATAGACCCCACAGAGAAAGAGGGTATTGAACCTTGGCCCAGATCGACCATGGTGATTGAGATCTATATTATTCTCAGTTTATAGGGATATTATCGATGGTATGTGGAGAATTTATCATGACTATCTGACCCACTCACCATGTTCACATAGAAGCGGTCTATTTTCCTCTAGATTGATGAGTGTTAGGGAAATTTCATGGAACAGAAGAGAAGATTACCCAATAAACCTATGCTTACATTACACTATAGTGGATAAGGGTATGTAATCTATAGTGATGTATCCAAGAATTTATTATTATGAATTATAGTTCATAAGGACATTTTAATAACATATACCTCATGAAAATTAATGGTTAATGAGAAAAGTTACCCAACTCTTGATTTGAAGATAACTACGATATTTTTTGTATTAAAGATACAGAGGAAATATATTTATATAAAAAATTGTTATATATATACTAATAAAAAATTTTAATCATGTATTCTCATAGAGGGAGTTGAATATGAACAAGATAAGAAGTTTAGATATGATTAAATAATAATAATACAGAATAAATTACCACTATGGGAAGGAAAACAAGGTGGAAAATGATTTGAGTTGAAAGGATAAGATAATCTTATCTTTGATGAGGATAAAAAATATCTAATATTTATAGGTTTTACAAGTATGTATTTTCAAAACATGATTGGAGGGGGAAAATATTTTATTTCTTAAATATGTTTTCATCCTTCTATATATGTGAGGATAAAAGAGGCCAAGAAGAATGATATAAAGCTGTAAAAGAAGGTGAGAAATGTTCCAAAGATTAACCCAGATCATAATTGATTGATAAGGTTTAGGAACCATGTATGTGTTTCATATATAAAATATTTTAAGAAAGATATATTATAGGAAAATTATAGTTCATCATTCTCTATTTATCAAATAAGTACAAAGATGTATAGTGATATGAAAGAGTATTGCTGGTGGGCTGAAATAAAGAGAGAATTGTAGAGCTCGTATCTTGGTTCTTGGTACGGCAAAAAATTAAGGATATGAGACCAAAGTCTAAGGGGATTTTACATCCATTAACCACTCCATAATGAAATGGAAAAATATTAACATGGATTTTGTCATTGGACTCCCAAATACATCTAAATGGAATAATGGTATATGTTTCATAGTCGATTAATTTACAATGTCAGAAAAATTTATCTTTATCAGAGAACATTTCACTTGGGATAATCTTTCAAGGATTTACATTAAATAAGTTATATTTTTTCATGGAGTACCTGATCCAATTTTATTTAATTGGGATCTGAGGTTTCCCTTAATGTTTTGGTAATGTCTTTTATAAGATATTGATATGGAGTAGAGTTTCATCACTGTGTATCATTCATAGAGAGATAACCAGCGTCAATAAAATATTAAAAACCAAGAGGATGTTCTAATATATTTTTATATCATTTTAAAAGGTGTTTAGGTTCAACAACTTCCACTAGTTGAGTATTTATACAATAATAAATTTCACTCAAACATTCAAAGGGATCGTTTTGGAGACATCTATGGAAAGAAGCGTAGATCTAAAATGTAGAAGGTTGAAGTTGTAGAAAGAAATATATTGTGACATAATGTATCCATGTAAATGGTAGATAATGTTAGATCCATTCTGAAACATGTAAGGAGGAGACATATTCAGCAGAAACGTTATAATGACAATTTCCGTTGTGATCTGGAATTTCAAGGTTGTGATAATGTGTTTCTAACAATTTATCAATGTAAGAACGTAATTATATTTTTGGAAGAAATGGAACTAAGACCTATGTATATCAATACCATTGAAATTATTTATTGTATCAGGATGGTAGATTATACATTTTTGGTTCCACTGAACCTTTCTCAAGTCTATGATGTGTTATATATATCTCTCCTAAGGAAGTACATATCATTTCCTTAAGATATACTGGGTTCAAGGGTCATAAAGCTAGAGCATGATCATTATTACGAGGAATAACTAGTGAACATTCTCGATCAAACAAATATAGATATAAAATATAATACCACTCACCAATTAATTTTTTTTTGCAAAACCATTAACTTGAGGAAGCTACATGGGAACCTGAGGGTGTAAGATGAAAGAAGTATCCATAGTTGTTTGTACTAAAGTGATATAATTTAGAAGGTGAAATTAATTGTAAGGTGTGTAGAATTTAATACCCTGATATTTAATGAAATATATTTTTTATTCAATCCAACACTTTTTCTATAGCTTTTGTTACACATAACATCGAGTTTTTAGCAAACTACAAAATATTATTAATATTATTTTTTAATAAAGATAATTATAGCCCAACCATTAAATATTGGGGTGTGAATTGTAAAAAATAATTTCTACATATTATGTATAATGGTTTTATATTATGAAAACATATTGATAAAATTGTACTTAATTTTTAGTAAATTATTTATATATTTTGAAAAAACTATTTTCTCAACAAATGTTTTTATTTTATTTTGTATAAAAATCTTAAAAGTAAATTTTTCCACTTTTATAAAATTAATATTTAAAAAATAATTTTTAAATCTTCATGTCAAAATTATATTAGATTTAATATTTGAGAATTTTCTGAAAAGATAAAACATTCATTGAATAATTAAAAATACTGGTTTTTATTAAGAATTATCTTTTTGTTTAAAGCATTTAAAATCATAAAAATTGTTTTAATATGGTTTTGAAAAGTTTTCTTAGTTAAATTACATATTTAATAATCTATTTTAGGCCATTATAATCAATTTAAAATTGAATTATGATAAAAAAGTTTTTTAGACTTTTGAAGATTTTCTCTTCCGAAAACCGTATTTTCATTACATTTTTAGGTTTAATTTTAAATTAAAATTTCCCACACATGGGAATGGAATTTGAAAAAATGGTTTCCATATATAGAATAATAATTATTATTGTTAAATAATTATGTTAACATTATTTTTTACCATATTTAATAGTAAAACTAGTATAAATTAATTATTGCGATTAAGGTTAAAACATGTCTACTCGGGGTTAAACTTAAAAAGATAAGGGGTAAAATGATCTATAAACTTGTCAAAATCCCATTTTATGGTCATATTTTAACATTATAACCTATATTATTCCTTAATGACTCATATTTCATCCTTTTGGAATTTTAAAAACGTTTTTATACTTTGTTTTCTAAAAAACATTCCATGTGTTTCCAATCCTCTGATCCTAAAAAGATTCCCCCTTTCCTCCCCTTATCACACATAAAAACCATTTGGTTTAGAAAAGACCTAAAAAATACATTATATAATTCCCTACTAACATCCTATATACCTTAGTTCTATTATGAATCCCTAATAATAAGGCTCTATGTATAAACCTAAAGAGTTTCATTGAAGAAGAGGTACAATTATTAAACCTGTGTTTTTTGTTTTGTTTCTTCTTCCGAACCCTTCAAATAATCTACAAATATGATGATATAATAACATAAAAATACAAAATATAATTATATGTTATACTGTTAATTTCCAAACAAATATACATCTTCTCTTCCATCAAATGGGAAATTAATTTGTCGATCGTGTGTATGGTGGAATACCACCCCACGAATCGATGTAATTTGTTTCCCTTCACCATTCATATCAGCTAGATATAATGATGGATTTAATGTATTTATATGATATTTATTACATAATTATAATTCATTAATTATAATATCACATATATCTTCTTAAATTCTAATCTGTGGGAATATTATAACGTCGCTCATGTGTATGGTGGACCACCACCTTGCGAAGCGATGTGATTCATTCTTCATATACACTTTATATGGAAAGTAATTAGGATAGGTTTAATGAGAATATGTGATATATATATGAAATAAAAATGATTTTTTATATGTAATATATTATTTACATTTCTTCTATTTCATCTATAAATAAAATAGAAACAACGTTCATGCTTATGTAAGGGCTACCGTCTTGATGAATGGTGTAATTAATTTTCTACCTATAACATTTATATATAAATATAAATAAATATTATGAAAACACATTTATTTATTAAAAATTAATTATTTATTTATTAAATATTAATGCACATATACAACTCGTAAGATAGAGAAGTCTAGTGTATTTCTGTAATTAGGTATATAACATAACAACTTAAAACAAGGGACACATCAGCTTTCTTGAAAACCTCCTTAAATGATCATATTTTTCCATCATTCTTAAAATTTGATGGGATAAATCATAGAAATATATAAGAAAGGGTTGAGATATAAATCCCATTTAGTAAATAGACAAATAATGACATGAAAAAGTATTACATGTTAGAAAATAGGCATTTCTATGTGACATAAAGCGGATGAGAAAAATAAACATGAAAAATGATGTGTGATATAACATGATAACATAAAGGAAACATTAGTATTTGGAAAAAACATTAAACATTACATCATAAGCATAAGTCAAGGTTAAAAAACAAGATAAAAAAATATAATGTTCTTGGGATAATCTAATGTTCACCATATATGGGATCTCATGATACTAAAACATTACCCAATGCATGTGAGAACCATCTGGTAACAACCATCATAATCATATCATGTACATGAATAAGTGCACCACATAGATCATATAAATAAGAAAATATTTAATCACATTTAATCCCATGATAATTGAGTGTTGATTAAATACATACAATTCCCTGATAAAATAATTATAATTGTATAAATGTGAACCGACTTGATAGGAAATGGGTGTGGGTATTCACTACACAATTTTTTGGTATGGAAAATTGCAGTGAAATTTTGGCCTCATAATGGGGGTACCTGATATTCATGGGAGGGATTAATGAGAGTTAAAGGGATATATAATTATTTTTAATTCATAATGGAAGTAAGGGGATATTTAATAACATATCCCAACATTATGAATTAGAGATAAAAGACATAATTTAATGAAGATGTTTGAATAAAGAGAAGAATGAGTGGATCCCCAATTAAATTTTAGCATAGTAAAAACATAGGTATATTCTATAATATTAGAGGATAAAAGATCTGTAATTATTTTTAAAATAGTTGGAATGTATAGGGATCTTTATATATTCAATAAAATGTAACCAATATAGATTAAAAATGCTATAATCTAAGAAGGTTCTTGAATTGAAATGAATAGATAGAGGTCGCTTACCTTGAGTGGGTGATTCCAAAATCATGGGGGATTATTGAGAGGTCAGGGGAACTTCAAGATAAATATAGAGTGTAGAGGTATGATTAAGGATGTGATCAAAGGTTTTTGAGTTAATTGTAAGGGTATATTGGGTGGGCTTATATAGAAAATTAGTGTGGGGTTCTTTATTATTTCCCAAACATAGGTTTTGGACCCTATATAAAAAATTAATCAAAACAAAAAACACTCCCATGGTATTTTCCAATTTTTTCACAAATGAATAGTGGGTTTTATTATTTTATAAGTGCATGGTCCAAAACTATTAATATATTACAGTTGGTGATGTGGAAGTGAGTCGAGTTCATAAAGAAATGGTTTTGAAATCTTAAATTATAATATAGGTTTTGGAGGATACCTAAAGGATTCATAAAAATAATAAAATCACATAAAAATCACATTATTTTAAATTTGAAACATATATTTGGTTGTGGATACCATTAATAGAATTTATTACATCACTTCTGGGTCATTATGAAGTCATAATACACACCTTATATTTATACCGTATACATAATCATAATAAAAAATTTGACTTTTTTAGTGAATTATGGAAAATCCACCATTAGATAATTTCTACATGCTAATTATAATAATAATTTTTAGTCTATAAATATATTTTTCTAAATATTTTAATTCTCAATTTTAAAATATAATCAACTTCTATTGAGAAATGATGAGGAAGTGATATATTCATTATTATATAAAATATATATATTAATATTATCAAGGACGTGATATATATCCATTCATCAAACCAGAAAATTCCCTATGGGCAAGGTGCGTGATGATGAGATTATAATGTGGTGGTTCGACATACATGGTTTGGCCTATGATATAGATGAGCCAGAACTTCTCCTATAAAAAGTTTATATCATGCTTTATTTGTTGGATATAGGCTTGGTATTTGGCAAGGTAAAATCATGGGATGCTATCTACCTCAAAAGCTCTGATAAATGGTATTTATAGGGTGTGATCTTTCTGATCGAGGCCATAAATTACATTTTCTATGCCAATTGAATTTATCAAAAACTTATTTTTTTGATAATTATATGGTAACTGTTCAAAGACTATATTTTCAATGGTTATGATTATTTCTAGTCTTTTAAATATGGTTGTATATAATAAAACCAAATAAGTGCATGTGTTTTCTATAACTATAATACATAATATGGAATTTAATTAAACCATAATGATAATTTTATTTATAAAAGTTTAGATAGTTACACACATATAGTGAATGTATATGATATTTATAACAAAGTTAAAATTATATATAAAATGGAACCATGATCAAAATATAAGTTCTAAAAATACCAATCCAGAACATACATGAAAAATGAAGTAGTTATTACCAAAATGATGGTTTTAATAGGGTATTTTAAATAAATGGGTAATAAAAATTCATAAGTAAATAATATATTGTATGATATATATGAGTATGATTTTTGAATAGAATTAAAATAAACATATATTTATTATACATGAGGTTTGAATGTATACGAAAGTGGTTGGGCCTTAAGGTAAGGGATTTTGTCCCAAATTCTTTACTTTGGGAAATATGTTATGTTATATGCCTATCCTATTTTATGAGATATATATACAACCCCTTTTACATGTTATATCTTGTTTTTTTATTCCCATAATATTTATGTTTTCATTTAAAGTTATTCTTTTCTATGACTTATGATTCAAAAGTTACCAAAGTGGTAAGGGTTCAATGTTACAATCTCTTTATTTATTCGAATTATTTATGATTATGCTTTTAATGATGAAATATTATGATATATTTCTCAATAAAATCCTGAATTTCATTTTTTCATTCTTATTATTTGAGAATAATTGTTTACCTTCATTTTACTCTCTTTATATACTCATGATTCCAAAATATTGATTTAAACAAAACTGCCTTTATTTCTCTATTCAGTTGAAAACCCTTTTTAATCTATATACATGTTTTCTAAAGTTATTGAAAATAATGTTTTTAATATTCTCCAAATATTTATTAAAGAGAACTTTTCCCATGTTTTTTTACATATTTTTAAAATTAATCTTATTAATATTTTCTGAACAAGGTTTATTTTTTGTTTCTATACCAAAAAGTTAAAAGGAATATTTGTTTTAACCTGTACGACATGAAAGATATTTTTAGTTGTCATGAAAAATAAATTATTTAAATATTCATTTATAAGTTTCTAATTTTATTTTCAAAGAAAATGATTTTTAAAATGATTTATAAATTCTTATGTTTTAAACATTTATTTTCAATGAGGAAAGTCTATTTTCTCAATAAATATACCAAGTGATATTTCAAAATCATTTTCTATCTAATGTGAGAACCTTCTATGTTACTTATGATTTAATATGGATATTATCCAATGATAAAATTATTATTACTTCTATAAATGGTTTATTTTTATTATGATAATATATTTATGAATATTATTTCTCTTTTATGGGTTATTCCATGATAAAATACTTATGAAACCACATATTATTCTAAGGGTTATACTATTAAGAAGTAATGAAATGATTAGGAACCCCATTTCTTATCAACAAGTTATAATATGATGAATTTTTTTTGAAACCCATTTATTTTAATAGGTTATGAAATGAAGAATATTTTACGATCTTGTGGAATAAATTATTATGATTTTTATTAAGGGATACGTGGGACATATATCTTCTTCCAAAGAATTGGGTAAAGATTGATATCACATGTCAGTAAGGGAATTTTTCCACTATGATAATATTGGGTTTCAACCTTGACTACTATGATGGTTTTGGGAGTGAAATTATTCCACTAGGATAGTATTGGAAATGATCATTGACTACTATGAAAATGATTTTATATTATTATTTGTATTCCATAAATCTATGTCTTATAAAAATGTTATGCTCTCATGGATCTTATTAATTGATTCCATTATTATTAATGCCTTATGGAATAAAGAGATTTGTTCAATGACTGATGTTTATGATCATTGATATGAAGGGTATTGTTTTCAAATGTTATTATCTTGTTGTAATAATATTTTGATCACATTGTGTTGATATATCTCTTGTTTACCCTTACCGATCATATGATCTCACTATTTCTTATGTTTACGTCCCCATAGTAATGAATAGTTTTATTAGGTATGATATTCTTATGAATTGTGGTAGTTATGAAGAACTTTGTGGGAGATATTATAGTTCAACTATAAACCAGTTCTTTATATATCAATGTTTCCAAAGGGACCAAGCCTAAATGATTCTTTCATAGATCATTTTTTATGCAATTAATTTTTTATTTATTATTATGTAATATCTATATATGAAAATTATGGATTGTTATAGACTCCATGTAATCTAATTATTCTTTAATTGGGAGTTGGGAGTGTTAATCCAAATACATATTATAAAAGGTTGAAAGAAAATTCATAGATTTAGTTAATCAGTAAACAATAACCCATATCACATTATTATCTTGAGATGTATTTGGTAATACAACAATGAAATCCATGGATATATTCTCCTAGTTATATTCTTGCACTGGAAAAGGTTGTAGAATCCTCTTCGATAATTGTCATTCAAATTTAAACTTTAGACAATTCAAACAATTCATAATGAAATCAGTAATATGTTTCTCTATTCATTCATAATAAAAATATCCCTGAAGGTCTCTATACATTTATGTGATCCCAGGATGAATACAAAATGGAGAGCTATAAGCCTCACTCAACAATTATTTCATGAAATAGGGGTTACATGAAACACATAACATTTTTTTAATCTAAAAAGTCGACTTTGTTGAAATTAAATTCAAGAAACATACCTTTCTTAACTAGTTATACCTTTTCTTATAACTCATATTCTCCCTTTTGGTATTTATTAATTACTTATAATAGAGATGGTCATAATTACTCTTGAAATAAAAATAGGGAGTTACTTCTTGCACAATTTCAATGCCAACATTTATCTAATCATTAATCACTATAGCATGTTCTAGAAATAACATAGTTAATATAGAATTATCTATCTAAATAAAAGCATCGTCGACTCTATTTTCTTGGAAAATAATGAATTTTGAAGTTATAATCCTTTATCAATTCCATCCATCTCCAATATCTCATTTTCAACACTTTCTGTGGGAGTATATATTTAAATATTTTATGATAAGTATATATTTCACACCTTACTCTATATAAATTATATCTCCAAATGTTTAAAGATAACTATATAGACACAATTTCAAGGTTAGGTGTAGGATAATTATTATCAATAATTTTTAACTAACATGATGAATAAGCAATTACATGATCATACTGTATTAAAATAAATCAAATTTCCCTCTATGAAGCATTATTGTAGGTAACAATGTCACTATTTATATATATTAGATAAAAATAAGCATTCTCTAATATTCTTTTCAATTCCTAGAAAAATTCATCACATTAATTTGTCTAGATTAACCTAAATCCATTTCATGTTAACTTAGTTAGTGGGAAAGATAGTCATTATATTGTTTCAATAAAACTTTAGTAATAGTATGAAAATAAAATAAAAATTTTAATATTAGTCACATTTTAGGGTCTTGTCCATTCATCAGCCACATTTGTTTTAAGAGGATAACAATTATGCCACATTTATTTATGATATATACATGTAATGAAATATTATATATCCAAATTTTAAATTGGATAAATTTTTCATCAAATTTATATTTCAGGGATTTTTTTATAATCCTTACATGTTTTTTTGGATCCTCATATATTTTTGAAAAAACCAACATGTCATTAATAAACACAAGAAAAAACTTATCCAAATATTCATGGAATAATCTATTCATAAGAGAGAATAATATAAGAGGATAATTCATCGACCTAAAGGTAATAACCAAAAAATATTAAATACGATTCCTATTTTGAAATGTTATCTTAGGTATGTCATCCTCTATCTTTAGCTGATGGTACGTAGACTAGATATCAACGGTTGAAAAATACTGATATCCCTAGAGATTATTAAAAAATTCATCTATATGAAGAAACATATTCTTATTCGTAAAATTAATATTATTCTATGATCTATAATCTTTGAAAATTCTCATATATCTGTATTTATTTTTTGTAATTAAAATAGTATAACGCCATGGTGAAGTGCTAAGTTGAATTAAACATTTATCAAGAAACTCATGAAACTGTTTTTTTCAATTATAGAAGTTATACATGATCTATTTGATAAGGGTTTCTTGGAATTGTCTTAGCATTAGGAACCAATTCAATACTAAACCCATCTTTTTGATTCATTATAATACCATGTTTCTCATTAGAAAAATCATCCACATATTTATTATTACCTATACAACACTAATCTAAATAGTTTCCTTATTTTCAATAACATGATCATGGTAATTTTAAATTCCTTATATTAAAATATTATTAATGTCTTAATATACTATCAAAGTGTGAATTTATTTTAATATACAAACAATAAAACATTTTAGAAAACAACTTCTTTGGATTTATAATATTTATTAGCATGACAAACTAAAATCTAATGCATACCAAAAAACATCAGATTATATAATGGGAAAGATAATAATATTAATAGAAAAATTTCTTCCACATATGATAATATGAAGATATTTTAAAATTATTATTACCTTAATACTACCCCATTTGTTTTTTACCTAAAGTACTAATATTATTTGTTGAGTTGAAATTTAAATTTACAGGAAAATTTCTCAGAAATGGAATAATCTAGAGATCACATGAAAACAATACATTAATATAATCTGAACAATCAAGTAATTTAAATATTAAAAATTCATTAGATGTCTCATAATCTACCAACGTAGTTGAAAATTATTTCACCTCACCCCTCTTCTTATAGTGTTGTTGCTTCCAGTAATTTGTTCTCTTCTTTGGATACACATCCGTGTAATGACACATCTCATTACATTTTAAATACCATACTACCTACTTTTCAGAATTGGTCTTACCACTTCCAGTATATTTTTAATTATAATTAGGATCCATATTCACAAAATTATCACATCAGAAGTAATTACATGATTTTATAAGACAATCCCTTTAGATTTTTTAAAACACCTATCCCAAACTGAAAACGAAAATCTATTATCTCAAATTTCTTTAATGAATCCTTCCCATTTTCCCAAAACATGGACCAAATATTATGATTTTATCATAAAATAATTTATCATCATCAAAATCCATTTCCACATTCTCATCGCATCGATCAAGTTTCTTAAAAAAATTTAAATTCATGAAAATCCAATGAACTTCGATATCTTGGTTTTAATCCTGAGTAAACCAAACTAATATTTCTATTAATATCCGTAGTAAAATATTTTATGTACCTTTCCAATTAGGTGAATTTTTATTCATATCCAGCCACGAAATCTTCTCCCTTTTTTCCAATTCCTTTAATTTTTTATCCTAAGTCTAATAGCTTTAGGAAATAATTTTTCAAGAAAAATATTTTTAAATTCATCTCATATCAAGGCATCAATATCTTATATTTCCCTAATATTTATAGCTAATAAGCACAACTGTTTGAATTCACCTTCAAAACAGCATATAAGAAGAGACACATTTTGATATTCTGAATAACCCATTATATAAAATATTTTTCAATGGCTTTAACCCATCCCTCAACTACCACTAGTTCAAAAGATTCATTTAATCCTAGAGGAACCTCTCTCAAACAATTATCAACTATAAAAAAAGTTATTTATTGATAGATCTTTCTTCCCTATAAAAGGTATTCCAACACCATTTATAGCCAATGTAGACAAATTTATCACTTAAAAAACTTCTTAGTTCAAATTATATCCATTATAGGTTTCTTATTTGGATGGATATTTTCTTCTTGGTTCCTTCCTGCTTTAGTTTTCATGTTTCCTCTAGGAAAATCATTCTGAACAAACATATTTTAGATGAAAAAATATGTTAATTTTCATATTATATGTCATGATAACCATAAATTATAATTTCTTATTGATATTTATTTATATTAACCTAACTTATAAAATTATCGAAACATTTTTTCTGTTGAGAACTATAATAACCCATATAAAAACATTCCATAACACTGATTATTTTGATAAGAATTAATTTTCTTTCATTCCTAAGGATATTTTAGGTTTATATTTTTATATATTTAAGATATAGCCCTTAAATAAATATTCCAACAAAAAGTCTATAATTCTACTAAGTAACAATTTTTGTCATATTTCAAAACTTTTAGTATATAATGAGTTTTATTTTCATGAAATATCATTACAATTTTCATATTTAACTCATAATTGTCTCTAATCATAATGAAAAACCTGTAAATTTTTTTCCAAACCATGTTATGAGAAAATAAATACCATTAAGAGACATAAAATGAAATAAAGAATCAATTTAGTTTATGAATATTCATAAACAAATTCCATCATTAAATTAATCTTTGCGCTAAAAATATACATTTTCTTAACCCTAAAATTAAATTCAACAAAAAAAATTTACTGAAAAAAATTCATAAGAAATATTAATGGGAAAAAAATCATAATATCTTATTTTAAATCATATAAAACTCATGAAAAAATTTCAAAAAATCATTCATTTCACCCTTTATAATTACCATATGCTTTCTTTTAAACATAAGCTCATTATTTTAACTTATAAAATAATAATATTTATATAAACAATCATAGAAATAATTTATTAATATTTTTGTTTACTTGAGAATTTATCTGTTTTAAATATAGAATAACAGAACTTATAAATTATAATAACATCTTAGGAGGAACATAATGGGTTAACTTAATCCCTTTACCAAATGCAACCGAGAGCTATATCGGGCTCACCCGTACTTTGTTTATAACAGAAACACCCATCCTTGATTTATAGAGGAAATAATTTTCCATGGTTTATAACAAAATAACTCGCCATTATAAATAATTCCCATGAACCATTAAATAATTATAATTCATGTAATATTACATAAAAAAATTCATGACACCCATAAGAAAATACATTTCAGGATAATGAATTTTCCATTCCATTTAAATCCATTCATGAGAATTTCTATAACTAATGGATAAAAGTTTTTAATTTTAATAAAACACATAATATTTATAAGTAATCCAATAATCAAATACCACTTATCATGGTGGTAAAAAATATTCACTCTATATACATTAAAATATAACATTCCTTATGAATTTTTTTCAAAACATTCCATATAAAATATATAAGAAGATTAGGTTTTAAAAAAAAATTAAATATATTAAATGGTGACATAAATAGTTCTTTATAATTAATTTATGTATATATAAATTCACACATAAAATAATTTTAATAATATCTACATAGAAGAAATTGTGTTAGAAAATAAATCATTAAAACTTTTAAAACAATGTTTTTAAAGTAATGTGTCACTTACCTAGAGTATGAATCATCATGTGTGTTCCTTTTATTCATGAATAATAAACTTATGTTAATTATTAAATTTATTGAAAACATTTATAAGATTATTATTAACATTATTTTATTTACCACTATGTTATAGAGAATTACTTAATCAATTATTTTCATCTTGGTTGTTTTTGATGATATTCAGGTTATATATCCAAATTGAATTTGGCATGTTGAAAATGGATAATTATTCTATAATGTAAAGAATAATAATCATTGTATAATTATAATTTTTATATTCCAATTATAATTTGAAAACCGACCAAGATGGATGGTTATGAAAATTGAATTACGTTACAATCATTGAGACGGTAAGTTGTTTATACGCATGTGTAACGTTATATATTTCATATAACATGATGGAAATGATTTATTTTTTATTTTTTATTTATATAATAATAATTATATCATAAATATTATATTATATATTTAAATACACTTAAATATATATATAATCCATGTGATGTGGCCTTGAAAATGAATTCGCATCGCTTCATGGAGGTGGTAGTCCTCACATACACACAAATGATTTTTTTTCATTTTTTAGTTGATTGAAAGGTAGAAATAGATGATATATTATCCTTATATAATGTTAAATGTTTCATTAATATCATATATATACTTTATATCCATCATTATAACCATCACAAAGATGTAGTGATGGAAACCGAAGTACATGGGTTCGTGAGAAGGTACCCGACAGTACAAATAAACAATGGTTTTGTTTTCCATTTGGTGGAAGAGAAGATGAATATAAGTTTCTAAATTAAGATAAAAATGTATAAAAATGGGTAATATACTTATTTTATTATTTAGTAATGGTTGATGATATTCCTAAGGTTATATAAGAAGAAATAAAATGAAATTTTTTCGTTTAAGAACAATACATCTTCTTTAGAAAACCTCTTTAGGTGAACACATAAATCCTTAATATGATAGTTTTATTATAAAAATATTGACTCAAGGATGTTTGGAGGGATTTATATAATGTATATTTATTTGTATTGGAAAAACCAAAATTCTATTGAAGTGTGAATGAATGAGGATAGGAGGTTACCTTTTATAAGTATAGGGAGGGACACTCTTGGAATTTCATAAAGTATTAAATTAATATAAATTAATTTTCATTCAAAAATGGATTATAAATGATATAATTTAAATATAATATGATCTAAGGTTGAAATAAGCTCATAAAATAAATTTGTTTTAGGTTTAGGTGATGTTTTCACCATTATCTTTTTGTTTTAACCGTTGTTATCATTTTTTTATATTACCATGGTATCAATGTTTTTACACTGAAGTAGTCAAGAAAGTTACTATAAATGGAAAATAGTAACATAAATGGACCATGGTTGATATTTTAAAATATTTAAAATTCACTTTGATGAATATAATATTTTTAGGAATTTAAATCATTTAATAAAATATCATTTATTATTAAATATTATATGTTCCATTTTTGAAACTTTTTTTTAATTTGAATTTAAAATTAACATGAAAACAATTGAATTTGTATATAATTCATTAAAACATCTCTAATAATTTATTTTTATCTATAAATATAGTGGTATACTAAAATTAACTTAAAATTATTAATTTTAGAGTTTTTAAAATTATTTACATGATTTTTACACTACTTTCACAAGCACTATGTCTGAGTTCTGTAAAAATTTATGGTAATTATTTAATCATTGAAAATTAAAAATAAACAGAACTGGTAAAAAAATATTTTATATTTAAAATATATATTTATAAAAAATAAAATCTTTTTTATACCATTCAAAAAATATTATTGATATTAAAAGCAAGAGTGTGTCATTTTTGTTTTTATATTTACAAAAAAAATATAATTTATTAATCAATAGAAAGTGGAATTTTAGAATATTTAACAGTAAACTTTTAAAAACACTTATAAAATAAAATAAATACATGTTTTATGGGAATTTTTTGTCTTTATCACATTTTTTAACCTTAATTACCTGATTTATACTTATCGAGGTCACAAATATTTACTATGATTGATATTCATAATGAACAAAAATGGATAGGAAATATTTAAAAAATGTGGACCACTTAATTAAAAATATGTAATAAATTTTTATGATTCAATATCTAAATGTGGAAAAAAGTTAATTTATGACTAAAATAAAAAACGCAACAGAAATCAATTTTTAGAAAAATTAGTTTTTAAGCCCAAATATGAACTTTTACCAAAATAAGGTATAATGATGAAACATTTGTAGTTAATTAGATTATTTATAATTAGAGGATATTTATGTTAATATAAGATCAAATGTGACTTTTAAATTACTTTATCTAACAAAAATAAATTTTTTTTTTAAAATATTGGAATGTTTCATTATTGATGAAAAAATCAATATTTTCAGAAAAACATTTCACCCAAAGATAATTTTAATAAAATGATTTCAAAAATTATGTTCATTTTTAAAAATTTAAATTCTAAAATTTTGAAATTAAAATTTTAAATAAAACATTATAATACATAAAAATGAATTTAATAAAAATAAAACTATTTCATATTTGATTAAAAAATTACATAATATTCTTATAATGAATATATATCTATAAAATTTCATTAATTAATAATAGTAATACATGAAAATGATTTATATTAACATTAACTGGGTTATTACAGCTGTAGCCATTGGATGTTCTTAAGTGTAAATGGGAGGATATCTTGTTGGAATCTATCACCAGGTTACCCCGAGCTCAGGGAGGATATGACGTTGTATGGGAGATTATGGACTGATTGACAATGTTTTCTCACATATTAGTGATTAGGGAAATGATTTACATGGATATTTTGTCTAGGCAGTTTGTATATTAGATTATTCAGTTTGAGGGGTGCTTGATACCATCAGTTTTTTATCAGTACCCACAATTTACCACATGAGTCTGGGGAGGGTTTCAACTTGCTTTTGGATCTCAGCTACACCTTATCCCAACTTTGTTCAATGCCCTATAATTTTAGAATTAATTATAATTTGAATTGATATTATGATAGATAAATTTTTTTCACTTCAAACATTGAACTTAATTGAAACATGATACATCTTATTGGGATAATACTTTATAATGTTGAATAAAAATAAATACATTGTGATGATAAAAAATAATAAACTATTAGAAAAATAAAAGTGGAATAAATGAAAAATTATATAAAAATTCAACAAAAATATAATCCTTATCCTCATGGTTGTCCAGGTTGATCAGAACCCCATTCAAAAACACAAAAAAAGGATAAACACTAAAACTATTATAGTCATGCAAAGAAATAAGGGAATGGATGAGATAAATAATCTTAGGATATATATAACAAGGAAATTTTACTATTATAAATATGGTTAATGTAAATAAAGACATTGTAGATAAGGTCATTGGATATATATATATATATATATATATATATATCTAATAAGTTTACTAAACTTGGGTATTATTAGTAACAAATTTAATTATCATGTTTTAGATATAATGACTAACGAAATAAAATTATTAGATTAAAAAAAATATTATATACGAATTTTTCTCATTAAAAATATTACCCTTAAGGAATGATATTTCAAAATTACAATAAATATTTTAATATCAATATACTGATAAAATTAAATAATTACAACATAAATAATGAATTTTAATTGTATTTGGGTAAAGATCATTCTATATAGAATAATATATTTCAAGAGATATTTTTCAAAAGTGTTGGGTATTTTTATCTTAATAAAATTAATCATTACAATTAATTTTAGTAAAATTAATTAATAATAAAAATAATGAAATACATTAACAACTACACGATATTTATAACTATGAAAGTAATAACAATAAATTCATTTTATGATTAAAAATGAATTTTAATAAAAATTGGTAGTTATATTCTATGACTTTTATATTTAGAAAACTAAATATTATATGGTTAAATTATTTATATTAAAAATAAATTAACATTGATTTAATTTTTAAATAATGGAAAATACGAATTAGTACAATTAATGTTTTAAAATTTCATTTTTATATAAATTTGGTTTTATTATATTTTATGTATCCACTTAAAAGTAAAAAATCTTAAATTTTAGAAATTAAATTTCATAAAATAAAAATCATTTTTGGATTCATCAAAACAATATTAGATTAGGATGAATTTTGTGGCATTTTTCTTATTTGTAGATGAATAGTATAAAATACCATTTTTTACAAATATCATGACTTTTATGACTTCGATATGACATAAGAATGACTTAAAATTCTATGAAACCTTTTTTCTTGTACAAATATGTATTTTATAAGTAAAATTTTACAATTTAAAATGTTAGGTTTAATTTAAAATCCTATATTGGACATTTTAGGACTTAAGTCAAATTTTTCATTAAAATGGGCTTTAATTCATTATTTATATTTTATTTTAGAATTAATTTTATGAGTTATAAATTATCAAACTTTCTTATTTTATCTATTTATTATTTTATTTAATTAAATATTATCTTTAGTTTTGATAAATTTTCACCCATAAATTTTAAAATTTTAATCAATTTTAGGGGCGCACTCATGAAGTCAATAAAACATGCGGTGGTTATGTGTTTTACTGTGTCCTTAGAAAATACAATTTGGAATGGTTAGAGAAAGATTTTTTATACTGTGTGTTTTTCCTAGGAGTAACTATGATTTCTCTTTTTGGGTGTCCAGTGGATTTTCCATGTTTACTACACTATTTGGAAAACCATGTGGATCACCCAATAAATAAGTATTTTATTTATTTTTCCTCCCTCTCACCTCTTCCCCTCATGTCACACCCTCTTCCTTGGTCGAGCTCCCATATCCATTTCATGTGGGCCAGATTCAACATAGAGTAACTATTCCTCTGATATCCCCTTCTCCATTGCATCTCATGACAAATAAGCTAATCCCCTTCGATTTGTGTACGTATAACTACGAAAAAAAGGCATTTAGCGGCGGTTTTGAGAAACCGCCATGAAATCGTGCGTTGGGAAACTATTCACAGCGGTTTTCAAAACCGTCGCAGAACGTTTCGCGGCGGTTTTTTAGCGGCAGTTTAAACTGCCTCTAAATGATTTAGCGGCGGTTTTTTTATTTTTGTTATTTTTTGTTATTTTTTTATTTTTAATTTTATATATTTATTTATATATTAATTAATTAACTAACTAATTTATTTATTTATTTATTTATTTATTTATTTTATTTATTTTATTTCGTATTTATTTTTTATTTTTTTATTTCGTATTTATTTTTTATTTTATTTATTTCATATTTATTTTTTATTTTATTTATTTATTTATTTATTTCATATTATTTTATTTACTTTATTTATCCATGCATGCACATCCCATGCACATGCACATGCACATGCATGCCCATGCAATGTAAAGAAATTATGCATTTGGTGAGATTTGAACCCCTAACCTCTTGCATATTTTCCAAAGACTTTACCACCCCAGCAACCTCGCCATGTGGTTAATAAACAGAATTTAATATACTTATATATATTAATTGAAAAAACAAATAATACATAAATAAGAGATATAAACTCAATAATAATAAATAATAAATAATAAATAATAAATAATAAATAAGGAATAATAAATAATAAATACTAAATAAATATAAATAACAAATAATAAATAAATATAAATAATAAATAATAAATAAACATAAATAATTAATAAATATAAATAATAAATATAAATAATAAATAATAAATATAAATAATAAATATAAATATAAATAATAAATAATAAATAATAAATAATAAATAATAAATAATAAATAATAAATAAACATAAATAATTAATAAATATAAATAATAAGTAATAAATAATAAATAATAAATAATAAATAATAAATAATAAATAATAAACAATAAATAATAAATAATAGATATAAATAATAAATAATAAATAATAAATAAAAAATAGATATAAATAATAAATAATAAATAATAAATAATAAATAATAAATAATAAATAATAAATAATAAATAATGAATAATGAATAATAAATAATAAATAATAAATAATAAATAATAAATAATAAATAAATATAAATAATAAATAATAAATAATAAATAAATATAAATAATAAATAATAAATAATAAATAATAAATAATAAATAAATATAAATAATAAATAAATATAAATAATAAATAATAATTAATAAATAATAAATAATAACTAATAAATAATAAATAAACATAAATAAATAATAAATAATAAATAATAAATAATAAATAATAAATAATAAATAATAAATAATAAATAATAAATAATAAATATTAGAAATAATAAATAATAAATAAATAATAAATAATAAATAAACATAAATAATTAATAAGTATACATTATAAATAATAAATATAAATATAAATAATAAATAATAAATAAACATAAATAATAAATAATAAATAAACCTAAATAATTAATAAATATAAATATAAATAATAAATAATAAATAATAAATAATAAATAATAAATAATAAATAATAAATAATAAATAATAAAAATTTAGTAATAATAAATAAATATAAATAATAAATAATAAATAATAAATAAACATAAATAATTAATAAAGATAAATAATAAAGAATAAAGAATAAAGAATAATGAATAAATAATAAACAATAACTAATAAATAATAAATAATAAATAATAAATAATAAATAATAAATAATAAATAATAAATAATAAATAATAAATAATAAATAATAAATAATAAATAATAAATAATAAGTAATAAATAGTAAATAATAAATAATAGATATAAATAATAAATAATAAATAATAAATAAATAGTAGATATAAATAATAAATAATAAATAATAAATAATAAATAATAAATAATAAATAATAAATAATAAATAATGAATAATGAATAATAAATAATAAATAATAAATAATACATAATAAATAAATAAATATAAATAATAAATAATAAATAATAAATAATAAATAAATATAAATAATAAATAATAAATAATAAATAAATATAAATAATAAATAATAAATAATTATAAATAATAAATAATAAATAATAAATAAATATAAATAATATATAATAAATAAATTTAAATATTAAATAATAAATAAATATAAATAATAAATAATAAGTAAATTTAAATAATAAATACTAAATAAATAATAAATAATAAATAATAAATAATAAATAATAAATAATAAATATAAATAATAAATATATATATAAATAATAAATAAATATAAATAATAAATAATAAATAATAAATCATAAATAAATAATAAATATAAATAATAAATATAAATAATAAATATAAATAATAAATAATAAATAATAAATAATAAATAATAATTAAATATAAATAATAAATAAATATTATATAATAAGTAATAAATAATAAATAAATATAAATAATAAATAATAAATAAATATAATTAATAAATAATTAATAAATATTGATAATAAATAAATATAAATAATAAATATAAATAATAAATATTAATAGTAAATAGTAAATAATAAATAATAAATAATAAATAATAAGTAAATATAAATAATAAATATTAAATAAATATAAATAATAAATAATAAATAATAAATAATAAATAATAAATAACCAGTTACAAATAATAGATAATAAATAAATTAAAGTATATTATAAATAATAAATAATAAATAATAAATAATAAAGGAAACACAAGTAAAAGTATGAAAAGACGTGATAAGGGATGAAAAATCATGAAAACGCATGAAAAAGGATGGAGAAGCATATGAAGAATGAGGCATTAGAAAGAATGAGAACGCATGAAAACTCGTGAAAACTCTGGAAAACCCCTTAATAATTCAACAAAATCATCATAATAACCCACAAAAAACCATTGATAAAGATAACAAGTCATGGAAACCCAAATAAACAGTAATAAATGGAGCAACCGTTAAAACCCATCAAAACGGTTATAAAGAGACAAAAACATTGGACTCACATTAATAGAGATAACTTATGATCCGAGAGTCCGTTTTAGATCTGCGACCTGTCAAAAAAAAGATCCTGAAATGATCTTCGACCTGAAAGGTGAATGTGTCTGAATGGACAAGCGGATTAGATGTTACGACCATTTAAAAAAAGCTGACGGGGAACGGGTGCTAGAAACGAGGCATTAAAAAACATAACAAACCCGATACCCACTAAAAAGGCCATAACATATGATCTAGGTGTGTATGTGGGCACCGCAACCTGTCAAACTGAAGCTCATGGAACGAGCTATGATCTGGTAGGTGGAGGAGGCTGAACTGACATGTGGATCAAAAGTTAGGTCCATTTGAAGACAAGTTCGACGGGACACTGGTGACAGAAAGGGGGGTTTTAGAGGCCTTCAGAGTGATTTTGGGGTGTAAAAACATGACAGAAGCTTTCTTCTCTCAATTTGGTGCGTAGTTCTCCTCGCTGGCTTCGATATGATATGTGGTAGATCCCAAACGGACACCCGAAGTGAAAGTTATAGCCGTTTGAAGTTAGAGAACTTTTTTCAACTTTCTTATAACTCTAATATCTTCAGCACCTTAGACCGTCTCACAGTTTTGATTATATGTGCCTCTAGATCTCTTCACGAGCTTCGATTTTACTGGTCGTGGCGGTTCAACGGACGCCCGGATCAAAAGTTATGGTCGTTTTAGTGATTTCGGGGTTTCTCATGTTTTTTTATTTTTTCATTTCATTTCGCGACGGTTTTACCGAAACCGCCGCTATTTCGTGGTGGTTTTTTAAAAAACTGCTGCTAATCCTCGAATAAAATTATAAAAAAATTATTTTTGGTATTTCGCGGCGGTTTTTAAACCGCCGCGAAACGGCAGCCCGAAACGCGTTTAGCAGCGGTTTTAAAAACCACCGCTAAACGGCCATTTTCTTGTAGTGGTACCTCCCTACTCAAGTCTCCTTTCATAGGAATTCATGTTGTTATATTCAATGTTTGTGGCCAAATAGATATGGTAAGGTCTATGTTTTAGTCTCCTTTCCCATTTCGATGTATTTTTCTTCTTTAATAGTTTCTACGCTCATTCCAACTGAACCCTGGGGGTTCCAGTTTAACTGAATTTTTGGAGTTCCTTTGTTTCTGTACCATGAAATTCAAGATTCACGATCTGTTGAATTGAGTTATTCACTACGAGCCATCATTCGTAGATTCCAGGTAGTTTTGACTATGGATTAAAGTTTAAATTTAGAAAAATTTATTTCTTTGGTGTTTAATATCTGTTTTAACAATTAAATGATTCTATTAAATTATTATTTTTATTTTCTAAGGGTAACGTTGGTTTTTGTTTTGGTTTTCTTGGAAAAGGTGAATTTACAATTTTATATAATGTCTCAAGATATTTTTTGTAAAATAACGTTCTCTAAGTGTTTAGAAAATTTCAAAAATTATTTAAAAATAGTTATTTAATAATTATATTTTTTTTTGGTTTTTAAAATTTATTTATCAAAATTATTTACTTGGTATTTGATATAGAACATGATATACCAAGTATAAATCAATTATTTAATGATTTTTTAAATTAATAAAAAGATTAAAATAATTTTTGGCCATTTTGGAGGGTTTTAATGAAAATAATTAGTCGGTTTATTCGTTATTAATTTAAATGGTTTAATAAATCATTTTCGAAATAAAATTGTTTTAGAAATCAGGTTTCAATTTGTTGATTTTTAAAAATAATTTTGAAGCGGAATTTCAAACGACTAGAAAAGGCTTCGCATCATGAACCCATTTCAGTGAAGGTATGTTTGTAACTTTGAATGGTTTATAAATATTGTGTATGTATGTGTGGCCCTCTTGAGTCCTGTTAATTGTGATTAACATGGCTTATGGAATGAGTTTCATTCTTTATACTTGGTGTGTTATGATGGATGTGTGAACATGGCTGTTTCTTAAGAGAGAATTGGCGGTGAGGGTGAAATTATTATTTATATTTTTTATTGGTTTTATTGTTTTATATTTTTCTCACCCTCACAATATATTTTTCAAGGGAAATTGAGGAAAGGTGGGGGGTTTAGATGTTTTCTAAATTAGGTAGATGAACACTACAAGGGAATTACCCCTAGTTTTTCTATGAGATAGGGATAGTGGGGAGGTATCCCCTGATGATGTTTTGTGTAAGATATTTGTATGGATTATAAGATGCATCATAGGATGATATATTGGTCTATTTTTTAGTAAACACTACACTGTCTAACTTTAGGATTTAGGTTAGGTCCCATGGAATTCATTCTATGGTTTGTTCTTTGACATGGAGGATTTATTTTTCATATTATTATATCTTATAATTAAATGAATTTTTTTTGGATCCTTTAATTGATTTTTTTATTTCTTGAATTCATTTCATTTATTATGTGGTGTAATTGATTAACATCCTATCCATGCAGTGTGAGTTGGTTTCAAAAAATATTTTGAAATGATTTTAAGAAAGGTGTTCTGAATGGAATTTTTTTTAATAAGGATTTCTTGTTTTTAATGAAAATATTTCAATGTCATTATTTTCATTTATGAAAAATAAAGAATAAGGTTTTCAAAACTATCCTAATGTGTTATTGGATTAAAATGTAATTAATAGTGAAAAACCGTTATTTTATTTTATTTTGAAATAGTATAAAATTTTATTATAAATAAAATTTTGGAAAGTGTTATGTATTTTTTGTGGTCTACAAAGTATTGTTGTGATCATTCATATCTATCATTCTTGTTTCAATCTTGGGTTCGACATCTAATTTCTCTTAGTTCGATTATTGAGAGGATTGAGGTCAGTTTCATTTTATCTCATTAGCCCATGGTAACTAATAAATAATTTGGAATGAAATTATATTATTTTTATATAATTCCTAGATAGGTGTTCCCTTTAACTAAGATATTCTCTTTTTTTAGTTATGATTTTTTATAGATTTCATTATTTATTTGGATACTATGTGATTTGGGACCTGCAACATGTTGAGGGAGTTCGGTGGTGAGAAAATAGTTGTGGATAGGTGAGAGAGTTTGGATGGTTAGTGTAGGGGTTTCTTTCTACTTTTTTATATATTCTATTTATTTTTTTTCTCCTTATTTAATTTTGAATTGATTTATGAGATACAAATAAGTTATTCTAGTTTTTCATTTGAATTAATTTGTTTCATTAACTTTTATTCAAGGGAAAAATCATCCCGAATTATTTTATTTAATACCTGTGATACTTATCATTAGCCTTGGTGGATTGGGGATTCCCCTCGGGTATGTCGTGGAATGGATCAAGTGTTAAATGAATAGATATATTGGGTCTTTCCATGATATAATGGTATCAAATCCTTGGGTTCTTCATTAGGATACGACCTTCTTCAAAATCACTTATATTATTTGGGGTGTCATGGTACGATGGAGTTAGGAGTTTTTTGAGACTTAGGAGGTTAGTCGTGAGTGGGTTCCTAATCATAACCCATCATGATAACTCTTTAGCCACCATGAATAATTAGAGTTCAAATATTAATTTATAAATTTCATGTGATTTACATTTGTGGTATATTGACCTTCAGTTACATAGTGAATTTTCATGAGGGTCATTCTCAGTTTTGGTATGAAAATGGAGATAAAATTAAGGTCTGAGCAAGGAAAATATGGCCTAATAAACCATGAAATAATCATTTTATTGATTATAATATCATTTTAGGAACCAAAGCAAGATTGGAAAAATTCCCATTATTAGTAAGTCCATGTCAAGATTTGTTCCATATATTATTTTGGTTTTTCAATTTATTAACAATAATTTGGGTATTTCCTTGGGAATTAATGGATATATGAATATAACGAAGGGTTTTTTTATGTATTAATACTTTTGTATGTTTTAGAAAGTGTGTTTTTGGGTTTTTCTTTTGTTGATATAGAATTATCTAGTTTTATTTTTGGGGCTTGAGGTTTTTACTCATTCCTTATGTTGTTAGTGGCATACATCCTAGATTGGAAAAAGAAAATTTGTGGAATTATTTATTCTTATGAATTTCATCCTAGTGATTTTTTTCATTTCCCAGTGGTGGTGCCTTTGGTTTTGATTTGTAACCCGTCCAAAAACTAGGTGGTGTGATTGGAACAATTTCTATTTTTGAATCTGTTCAAGGTTTCCAAAATCAGTACCCATTTCCCATTATAATAGTCAGAGCTTCTATGAATAAATGGAGTGGTTCAAAAGGGATTAGGCAATACTCCACTCTCATAACAATCCTGAAGCTTTGTGGTTTTAAATTTTTATAGGCCAGTCTCTTGGACCAAGTTGATTTTGGTGAGGGTACATGGTAACTTAATATTTGTGTGAGGATTGGTTTTAGAGATTTCTTAGAGTTAGTTTTCATTATATATTTTTTTCTTAATGGTATGATTGTTGATTTATCTCTTGAGTTCATGAGCATTTAGTGAAATGAGTGTCCAATGATGATCATGTATATTTCTTCTCAAAGAAAGTCATACTACCTTTCAAACTAGTCATTAATGTTTTTAAGGAAGCACATTTCTAAAGAGGTAGACTTTACATAGATATTTGATCAGTTATACCATGGTTTGACCTGAATACATTTAGAGAGGTGGTTGAGAATAAGTAAACTAGTCTAGAAATCCGATGATGGGTGGACCTTGGATTCTAGTGGTATGGAATAAGGATAACCCAATTATTATGAAACTTTAAGGATTTCCAAGCCATTTTGTTTTGATGTTCCAAGGACATTTATCCATCATAGATTTTTGGGATATTTCCAATGGTTTTGTGTGCCATGTTATCCGAGTATAGTCTTGAGGATGTTTTGGATTATATGTTTTTTATCCTTTTTGTTTCCATCATATGTATATATTTTATGAGTATTTTTTAGGTAATATTGTTGGTATTTCTCCATTTTTTTATTCATATGTTTATAGTATGTTGGTAAAATTGTTATTATCCTCTTGTTTCATTATATAATGTTTCTCCTTGAGGTTGTGTATGTGATGGTATTATTGTAAGGATTGGGATTGGATGTAAATACATGATAATTACCTTTGGGTTTATTCTTGGGTAGTTGGGTCATGGTTGGAAGCATTTTATATTATGGACTAGTTGGTGTCTTGTTCTATTTGATTGGGTTGGATATGAGGGGATTTCTTGGTATCGATATCCCAACGTACCCTTTGGTATAGTGACTTGGGGTTAGGAAAATAGAGACCCAAACCTAGAAATCCCAAAGCCAGTGTATGCTACTAAATACATCATCCTGATTACAAGGAATTAAATCCCAAAGGACCTAGAATTTAGTAGTGTTGGGAAACCAGATACATATATGAGTTTTGTATTATAAAAGACTACTCTAATTACAACATAATTTTCTTCTTATTTCTAAATAATTAAATAATTTCAAGGATAACTCTATCCATATAGTAAATTCCTCAATATACATAACTGTACACTTCATGGATTCTTGTTGAAACAAACATAATAAGGGTAAACTCAAATTATCAGTAGGGTGAAAATAGAGTGGAATAAATAATTAATCAATTTGAATAGTAAATTTGGAAAGGTAAATAACTAAACAAAAATTCCATGTATTCAATAAAATCAATGTAAGTGCATTAACAAAATGATTTTGTATTAACTAGAAACACATTCCATTAAAATTACTAGACAAGGAAAAATAAATATAGAAAGGTAAAAAATGAATAACATTCCATGTAACTAAATAAAAAAGAAATTTATCCATAGATATGTTGATGCGACATCTAATGATTGAATAATAATGAATCAAAATGAAGGTAATGCTGAATTATTGGATGTCATGTCTCAAGAACATGAAAAACCCTTTTGTCAAGATCCATCATCTATATAATTTAATAATATGGATAAAAACCTATTAAATTTGTGTAACTTATTTTTCTCGCGAGAATATATCTATGCATCAAGGAGATATATAATGTCCGGGCTCCACATGTAATTTCATTTCCCTAGAAATCTTCATATCAATTAATATATTTAATTAATAAACAACACGCCTTATCAAATATCTATATTGAATAAATAATATGGATTTATCAATATTTACCTAAATAATAAAACAACTATCAAATTATACACCATATGTAAAGAGGTATATGATTTAGGAAATAGTAATATCAATGATAAATTTAATTGATAATTTAGGTGAATTTCAATGTTTAATGTTCATAGGAGATTGAATATTTCAAGGGGACTAACAAATAAATCATGTAATTGAATGTGGATACTATCCTTAGATAAATAAATCTAAAATCCATCTAGAGGATGATATAGGATGGTATCAATACAACATATCCCAAGTGGAGTAAAATTAAGGTTTCATGTCGTCAATGAATAGAAATACAATTAAATGTTATTTTAAAAAGATTCTTGAGGAAAATATAATTTAATTATGAAATAACTTTTGAAAAACGTTTTCTTTGAAAATAAATTTAGAAAATATTTTCTTTAAAAATATAACTTTAAAACATACATAGGGATATTCAAATAAATTATTCTAGGTATCCATAAAATCCGTAATAGGTAAAAGGAACACTCCCTTTGCATGGTTAAAGGTTAAAAAAATTACATGTTTGGAATGAGAAAAAAATATTCCTTTGAAAACATTAGTAAAATAAGAAAGGGTAAAACATTATTTACCAAATCATTTTAATTTTTTTTTTGAAAAAATTTAAATAAAAAATGGTTTTTTGAAGAAAACAGGGAGTGTTTTAAATTATTTAATCTATACATGAAGGGTTAATCTCCCAGTGGTGGGGTGGTGGAGACTCGAGGATATTATTCTTCTACGTTTTTTTGAAATTCTATGCAAAGTATCTTTTGAATTATTTTGGAATTTATTTTCGTAAATCTAAAAGGTATTTTTTATTGAATTAATTTTAAAATAATATGTTATATATATTTCAAAAACATATTTACGTAAATTAATTATTCATTATATTAAAACTACTTTGGCGAGGTCTCATTATTAAGAAAAATAATTTTGGTTATCTAGAGTTTTTAGAGGTATTTGGGTAATCAATTCAATATCATAATGGGATAAGAACCCATATTTGAGTTTTAATTTTTTTTATGAAATTTAGATATATACATTGTGTAAATCAATTCAGAATAATTTTTACACCATGAAGAAGGGAATTTATAAAGGTTATAACATGTCCATTGCTTCTATCTCGATATTGATATCTTATCTCTTTTCGGTGTGTCCCATATCTAACATCATGTATGTATTTATATCTTAATTTTTTTAATATAGTTTAATTAAAACCATTAAATCCACACTTTTAAATATAACTTAGAAAAAAATTAACCAAAGTGTCAGTTTGAACTTAGTCTGTAACCTCCTCATGAGACAACCCTATGCTTCCCACAAAACTACATTTATAGGGGAAAATTATTGATTGAGTAAACAAGACTATATACTCACCATAAATTTTCATTATTCATAAAATTTTATGATGTTAATAATAATTCTCATCCTCCCTAAATAAACTATATGGCTTCTATGTCCATGTAAAGTCTTTACACTAATGTTATCATTTATTAATCTGAAACATGAAGAATCCTAATAATTGTTGATAAAGTGTTAATTATGTTTAACAAATTTTTGTGTGAATTTGTTTGACATCTTGTTACTCGAATTTGTGTAAAATTTAACCCCTGTTTTTTATAAGGTGATTTAGGGGTATTCTGAGAAACTTTGGTTGTTTTGGGGACTGTGAATGGTTGGAAAATGGTTAGGGAAAACTATGTGGTTTGGCACAACATACCATGTGAATTATGTGGTTCTATATAGGGGGTTCATGGTTTTTACATACTATGTGGCCAAGACCTTCAAACCATGCGCCCTTGGATTTTGATATTTTCATGGTTGGGGCACATGTAGTTAACCCATGAATTCAAATTGTGCACCCTTTCTAGAAGAATTGTAAGGGAACATGGTTATGGTGCACAGTTATTACTATCCATACTTCCTAATGAGGAATCTACGAATGATGGTTTTTTATCTCCTAGAAAATTTAATTAAAATACATGGACCCTTGGTTTACCTTCTAATCACCCCCAATCTGACCTAATTGAATTCCATCCCTTTTAAGTCCCTATATAGGATTTATTAGCACATCAAACCACCTATATTACGAATTAGGGTTCCAAAAAAAGCTTCTATCCTTCTATAGTATATGATTTCTCCCTTGGTTTTTGTTTTCCCTCTCATATGTTTCCCTCCCATTTTAGAGCAATGGATCGTCATGTTTTTGATGGTTTAGATCTTGTTTTTTAAGGATTATGTTTTAATTACATTGATTCACGGAATTCCTCCTAGATCCTCTTCATCTTAATCTCTCCACTTACATTTCCCATTATATTTTGTTATTTAATTTGATAACATGATTAAAAGTAGGTGATTCCATAAGTCTTTACACTACAATTGAAGCACTATATTTCTTGACTAAATTGAAATTAGTTTTAATTTATTTAAAATACTTGATTTGAAATGAGTTGATGTGTGATTTACAAAGGGCATTGAAATTTTTGAAAAAATCCATTCAAAATGGAATTGAAATTTTGGGGAAATTATTTAGAAAATTAATGAATTTGATTGAAAGATAATTTGATAAAATGATATGATAAATGATTCCTATGAATAAATTGTAGAAAATGAATGAATATTTAAAATGTATGAATTTTTTTAAAAACCATTGATTTGGTTTTGAAATTGAAAATTCATGTTCAATGTGAAATTGGGAATTTTAACTGTGAATAATGAATTAATTTGAAATTACTAAGTTTAACATGATTGATTGATTAATTAAAGAACATGTGAGCATGAGTATTTAGTCAGTTATTAGGATAATCATGAAAGGATTATGACTTGATAATAATGAATTAATGAAGATAATTCCATCTTTAACTAGTTTGGCATGAGTTTCTTCAATGGGGTGTGGATTTATTAGTTTAATTTTCATGATCCTTAGGGAGTTTTACACACATAATTGACCTAAGATTGATTATTAGTTAGTGAGAGGTTCTAAGATCCTATAACTAATGTGTCCTAAAGAATATGACCATGATACTTAGTTTTTTTTAACATAATTATTAACGCCATTATTTAAAGAAAAATTTTATTAATGCTGGTTGTTTTATTTAAATTATTTATATAAAATTTTCACTTTTGAATATTTTAATACATCTCCCATATTTTGACTAGAAATGATGTTTGGATTTAAAAAACATTAATAACCTTTCATGCCATGTTATAATTAAATTTAAAGCATAAATGGTTTAATTGTTATGGAATTGATTATGGATCACTTGGTGAGACCATCCTAGGATATTTAGCTCACTCCCAAACAGTAACTTCAGAAATTTATAGATTTAGTTATTCTAGGTCCAGTAAAAGGGAATGTTCCACTTGGGTTTGGTGGGTGTTCATGATCTATGAGACTCTGGAGCGATAATAGTGATTCATGGAGCTATGTTCTATTTTTAGCTTAGAGATGAATAGAAATTGTTCTGTTGGATATTGTGTTTTAATTTGAAGGATGTTTTACTTTAGGATATCTATCTTTTTTCCCTATTTTAATTTTATCCATGTGGAGTGTTAGGCATACTGAATGGTTATTGAATTTTGATACATTGTTCCATAATAACTGTGAAATAACTATTCTCTTTGATGCTTTATATGAGGATAGGTGCTAGTCATAAACCCATGGGGATTGATAACATCCTTCAGGCCATATCAGGACCAGCTTGGGTATCAGTGTAACCATTTTACAACGATAGTTCATAACAAAATTGTATCATGGGGAGGTTTTTTATGTTTCCTTAATGTCCACATGAAGTTTCAGATTTTACTGTAAGATTTGAGGTAGGATTTTTAGGACTGAAGAGGTATTTATGAGAAAGTTCCTTGCCACCTCTCATTGTAATGAGCCATAAGTCAGTATGGTTTTTTGGAAATAGCATCTTTTAGGGATAATTTTTTGGGATTCTAGTACATTTTATGATCTGTATCTGAGTATGTTGAAATTGAAAGGACTTGAATATCTTGATTGAATTGATGATCATAGTGTTCGTGTTTATGATTCAATTTTTCATATTGATGTTATATAATATCATGCCTTTGAAAATACATTTGAACATGCCATAAGAGTTTGTAGCTGGTGAACAATAAAATAGAATCCTCCCCTTGACCAAAATCCAATTGAGATAGTGGTGCACAATATCTAGGTTCAAAGATAGGTTGCTGAACCCTTTCCTATTTGGGATCTAGTAGTGGAACCTTGAAGTGATGAATCTATAAATCACTCACAATAGTTTGTTCAATAAAAACCAGCATCTTTCTAAGACACAAATTATTATCCAGAGGTAGAGGATTGGTTAAAAAATATTGAGGGGATTTTGGAGTTCTTGGTAATGCCCGATTCATTAAAATGGAAATTATCTTCCTTCAAGATGGAAGTTCCAAAAAGTTATTATGGGGATTAATGGATATAATAAAGAAACATTTTGAATTGGAGTGGAATTACTTCATAGTTATTTTCACTGAGTGGTTGTATCCATAATCAGTGGTATTGGAAATATCAATGCTCTTTCACACCCTCCTGTATCATGAAAGGACTGTGACTATTGTCTAGTTATTTGAATGAAGTGTGTTTCCATTTATTACCTTTTCATATTTTTTATTCACTCCCCTCTCACTTTTATGATTACATGGTATTTGTGTCTTGTTATTTACCATACCATAATTATTACTCCCATTTATTCATTATTTATGTCGCTATATTTTACCCTTTCTGATCATTTGTTCTCACCCTTATAATTTTTCCATCCCAAGGAATCCAAGATGATTTATATGAAATATATTCAAGTATTTACTAGATTTAATAAATTTATCCTCAAAGTTATTTAGAAAGATGGTAAAAAATATGTTGTAATTATTATATTCATTTGTAATATAATACTCATTTATGCATTTGGTTTACCATGAATAATGAACTCTAGATCCTTTGGAATTTTATTCCTTGTAATAATTTTAATGTAATAGTAGTAGACACCAGCTTCGAGCTCTCTGGGGTCGGGTCACTGAAATAGGCCTCATCCAGACACTGTTTGATGTATGGATGGATTCTGTTATTGAGAACCCCCATGATTCTTGTTACAATTCCTATTTTCATTATATGTACCAATTGTACTTCAAATAGGAGTAATATGTACTCCCATCAATCCTATCTTTCTATCCAGGTAAATCACAACTATCAATGATCTTTTCAGACCTCCCACATAAGTTTGGTCTTCATTATGAAAAATTGATAATGAATATCATATTGAAGACCCATATCAAATCTTCGAGTCTTTAACTTGTAATTTTTCAATAAATTTTAAAGGAAGCACAACAAGTAATGAAAATAAGCTTGTATACATGGAAGTTAAGGTATGACCGATAACTGGATGATCAGAAACAGGGTGTTTCTTTTAGTGAGAGTTAGGATGGCTACTCCCTTGATGACTGAAGGCACGAGTATTCCTTACTCCTCTACTCTGGTAGAGATGAGACTCTCCATGTCATGAGTGTGGATTCATTTCCCTCTGATTGGTTTTTCTATATTTGGAATCAGTACTCCCCTATTGCAATAGGTCACAGGTCCTCCATACTTAACCCACATAGAGCCATGTACTCCCATACTGGTTAGGGTGCGGGTCCCCTATATTAGGAGTAGGTGCTACCCTATCAACCCAGGGTGAGGGTCTTTCTTATGCAGTGCTACAGCAGAGTCTTTACTCCCCTGCTGAGCCAAGTACTGGTTTCTCTAGCCTAGGTTCAGTACTCCCCTAACGTACTAGGGAATGGGTCTCCCACAATGAAAAAACTACCAAATTTCTACTACCCTACCGGGTAGGGTCTGGGTCCTCACACATAGATTTGGTACTCCCCTACCATGGCAGGGTGCAGGTCCTCTATCCTGGGGTCGATACTCACCTGACATATTTGGGCACAGGTCCCCCATTGAAAACAAACTATCAGAGTTGTACTCCCCTACTGGGTAGGGTGCAGGTCCTCACATAGTGAGTAGTACTCCCCCGTATCCGAGTAGCGACAGGAAGCAGGTCCTTCAGGGGAGATGGAGCTCCCTCGACTACAGACCACAGTGTCGAGGAGTGGGCCTCTTCACATGGTTTCCATTGGTCTTGCCTCGTGTGCAAGACTATGACTACAATACCTCTAGTTTCGGGCACTAGAGTCAGTTCTAGTAGAAATATCCTGATGGATCACATCCTCTCAGACATTTCATTAGGAATGGTTGAGTTGTACCTGATGGAGTACATCTCTCAGATGGTGCGATCAAGGATGGCTAGCTCAGGGAGCGTGTACTCCTAATCCTTGAGTTATGCTCTGAGCCTTCTTTGTAAATCTTAGATAAGTATTGAGGTAGGGGCCTTATGTTTCTTTGTGAATGAGACAAGTATATCTGGTTTGAGCTGTGTCTTTTACATTGTGCAATGTTATTGATATCTTGTTTTTGTGGTTTTCCTTTGTGGAATTGTAAGAGTCCTTTGGGGGTATCTGGGTCCCTAATGAGAGTTGTTATTCTCAAACCTACACAGGCATCACCTGCACCTTATTGTGTCTTATGAAGATTACGAGTAGCTTGGCTGATACCTGAGGGAGCCAGGTCCAGGCAGTACACAGAGGAGACTGGCTGACGTGGAGAGCTGTAGAGATGAGTTGTACCTACCCTTCAGGTATAATCCTTGGTGGATGACCAAAATAGTTGTTTCTATTTTTTATTTGTAGTTGTATCTTTCAATTGGGCTTGTATTCCGGCCCCCTTACTTTCAGTACACACTTTTACTACTGCAGTTTTACTTCATGGTTGCATCTTGTTGTGTTCCTAGACTATGTGTTTGTACAATTTTAAAGGAAATGCCTTCCTGTTTTATGGATACACCTTTCCAGTGATAGTTTCCAACCCCTGGCATATGAAAGGTGGGCTTGGGGTAGTCACAGTATGGGCCCTAGCAGACGGGTCATGAAAATTGTGCCCTGAACCACTATACGTCTCTATATTCATTTGCATTATTTATTTCCACTCCTCACTCATCTTTGAAATAAAATTAATTGTCACTGCATAACAAAAGAGGTGTTCCTAATCTATCAATGTTTTTAAATTACATAATCAAAAATTCACCCCTCTTATGTCTTTTGATCATCATTATCATCCCAACCAAACTAAAACACCATCAGCATACGACTTTTGTAATTTCCCTTTGTGTTGAATTAAATAAATACCTATATCATGTTTATACTTTAAATTTATGATTTTATTATTGATATTCATTGAGATAGTGTGATAAAGTAATTAATCAACATGCTTAACAGTAGTTCACGCTAAAACAATAATAAGATTCTAAAACGGGATGATCAAGTGGGTGAAAAAATCCAGTTGAGAAACATATTGACTCACCCACTCTCAGGGTTTCTAATGGATTATAACAAGTGGTATCATAGTGAATATATTCTACTGTGGATTCAACCTAACACATTTTTCTTTTAAATATCTAAATATTTTATTAGATATATCTTCTATAGTGAATACTTATTTATTTTTAAAGCTATTTTTCTAATTAGAAGGAGTTTATGTCATATTTATAATTACATCTTGGAATACATCATAATATCTTGTTAATTAGATTTATTTTTATAATTCAATATTTAATTTTTGTTGAGAGGGATAAATAATATTTATATATTGATTCTTATGGAAATAAAGCCTTAAAGTATACTTTATAATTGTATGTATCTAAAAATATAGATCACTAAAAATTATATGAGGAAATGTGGATAAAGATTCAAGAGTTTTATGAAAAAATAATATAGGTTGATGGAAGATAACAAAGTATCTTTTACTAGTGTAAAATATGATTTTGTTTAAGACAAACATATTAATTCTATTAAAGATTATGTCATTCAACTAGAAGTAATAAGTATAAGAATTATAAAAAGGATTCCAAGATATTGTGTCTTATTATTGAGATAAAAAACTAATTCATTGTGTAAATCTGAATATAAATTTAGAGTATACTTTTATTATAAATTTGATGATATAAATTATACATCACCTGAATGATTAGATGATGACAATTGAAAAAAGTAAACCATGTCATGTTGATTGTTTATGAAATAAACAAGATACTTTTAAAGCCATGAAGAGTGAAGTGATATTATTGAAGGATAAAGGTGAGAAGAACTATGATTTTATAACCAATTTGGAGGGAGTAAAAATAATCTGATGAAGGGTGAGATAACATCAAGGTAGACCATTGTGAGGAAAAATAATAAAATAATGGAAAAAAGCGATATACTTAAAGAACTTGTTCATGTGTTGCAATTAATCATGAATTTTTTTTAAATACATAAAGAATAAATTTTTTTTCTAAGAGAGAAGTTTAAATATCAAGTGAATATTTTTCATAAACAAAATAATTATTAGTTTGAAAATTTTGAAGGACAACTAAAGGAAAAATATGTTGAAATGAAGAAGCATAAGGGGGAGGTTCATATTATGAGGAATAATACAAAAACTAAAGATTCTCACATGGAGATGTCATTTAGTGGGAAAGAATACACATCTAGAATCAATAGTGGTGGACAATATTAATGTAAAATTTTGAAAGAAAAAATCTCAAATAATATTGTTGAAGAAGTTATATTTTTATGGCATCATTGGGAACACAATAGATATGTAAAAAGTGAATTTAGATCTGTGTAATTAGGATTCCAGATTATAAATCTCTTCCCAGGATGTATATTGAATGGAATTAATATTTTATCAATAGATATCGAATATTTTCTAACATTGGTCATTGGGTGAGGTACTACGACAAAAAAAGTGGTAAAGGAACCAATATTATATCCTATGCTCATATGAAAAGGAGGCATGAATAGATGGAAAAACAATTTCCACTAAAAATAGATTCTTTTCCTCAGAAGATAATAACAATGGAACGAACAAAGAATAAATCAAGAATAAAAGGTTATTTAATCATTCCATCCTTCTTGTAAATCGAATAAGAAATTAGGGAGAGAAAATATTAAATAAGAGGACGGTCTCATGCTCATCAAGGAGGATGTGAAATAAATACCATCACTTTCTAAGATGTACGAGGTTGTAACCATAAAATAAAAGGTAGATGCTTTTTTAGATAATATTTCATCAAGGATAAACAAATATTATGTATCTTTCATTACTGATGAAGAAGAAAATTATGAGGTATGATTAAGTGGTTATATCCATACCACTACAAAGCATGAATACAAGACTAATGTAGTTATCCTTTTATAGAGAAAAAATAATGGAAAAAAGGATACATAGATGGTGTATTTATGGAGGAAACCTTACCTAATGAGATGATTCTCACAAATTATATGAATACCAGGCCATGTAAGAAGAAAAATTAAGATTCACACATTTAGATAGAAGTTATCACTAATAGTGTTATCCATAGAATGTCTTGGAAGAAGATCAAAAGTCAAGGGTTGGTTTATAATGAAAAAATAATATCCTTTACTTGGGGATATCAGAGGTAAACCTCTCCCAATGCACTTAATTTTTATATCTAATGACTGGAGTGATGCGAGATTTATGGGGAGATAAAATACATTGGGTGTGTATTCATTATAAGTAGATTAATGTAGTAAGATTAACTGATTTTATGGTGTTGAAAAAAGACAGTATGAATATCAAAAAAAATATAGGAAAATAAGGGTTTGATAGAGATTGAAATTAGAACCTTTTTAAAATCTATAGATTCATGTAGTGATGAAGAAATACAAGTGATGTCAATCCAAATTTTACCAAAATATGATATCAATCAGTTATCAGAAAACAAATCTAAATATTATTAGACATGATAAAATAATGAAATATAAGTGGTGTAGAGACTGCTTTAGAGTGAATAAGGTGTTAAAACCATATTCAAGTATTCCAAATGGTATTAAGACAACTTTTGAACTCAAAAATGTTTTATTAGGCCCCTATGAGGAGGTGAAAAAACTTGAAGAGGAATGAAAATAGATTGATAGAATTATAACTATGTCCATTAAGGTATAAATGTTTTATCTTTTATATACCAACAATGCAGTATCGTCAAGTTACTTTCGCAGATACTAAAAACCACTAAGAATAAGTATTATGAATAATTAGTGATTTCTCCATGATGAAGATTTTCACAATATGAGATTTACTAAACTAAAGAAATCAAGGGGAGTTAGTGATGAAAAATCAAAGGATGATTAACCTCATCCATGAATGGAGAATCCCAATGAAGAAATAAAGATCATGGATTTCAAATGATATCAATTTTTTATCATAAAATAGTGGTATCAATTGGTTCAACATGTCGTATGACTCATGTTATTTATGATTTATTTATTATATGATGATATTTTAAAAGAGTAAGATATAGATTATAAGTAGTTAGATGTTTAAGGAACATAATTATTAATATTTCACAAGCTTGGGTAAGTAAGTGAGTGACATAGACTACATTGAAGTTATTGAATTAGACTCTAATTTCCGACACCACTTATCAACTCTACAGGCTTAGAGGATTTTTTGATGACTCATTTTCAAGTTGTAAATTTTCTCACTAGAATTTCTTGATAAGAATGAAAGTTAAAATGATAGTGGATTGTAATTGAAGTTATAATGAAGGATGGTTAAAATAATATAAAGGATTAGGTGATATTCAAATAGTGGATAAAAGAGTCTAATGTTTCAAAATTAGAAAAAAGTGTATGTAATCATTGATGTGGTAAAAGTGGTTCTATGTTATCTATGAAATATTAAAAACCATTTAAGTGTATACATAGTGGGAACATAGTCTAACAAAATAATGAGGGGGAGAGAACTATGAAAGGGGAGTGAAGATGATGATGATACAACCATGAATGTTAGAGATATTGGGGGAGAGAACTTGAAGTAAGATCTAGAGAAATGAAAAGGGGTAGTTGTAATTAAAATAAAATATTCGTAAAATTTTAACCCTTTTAATTTAATTTATAATGGTGTAATGATCATAATTCACCATAAATAGATACTTTTTTGTAAGGATTTGGAGTAAAAAGGTGATGAAATATTTATGGTAGTACTGTAAATAAATAAAAAGGGAGATATTATTCTAAATAGGAGGTTTTTGTGTTGGGTTTGTGGATAATAAGAGTTGTAGTTATTTAATACATAATAGTGAAATAAATGAATTTAAAGTTTGAGGAATCAATGAATCTGGAATTTATAAGTCTAATAAGTAAAGAACCAAGAGCGTGAGAATGAATGAATAAAAATGACATATATGGATATGGAGTTTTTTATATTAGTTGATTGGGAAGTTATATTTTTTGGATGTAAACAAACAAGAAGGTGAGAAGGATTTATTTTATATTGGGTGTTTAGATGTTATATAGAAAGCAATCACAATGATTGTATATTCTTAAAATAAGAATTTTTGAGATATTTTAAGAATGTTGAAATAAAGCTGGGGTTTTGTAAGTGAAGTATGGAAGTAATGTTAGAACTATTTCTTAAAGTGAATAGAAAAAAACTGACAACATCTAGTATGTGATATTTTTAGAGTTTGATATATAATAATTCTTGATCTAGACTAGAAAAATAGAAAAGGTAAATCCCTATAATGTAAACATAAGAGTATGTTTTGGAAGTGATAATGAAAAAAATAAAAGGACAAAATATACTCTCCTTGTATAAATACGATTATTTTCTATAAGGGGTAGTTAAAAGAATAAACATCCTAGAGAATTAATTTTTATATATAAGAGGATTTTCTAGAGGAGGAATATAAATTTTAAAATTATAAAACATTCACCCTATATATATAATAGTAATTTTACTCAATATTTTGATTCACCTAAATGAAAAATGGAAAAGTCCAAATGAGGAATAGTCATTTCCATAATTGAGGCATTAATTAAGAGTTAATTTGAGCCAATATATAAGAGTCACTTACATGATTGAGGCTTTTCATAAGAATCAATTATAGGTAATGTGTAAGTGTCATTATGGGAGAATACAGCGACCAACTTTGGATTTTGATGGATACTATAAATCTTAATATATGATTCATAATACAACCTGTTCATGATAAGTTTGAATGATGGGGATATTTTTATAATTGATTTCAATTTTTATGTTTTGAATATTATAAATACCACACATTTTCTAAAAATACATCCCATGTTTAAATGGATTACTATAATTTCTCATACTACTCCTAAATCACATTTTGAATATTATTTATGTGTTTTACGTTTATAATGTTTTTATAAAGGATTATTTAGTCACTGTGTTGTCTGTAGTTTTTGGAATTATAGACATAATCCATGCTTACAAAAACTAGATTCATTCTCAAACAAACATCAATTAATGTTTATGCATTCTATATTAATTCTTACACACATATAGAATCATGTTTATACAAAAACTAAAATTAGTCTTATACGCATATAGAATCATGTTTACAAAGAACTATAATATGATGCTCTTAGTGACATGATGATTACTGAATTCATGATTATAGTAGAATAATTATTAAAAATATTGCATACATATAGATTCCATGATTATAGATATTTCATGCTTTCTGATATTTCATGCTTATGGATATTTGATGCTTACATATATTTCATGCTTAAAGGATTTTCATGTTTGTGGGATTTTCATGCTTACATGATTATCAAGATTATTATATATTGTTTATTAAATAAATATAATAATGATTCTTATATAAAAATTACTCAATAATTTTAATAATACATCAATACATTCTTTTTCTATAATTTTTATATTTATATTAACTATACGTTTATATGATTTTTTATCCATTTTATTAATTTTTAGAATACACATATATGATAAATTTGACATTTGAAGTATTTTTGAAATGATTAAATGAAATAAAAACAAGGTATCTTTCCATATATAGGTAAATGATACTATTTTATGTTCCTATTATTTATAATTTTGGAAACCTATGAATAGTTTATAAGAAACACCAACATGATCAAAAAGATATTAGAGTTAATGAAGATGGAATTGGCCCATAAGAACTTGATCGTTGGAGATTGATAAAAATAAGAAACACATTATCCTGATGAGAAACTTTAAAGTTATAACATTTTGTGATATGATTTTCAAAGATTTGAGGGTTCTACTATGACATAGATTATTACTATGATCAAAAGAGAGCTTTACCATTTGATCCCTTTTTTTTGAAGTGATTTTTTCGCCTCTAAGGTAGTGCAGTTTCACATTTGGGGAAAAAGAAAAATGGTTTGATATGTGACAATAATTTTTCTTTATCATAGAAAAATTCATGTCGACATTTCTGTTTCATCCCAATCCGTGTCGTTATCTATTAAGAGGGAATTTAATGACCCTACAGGGACTAGGTAGTTTATCTATTCTATATTCTGAAGAAGGTGCCACAGTCAAATGGTCCCAGGGGGAGATTTCATGGGGTCAAGTATTTGCACAATCGATCCTCTTAGGATATAACTTCCTTAGATGGTCTCCAATGGGTTTATTTATGGATACAAAAACACCCAAAACACTGGTATCCATGATTCATGGACCTTATTTCCAAAGGTATGTTCTCATTGGATGATAATTTTTCCAATGACACTTAAGGAATCCATTGGTCGAGAGTATGGGAGGTTGGGCTCATCACACCCTGTTTGGGGGGAATTATTTCCTATTCTATGAATCCCTTATATATTTAAGTCGTGTTAATATGTTCATGAATTTTTGGTTCATTACCATAGAGTGCATCTAGTGACTACCCATGGTGTTCAGGCTCGTCATACACATACATGGATTTAATGCTATAGAGCCAGTGCTGACTTAATCTGTTTAATAAGACGCTTTGGAGTTTATCATTATCCATGGGATATGGAAGGTGACTTGATTTTGGGATCAAAACCATATGATGTGATTCCTATGTATCATCGGGATAGGAATCAGATCCCTCACGGTTCAGATGGGTTAGGTCTTACGCGTGGAAGTTTCCCATTTAAGAGATCATGATTGGGTGAACCATTTTGGAAGGGCACTCCCTTTTGAGCTCCAGCCTTCAAGAAGGCATCCTATGTTTCGTGGTTTGAATATGAATCAGATTCCTCTTAGTTTATATTTTGTTTGGGGATTACCCATGAACCCATTTGAGGGGACATGGTTGGGTGAACCCTTTTGGAAGGGAACCCTTTTGAGTTCGAGCCTTGAAGCAGGCATCCTACGTATCCTGTTTTGACAAGGAATCAGAATTCTCGTAGTTCAGATTTGTTTTGTGGATTATGCATGAGAGATTCTCATTTGAGGGGACATGGTTGGGTAAACCCTTTTGGAAGGTCACCCTTTTGATCTTGGGTCTTCAAGCAGGCATCCTACGTATCATTTTTTGACCAAGTATCAAGGTTCTCGTAGTACAGATTTGGTTTGGTTCTTACACACGAGAGATAACCATTTGAGGGGGCATGGTTGGGTTAACCCTTTTGTACGGGCACCCTTTTGAGCTCGGACATTAAAGAAGGCATCCTACATATCCTATTTTGACCATGTATCAAAGTTCTTCTAGTTTAGATTTGGTTTGGGGCTTACACATGAGAGCTTCCCATTTGAGGGAACATGGTTGGGTGAACCCTTTTGCAAGGGCAACCATTTACACTCAAGCCTTCAAGAAGGCATCCTACATATCCTATTTTGACTAGGAATCAGATTTCTCATAGTTCAGATTGGGAATTACGCATGGGAGATTCCTATTTGAGGTGACATGGATTGGTGAACCCTTTTGGAAGGGAACCCTTTTAGAAGTGAACCCTTTTCATCTAGGGCCTTCAAGAAGGCATTTTACTTATCCTATTTTGACAAGGATTTAGAGTTATCATAGTTAAATTTTTTTTGGTTGTTTGGATGTTTTAATCATCACAAATCTCTAAGCCCACGTGAGTCAGACTTGGTGTGGGAAACAAGATGATGTGAGAGATCCAACCAACCATAAACCTCCTCTACTACTGCTGGGAGAGGGTGGGCCTATGGAAGAAGAGGCAGAGGAAGCCATGGAAGAGGGCACGGATCAATGAACCCTTATGTGTGTGATGGAATTGGAGGTCTTGTGGCTCGACCGTTGGAGTATTAGGGATTTACCTCAGTGGAAGTGCCCCAATATTGTGTTCTGGTGAAGGGAAAGAACGTCACATCTCATCAAAAGGAGGATCGAACTTGATTCCTTTGATTGATCACCATTCCTCATTGAATGGAAAATAAAGTGATCACCCTTAATCCCTAGAACAGGGAGGTTCATGCTAGTGTCCCATGGTTGGAATCTGGGTTACCATGGAAATGTAGACTTACAGAAATCCCTGTAGTCCAAACCGTTGTGGGGAGGGCCTTCGTGACTCCTCTTACCATGGGTATATAGACTCAAAAGGGAACATTGATGTGCCCGATAATCCGATCATACAGGTTTGGTGGCTTTGGAAGAGGCTTTGGCCTGATGTCATGGGACTGGTTCGTGGAGGGGCTATGGAGGAATGGACAGTAACGAAGGGGTGATATTAGAGCCGGAGGGAAGAACACCAAAATAAGCCCCATTCCACATACTTTTTTCTTATGCGGTATGAGGGGAGTTCTGCATACCATTATGGTATGTGGGTAGAGGTGTTGTCTATATACTGAAGTAGCACGCGAGCTTGGTCATGCTCCACCGTGAACCATAGTGGTGTGCGGTCCAAGATGTGGTCGGCCATGCTACTTCAGGTTCCATCCACATGCTGATGTAGTATGTGACAACAGATTAATTCCGCATAATGATACACTATTTGGAACACCATATCGAAGTAGGACCTAGTGAATATCATTTGCTGGGAGTTCATCTGCTAGGAATATGTGGTTCGTGATTTCACCAACTATGTTTTATGTTTTCCCATCATTATTTAGTTCCTTCATTTTATTGTTTGTGACTGGTTATACCTGTGGAAACACCATATGCAATTTGGACTTCGCCGATGATCTGAGACTGATGCCAGAATCCTCTCTAAATTCATTCTTCCAACCTATGGGGTCTCTTTCATTCAGTCTTTATCTATCATCTCTCAATTCCGTTGGTGCTCATTTTATAGATTATTGGAAAAATCATATCTATGGGCACACAACACCATTTCTAGAAGGCCATGAAGATATATATCGATCCATAAAAGTCTCAGTCAACTAGGGTTTTAAGAGGTTGTGGTTCATGAGTCATGGTTTGTGGATCCTTGCCAATTTTCTTCATCCGCAAACAATTGAGTTCATGAGATGGTATAAGGATGGACTTCGTGCGCTTTATTCCCCCAGCGATGCAGTTCATGACTTCCTAGGTTCGCTTAACATTACTCCGTAGGTCAATTCCTCATGGGTCATTTAGTATACTGATGGTTCATGGTTCGTGAAGTCAATTAAACCTTCTCGATGATGGTATGCAGGTCACTTAAAACTCTTTGATAAATTAAATTTCTTCAAGTTTCTTCTGAAGTTTTTAACTCAATTTGATTCCACTCTCTTTACTAGACTTTTAAGAATGTTTCTTCCTTCTGCAAAGTGATTGTGAGAGTATTTTATTCCTTTGGTGATCTTTTTAAGAACCTATAAATTCCACCAAATGGAATGTGGTACATTCAGAATGAAGAGAAGACTATTCAAATGTAGAATCATTCCTGAACTGAAGTGGTTCGTAGTAGAACAGATAGGTCCAGTAAGAGGGGACCACACCTATATATAGGGTCCTAGGTCATTTTTCTTTTACTGTTTCTCAGAGAGAAAAGTGATCTCTTATCTCCCACAGTTTTCTCCACATTTGTGTAACACCTCTTTTGCAAAAAACATATTCATGAAATGCTTTGTACATGCCACATACTAAACTCTTTGCAATTTATTCTTCCTGTGAAATGGATTTTAGTTTTTTCGAACTGCGTTGTGGGATTTAAATCTAAAATTCAGACCTCCTCATAGGAGAATGCTACCTGGTTTTCATGTCCCACACAACAAAGATGAACCAGAAAATGGAACTTTTAAATCTTAATAATATGAACTGAAACTTTGAAAATGGACTTGGTGAGGAATTGGTTCATAGTTTAATCTTTATGTGAACTCTTCTATTCGCTGGCCAACACTCCCCAGACTAGCACCTCGCAGTACTTTCACATAACATGGTTTTATAAGGTATAATGCTTCCACATACCGTAGTAGTATGTGGGGAATATCTCCGAATATCGTGTAGCACGTGGGGATTGCTTTTACGTATCATGCAGCATTTGGGAAATGGCTAACGTATACAGTTTCTGGGAGCAGTATGCAGAGCCCTCATGAAAAAACTCTTATAAGTCATTTAGCCATTTTTTGTGGCCTTTACCCAACTATTCTCATTAGATTAACTTTTTGTGGTCATTCAGATCTTTCTATATAGGCTGTAATGGCACTTTCCTAGGCTACCACTAATGTGACTCCTCCTTCTGAGGATATTTCTATTCCCCCTCTTTCTACTACTGATGAAATATTGAAGAACCTCGAAGCTTTGGTTGATGAAATTTTTTTGGTCATTCCATTACACCAATATCTGGAAAATATTCTTATGGTGAGTCAAAGGAAATACATGGCTTTAGATAGGATTCCATCTTATAGGCTTGGTCTATTATCTAATACAGCGATCCCAGTGCCAAATCTAACCGATCAACCTACTGCCTGGTTAATTAAATCCTCTACCCCGAAGGCCTTGATTTCATTAAAGGAGATGTACCTTCAAAGAGATATTTCCTATGGGTCCTTGTTGAGCTAAACACCTTGAAAATTAGAGGATGTTCAATGGAATCCAGAAAACACGACCCATTGGTACTAGAGCATTGCATGATCAGATAAAACGAACGAGCATCATGGATGGTCATCCCAGCGGGATCATCGCTCTAGAGGCTTGTTTGACTTAGATTGGGGGTGGAATTTTTGGGTTCACCAGAGTTGAAAAGAATTTAGGATCAATATGCAGACCTTGGGACTATAACAGGCTACTTGGGAATCTCAAACATACACTCACTATCCCAATGACCTTATTTCTCAACTCATGAGCAGGTGGATCCTAGACACCAATACCTTCCATTTAACCCACGAGGACGTTAACATCAGTCTTTGGGACATACGGTTAATCTCAGGAGTCCCTATTGTTGGGGATATGTATGATAAATTCCTACATCCTTTGTTTGGGATGTTGAGGAAAGAACATCTCCTTTGGCCAAGAAACTCATCATTCAGGAAAAGACACTTTTAAAGGAAATTTATCCTTGTCCGAAGTAGGACGTTCATTTTGATGAGTGGTTTGGTGCCTTTGTTAAGCATATTGGTCTAGATCCTGATCCGCGGAGACCCAGGGCCTATCCTACCAAAACAACCAAGAGGTGACCGAGTCCATATTGGCCCACCCTGGAAGAGGAGAAGTTTCATGAGTGGGGATGGGGAATAATCCCTGACTTTGACCGACTATTTAAACTAGCATCCTTCGTGGACATGTTTTTGAGTGGGTAGATCTCACCAGTATGTGAATCGGGTGGTGTGAGAGCCTCAAACATCATTATGGCTACTCAACTAGCCATTAGAAGATACATCAATTTAGTTATCCTTGTTCTGGCCAAGTTTTATCACCAGCTGGTTCAGATCAGTGAATGGAGGCCAACTTTTCAGATGATTGGGCCCTTCTAAATTATTTGGGGCTGGATAGAAGCCCACATAAGAGGTTATACCATTATCAATTCCTTACCAATTTCTCATTCCACCCTCTGACCGTATCTTTAGAGTACCAGTGTGGTTATGTCAGTGTCTTGGGCTTCACAGGATAAGCAAGATGAGCAAACAAAAAAGAATGAGAAAGACTTGATGTCTTATCTCAATGTTTATGAACATTTCTCTTATCATCCATTTGATTCTCCTACCGGTAATATTACGAATAATGAATATGAAGTCTTAGTCAACCAAGGTTACTTCTTATCTTTGAGAGAAGGTATCCTTATTACCTATATTGGAGGGGATCTTATTTGTGAAGGATATGCACCCTGCAGATTTAGTCATCAATTTAACTGTGTCTAGAAGTTATGTCCTCCTGCTCTCAACAACGACTAACAAGAGAAGCATCTGATGATAGATCGTCCACTATGGTGGATGTTTATCCAGAAGAACACCTTGTGCCAGGCTAGACTTCTAGATTCTAGGGATTCCATACCCTTCCTTACTAAAAGCTATGCTGAGTCCTGGGTTAAATCATACCCTTATGTCCAATTAGTTGATCTGGTTCCCATCATGACAACTTCCATGGAATATGGGGAAAAGGGGAAGGAGAAGCAAAATGGATTTGATGAACATTCTAGACTAGGAAAAGTCCTCTGAAATCCTATTGTACCCCCTTGATGAAAATTGTGAAAGATGATGTCGTGACCTTAAGGGATGTTGAAAGATCTACTAAAGATACTGCCGACAGTCCAACATCCATTCCCCCGATGTTTATTTTCAAGTGGCCTAGTGGCAATGAGACATTTGGAAAGGCCATCCATCTACTCGTGACTGGTCCCCTTGTGCTTTATGGTAGCTTTTCTAAACTAGGGAAGTTTCTCTTACTGGAATTGGCCATGTGTCAGCACCTGCTGACGTTTCTTTTGATGAAGATCCTGAGATAGTGGGTCATTACCTTAGGGACCTCGAGACCCTCATCCACTCCCGATGTGGTCACTAGAAATACTCACATTGGGTACTTTCCATGCTACAACCAGAAACTGATGACGAGGATAACAACATGAATAGCTCACCTATTGCAACAACTGCAGAAAAAGATTCTCACTTTCTCCAAACATCTTGTAAGTGTTCATATTCTCGAGGTCCCGAGTTTGTAGGGACTCCCAGGAAACATTTACAGTTGTTGAAACCCACTCCACTCCCCTGCACCAACCTTCCAGTTCTGGACATACCAGTCACAACTGCATTTCTAGACATCTGGAGAGTCTAGGATGAACTATGGGAGAACACTTCAAATGATGATATATGGAGCCTTCTTCAGGGAGGACGTTTTGACCTTCCATGTTTTCAGGGAGCCATTTATTCTACCAGTATTTGAGCTCAAGAAGAGAATGATGATGTGTCTTCCTAGTTGAATGAAATGTAAAAGTGTCTCCATCCCCCATGGACAAGAATTACTGGTCTGACCACATGGAATTGATAGTAGTACTCCTACTGTTGATGGGAGAGTTCATTTTATATGCAACCTCTGGCCTTAAATTATTTTGTTGTGGTGAAACTAAATTTACTCCCCCTTTTTTATTTTGTAGGATCCTACAAGGTCTTGAGAAATGACTCTTTCCCAATTTATTCCCCAAGAGGCACCACAAATAGGGAGTGCGCCCTACCGATGGTAGGGGGTGCTGTGGAAGGATCCCCTGGAGCCCAGGAACATATGGAAGTTGTTATCGCAGACCCGTCAAGGGCATTTCCCCCTCCATCACGTATGTGTGATCTTATTCAGGATCCATCTCCATGATATTTAAAGAAGATCATGTAGGCCTCCCAACTATCAAAACACATTAGTAGGGGAATCCCAAGTAATCGTCTGTTCACCTGTTGGTTGAACCGAGTACCCTTATCTTATTGAATCACTAGTGAATTTGTGTATTTTGACGTAGGGCCTATCAGTAACTATATGGTGGCTACTCAGGCATCTATAGATCCCGCATCCTCTATGGCATAGGAAGGGTCACCAACATTTGTGATTGATTAAAGCAGCGGATTGGAGCCATATGAAGATACTGGGGGTACTTTCGATCCTTCAAGTGTGCTTGTTTCCATTCAAATGATCTCTACCCCAATCGTGGAAGAACATCCAGAAGTTGAGGGATCATTTGACCATGTTGAACCAGCTCTCATAGAGAGAGACAGAGTGACCTTTATGGAAGGGGATGAATCTAGTGGCAAGCCCCAAGCCCTACTGGATTTTGGATGGGATTTAGATCTTGCGGAAATAATAAATCTCAATCAAATTGCCTTTACCCCTATGTAGGGAGTCCCTTTAAATATTGATACTCTTTTTTCTCAAGATGACTCTATAGAAGTCACAATCACCGGGGAGGCTGATGTCTCGTCCCTTGAAAATTTGGAGTGGGCCATTGTACCATTTTTTCATACTCTGAGATAAGTTGTGTTTTCTACCCCTAGAATCTTGAGACCATTGCCCTTATCCAAAATGACTATCCCTATAATCCTTATATGAATAACCAACATTTTTAGGGCTGCTTCTGGGATTACTACTTCAATCAGGTATGGTATCGAGCCATCAATGTTCCATAGCGATTGGGGGGCGGGGGTGTGAAACAGATGATTGAAGATGTGTTGCCACCTATTCTAGGTAGAGATATTGTTTCATAGGTGGGAGGTATTGAAGTCGTCTCCCCCTTAATCTAAAAAATTCAACCACAAGCATTAGAAATAGCGACAGACACCCCCATTATGTCCTCCATTGCAACTATCAGAGGTGAGGCTGTTGGGGGGTTGAGTCACACTGTTTCCAATGAATCGATACCCTTTCTTGTGATGTTCATTATTGACTATATTTATTCATCAGGGAGTGACATTGAGATCAATCATGAAGGCCTGGTCGATCTTCATCCCATCCATCAAAAGGCATGGAGGAACATCTAGAGATTAATTTCTCATACCACATTGGTTGAGATTCCAACAAAGTTTCCTACATAACACCGCCAGTTTTTGGTTACAGGTTTTGGTGGATTTGACTATCAAGTAATCCATGATATAGTAAGGAAATTGTTATTTGTTTGGGAAGCTACCAGTATGCTTGAGTCTCAACTTTTACGGCAGAGTCGACGACTCATTTTTCTAGTACGGAGTAAACTGATGTTGACAAAGCTTCTAATGAAGCTGGATTGGTTTCGAGGTTATAGAAAAACTCATAAAGCAAGGGACCTTGGAGGAACAACTCGACTAAGAAGTGGAGAAACAGAGCCATAAAATAGAGTTTCTTAAACAAGAGCAGGCCCAGGATGCGGTCACTGTTGAGGAGGGGTGATGGAAAATTAAATAAGGAGAAAGGACCAGCCTCAAAGGTATGAGGCACACAGAGGCATTGTGATCATGCACGGAGGTCGAGAATACAAATACATTAAAGTTTCTCTGAGACATAGAGGAGTCACATCAATTGTTGATGTAACTTTGTGACTCTATTGAAAATTTACTATAATGATCATCTTCCACTTGTGAGAAGAGGCTATAGGCGTTGGATGTTCCTCCATTTTTTTCCATTAAACTCAATGAAACTAATTTTACTTCAAATGATTATTCTTTTCCTTTTCCTACCATCTCAATTAATCACAATCTATAGTATAAACATCATTTTGATCCAGTATTAATTTTAAATCCTGACTCGAAACAAGTAATGTGAAATGATTGAATCGAGCTCTAATTTTCTCCTGATCCATGAGACTCAGTGATCATATTTTGAATATTACTGAGGTTTTATGGAAAATCTCATGAACTATTGTGTATTTTTCCATTGTTACCATAATATTTCCTAAGTCTGTTTGACACAGGCTTAGCGGGTATAGCTTGACTTTTTCTTAGGCCTCCCTTAGTGAGTTTTTGACCCAACAAGTTTTACGTCTCATTTGATAGATAAATTTTTTCTCTTGTATAAACCATACACAGTATAGGTTTAACGAACTGATACTTGAATTTTATCTAAAGGTTCCCTTTGCGGGTTTTCACTCTAGCGAGTATTGTGTCTTTTTTGCTGGAGATTTATAGTACTGCCAATCAGACTTATTACTAAAGTTTTACATTGAACAAATTTGAAGAACCATGATTGGGGAAGGTTTGCCAATTCTGGATTTCAACAACTGGGAATGTCCTAACAACTTTTAAAGATGAATGATGGATTTTTATTGACCCTAAATTTGTGAGTTTTAGACATGTATGAGACTTAGGATCCGTTTTAGGCATAAATAGGTAGGAGAGAAATCTTCTAAAGAATAATTTGCCTTTTTTATGGTAGTTTTGTAGGCTCCATATGCGGAGCCATCGGGGAATGATGTGCATAGTCAGAAAAAGGTGTCTGCGGGACACTGGCCATCCATCTTCGATGGCCTGAGAGGATTTTCAACACTTTGAATTTGTTTTTATGTTGGGGGAAATAGTGGGTGTCCCATCTGAGTGATTATTTCCGAAAGTTTTAGGGAAATTTGTATCATATTTGAATATAAAAACACTCCCACACGATTCTAACTTGTATAAGGGAGAGCTGGTGAATGGTTAGTTCAATTAGAAATCTTTTTCATGTCTGGGTATTTGAAAAGGGGAATATATGTAAGTTATTATACAAAGGGGTTTTCCAAATACAGGGGTTGATACGGGAAATGAATTTTTATGAGCCTATGAAAACTGGAAAGGAATCTATAGAGGAATAATTTTCCTTTGATTGAGGTCTATATTGTAGTCATCATGTGAAGAGTCATCGAGGAATGATGTGCATGGTCAAACAAAGGTGTCTGCAAGACACTGTCCTTCCATAAACGATGTCTATAAAGGATTACAGAGATTATGACCTTTGTAAACATGGCATATGACCTTTGATAAGGGGTGCACCTGAGCATGAAAAGGGACATTTCTTTTATCTGAAATTCTACAAGAAACCAAGAAATATGTGGGGGAATGTTTTTTTCATATATGAGGATCAACATCACACATATGGATAGGGTATCTTTATTTTACATAAGCCACAAGAGATACTATAGGTGAATTGGGATGGCATGTTCTGATATATCCAGGATGTGGGTAGGAAGAAGAATGTAAACCATGACTTTGAGGACCCTTGAATCATAAGGGATGTCACAAGGCTTGGAAGACATTGGGAATACCAAGGTAGGAGAGGACTCTCCTGGGAAAAAATTTGACTTTTATTGATGGCCGTCTTGTAGGCATCATATGAAGAGCCACTGGGGAATGATGTTAATAGTCAAACAAAGGTGTCCACATGACATTGTCATTCCATCTGCGATGGCCATGGACGATTATGGTGATTCAAGATCACTTAGATAATAGAGTTTGAGGTATGGAAGGAGTGTATCTAGATACATTAGAGACATTTAGGTTGTGATTCACTCATGGAATCAGGTATCCCTTAGGCAGATTTGACTCATACACTAGGTGAGGAATTCATTAAATTTTTTTGGCTACCCTGTCATTTAACATCATACATCTAGGACTTGGGGTTCATTATGGGGAAGGGAACCATGACATGACTTTTAGGGTTGTGCTGTTAGGACCAAATTCCTAGACTAATTTTCCATAAAGTCATGGTGGATCCCTCGCTGAGATACCTAAGATCATGTGAGATACGCTCAGTGTGATAAAGAAGGGATTACAAGGATTTTACATCCCCACTTAAGAATAGATAAATCAACAACAAAAATAATTTACAACTTAAACCCATTCTAGGTAGCTTAACGTCATGCAATAGGGATAATTCTGGACTTGCAGTTTAGCATCATGTGGTGCAGACATCATGTGGTGCAATTTAGAGTCTTGTAGTGAGGACATTCTGTTGTGTAGTTTAGTGTCATGACGTGAGGAAATTATATTGTCCAGTTTGGAGTCATGCGACAAGGACATTATGTTTTGTATTTTAGAGTCATATAGTGAGGAAATTATGGTCTACAGTTTAGAGTCACGCAGAGAGGACATTATGATGTCCCAAAGACCGTTAATAGCATTGAGTTAATCATGGTCAAGGTATTCTAGAATACCTTAGACATGAGTGATGACAGAAGCTGTAAAACATTGTCTCAAGGGGAAACTTGGATCATGAGGGATGAAATGAGGCTTAAAATCCATCAGGCGTACCGAGGTTGGAGAGGACTCTCTTAAGGAAAAATGTGTCTTTGGTTAACATCCATTTTGTAGGCAACATACGTAGATCCACTAGGGAATGATGTGTATAGTCAAAAAAAGGTATCCAAAGGACACTGGACTTCCACCTCAATTAGACATGAATTTTTATGGGGGTCCAAGATTTCCTGGAGTATGGAGTTTGAAAAATGAGAAAGATATTATTGGGAACAAAATAAATACCCATACTCTGATCATCTTTGAACTACGAAAGAATCCACATAAATCTGAGTCATATGTATGGGGGTAAACATGATTTTTCGACTTATTATAAGTTGGGGGTGGGCATGTGCGGGATATCATAACATTGAGAATAAAGCTGTACATGACTCTTGAAGAATATCACCGTTTATTTTCATGCGATTAGGACCTCTCGTGGATTCCCCCATACAAGTTTGAACTATGCACATGGGAAGGAGATTTTTTTTTCAAAAGGTGGTTGGGCCGAGATTCCAGATCTAGGTGTCAATAAGTTTCCTACAAAAAATGGAGATCCTTCTTTATACTTGATTTCATTGCGGGGAGGACCTTCTCGACGACAGCTATGATGGATAGGACTACTATCACTACAAGATACCTGGATGCAAGGAGAATTTCTATAGTGTACATTTTGGGGAGGTACTTCAGTATGTATTGAAATGAGGGGAGGATCTTCTCATTGCTTGATGTTACTATGGGGAGCACCATAACATTAATTTCCATTGTAGGGAGGGCCTTCACAATGACTATCATCATGGTAAGGACTACCATCATGACTCAACATTTGACTAAAGGGAGAAGCATATCCGCAGTGTATACCCTAGGGAGGACTATCAGGGTGGATGAAAACAATGGGAGGACCTCTTTTTTGTCTAATAATTAGGTCACGTGTTGGGCTACCCTGACACACATCATGAGATTAGCTATCATGATCGATCATTTTTGTCCCATGGAGTAAGCCCATGTGGGTGCTCGGGGGAGGACCTTCAGAGCTGCTGGTAGCAACATTATGAAGAGGGTCTTCACAACTACTACATAGACTTCCATAATTTAATTGTTGATTAACTTGGTCATGAGAATTTATTGATATATGTTTTAGGGCATTAAGAACCACATCTTCCAGTAGAACAGAATCATGTATGTGATCTTCATTTTCCAGTTGCCTTAGTTGATTTTCATTTTTGAGCGCTCTTTTATGGGTAACTAGGGCCACCTAATGTTGGTAACGATATTCATATATGGGTCCATATCTTGTTGGGTCCCATGATGCCGCTGTGACACGTTGATAGACATCTCCAGTTTTGGAAGAGTTATATACCTACCATGGAGCAGCCACCATGTTGGACTTTCATCCCCCAGTTGGAATGGGTATTTGTTCTTAATATGGTTTTCCATGTATCGTGGGATATTGCAGTTGACCCTCCTAGACTGGATTAGAGATTCATAACTCTTATGGAGTGACTAACCCATTTTGTGATTAAGTCTTTCTTTTGCAAGGAAACCTGGTTGTGGGCCTAGTTTTTTGCCTTTTCCGCCAATACAATGATATCTTGGCATGTTTGGAGGATATGGTATACAATCAACATTTGATCTTCCATCATTTTCAAGATGTTCTAAGATACATCTTTGGTGGGAATGTGTATGAAGGCCTATAATAACCCATACCTTACATACATTATTATTACTTCAGTATCGAAGCATACTTATTACAACATATAACAAAACCATGAAAGGACCGTATAGGTATAGTGTCTTTAGAAACTGGGAAACATAAACAACTGGTTCATAAATCATCTACATTGTCTCCCTTTTATTTCATCATATCTAGAGTCACTTTTTGGTATATCATACTTAATACCCTTCTTCCTGACCTGGGGAAAAGAAAACATACAAAAGGGTGAGCTCAAATGCTCAGTAAGGGTAAAAAAAGAAATATCAATTATATCATATTCATAAGAACATCACATTTTGAATATCTTAACCCGCAAAAGAGATCATAATATCATAACATGGGATTAATCATAGAAGTGAAATGTAATCCCAATGATCATAACATAAAACATGAAACATTGTGGCATACACACATAATCATAGAAAATCATTTTTATTAGTCAAGACTCATTTCCAAGACTATCTTATTGGACAATGTCCATTTCTGAACCGAGTTCACTCCTCGTTTCAGTCCTATATCACTGAACCAGATTAACTTTTCATTCCATCCATGTCTATCTCATGAGATATAAATCTTTACCCAATGCATTGGAGTGAGATATAGGTCCCAAACATCTCATAATGAAACCATTCTTATGTGTGCCACAAAATCATAAATCATACATCATAGCATAACCGATATAATAAAAATGGGATTCATAAAGATCGGGACTTCATAAAACAATTCATATAAGATAAAGGACTTCTTAAAAATAAATCCATAACAACATAATCAAATCAATGTAATAATAGGGATAGAAACAGAACCGTATATTATCTTAGATGGAAAATAATTTTGATAAAACACTTGAACTCCATTCTTGAGGAAAATATCCTTTCTACCTCAAAAACATTTTTCCTTTATTAAAATTTCATAAAATTTTAAATTAAAAGAAGTTAATTAAAAATAAACTTAAAAATCTGTAAAGTAAGTTTTATGTAAATAATGTTCTATGGAATCCAAAAAATCCATTCATTCCGTATAAGTTAAAAAAACATTCTTCTCCTACTATGGCCGAAAAAGTCAAAAAGTATCTCGTACTGAAAATGAAAAAAGATTCCTTTCATTTCTTTTACTAAAAATTCACAAATAGGTAAAATTGGATTTAAACAATTGTAGGAGGATAGAAATAATATTACATATTGAGGAAATATGGATGTGGATGATAAATATTCCCCAGTAGATTCTAAATTATAAACAATCTCAGATAAAAATGAGATAGCGAGATTTTCCCTTACCTTAGGTCCGATATGCTTTGTACTTATCCGAACTGCCTGTATAATGATTTAAATAAAGTCATTTACTTATTACATAATCATATTCATTGTTATGATATCATATATGGCCATATTCTTATCTTCTTATTAGTAATATTTCATATCTACTTGTTATTCAGGTGTTCATTGCTTTATGTTCTTATGCATGTTTTGTCGAATAAATTCTTATTCCTCTTTTTGGGTTATAGATACCTCATTTACAGAATGGTATTAATGTAATATATATCATATTTATTCATTAAATTCATTTATATACAATCATTATTTAATGAAGATCATGTAGAACGAGTCGCATCACATCGTGGAGACGGTAGGTCGTACGTACGCACGAGCGATGATATCGTTCCCATGATCGTGGAATCATAATTAAGTGTATGTATAATATATCTAAATCAATATCAATTTACAATAATCATATATAATTATTCATTACACCATTATACCTATCCAATTAAGGTGGTGGTGGAAAACAGATTACACAATGGCGTGGAGACGGTATTATGTACGTACGCACGCGCGGTGATTTTGTTTTCCATAGGATGGATAGAAGGTGAAATAGGGTTGTTTCATATTTATAATAACATATCAGTATATGAGTGATACTGATGTTATTAATTCATAATGAAACAACTAAAGAAGAGGAAGTAGAAGAAGAAATAAATTTGAAAGAATCGGTAACGGATATTACCTCTTCTTCAACATGCCTCTTTAAAACCACCTATTAGGGCACTAAAATTGGTCTTTGAAGAAGAACCGGACCTATAGTATGTTTCTAGGGAAGTTGATAAGGGAAATGGGCAGGTTTTGGCCGATCTTGAAGGCTCAATGTTGTGTAAAGAGGAGAGGGATGCGGTGCCCATTTATAAGGGATGAGAGGAGCACCTTTGGAAATCTAAAAAATATTATTTTATGATAAATTCAAACCCCAATTAAAAACTTCCAAAATTACTCAAATTAGAATATTAGATGTGATAGTTTTTTAATCTCATTATCCAATAAAATTTAGACAAGTTGGAAATTTATTTTAAACATTAACAACTTGATTTATCCATATTTAATCTATTTAATTTTATTTGTGGTGTTAATATTCTAAATTTTAGATCATTATAAATAATTACTTATATGTTGTGAATTTTCCATAATTTTATACTTTACAAAATTTTATACCATAAAAATTTTAATTTATAATTTTTAAATATTTTTGTGATTTTTAAACAATTTTATATTATGTAATTTTTATAAAATAACAATAGTGTCAATTTTGACACTATTTATTTATTTGAATTTAAATAAACTCTATATATAAGATATGTTCAAAATAAAAGCTTTAATAGATTCATAAAATGTCTTTTTATCTATAAAATTAGTTGAGGACATTAAATAGTTCATATAATATTTATTTTAATACTTTTTAAATCATTTATTTGAAATTTCAATCAGTAAAATAATTTCAACATAACTTTTGTGTCATAATTAAAGATATTTTTTTAATCCTTAAAAATTATAAATAAATTCATATGATGTAGATAATTTTATTATATTTTTTGGGACTATTTATATTCTAAGTTTTCTTAAATTTATCACTAAATTAAAATTATTACACTTATAAGAAGAGAGTGACATGTTGTCACTTTCTTTGGTTTTAAAAATAATTATATTATTTCATGGCCAAAAATCAATGAAATGAATCTAGTAAAACCCTTATGTGATATGGGTCGACATTTATTCATCCAATAGGATTTTCGAAAGTGTTATAGTAATTTTATAATCTTATTTTTACCCTTAATTACCCGATTTACCTTTAACTGTAGTAAATAAAAATTACCGTAGTTACAATTCATAATATGAAGAAATATAAAAGTAACCTATTAAAATAATTTGGACCCACTGAATCCAAATATGGAATCCATTTCTCAAAATTCAAAACACATAATTTTCAGTAATTAATTTAAAATTAATCCCGTTGTTAAGCAAACGGGTTTTAAAAGTTAAAACATTGCCAAAGATTGAAATGTTTTTACCTATGAATTCAATGTAAAATTAATGATAATGAAATAAATTTTATTAAATGGTAAAAATATATTCTATTTATTATTTAAAATCATACAATAATATATTTTAACCATATAAAATATTTTGATGAAAAAAGTTTTCAATTAAAAATTAGAGTATTTTACTATTCATCAAAATATGAAAGTTATCAGAAAAGTATCAAAAAATTATCCAATGTAAATTTTTATATCCTGATTCAAAGGAATAATTTTATTATGTAAAATTGAACTTATAATCTTTTCAAAAATTAGATTTAAAATGGGTGCGCCATCAAAAGGTTTAAAACTGCATTTTTTTGAAAAATACTTATTTTACCCGAAAAATTTATTTTGTTCTCATTCCATGTTCTAGAAAATGTGTAAGATGAATAATAATATTGTAAAATTAAAAATGTAGTTAATACTATTCGTAACGGCTATTCTATAAAAATATTATAAAAATATATTGTTGTTTAGTGAAACTCGATATTGCGTACAACACACGTTATCGAGGAAGGTTGCTCTTGCGTATAATGCAAGCCAAGCTAGTGTTGTGTGTAGTGAAAGATTCCTTTGATGTTGCATATAACATAATACATAAAAAAATATATTTCTCATAAAATATCAGGTTGTTACATTCTACCCCCTTAAAATGAATTTCTCCCTCAAAATTCGTCACTTTGTAACAAACAGATGAGGATACCTCTCCCTCATAATAACCTCAAGCTCCCATGTAGATTTTTCTAATTGATGGTTCCTCCATAAAAAATTCACCAAGTGAGTGGTCTTGTTCTGTAGAACTTTTTCGCTACGATCCAGAATCTCTATCGGCTGTTCTTCATAAGAATGATCTTTCTCCAGCATTACAACTTCTGAGCTTAGTACACGTGAATGATCGAGTATGTACTTTCTCAGGAGAGATACATGGAACACATCGTGAACTTGAGAGAGATTCATTGGAAGCGCCAATCAGTAAGCTACCTTCCCAACACAATCCAGTGTTTCAAAAGGACTGATATACCTAGGGCTAAACTTTCTCTTCTTTCCAAATATCATTACTCTCTTCCAAGGAGATATTCGTAAGAACACTTTATCACCCACTTCAAACTCTAGGTCTTTTAATCGGTTTTTAGAATAACTTTTTTGTCGACTCTTAGCTGCTCTAATGTGATGTTGAATATATCGGACCTTTTCTGCTATCTCATCAGCAAGATCAGGTCCTAATAGCTTTCTTTCTCCAACTTCATCCCAGTAAGTTGGAGTTCAGCATTTATTTCCATAGAGAGCTTCATAAGGAGCCATCTAAATACTGGAGTGAGAGCTATTATTATAAGAAAATTCCATCAAAGGTAGGTGATGATCCCAACCACATTTGAAATCCATAGAGCAAGCTCTTAACATGTCTTTTAGAGTTTTAATTGTTCTTTGAGACTGACTATCTGTCTGAGGATGTTAAGCAGTGCTGGAACTGAAATCTATATCTAGAGTATGCTGAAGACTTTGCCAGAACTTCTAGGTAAACCTCAGATTACGATCAGATATAATGGAAAGTGGTACTCCATGTAATCTTACCACTTCCTTTACATATATCTTGTCAAGCTGATCCAGAGAGAAATCTTCTCTAATAGAAATGAAGTATGATGAATTCGTAAGATGATCAACTATGACCCAGATTGCATTATTGCCTTTAGATGTTTTAGGAAGTCCGGTGACAAAGTCCATAGTGATGTTTTCCCATTTTTATTCGGGTATGGGTAATGGTTTTAACATCCCATTAGACTTCTGTCTCTCAGCTTTAACTTGCTGAAAAACCAAGCATCAAGAGACATATTCAGCAACATCTCTTTTCATGCCATCCCACCAGAAGTACTCTTTCAGGTCCCTATACATATTCGTGATTTCAGGATTAATAGAGAATGAAGAACTATGAGCCTCATCCAGTAGCTCCTTTAATTATTTGATGGGAGGAACACAAACTCGATTCCTGAACCATATTATTTCATCACAATCAAGGTTGAATTCAAGAACATTTCTCACCTTCTTTTGTAACTCTACATCTTCTTGCTATGCCTCTTTAATCCTCACATGAATAGATGGTTGAACATTCATTTGAGAAAGATAAGATTTTTCCCCTTCCATTATAATTCCTAGATCCATCCTTTGTAAATCCATAAATATCGGATCTTTTGTTATCCTCATCATGGATAAGCTAGCACGGTCTTGTCGACTTAATGCATCTGCCACCTTGTTTGCTTTCCCAGGGTGATAATGAATTGAGCATTCGTAATACTTAATCAACTCCAACCATATTATTTGGAGCATATTCATCTCCTTTTGTGTGAAAATATACTTTAAACTTTTATGATCAGTATAAATATCACAACTTTCACCATAAAGATAATGCCTCCAAATCATTAATGCAAAGATTACCGCAACTAACTCCAAATCATGAGTTGGATAATTTTGCTCATGGATTTTCAACTGTCCTGATGCATAATCTATTACCATATCATTTTTCATGATAACACACTCCCAATACCTTATTGGATGTATCACTATAGATCAAAAACCTTTCTCCACAATAAGGCAGTGTGAGCACAGGTGCACTGGATAACCTTCATTTTAACTCCTTGAAATTTTCTTCACACTCCTACATCCAAACTAACTTAACTCCTTTTTGAGTCAACCTGGTGAGTGGATTAGATAACCTTGAAAAATCTTTCACAAAACGTCGATAATATCCAGCCAAACCAAGAAAACTTTAAATCTCAGTTATGGTTGTTGGTCTCGACCATCTTTCGACAACCTATGTTTTTGCTGGATCCACAAATATCCCCTCTTTTGAGATGATGTGACCCAAAAATGAAACTTTTTGAAGCCAAAATTCACACTTGGTAGATTTGGCATAAATCTTCTCCTTTATCAGGGTCTTTAATACAATTCTCAAGTGATCTTCATGTTCTTCCTTGCTCTTTGAATAGACAAGAATATCACCTATAAAGACAACCAGAAACTAATCAAGATAGTCTCTAAAGACTATATTAATCAGATCCATGAAGATAGCAGGGGAATTAGTAAGACCAAATGGAATCACTATAAATTCATAGTGTCCATAACTTGTACAGAAAGTCGTCTTTGGTCTATCCTCCCTTTTGACCCTTAATTGATGATTCCCTGAACGAAGATCAATCTTGTAAAAGTATTGAGCTCTGCGTAGTTGGTCAAATAATTCATCAATGCATGGGAGAAGATATTTGTTCTTGATAGTGATCTTGTTAAGTTCTTAATAATCAATGCATAGTCTCATTGATCCATCTTTCTTCTTAAAAAATAGAACAGGTGATCTCCAAGGGGATTCACTAGGGCATATGAATCCCTTATCAATATTCTCTTGGAGTTTCTTCTTCAATTCCTGCAACTCAAATGGGGACATTCTATAAGGTGTCTTTAAAATAGGCATAACACCCGGTATGCGTTCTATTGAAAACTCAACTTCATGATTTGGTGGAAGACCTGGAAATTCCTCCGAAAAGACATCATCAAACTCCCATAAAATGGGTGTATTCTTAATCGTGAGTTTCTCGCCAACCATTTGAGATAAATAACCTTCATTTAGTGGAATCAAGACCCATAAGATGGAAGAAATATCCACTGGAAGGTCATGTTCATCCTTGCATCGATAGATGATCATAGATTAATCTGGAATATGAAATGTGACTTCACTTATTTGGAAATTGACATGAGCTCCTTATAAAGAAAGAAAATCCATGCCAAGAATCACATTAAATTCCACTATAGGAAGGATCACAAGATTTGCCGGAAGCACTTTCCCACAAACTTCAATCGGAGAAGAATTGTAAACTTTTGATGTGACCATTGTTCCATTAGGAGTTGTCACAGCTAACTCAACATCCAATTGTTGAGGTAATACGGCGATACCCTTAGAAAATTATTCCGAAATAAAAGAGTGGGTGGATCCAGAATCAAATAAAACATTTGTTACTTTAGAGTGGATGGTATGTGTACCTTTCACCACTTAGTTATCGTACTCTACATCACCAATAGTAATTGCATGTGACTTTCCTTTGACTTTGGCCTTATGAGTTTGTATATGTCGATCATCATCAACAACCCTTGGATTTGGGTATTGATTGGCATAATGACCCATCTCTTTGGACTTGAAACATTGAATTGTTGGAGGTGCATTCTGTGTATCCCTTTCTTTGTTCGCATCATTAGACATCTTCTTACCATTATTTCGACATTCAATTTCTTGATGACCTTCTTTTCCACACTTAAAATATTTTCTTGTCCCTTTAAAACAATTCCCTCCATGTTTCTTTCCACAATTTGAGCATAAAGGAAAACTCATCTTTTTTCAATCTGGTCTTTAGATTTTCCTTTGAATTCCATTTTCCTCTTCTTATAAAACCAGTATGACTGATGGGTTACTCCAATATCCATCTCAACCTTGAGAGAACATAGAAAAATTTCCTTGTAGCTATTAAAGTCCCTTATGGCTAACGCCCTTCGAAGACCTAGTTTTAAGCCACTAAAGAATCAATCGATCTTACTCTTAGGTTGGATAATAATTCCAAAAGCGTACCTTGAATGTCTTGTAAAAGTTTCTTCGTAGGTACCAATATATTCATCATCCTTTTTCATCAGTTTAAGAAACACTTTCTCCATCTTTTTTCAAAGAATACAAGGGAAGTACATATTTAAAAATAAGTTCTTGAACTCGTCCCATTCCATGGACTCAATTTCATTCCATTGCCTCGTATTCTTGATAAGATTCCACCATTGATCAGCTTCAACTTCCAAACGATACACTACTAAGATGACTTTGTCATGTTTAGAACATTTTAGAACTAAATATATCTTTTCAGTGGTACTGATCCATTGTTTAGCCACTAATGGATCAAAAGACCCGCTGAATGATGGTGGATGATGCATCGTGAAGGATTAAATTGAATGTTGCTCCTTCCTTTGCTCGTTTGGAAGTCCTACATGATTCATATCTTGAGAAAGTTGTGTGAGCATGATTACAAGATTCTTCATTCAAACTCCCATAATGTTTGGTTGCTTAGGGGGACAATCGTTGCATTGTCCGTCACATTCATCATTAACACGGTTCCTTCGGGTTCCAGCCATTGAATAAAACCAAGAAGCATAGTGTGAGAAACACTATTTATAATATGAAAACCACATAATCAGTAACAAAATTTCACACGTTAGGTCTTATCATAGGTTATTCATGGAAATTTCTAAAACACTAAGATTATGTTCTATGCTTAGACATATCCTTAGGGTTCTTATTAAGGCTTTCACATCCTAGTTTCCAATGGTTGACTATACCTTTCCTATGATACCAACTATAATGACCCATACTTTAAATACATTGTTATTACTTTAGAATCGAAGCATACTTATTAAAACATATAAAAAAACCATGAAAGGACCATATAGGTATAGTGTCTTTAGAAACTGGGAAATATAAACAACTGGTTCATAAATCATCTACCTTGTATCTGGCTTATTTTATCATATCTACAGTCCCTTTTTGGCATATCCTACTTAATACCCTTCTTCCTGACCTAGGTAAAAGAAAACATAAAAAAGGGTGAGCTCAGATGCTTAGTAAGGATAAACAAAAGAAATATCAATCATATCATATTCATAAGAACATAACATTTTGAATACTTAACCTGCAAAAGAGATTATAATATCATAACATGCGATAAATCATAGTAGTGAAATGTAATCCCAATGATCATAACATATAACATGAACCTTTTTGGAATACACACATAATAATAGAAAATAATTTCTTATTAGTCAAGAATAATTGCCAAGACTATATTAGTGGACAAAGTCCATTTCTGAATCGAGTTCACTCCTCGTTTCAGTCCTGTATCACTGAACCGGATTATCTTGCCATTCCAGCCATGTCTATCTCATGAGATATAAATATTTACCCAATGCATTGGAGGGAGATATAGGTTCCACCCATCTCATAATGAAACCATTCTTATGTGTGCCACAAAATCATAAATCATACATCATAGCATAACCCATGTAATAAAAATGGGATTCTTAAACATCGTGACATCATAAAAAATTCATATAACATAAAGGACTTCATACAAATAATTACATCTTAACATGATCAAATCAATGTACTAATAGGGATAGAAACAAAAACCTATATTATCTTATATAGAAAATAATTTTTATAAAACACTTGAACTCCATTCTTGAGGAAAATATCCTTTCTACCTCAAAAACATTTTTCCTTTCTTAACATGTAATAACATTTTAAAATAAAAGAATTTAATTAAAAATAAACTTGAAAATTTGTAAAGGAAGATTTATGGAAATAATGTTCTATGGAATCATAAAAATCCATTCATGCCATATAAGTTAAAAAAACATTCTTCTCATACTTTGGTCAAAAAAGTGAAAATGTATCTCATACTGAAGATGAGAAAAGATTCCTTTCATATAATTTACTAAAAATTCAACAACAGGTAAAATTGGATTTAAAAAATTGTAGGAGGATAGAAATAATATTAAATATTGAGGAAAAATGTATGTGGATGATAAATATTCCCCAGTATATTCTAAAGTATAAACAATCTCGGATAAAAATGAGATTCCGAGATTTCCCCTCACCTTAGGTATGATATGCTTTGTACATATTCGAACTGCCTGTAAAATGATTTAAATAATGTCATTGACTTATTACAGAATCATATTCACTATTATGATATCATATATGGTCATATTATTATCTTTTTATTAGTCATATTTCATTGCTACTTGTTATTTGGGTGTTCATTGCTTTATGTTATTATGCATGTTTTGTCGAATAAATACTTATTCCACATTTTGGGTTATAGATACCTTATTTATAGAATGGTATTAATGTAATATATATCATATTTATTCATTAAATTCATTTATATATAATCACTATTCAATGAAGATCATTTAGAACGAGTCACATCACATCATGGAGATGGTAGGCCATACGTACGCACGAGCCATTACATCATTCCCATGATCGTGGAATTGTATTGAAGTGTATGTATAATATTTAAGAATAAATTACAGTTTAAAATAATCATATATAGTTATTATTTACACCATTATACCCATCCAAGTAAGGTGGTGGTGGAAAACAGATTACACCACGGCGTGGAGACGATATTCCGTACGTACGCACGCGTGATGATTTCGTTTTCTGTAGGATGGATAGAAGGTTAAATAGGGATGTTTCATATTTATAATAACATATAAGTATATGAGTGATACATATTTTATTAATTCATAATTAAACAACTAAATAAGAGTAATTAGAATAAGAAATAAATTTGAAAGAATCGTTAACAGATATTACCTCTTCTTCGATACGCCTCTTTGAAACTTCCTCTTAGGGAACTAAAATTGATTTTTAAGAATACGAAGACCTCTTTAATGTTTATAGGGAATTTGAAAAGGGAAATGGGAAGGGGTTGGACAATATTTAATGCAAATAGTTGTGTAAAGAGGAGAGGGATGAGGTGCCCTTTTATAAAGGAGGAGAGTGGCACATTTGGAAATCTAAAAAATATTATTTTATAATAAATTCAAAACCCACATAAGAACTTCCAAAATTAGCCAAATTCGAATATTAGATGAGATAGGGTTGTAATATCATCACCCAATAAAATTTATACAAGTTGTGAATTTATTTTAAACATTATCAACTTGATTTATACTTATTTAATCTATTTAATTTTATTTGTGGTAATAATATTCTAAATTTTAAATCAATATAAATAATTACTTATATATTGTTAATTGTCCATAATTGTATAATTTACTACATTTTAGACCATATAAATTTTAATTTATAATTTTTAAATATTTTTGTGATTTTTAAACAATTTTATAATATGTAATTTTTATAAAATAACAATAGTGTCAATTTTGACACTATTCATTTATTTGAATATAATATAAATATATAGAGAAGATATGTTCGAACTAAAAGATTTAATATATTCCTAACATGTCATTGTTATCTATAAAATTAGTGGAGCACATTAAATAGTTAATATAATATTTATTTTAATACTTTTAAAATCATTTATTTTGATATTTCAATTAGTAAAATAATTTCAACATCACTATTGTGTCTTAATTAAAGATATTTATTTAATCCCTAAAAATTATTAATAAATTCATATGATGTAGATAAGTTTCTTAAATTTCTGGGGACTATTTATATACGAATTTTTATAAAGTTTATCACTAAATTAAAATTATTACACTTATAATATTTAAGAAAGTGACATGTTGTCACTTTCTTTGGTTTTAATAATTATTATATTATTTCATGGTCAAAAGTCCATGAAATGAATCTAGTCCGACCCTTAGGTGAAATTTCTCTACTTTTATTCATCCAATAGGATTTTGTAATGTGTTAGGGTAATTTTGTAATCTTATTTTTACCCTTAATTACCTGATTTACCTTTAACTGTAGTAAATAAAAATTATCGTAGTTACTTTTCATAATATCAAAAAAAAGTAACCTATTAAAATAATTTGGACCCACTGAATCCAAATATAGAGTCCATTTTTCTAAATCAAAACATAGAAGTTGTATTAATTAATTTAAAATTAATCTCGTTGTTAAGAAAACAGGTTTTAAAAGTTATAACATTGCCAAAGATTGAAATGTTTTAACCTATAAATTCAATGTAAAATTAATTCTAATGACATATATTATATTAAATGGTAAAAATATATTATATTTTTTACTTTAAAACAATTCAATAATATATTTTAACCATATAAAGTTTTTTGATGAAACAAGTTGTTTTCAATTAAAAATTAGCGTATTTTTACTATTCATCAAAATATGAAAGTTATCAGAAAAGTATCAAAACTTTATCCAATGTAAATTTTTATATCCTGATTCAAAGGAAGAATTTTATTTTTTAAAATTTAACTTATAATCTTGTCAAAAATTAAATTTAAAATGGGTGCGCCATCAAAAGGTGGAAAACAACATTTTTTTAAAAATACTTATTTTACCCGAAAAATTTATGTTGTTCTCATTCCATGTTCTAGAAAATGTGTAAGATGAATAATAATGTTATAAAATTGAAACTTTAGTTAATACTATTCATAACGGCTAGTCCATAATAATATTATAACAATATATTGATGTTTAGTGAAACTCGATATTGCTTACAACACACGCTGTTGAGGAAGGTTGCTCTTGAGTATAACGCATGCCAAGCTGGTGTTGTGTATATTGAAATATTCCATTGATGTTGTGTATAACATAATACATAAAAAATATATTTCTCATAAAATATCAAGGGGTTACAAGGCCCATTCCAATGTCAGAGTATGAGTTTTTTCTTGTTCTGGTCCCTCATGGGTTTGCTGTAGATTATGGCAGTTCTCCTGTGCTGGGATAGAGGGAAAACTCTTTCATCAGTTGTCTTCTCTGATTGCCACAATATTTTACTAGTGAGATTCATATTCATGATTGGGGATTTTCATCTTCATGCTTTCCATTGTATTTTTCTCATGAGATTTTTTTCATCTGAAATAATTTGAATCTGCTCATATTTTATTTCCACCCTATTTGGATGGTGGGATTCAAATGCATCTGCTGGTATTTGTGCCAGCATGTAGCTGGATGCTGACTAATTTAGATGATGAGATTCTTGTGTATCTACATATATCTTCATATGCCTATAATTTTCAGCTCTGTTTACATGGATGGACTGACAAGAACTAGTAGGAATGTTCAGGTGCTTGTATTGTGCTACCATATTTCTGTGGTGAGTTTGAGTGGAAAGGGTAGAGTTGTATGTATTCCCGTTGATTTCCTCCATGTTTGTATGGTATAGTTTCTCCTTAGGAACTAGGGTGATATCCTGTTCTTGGTTATATATTTTCTTCCCTTGGTGGGCATCCTAAGGCGCCCGAGTCTTCTAGACTTTAGCAGGTTCCCTCGGAATAAGGTCATCTTCACCATGAGGATACTAGGTCATCTGGTGTTAGTGGCGACGTTCTCTTGCAGGGTCCTGTGAGTAGGACCCCTATGTAGTTGTGATGAAGTTTTCATCATCGACTTCATCTATATCCCTAAGATAAGGGATGTACTCATTGTCATGTTTTGGGGACATGCTCCCAACATAGTTTGAGACAACCACCGAGGCCAACTTGTGCTAGGGCACTTTCCATAGCTAAGGAGCCGACTAAAAAGCTTTTGCAGACTGGATGGATTGTCTTGTGGTGTCCACTGTGGGGAGAGTACCATTTCGATGATACTCTTTGATCAGCATATTAGAAACACATCGTTGAAGATACCGGGTAGGCGAGGGGGTCATACTCTTCATCGTGGCCTTGACTATCTACAGGATTGCCGAGGCACGTGCCTTGATTTGTCATTTGGACTTCATTTGGATTGATGGTTGCTCTGCGGTAACCTGTAATATATATATATATATATATGACATATATATACTAAAAAACCCCATCAAAGTAGAATTTTCTTGAGCATATGCATATTTGACGATTCAGCTTGGCCTCCTTCCCCCTTTTTTGTTGTAAGGTGAAGGGGATTGAGTGGGGTAAAACCACCACACTGGTTAAGGATTCACATTGGGTTCACCATTTTTGTTTCGACTCCGAGGTGGCATGGGTTCACGTTTGGGGAAAAATCAAAATGGTCTGACAGGTGACAAACATTTGTATTTTATCATAGAAACTTTCACGTTGACATCTTTGTTTCATCCCGATCCATGTCGTTATCCTTTAAGGTGTAATTTGATTGACCCCATAGGGACAAGGTAGTTTATATCTTCTATATTTTGAAGAAGGCTCCACAGTCAAATGGTCCCATCGGGCGATTTAATGGGGTAAAGTAATTTTGAAATCGGTCCCCTTAGGATATAACTTCCTTGGATTGTATCTAATTGGTTTATTCATGGATCCATAAACACCCAAAGACCCTAGTATCTAGGATTCATTGACCTTCTTTCCAAAGGAATGTGTTCATTGGATGATGATTTGGACAATGTAACTGAAGGACTCTATTGGTCGCGAGGATGGGAGTTCGGGTTCATCGCACCATCTTTGGGATGAATTATTGCCTATTATAGGACTCTTATATATTTAATTCATTTTCATATGTTCATGAATACTTGTTTCATTCCTAAAGAGTGTGTCCATAGGCTACCCCTGTTTTGCAGGATCGTCATCGGCATACATGGATTTGATTCTATGGAGGCAATACAGACTGAAGACATTTAATAAGGAGCTATAGAGTTTATCATCATCCATGGGGACGGAAGGTGACTTGATGTTGTGATCGGACCCATAATTTGGTCTTCCTACGTATCCCCGGGAGAGGAATTAGAGCCTATGTAGTTCATATGGGTTGGGGATTATGTGTAGAAGCTTCCCTTCCGAGAGACCATGATTGGGTTAACCCTTTTGGAAGGGCATCCCATTTTGATCTTAGGCCTTCGAGAAGGTGTCATACATATCATGGTTTGAGCAGGAATCATAGTTATCATAGTTCAAATTTGGTTTTCTTCTTACACATGATAACTTTCTATTAGAGGGGACATGGTTGGGTGAACCCTTTTGGTAGAGCACCCTTTTGAGCTCGAGCTTTCAAGTAGGCATCCTATATATCTTGTTTTGACTAGGAATAAGATTTATCATAGTTCATATTTGGTTTGGGGAATACACATGAGAGCTGCACATTTGAGGGGAGATGGTTGGGTGAACCATTTGGAAGGGAACCCTTTTGAGTTTAGGCCTTCAATCAGGCGTCCTATGTATGCTGTTTTGACCAAGAATCAGAGTTCTCATAGTTCAGATTTTTTATGGGGATTACGCATGAGAGTTGGCCATTTGTAGGGAAAGTGTTGGGTGAACCATTTTTTACGGGCACCCTTATTAGCTTGGGCCTTCAAGAAGGCGTCCTATGTATCTTTTTTGACCAGGAATCAGAGTTTTGGTAGTTAATATTTGGTTTTTTGGCTTACGCATGAGATCTACCCATTTGAGGGGACGTAGTTGGGTGAACCCTTTTTGAAGGGAACCCTTTTGAGATCGGGCCTCCAAACAGGCATCCTATGTATCCTCTTTTGATTAGGAATCAGAGTTATCATAGTTCATGTTTGGTTTTGTTGTGTGGATTTTGTAATCGTCACACATCTCTATGTCCACATGAGTCATACTCGGTGTGAGATACACGTGGATGTGGGCCGACGACGAAAGAGTCCAGGGAGACCATGGTAGAGGGTGTAGAGCAATGAAACCTTCAATGTGGGATGGAATTGGAGGTCATGCGGCTCAGCCCTTAGTAGATTAGGGACTTAACATAGTGGGGGTCCCCCAATAATGCATTCTGGGAAAGGGGATGAATGTCACCTCTCGTCAAAAAGAGGAGCAAACATGATTCCTTCGAATGATCACAATTCACAATTGAATGGAAAATCATGTGATCACCCTTAATCCCTAGAAAGGAGAGGTTCATGTCAGCATCCCAAGGTTGGAATCTGAGTTACCACAGAAATGTGGTCTTATACACATCCATATAGTCCAAACCGATACGAGGATATCCTTCAGGACTCCACTTACCATGGGTATGTAAACTCTAAGGGGCATGCTGATGCACCCGATAATTTGATCATACGGGTTCGGTGGGTTTGAAAGAGGCTTTGACCGGATGCTGGTGGACTGGTTTGTAGAGGATATATGGAGGACTGGATAGTAACAAGGTACGATATTGGATCCAAAGGGAAGAACACCAAAAGACTCTCCATTCCTTATACTGTTTTCTTATGTGGGATGGTGGGTGCTCCACATACCACAGTGGTATGAGGGTAGAGGTGTTGTCCACATACAGTAGTAGTACGCAGGCTTGAGCATGGACCGCCACACAACATAGTGGTGCCCGGTCTTGGATGTGGTCCACCACACCTCTTTGGGATCCATCTACGTGCTGATGCAGTACACAACGCTGGATTAATTCCTCATAGAGATACACTATGCAGAACAACGTATCGAAGGAGGGTCCTAGACACTATCATTCACAGTGAGTTCATCCTCTAGAAATATGTAGTTTTTGATTTCACCAATTTGGTTCATGGGTTTCCTATTATTATTATGTTCCTTTTTTTATGGTTCACGACTATTTATACCTATGGAAGCGCATTTTTCAATTTGGACTTCGTCGATGATTCGAGGATAAATTTGGAATCCTCTCCGAATTCTTTCTTTCAACATTTGGGGTCTCCTTTGTGATTTATTCATACGTATCCTCTCAATTCCTTCTGTGATCATTTTATAGAGAATTGGGTCAATCATATATGTTGGCATGAATAACCATTTGGAAAATCCTGCGAAGAGATATCTTGATCTACGGAAGACTTGGTCAACCGAGGTTTACATAGGTTGTGTCTCATGAGTAATGGTTCGAAGAAAATGGCCAATTTGCTTCTTTCATGAACTACTGAGTTCATGAGAAGGTATGTGTATGGCCTTTGCTCACTTGATTCCCCCAGTGATGTAGTTTAAGGCCTCCTAGGTTCTCCGACCATTTCTTAGTAGGCTAGCACCTCGTGGGTCGTTCCGCGTACTGGTTGTTCACAGTTCATGCAGTCTGGGAACCCTTCTTAGTTATGGTATGTGGGTCACTTAAAACTCTTCGAGAAGTTAAATTCCTAAAATTTTATTATTATTTTTTCACCTCAATTTGAGTCCACTCACTTTACTTGATTTGTATGAATTCTTATTTCCTTATGCAAAGTGATTGTGGGAGTATTCTCTTCCCTTGGAAAATTTTTCAGAACCCTATAGTGATCACCGTTACATCATGTTCCATCACCTTTGATATTTTTTTCTTCTATTATTTATGTTTTTTATAGGTTTTAAAGTTTTATTATTTTGTATCTATATATTTTGTAATAATTTTTTATGATTTTATAAATCAAAAGAAAGTATTTTATTTGTTATACCTACTAAAAATGGTTTTTTTTGAGTTATTATTCTCAAGTCAAGTATCCTTGTTTGTTACTTGGTTCATAAAAAGGATGGTGTTTTCTAGGTTGTACCCATAGGTGAGAAAACGGTAGGTCAAATAAAAGGATATCACACCTTTTAAAAGTGAGTCTACTTCTAGTGATTACCATTCCTCTTTCTAGGTTAGAGGAGTGACAAGAGTAGAAGTAAAATCAAGATGATCTGAAATACAATAAAAATCAAGAGTTTATATCTTCATTTTCCAATGAATTTTATTTTTGAACACTAAGTTACATTATTATATTCCAATATAAAATAATATACTCTAATTTATTTATCCTTTTAATTTTTTCTTAAAATTTCTATTCACTCCCTATGTCACACTTGTCATCTCAATTGGGTCAATACAACCTGGTGTGAATGTTGTCACGTCAAAATGCATAGAATCAAAACATGAAGTTCATGATGGTTTTCAGTGGCTATTCATATATAGATATTCTCACTCCATTTAAGAATATCAAGATACATTAGGATGGTAGATCACACTATCATTATTAAGGAAATATGTGAGGTAAAATAGTTGAGAATTATGGGGAGTTATTGAGAAGTTAATATGGATAAAATTTTGGTGTTGAATATTTAAAAATTAATAATCACATGGTATTGTAAATATTTATTGGAATAGAATAATAGAAATAATATAGGATCCATCAATGTTCCATATATTTAAAAAAATCCATGAGTCAAAGAAAGTGAGATAAAAACATATTGACATTTCTGATTCTAAAAAGAATAAGCGTGGAAAAAGTAAATGTAATCAATATATATGGATTAGAAAACAAAATAAGAGAGATATTGGTTTGATTCCATTCCTAAGTAAAATTTATTCAACATAGATGGATCAGGAGACAAGTTCCACTACTATACATGGATGTTGAAGAGGACCGAGTGCAAAACGATAAGCTTAGAATAGGGAAATATTCATCTGGACGTGGTTAGTCACTGCCGTGATAGTTTTAAATAAAATGAATAAATCATTAGAGGAAGAGGATAATTTCATATATAATTATATGAAGAAGAAATATGACCCAACTCTCTATATAGAGGTGGTCTTTTCTAGATATAAGTACTAGAGTTCACTAAAAGAAGAGCTTAACTAAGCATCTATCTGAAGTTGAGGATACAAGGTGTTTCAGCAACCTCTATTGATCTAGATGAGTCCTTCATGTCTATAAACTATTTAAGAGACCCTCATGTCTATAAAATGACCAAGAATTCCCCAAAGAAATTCGTATAAGATAATTATAGGTAATTACTCCATGACCTACAATGTGTCCTTCCTAAAAAATTTTAAAACAAAAAGTGAGTAGTGTTATCTCAGAGTACTTAAACACACCGATATAATATGCTCCTTATATTATCACTTTGTAGTGAAAAAAATTAAAAGCGTATGCCATGATAATTTTTTTCATTTATTCATTCCTGCATGAGATTCACTCAGAGAGTGTTAGAAAGTAATTAATCAATAATTTGAACAATCGTTCATGATGACATGTGAATATGATTTAAATGGGGATGATGAAGAGGGAGAAAAACATTAATTGTATAACACAATAATTTACCCCCTTATCTCACGGTTTCTATTAGATTACAATATATCAACTCATTAATAATAAAATTATTTTATATTTATTAATAAAATTATAATAATATAAAAATTTCATTTTTTATGTAAACAATTTACATCACATATTTTCTAAATAAGTACTTTCAATATAATCATTTCATATCCTCATTTATAAACAACTCAAAAACCAAATGAATCACTTTTTTACATCACCTTATTTATAATTTATAATTTTTTATATAATATAAAACATGTAAATATACTTTAAACCGAGATCATATTTACAAAATAATCTAGTGTTTAAACCCCCTTTGGATTCGATGTGGCCCCTCTGGGCCCGCTCCAATGAAGTTTTTTTAGAACTTTTGTAATAAAATTCTTATAAAATTATAAAGACCACGATTTTACACCATATAATCATTTAACTTTTCAAAATAATTTTGGATAGTTCATAGATCAATGTAGTCATCTAATAATATATAACTGCACGTCATTTTGGTTTTCTGGTCACAATATAACAACTATAATTTTAGGAATTCATTTTATCTTATCCATTCCATTTCAAAATGAATATTCAAAAGTCAATTTAAAAATATTTTACCATGGTCTTATCTTGGTTATGTTTTTGTTCTCTTATGAAATCATACAACATGATCATTTGGAAAAATATTTCAGGGCATAGTGTAATCATCTTAACATACTCTGTTTTCATGAAACATTTCTATGGATGTTTTGTAAACATTGAAGTAGTTATATAAATTTTATAGGAACATTCCCATTTTAGATCCTAATTTATAATAAAATTTGTAAATTTCTATAAAACATGACCATTTTTAAATGAAATATTCCATAGTTTGGGAAATTATCATTTCCCAATTTTTTCATCCCTTTAATAATTTAATCCCAATAAAATGGAATAAATTATGATACAACTACTGGGTTTTAGAGGGGATAACACTTATCCAAACATAGTGTAAAACATTAACAAAAACCATTAAAGCCACAAATAAATAAAAATAAGATTAATAACAACATACCTCTTCTTGGTTAATCCAAATATATCCACACTCATCCACATGAGCTTGATAATGATCACTAGGGAGTAGCTAAAAAATTACTTCCTCCTATGATATCCATGGGATGTATAAATATAAAAACTCTTATAAAATATCCTATATTATACATAGTTTTATCAACCTTTTTTATTAAAGGATAAAAAAATGAGGCCTATGTATAACTTCATAGATGGAGTCTCTTTGATGGAATGATGATTTGGTAACCAACCAATGATCTTATACACCCTTTTTAGGAATTAAGGACCCTATTCAAGACACTAACATGTTTCATCAAAATTTTATAATAAAATTGGTTATTATAAAAGGTTTATAAGTAAATGAACATTAATTATGAAATTATTGTGATATATATTAATCATTAATTACTCTGTGGAATATTATCTAATGGTATTCTTAACCGATTATGATAGCTTTGGGTCGAATATATAAGACTAAGACGTGTATTATCACACTATATGTAAAATTAAATTCATACCACATGTAACACTGTATGATTTTAGTATAAAAATTCATTTAAATAATCCAAATGTTTTTTATATCTTACACCAAATGCAACAACAGACTTAAATAAAATTATGATATATTTCGATAAAATATAAAATTTCAAGTACGACTGTTAAAACATAGCTTTTGGATTAGTAGGAATGAATATGATCACCAATGTTATTAAATATATTTATAAATAAAATAAATAATACTTTTAATATGAATAAAATTCAATTAATTTACCAAAAAATGGCTAATAAAATCATTCATTGTCTTAAAAAGTATTGTTTTAAAAAATTAAATATTTACATGATATTAATTTATATTTAAAGAAACTTGTGATTAATGGTGATAAATTATGTTTTATAATAAAAATTGATTACACTAACTTAGTTGGTAATTTATATGAAATAATAATAATAATACTGAATATTTGAAAATGTCATTTTTCAATAAAAAATCATTTTTATTATATTTTATGATTTTACTCAAAAGCTGAATGTATAACTTTTATAATTTGAATATGAAAATATGGTCATAATATTTTAATTTATAATAAAATTATTATCTTAAGATGCAATTTTGGTGTTTTTGTTTCAAAAAAGTATATTTTTCGTCAAAAAAATACATTTTTTTGTAAAAAATATTATTTTTATGATTTATCATTATGTAAGAGTATAATAGATGTTTAAAAAACATTTAATTTATGACATATTTTTTTAAGTAATAAATTTAGTCATTTTAAATTTTTTTTGAACTTATAAAATTTATGGAAAATATATTTAGAATTGAATTAAAATCGTAGTTCAAAAAAAATTATTTTTAGTTTTTTCTTTGAATCAAGTATTTTTAAGGTGAGATTCGGTTTTGGCTTGAAATTAAAGCTAAATATTTTTTTGATAAACCAAATATTACATGGTTATTGATATATTTAATAGCTATGGCTTACATATAAATTTTATGCTTAAAAACACACATTTTCTGAACACCGTTTGTACGCATTATGCATTACAATCTTACATTTGACTTCTCAAAAACATATAAATTTTATTTGATAAAATGATTTTATAATATTAAAACTAAATGGTTCAAATTAGGTAAACTTGAAATTGTTATTTTTTCATTAATATTAATTAATATGGTTTAAAATTAATTACCAAGGTAAAAGTAAATTAGGGTAATAGTTCAAAGTAAAAAAATCCCTAAAACAAACAAAGTTGTCCAAAAATAGTGCTTTATATGCGTTTAAACCCACGATCAATATGTACACCACTTTTTTCTATTTTTTGAACTTTAATACTTGAATAATAAGTTTACTTTATTTTAAATGCAATGGTTACTCCCAAAACTACCATTTTCTTCACCTATAAAAGAGTAACATATCCCCCACTTAAAGACAAACCTTACATTATAATTTATCATTTAAAATATTAAAATTTTATCCAAATATATCCCTATCCTACTTTAAAAATTTTAATATCACAATTATTAGTCATAATGCATTTATTTCCAGGGATACTTCCAAGGAGAATTCAAGTCCCCGATGTGAGTATTATCAACTACCTAGAATTTCTTCTTAATTTTATACATTAAAATTTATTATATATGCACTAATATAATTAAATTAGTATTTTTTATATACTATAATGTTACTATATTAAGGGTTTTATCATTATATATTCATCATTCACATCCATTAAGAAAATGAAATTGTCGATCGTGTGTATGTGCAGACTACCACCTCCACAAAGTGATGTTGTTAGTCTATCAACACCTCCTATCATGAATATTATTAATGAATTATTTGGTTAAAAAATAATATTTATATTTCATATAAACAGTTATAAAATCATTATTTTTCATATACCATAATCCCATCAATTTATTGATAAATGAGATTGTTAATCGTGCATAGGAAGAAATACCACATCTATGAATGATAAATTTCATCTATCATCCCAAAAAATATTGGATGGTTATGAATTTTTTAATGAGGATAAATGATAATTGTTACATTTTTATGATTCTTAATATGTGATAATTTTTTTATTTAAAGACATTACCTTACTCATTAAAACGTTATAAAACATTATTGTTTGGGTGGGTTTTACCACCTACATGAATGATTTTATAATGCTAATATAGTAAATGATTAAGGATTGTTATATAATGATAGTATAATTTAATAATAATATAATTTATTATTTATTTATATTTTTTGAAATGTTCTATTAATAATTTAAATATATATTAATATATCACCTTTTAATCATTAAACATGCAAAAACTAGTTTATATTTTTTTTTCTATTTTCACATGCCGTATTCATGTATTTAACTTAATGAAAATGGTACCTAAGTAATTTTTATAAAAAAAATGATTATTTAATATTTAATTATATTTTAATTATGAGCTTAAAATAACTTATTGAGAATCAATCTCATCTCCATGAAGTTTGTATGAAACAAGAAACTGAAAGTTCAAATAATCGATAACAAAAATAAACTAGAATTAGTTAATATATTTATAATATATGGTTATAAAGTAGTTATAAAAAAAGGTATTATTTGTATGTTATGTTTGTAGATAATTTATTAAGACAGTTATGTTTGGTGTATAGGATGTTATAGAACAATCAAGTAAGAGAGAATGCAAGGTAATGGGTTTCGTCTCAAATTCTTCCCTTTGAGACATGTTTGGTATTATGAAACTTAGTTTATTTGATATGGTTTATATACTACCAAATTGAGATATAATATCAGTAATTATATTTTAATCATGTTATTTTAAGTTTAATTTCAATCCAAACTCTTCAAATGGGTTTTATTTGAAATATTATAAAGGTGTAAGGATTTGTTTAGTCTCAATTATCATGCATTGAGACATAATATATTTTGTGCACCATGGTTGTATTGTATAGTCTATTTATTAACCATGGATATATTTTTATCATAAAAATTTTATTTCATGTGATTTACTAAAAAAATATTTTTCCCTTATTTAAGTTTCCGTTGATTCAGTTGTTTCCCTGGTAGTGAGGATTTTTGGTAACTCAATTTTTATTCACTGAGTTATGAACGCTATTTGAAATTATTTCATATAAATTAGGTATATTATTACATTTTATTATATTATTTTGTATTCTATAATTTTTTATAGGGATATAAATTCATACCAAATAAACCCTTTGATGAATATTACACACTTCTTGGGTTATGTTCTTTTGAAAACCATCATCCTTTTTTCTTTAGAAGGATTATGATCATGTTATTCTAGTACTGGCTTAGACATATAATATTTTTCTCTATACAATGTGAACATAAAATTTTGAATAATTTATATTGGATAAGTTTCACTTATAATGAATTTTTGTTTCATTTATATGGTGAAAAGTATTGGAATTCTATTTATTTTTATTCCAAAAGATATAATTATTGGAAAGTCGACTATATATTGTTTTACCATCCACATTATTTCTATCGATGAGTTATGATCATGTAATACCTTTTATTGAAACGGGAAAAATATTTACATTATTTATATTATTGACTACTAATGTGGGTTGATTATGTATTGATATTCCATATCATTCGTCATATGGATAACTATATTTTTATTCACTAAGAGGATCATTAGGCAATGGTATGAAAAGTGTTGTTGACTCTTTTGATGGATTCATTAAGGTTAATTGAGTGATGGGTGCAGCTTGGAATTATATATTCCCTCAATGCATTAATAGGTATCAGGACACAAAATAGAATGGGTTTTGGTGTATTCCTCTTCCCATAATAGGATAGTGAATTGGAACAAGGCCTTGATAGTATATTTTTGATGTCCAGTACTATACATTCCATAAGTATGAGATTAGTATTATTTATATCCATTATTTAATTTATTAGCATGGATTTATAATTCTCATAGTTTCATGTTTATTATTAATTAATGTTGTTTACTTATTCCTTAATTAATATTTATTTCATATTTATTCCATGATTTACTCAGTTGTTTGTTTTCCCAAAATGATAATTTGAGTTCACCCCTTCTTATGTTTACATTTCCCCTGGTTTTGAAGCAATTTAGTATATGTGACATGTTTATAATGATATAATGTGTGAAATAATTTATGGTAGATTTTGAAGACTCATTATGGATTAAGTAGTTTCATAAATAATGAAAAATATCCATTTGATACAAAGAACATGGGATTTATTAGTTATTGTTTTTTCCTAATTATCTATATATCTAAACATGAAAATATCCTTTGAATGTGTAGATTCAATAATCATTATTGACTTTTTAATTAAGTATGGTTATATCCTGGATTTTTTAGATGGTATGAAAGTTAGTATGTAATATATGTGTCTATGGCATCAGATCTAGGAGTGAGAGTCTAGGGCATCATGGTTGGTATTGAAGGAAAGGTTTAGATAACTTTAGAAATTGAGGTGTTTGTTAAAGATAATTTAAGGTTTGATAAGTTAAGGTTGATCATAAATTCAAAGGAATAAATAACACTTTGTGATAGTATATTATTTATCATTATGGTAATAATGTAAATTTATTTAGTTATTGAGAAAAGGGAAATTTAGTGAAAATCATAGGAATAAGTCTATGCATAGGATGAAATACCAATGTTTTGGAAATGTCTTGACTATTTAGTTTTTAAATAAATTACATCATTATCATGAATCTAGAAAATGGATTTTGTTATAGTATAAATGTGTCTTGAGGAAAGCACCTTGAAAAGGGATAATTGAGAACTGACTAGATCTTCAATCTAATGCATGCTAAATAGGCATAAGACTTCACGCCAAGATTGAAACTCCTAGGGGATATGATTTGGTTAATTCAAATTCTCCTTATGAACCATTATGAGGGATTTGAATATGATTGGGTTAGATGACCTAATAAGAAAATGTCCACGAATAACCAAGGATTAAATAAATAGATCCATAAGTTGACAAAAAGTATCATATGTCAAAAACAAAGGTTTCATAATAGAAGAAATATTCATATTAATGTTTTCGTATTCATATTTTTTATAATATTTTTAGCGCCCCCCTATTTTTTTTATTGACTCCATATTATATATTTTAATTATATATAATTAATGGGTAATGTTTTTAGAGGTTTATAGGGGTTTTGTCATGATTTTTAGGATTTACAATGGTGAAAAATTTGATAATAGCTGGTAAAAACCATGCACCCCATCAAGGAAACTATACAACTTGTGGGAGGAGGGACAGAAGCTCCACAAAGTTGGCACACTATTTGAAAAAACTATTTGGATGTTTAGGGGAAACCCTAAAATGATGAATAGAATAAAAATCATGGTTGGTGCATAGTTTGTCTAATTGTGTGATCCAACCATGTGTTGGGTTGGATTTAGATAGTAGAAACCACATGGCTTGCACAAGGCCTGCCAAACTGTGTAGCTGAAGCATGTGACATTCTATTTTAGATATGAAAATAGTGGTTCTGAATTATATTAAGTCCTAAAACACCTTTTATTTGAATAATCTTTCATAATCATGATTTACATTTCCTCCCAAGTATTGAGATATGTTTCCCTTATACAAGAGAGTATGTTTTTGGAAATTTAATGCCCATTAGAGATCCATATTCATAGATAAGTCATTGTTCTTGGTTGTTCTTCTTAGATATCATCTCCTACTCTTTCCTGAACCTTTATATCTATTCTTATGTGGATATATACATGTGACGTGATGGGTGTTTTTATGTTTTAGTGTTGTATCTGTTAAAGTAAATGAGATCCAATACCAGATCCTGAGAATCAATTATCCATTCTTCATTTTCTCCAATGTTTGTGAGGTAGGTGGAATCTCTCTCAACTCAACTTGATTAGAACATGAATTCCTAGCTTGGAATAAATGTTTGTATTGACATGATTGTAAATATCTTGTGTGATTATTTTCAGAAACCTCTTTAGTGATTGTTTTGGAAAATGGTGTAATTTGGATGGTTTTGTGGAAAAACCTATTTGATGATAATTTTGAAATGGGGATTTTATAGTAATGGGTTTCATTTGATACATTTAAAATGGTTGCTTAAATATTTTTTAGAAATAATGGTTTTATTTGAAATGTATTGGCATGGAGTTTGGAATACATGGTTGGTGTGGGTTCATTTAAATTATACGCAGCCTTGTGGAAGGTCCGTGTGCCATTGGGGAACTTAATATTGGATACCTTATGACAACATGGTAGATCAAAGAGAGACCACTCATGAGTGTGGAACTATTACCTAGGCATGAATATATGGATGTGTGGATGTGTGGAATCTTGTATTGAGTATTCTAGATGGAATTTTAATGTTTTTAAAGGATTTTTTCAAGTTTCTATGAAATAATGTTTGGTCTTGATATTAACTATTTTAAATTTCTTTTGAACTATTTAATATGAATGTACTAATAGGTTTTATTGTAGTGGAATGAGTTGGGAAGTCATTGGGGAAATAATATTGAGGTAGGATCACCCCCTTCTTGGGAAATATTGTGCATTTTCAGATGTCATCTATTAGTACATAGGTAAAGGTAAGGCATCTTAGTACTTTAGTGATGCTTATTGATACCGTGAGCATGGCATGTTGAGTTGAAGCTTGGAGTAGGTTGAGAGTAAATGGTTGGAGGTATTTTGAGACTATGGTTTTTTTTCATTTGATTCATTATTTATGTCACTATGGTTTCCACTTGTACTGTTATATGGTTATATTTTTGGTTATGTTGAGTTATATTTTGTACTTATGCATCATATAGAGGTTTCCTTGGTTATATTGGGTTTGTTGTTTTATCATTAAAATATAAAATCATCCCCCAAATGTTTATGGGGCCCTTGTAATTTATTTAAAGCCTTTTCTATGTTGGGGATGTCGTCTAAGTATAGAAACACCCACCACCTCTTCCCAAGAAAATTAAAGGGGGCCGAGATGTTACAAATGGTATCACTTTGTTCACTCCTTGGGTATAAGTTGTGTTCAGTCCTAGAGTTGGAATTGGTATCAGTCTGAATATGTTTTTCTTTCTCCTGGGATGGTAGTAAGGAGTAGGATTTTCATAACTTGAAATGTAGATCATAAAAAGGAATATATAACATCTTTATGCTGATCTTGAAGTTACTAGGGAGTTTTGGTACGTCGAGGTGATTTTTCAATTCATCGTCATTGGTTTAGCCAATGGTAGTTGCATGAAATTCTTTAATATTATGATGAAATGGATTGATAGTGGTATTTTGAAAATGATTAAAATAGTTTATTATGGATAACCATTATTTTGGAACTTATTGAAGTGGTAATTGGAAATAGATAATCCTTCAGTTTCTAGAGAGTGAGACTAAATGGATTTTGTTTTGGTTATGGTGAATGGAATTGGGTAGAAGCAGTAAGAACAAACTGGAAGAGGCTGTTGAGAATGTGGTTTTACCTGAGACACATGTGAACCAAAAGTTGGTCCAATGTATTATCCTGGATTTTCAAGATAAGGATAAAGGTAAAAAAATTATGAACATAGACAAGTTTATCATTACATTCAGTTCCATAAGCATAATACTCTAATCGTTCAAGGTGATTTAGATTTTGAAAACGTGAAAGTAATGTTGAATATGATAAATAAAATATTTTAATACATCGAGACACTAGTATAGATGAACTTTAAGTCAGAAACAAATATAAAGGAGGATATATCATGCTAGTGTTAGGATTTAGTAGTTTAGGACAAATTGGACTGAGGAATGGAATGAGAGAATGTTTAAGAAATTTTTAATAAAAAATTCTATCATCACATCTTCAGAATTTATATAACAACTGTATACTTTAGTTTTAATTTCGATAATATCTTGGTAATGGAGTATGTGGATAAATTTATGAATTTTTTAGTTTTTTACCAGATGTTTCTGTATATGTATATTTTATGGCATGCATTTTTGAGTTGGGGTTGAAACCAGAAATTCTCTCAATTATTTTTTTCCACTTTATTTCAAATTATACAGAAGTGGTGAATAGTGAAGTGGTGGATATAGATACATCTTAGGAAACATAATTGGTGGAAGAATGTTTATTTCTATAGGAAGAAGTGGTAACTTCAATGTTAGAAACAAGTAGAGGATGGAAACTAATTCTCAAAGGGGTGGTACATATAAAAAATCAGACTATGGGATTGGCCAAATTACCTACCCAATGGAAGAGTAATCCTGGATGTTTTAGTGTGGTTATTTTGATCATATGAAGTGAAAATATTTGACACCACCTAAATCATGTCACAATTACAACAATCTGGGACATCTTCAGTTCTATTGTCATAATTCTCCATGGTCGGGTGCTAGGGACCCATATAATGTTTCTCAAAAATCGTATACTTGAGTGGGATGAGGTACATATAATAGATATCATCAATAGAACCGAGTAATCCATGGATATTATAGGAACACCATGAATCGTGAATCTATGAAATATCAACAAGGTAAAAAATAGAAAAGTGTACCGAGTAAGAAATTGTATAGAGTTGAGCAAGTGTTCATGGATGATCAATAAAGACCTTCAATGGTCAGAGGTAAATTTTTTTTTAATTCTAACCTTACGAAAGTTTTTTTTTATATGGATTTATCCCATTAATTTATTGATTCACGTGTCATTGATCTGATGGGTTTACATATTGAAATGAATCCTTATATTTCGAAACTCCAAACACCTTTAGGACTATGAGAGTTTCAAGCCTTTCAATGTGCAATGTGTTCAATAAAAATTGATGGGGCTGGGTTTCTATGGTATTTCTCTGTGATAGAGATGGATGTATATACCTTGATTTTGGGAATGGATTGGATGATTGATTTTGAGAACCACATTGATTGTTATACATGTCTAGCGAGTTTCAAATCATCTGATGATGTTACGAACCTATTTAAAGGATATTGGATAGTGGATTCAAGTAGAACAAGACATTCTTACCATTATATGGAACTATATATTATTAGATAACAATAGATACTTTGAAATTAGTAAATGAGATAAGGAATAAATATTTTCCAACCATAGTTGACCACTTCCTTGATTTTTTTTCTTGAAAATTTCTTGGGGTTACCACCCAAAATAGATGTGGAGTTTACTATTGATCTCATTTAGAGGACCAATAATATTTCCATTATGTATTATTCTATTAAACCAATAGAATTTAGGGAATTTACATGTTTTTTAGATGAGGTGGAAAGTAAAGGGTTCATCTGACTAAGCATGTATCTATGGGAAACACTGGTTCTTTTTAAGAAGAAGGATATAACTATTATAATTTTTGTAGATTATTGTAATCATAAACAAGTTTTTATTAGGATTTGGTATATTATTCCATGTATTTATAATCTATTAGATAAATTTATGGAAACCCAATAGTTCTATAAAACTTACATGTGTTTGTGATATAAAAAACTATGGGTTTGGGAAGAGGATATTCCAAGGATAACTTTTAGAAAAAGATATAGACATTATGATTTTGTTGCTATGAATTTTGGTCTTATTAATTCACCATAATTATTTATGGGATTAATGGATAGGATATTTAATAGGTATATTGATTCCTTTATGTGGTTGTTTTTGAATGATATACTCTTATATTCTCGGAAAACGATGGATCATGAGAAACACTTGGTGATAATGTTGGGTATCTTGAGTGAGAATCATTGGTATATAAAGTTATCAATGTATGATTTATGGATTGAAAAGGAACATTTACTGGGCCATGTAATTTATGAAAACGAATTTTTTGTAGATCCAAAAAAGTTAGAATTTGTTATCTCTTGAAAACAACCTACAACTGCCTTTTAGATATATAGTTTCCTCATCTTAGCAGGATAGTATAGAAGTTTTGTACATGAATTTTCATGTTTTGGATCACTGATGGTAGATTTTATGAGGAAAGGTATTAATTTCTACTAGAATGATGAATGTTCAAAATCCTTTCAAGGGAACAAGGTTGGACTTACATCAGCACCCATTATCATATTGGTAGATTATGTACAAGGCTATATAGTATATTGTGATTCATCCGGATCTTGGAAGGGATGTGTTCTCATTTAGGTAGATGAGGTTGTTTCTTATGTTTCAAAATAGTTATATTTTCATGGGAATAACTTCTTGGAACATTATTTGGAATTATCTGCTATATTCCATGATTTGAATAATGCAAATCATTATCTTTTTGGTGAGATATTTATGGTTTTTATAGATCATAAGTGTTTGAAACACATTTTATCAAAAATAGATTTGAATATAAGATAAATAATATGGATGGAATACCTAAAAATGTTGAAATTTGACTCGATTTATAAACTAGGTAATTGGAAATATGTAGAGGAAGCATTAAGCTAGATGTCATATGCCTAGTTGGAAAAATAATCTTCAAATTAGTGGTATCTGATTTCAGTTATAACAGACATGCACCTGGATTATTTCGACTACTGTGATGTTGTAGTTTTCCTCCCAGTATCTTTTTTTTCCGGATTTGGTTGAGAACATGAAATGGGATCAAATATTGGACCCCAAATGTGTTTCTATGATGTCAAAACTCAATGTTAGGGACACTATTGAGGGATATAAGCTGGATTAGAGTTTAGTTTTTCTATTTGGAGATTGGATCACTATACCTTTAGTTTTCTAATTACAAATTCTTAATGATTACCACCATTAAAGATGGTTTATTCACCATGGGATTTAAAAAATGTATGAATAATTGAAAAAATGGATTTGGTAGGTTGTTATCAAAAGGGAAGTGGCTGAGGTTTTTTTGATATTCCTTACCGATCAGAAGGTCAAGGCATGACACTAGCGACGAGTGGGCATGTTATAGTGTTTAATAATTCGTGTGTCTAATTGGGAGTATATAACCATTGTATTTTATAATATGTTTACCAACAATAGTTAGGAAACAAGATTACATATGGTTAATTATTGATCATCTCATGAAATCCGATCATTTTCCCCTATTCATGAATCCCATATGATAGATTACTTACGTCAAATTTATATCTGATAAGTTTTAAAGATTCAGGGAGTTCCAGTCTAAATTTTATATGATAGAGACCATATGTTTATGTCTTTTTTTGTAAATCCTTACAGTAATACCTTGGGGATTAGTTGACCATGATCATGACATATCATCCTCAAATATATGTACAATTTGAAAGGATGATCCAAACACTGTATGATATTATTAGGGATTTTGTAATAGTTTTTGTTTTTATGGGAGGACAATATACAATTGGTGGAGTTACAATAAAACAATAGTTACTGAGACTCAATTCATATGGATACTTTTGAAGAATTTAATGGGAATCCTATTTGTTCTACACTTTTTTGGATGTAAATTGTTGAGAATTCACTCATTGGAACCAACCTTATGAAAGAGACTACATAGAAGATTCAGTTGATCCGGATGAGAATCAAGATGGATTAGAGTCACCAAAAATTGTATTTAGATCATCATCGATGACAATTTTTGTTTGGGGTGATTGATCACGTGTTCTTGAGAATATCTACAAGGCTTGAGAATCATCATTTTTCTAAGAATGGAATGCTGCCTCCATAGTACATAAGCTATATTGAGATACTTTAAAGGGTTGGAGATGTGTCATATTGGTTGGATGTTCCACCAATGTTCATTTTAGTTCATAATTTTTTAATGTATCTCAATTGAAGAGGTACCAACCTGATCATAACCATGTAATTCAATGGGATCACATTGACCCACTTTCAGATGCTACGTTGAATCATGTGAAAGTATGAATTTTGGATCGGAAAGAGAAAGTGTTTTTGGGAAAAACATCTGTCTTGTGTGAGTTGTATGGAAACATGGTTAAATTTAGAAAGAAACATGTAATAATGAAAATGAAGTGTTATATAAGTGGCTAGAAATATTCCAAGAAAACGTTGGTTTTCTACATTTCAAGTATGGAAAGAACAATGGTGGGAAGAATGTATCACCCCCATTTTCATGTAACATGCCCTTTATTTATGTATTTTAATTATATATAATGACCATGTTATGTTTGGAGAGATTTATATGGGGTTTTAAAAGATTTTATTAATTTTATGTAGGAAAATGGTTTGAGAATGGTTACTAAAAAACATACACCACATCCAAGAAACTACGTGGCTTATGGAATGAGGGACATTAGATCCACATTATTAGAACACTATTTGGACAAACCTTGTGGATGTGTGGGGGAAACTATGCAATGATGAATAGAAGGAAAATCATGTTTAGATTATATTTTCCTTAACCGTGTGATCAAAACATGAAAGGTATTGTCTTGAGATGGTAGCAACCACATGGTTGGCACATGGTCTTCCAAGCCATGTAACCTAACCAAGCGACATGCAGTTTTAGATATGAAAAATATTGATCTTAATCCGATTAGGTATCGAGACCCCTTTTATTTTCTAAATCATTCATAATAACAAAATAATTTTCCTCCCAAATCATAAAAGGAAATTCTATTTGATATGGGAGAAAGTGATATGTGATTAAATTCCCATTGAAGATCTAGATTCATTAGAAAGTCTCTGTTGTTTCTTGTTCTTCTTATATATCTTCTCCTCCTCTTTCCTGGAACCTTAGATCTAATCCACAGTGGATAGATCCATGTTTAATTATGGTAATTGTGATGTTTTAGGGCTATATATATTTATGGAAATAATATCTAAGCCGAGATCTAGAGAATCTTTATGTCGTTCTTCATTTTCACTCACATTTGTGAGGCAGGTGGCTTATCTCTCAACTCTTATTGATCAAAACATGAAGGCCTATCTTAAAATAAATGTTTTTTCCTGAAATGATTAAAAAATTATTATGTGATTCTTATTGGAAACCTCTTTAGAGATGGTTTTGGGAAATGTTTGAAATTGGATGGTTTTTTGGAAAACCAACTTTGATGATAATTTTAAAATGGTGATTTTAAAATAATTATTTCGATTTAAAACATGGAAAATGTTTTTTGAAATATTTTAAGGAAATAATGGTTTTATTTGAAATGGATTGTAATTTATTTTTCATACATGTTTGGTGTGGTTTCATTTGTATTTTATGTGACTCTGTTGAAGGGACATGTTCCATTGGGGCACCTGGTATTCGTTGAATTATGATGACTTGGTAGATCGATGAGAGACCACTCATGAGTATGAAATTATCACATGGTCATGCATGTGTGGATATGTGGATGTGTGAATGTATGGAATCATGGGATGGGTATTCTAAATGGAATGTGAATGTTTTTAAAGGAGGGTTTTATTTCTTTATAAGGAATGTTTTTTGGGTTTGATATAAACAATTTAAAATTGATTGTAAACTATTTTATCTAAATTTGTTGAAAAATTTTGTTCTAATGGCATGAGTTAGGATGTCATTGGGTAAATCCTACTGATTTTTGACTCACCCCCTTCTTAGTCACTATTGTGCATTTGTATATTTCAACCATAAATAAATAGGAAATAGAAAAGTATCTTAGTTCTTTAGTGATTCTTCTTGATACTTATACCTTCACATGTTGAGTTAGATCATGGAGCAGGTTGGGAGTTGCTGATTGGAGGTCTTTAGTGTCTTTGGGTTTTGTTGCCTTTTTCTTCCTCAGTTATATAACTATGGTTTCCTTTGATACTCTGATATGGTTACTATTTTTGGTTATGTTGAGTTGTATTTTTTACTCATGTATCATATAGAGGTTTTATTGGTTATCTTGGTTTGGTTGTTTTATCTTTAAAAGGTAAATTAATCCCCCAAATTTTTATGAGGCTCATGGAATTTATTTCTAGCCTTTGGTATCTCGAGGAAATCACTTAAGGCAAGTAACAACCACCGCCACATCCAAAAAAATAGATTAGGGGTGGGATGTTACATTATCATAACCATTTTGGAATTAGTATTTTGTTGAAACAAGATCATGGAAATGTATCTGAAAAGGTTGGGAACTAATAAGCGAAAATAATATATAAATATTTCTTTCATTTTATTAAGTATTTTCAATGATTTATTTGATAATGCACTTTCTATGTGTTGTTTGTTGTAGGAATTAGACATCCAAAGTTCTAAAGGAGAAAATTCAAAAAAGGATAAAATTTTACTATTACACATTGTGAAACCTCTTTACATGATGTGAAGTATATTTTCAATGAATTATACATGTTCTGGAGTATTTCATGGAAGATGTCATGAAAAAATTCAAGTAGAGAATCCATTACATGACGTGAGTTTCTTATACAGATCTTGAAACCTTCAAAACATTTCTCCCACCAGTTGAAGGAAAACAGATGCTGTGAATCCTTATTAAATGTCTATTTCCATTGGATCCTGTGTTCTAGTTAAGAATCACCATTTCTAAATGGTTTTCCAAGAATTATTTTATGGAACTCGAAACAACCAATGGTTCTGTATCCAAAGGGACCTACTTTCCAAATGTGGGTGTTCGTCAGGTATTTTGACCTATGATACTTAAGAACTCGTATTGGTCAAGAGGATGGGAGGTCAGGCTCATTTGCCCCCTTTTTGGGGTAATTATTTCCTACTGTGAGACTCTCTTATAGATTTATGATATGTTTATGAATCCTTAATATTTTTCCAATAATAATGTATGTTTCCATTGAATTTTTTATTCAATTACTAGCATATATAGAATTTAGAATCATCTATATGTATTTGAGGATCTTCATCAATGGAGATATCTGTTTGTATTTGAGTTTCTCCATTAATGGTATCCCCTCATATACTACTTAAATATTCTTTGGTTATTATTATGACAATGTTGGTTTTTAATCCACTAAGTGCGGTCCTCTAGGATTTTATGGTAATTCAAGTAGACGGATATCACTATGGAATTTATCATCATCAAGAGAGACAAAAATTTACACTGGAATTTATTGTCATCCAGGTATAAGGAAATTTACTATGGAGTTTATTACTATCCAGGAAGATGAAAATTTACTCTGGAGTTTATTATCATCCATGTAGACAATGTTTACTCTAGAGTTTATCATCATCTGGGGAGACACAAGTTGTTTTGATGTTGGGATCAAACCCATAGGTGGGCTTCCTATTTACCTTGTGAAAGGAATAAGAACCCACATAGTTTTGTGCCACTTAATGGGACACATCATACACTTTAATGTCATGTGAAAAGGACCAAACAATATAGTTTAATTTGATGTGGTAAGGACATATAGGTGGAAGGTTCCTAGTCAAATCTTGGTGTGGGACTTATGCCTAAGACGCCCAATGAACTTGGAAGGAATATGAGCTCCCAAGTTAAATTAGAGCCTACTGGGGATATGATGTGATGGGAATAGGGATGATTTGTAATATAGTGTTTAATCCTCAGGAAGGCTTCCTATATATCCAGTTTGGATGGGAACCAAGTCCCACATAGTTTGGTAAATCTCACAGGGGAGTACAAACATTTGGGAAAAATAGGTTGGGGATTACCCTTAAAGAAGATTCCCTTGTAACAGGGTCTAAGAGAGATCTATTAACTCATGGAGATTTGGGGGGGGGGGTTAATTTGGGGCTTATCCCTAAGAATTATACTCGGGTTAAGGGAATTGGGGATATATTATTGAGGAGGATGTCTACTGAGCTTGGGCCCTCGGTGAAGGCTTCTTACGTATCCCAATTATGGTGGGAATTAGAGTTCTTATTGGTCATTCCATTTGGATCTTACACCTAGGAGGAGGTACATTTAAGGGGAATGATATATCATTTCGTGGATGAGATGATTTTGATCTTGATCTTTGTGAGGGCTTCCTACATATCCTACTTATGGTGGGAATCATAGTTATCGTAGTTCATTCATTCAGGTGGATGTTGTGACCATTAAAAACCTATAATCTTATATGAGTCATTATTGGTGTGAGAAACAATAGGATTTAAAATATTTAACAAACCACATGTTTTTCCTCTATTGATGGAATATGTCAGGCCTACAAAGGAATATTTCATAACTATGATACTTCCCACTATTCTCTTTACTTTGGAAGAGGTTCCAATGTAAGGAAGGGGTGAAGGTGAATGGTGTAGAGAGGAGTGATACCAAAACCTCCTAAATGAATGGATATGGTCTTATCCTAGGATGGATTCCCTAATATGGGTCTCATAGTAGGGAGGGATACTTCTCCTCTATCTAAAAGTAAAAGGAAGTGTGATCCTTACCCTCCCTACCAGGGACCGGAGGCTCTGGGTCTTAGTAAAGAAGATCATAGGACAAAGTCGTATCCCCAAAATCGATGACCAGGAATTCCGCAACACTTTCCCTAGGTTAAGGGTCTATGTGACCATAAATATCAAAATCTATGGACACCCTAAGGAACCTTACCCTCTGGTAAGAAAAGTGTGGGAAACCTATGACCAAAGATATCCAAATCCAAATGGGATATGGGCATATGTTCCATTCCCTGATATTTGGTAAATTTGGAGTTATTGGTGGAGGTTTCAACATAATACATTTCATGTAAGAGATCCAATGAAAGAGAGGCCCTTCTATAATTGGATTTGAAGGAGGCGTCATGAATGGCTCAAGCAGGTTGAATGGGTGAGGTGAACCAAGAAGGGGCACTCAAGTAAGTGGTGTGTAGGTATGTGGTGTGTAAGTAGGATTCAGAAAATTGGTTTCATCTTAAGTGAAAAAAACTTGGATTACTATACATGGGGTGATACTTGGATCAAGCCTTAAAGAGTCTTCACAGGTATTCTCCAAAGTGAGGCGTGTAACTTCCTACTTGAGGAAGGATGGTTAGGCAAGTGTTTATAAACGAGGGGGGTTGGGTGAATGATTCGCGAATGTGTTGTTATTTTTTAATACTTTTTGGACCTATGTCTCACTATCCCATTTAATTTACTCACTCTAGGTGATATGGAACTACCCTAGAGGTCTTGGAAGTCTTGGGAAAAGCCCTAGGGTGATCAGAGTAGGAATCATGTTTTAGAGAAATTCATCAATATAAATGAATCCCCAAGTGTCTTTTTATTAGAAAATATAGTACCTTAAGTGATGGTGACTTGTTTCAAAAGTGATGAGGTTGTGTGAATGTTTGGGGAACACAATTACCTTCATGCCGCCAGTTATTCGGGAAACCTTGGGAAAACTTAATTTTTAGACTTTGCAAATATTGAAATTCTCTATATATTTTTTCATCATTTTTCCAAGTCATTTTCCTTTGTCACTTTTTCATCCATGATAAGGAATGAAGTGTCAAAAAACATTCCCCTTCAAGATTGGATCCAAATGAAAAGAGGGTCTAATGCTAGGGTAAAATGGGATAAGAAAGGATCTAGGTCACATAAGTTCTAGGTTACTGTGCATTATAGTGGTGTTCAAGTAAGCTTTTTCATCTATATATAGGGGGACTCATTCCCATAAAAATTAAAAAGGATTCGAAAAACTCATCTCTTCTTGTGAATGTCTAACACGCTAAAGTTTGTTTTTTTCTGAATATTTTCCTATTCATTCAAGTAGATTTGGTATGATACTTGCACGCCCAAACTTGAGAGACATAATTGCATGCTGCAGTTTCACTTGCATGCCTTAATTCCTTTGTTAAATTTTCTGGTTTTTTTTAAATTTTAAAATTTAACCTATTCTGAAATGAATTTTAAATTTCTTTGAAAGTTCAAATAGCTCCCAAAATATTCACAACTTCTAATGAATTGGCCAATAAGAGGATTGAAGACATGATAGAAATCATAGGGAATTATTACTACAATGTCTATGACACAACTCTTATTTATATGGAAAAGTATTTGAAGAAGTATCACTATGACTTTATGAAGAGTAATTATCCACCACTGTATGGTTGTGGTCATCTACATGAAGTCAACATACTGGATCTAAAGAACTATGTCCTGATCTCTTGTTTTTAAGACTATAAGAACTTTTCATCTTCCATCATTCATTGTGTTGGAACCTATATCAATGCTGGAATGGTAGACAAAGCCTATGTTATGAATCACAACCATTGTGCTCTATATTTGAAAACACGCTTAGTTGATCTAAAGCCACACTTCTATTCTTCCATCTTCGGAGATTCTCAGACAGATTAGTCGAAGGGATGGCAGAAAAGTTGGGACTTTCTCCCAAGAGGGGGTGTGAAACCCTCATGGATATGGGCGTATTGGGTACATAAGACATGTGCAGAATTTAAATATGATATGAAAGGCATTGCAATTTATGAATATATTTGGGTAGGGAAAACCAGCATATATGGGAATAATGATTTTGTGTCAGAGCTGCTGAGCCGATGGAGTCCAAAGATAAATTCATTCCATCTGATCCATGGAGAAGTGCACTTCAGCTTGTGGGATGTTTATAAGATCTCCAGATCTCAAATCCTCAGAGAAATGCATGATGAATTCATTATTCCAAAGGAAACATGTAATGATGCAGAAAAGACACCAGCCTTGACACGTGAGCTACTAAAGATATCCCACAAGATCAAGACTTCAAAGCCGCACACAAGAGGGTATATTCATCCAAAGGAGTGGATATAAATATTTCAGATGAAGAAGAAGGAAAAAAGGTCCCACCTATACGCATCCAACAAGCTTCCCCAAGGTAGAAATGAGAGGTGATCATAGCACCTTCTAGCCGATAATAGATAAAGGAGATTTTGAAACATGGGGGTATGAATTGAACTCCAAAATTCCTTCCAAGAAATGTATTTTAGGTTTCCTGACTATGTAGATCAGTGTATACCTATTGCCTCTCTGAGATTCCCATGGCAGTGTGAGACCTTGAACATTATTTATAGTGGCCAAAAATTGTAGTGAGAAAAATGGTGGGGTTGGGTACCCCTATTCTAGAAAATATATGTAGGAGTTTATTGCATATCCATGAAGGGAAGTCACATTTTAGAATAGCAGGACTATAAAAAGTTTGGTGGCGATGGATCACCACTCATTTTAGAACCTATAGTGTACAGAGTGGGATCCAATTCCTAGAGTGTTCATTCCGACAAATTTTTAATGATTTCATGGGTGTTCCTCCCATGTTCTTGACACCTCTTGAAATTAAGACTAGGTTGATTATGTTCAAGTAATTACACTTCTTTCCTTATGGTAATCCACCTATTGGAAGAGTGGTTGATGATGGGAAATACAATTTAGAGCTAAGGAACTATATGCTAGATTTTAGGGATGGGGTATTGGCCACCAGGATTAACGGTGAAATCATATGTGAGGACATCCTCATAGTTTCATATGAAGATTCTAATGTCTACAATTGATTAATTTATCTCATCCATTGCATGTTAGACTGGAGCATCATCCAATAGTGGCTTGACATATATGGTTACTGATAATCATGGAGAAGAAGAGGGTAGTGTTTAATCTTCCTGCAGTTGATGTAGAGGGAAAACTGACTATCTTTTTCCTTAAGCTTGGATTACATCATATCCTGAAAGTTTTCTAAACAATGATATCCCTTAGGTCAGAGTAAAGAGATGGATTAGGAAGGAATATTTTCTTTTAGAAGGCCTTTCTTCACCTTTAGAGGTTAATTCCTTGGAGTCAGATGTTAAAGAAGACGAGGCTCCTAGATCACCAAAAATACCTCATGCAAGATATAATCCACCTACCAGAATCTAGTGGGATACATTGGAATCACTGACTAAAGTTTCACCGAGGTGATATGGTCGCCATCACCTAGAAGAGAGTCAGGTTACCTTATATCATTCACCATCAGTGATGGAAGTAACTGGTAATAACATCAAATATGAAATCATTGGATCATCTTCACAGTAGGCTAGAATTTACTCTAAGTATGTACAACCATAAGTGGTTAAAGCATGGAAGAATTGGTACTGTGATACTGAAAAAATGTGAGTGCTTTTATGTGAGGGTATGTATATTCCAGGAATAGGATATCTTCCATACCTATCTAATATTCTGTTTCAGAATAATAATTATGAAGTAAGAATTCATATATGGGAGATGGAGATTCTTATATAAGAAACTAATAATTCAATACCCACTAAAAAATAGTGAAGTAAATGATAGAACATGGTGCTACTAACGGGATTGAACCTTCCTCTCTTGAAGAATTATGTCATTTTCTCGATCCCAAAGATATAAGTTTCCTTCTTGTCATATTATTTTCTATTTTTCTATTATAATTTAGTCAAATTAGTATTACTCAGGGGAAATACCATCTTAAATTTTAGCTGGTTAATGGAAAATCAACTCAAGTTCCAGCTCCACGGTATGGCCTTGGTGGTACCGCGATTGGGGTTGTTGAGTCGCCTAGTAAACTGGGAGAGATATCTCCTGGATAAAATTCCATAGAGGGTGAAATGGTGGTAGGATTGTGATCTCCAATACCAATTTTTGATATGGTGTTTCTAGTCCCCCTGAGAAGGAAAAGAAGAAAAGACACCGAAGAAAGAAAGATGTGGTTAAATTCTTTATTAGCAGTGGTAAGTCTTTTTGTCAATATAATTTTCAGCTTCATCCATAGTAAGTGTTTAAACATCTTTTAATTGTAGGAGCTTCTTCTATTTCTTTCCTTAGGGAAGTTACGAATGAGCCGATGAGAATCACAAAGGGCACTTCCGATCCATTGCAGATTCCTTCCAAAAAAGCAGCTCCTTTGACTAAAGAGGTATCTAGGACAGAGGGAGGCACTACTCCTATCTCTGATGTTGTGAGAGAGGAGGCATTTGGTTTTTTAGAATTTCTTTATGAGAAACTATATGTAACAAAAATTGAATTCCATTTGTGTACTACTTCAGGTTTTGTGCACGCATCAGAAAATCTGGTGATGACTGATGCTGACCTGGAGTCTATCACTGAATAGAATGTTTGGTGTCTAAAGTCATCGAAGGAGGATAATATTCTAACCACTCCAAGTTCTCACATGGTTTAGACTAACACAGGGCTTGGGATGTCATTAGAATATATGATGAATCTTGGCAAGTCTTTTGAAGAAGTATTAGAACATGTTAATATTCCTACTACTCTAGAAGAATTTGAAGTTATTTATATTTAACTAAATGGATGTGAGTTTTTATTATCCATCCAATCAATAATCTTATGCCTGATTTTCTAACCATAATTTGTTAGAATGTGCAGTTGTATCTACAAAATCTACTATGATGATAATTCTTGGAAGAGACGTTGAAATTATTGTCAATCTCAATATTAAGAATGATCTAGCTCAGGTAAATCTTAAAATGAAAATTCTTCCTGAGTTTCATTTAGAGAATCTTGAGAATGTTCAAGAAAGTATCCCCTACCAAGAGGTTCCAACCAAAATTACCAAGTCTAGGAATGTTGGGGAGGGGTCCTCTTAGGCTGCTGACTTATTGTTAGGTGAGGGTTACCATCCATTTTGATTATTCCTAGTCTTTCCATTCCATTAAAGCTAACCATGCCCTTGATTTATCATGTATTATTATCATCTTCTATGTCTATGTTTGAATGAGAAGCTTCTACATCGGTTTAACCCGCATCGGGAGCCCAAGAAGGCACTATTCATAAGGGAGTAGAATAGGGCACATATTTAACTGCATTAATCCTAGAGTAAATCCCACATTTTAATAGGGATTCTAATTCAGATATAGATTTTCAGAAATATATTCTCCTTACACATCATAAATCTTGGATAGATATATGAAAGATTATCTCTGAAACATCCTTTGAGGATTTTACTTCACAAATTCCATGACTCTTAGAGTTTTTCAGCATGTCAGGATTGAGAGGTTTTGATTATCATGTAATCCACGCTATAGTGAAAGAGACCATTAGAAGGCAGAAGAAAGTGAAAAAACTTCGAAAAGACCCAATAAAATCTAGGATTCTTATTAACATTGACGATTTCTAGGAAGTATTGTCTAATGTTGAGTAAATTCATAATAAAAATTTGGAAACATTGAGGAAAAAAGATAAATATAAGATTGTTCAAGTGTCACGTCTTCAAAAAGATTTGGATACTTATACAAATAAATTTAAATAACATCATTACTTGATAGATGAATCCTAAAAAATAATGGGATAAATACATTACAGACACTAAGGAAACTCTTCATTGGGCCGAGGATACTGAGGCTGGTCGACTAAAGAAACTTCAACAGGTGACCAAAGGGTCTCAGAAGGCCATTCAACAAATGAAAATATATTTCAACGACCTATTTTGATTCATAAAAAACAGACTCACATTTGTTCATGTTCCTCTGGGGAATTTTTGTTTTCTCATAAATGATTTTTTAAATCTAATTATCCATGTATTCATCCTTTTTTAATTATAATATTTAAGCTTATTTCCATAACATTTTCATATTGGATAATCATAATTACAATGATAAGGATGGAATGCACCCTAATTTTTACCAAATCCAATGGACCTAGTGAGCGTAGTTTTACTATTTCTAGGTTCATATGGTCAAGCATAAAAACATTGCGTCTTTTGTGTTATTACCCTAATTGTTTCCAAATACCAATATAGAGGGGACTTAGTAAGAGATAACATGAATTTTTCATATGTTTCCCTTTTTAGGTTTTCATCCTAACAAGTTTTTCCATTTAGTTTTTTATCGCTCAATATTTCCAAAATAGTATAGTGTGTAGGTTTAGCGAGCAGAGACTCGACTTTTTTCCAGATTTACCTTTGTATGTTTTCAGTCTGGTGAGCAATATGTATCTTTTTTTATGGGAGATTTAAAGTCAGGAATGTTATTCTAATAAAGATAGTATTTTAGGTCAAATAGCTTTGCCCATGAATTTTGATATTATAAACTAAACAAGGCTTGATGGCTAGGAAGGATCCGATTTTCCTCAGATAGTTACAAGGGGAATCTTGAGTCATGATTTTTATAGTCACAAAATCTAAAATTACAATGTATAATAATAGAAGAGGTCTTTTCCGAGAATGATGTTACCTCTATTTGACAAACCCGTTATCGGGGATATATTATGCAGGGCCAAATAGGGCATGTGATTCATAGACAAACACTGGAATCCTTAGGCTGATAGTCCTATTATATGGGTGACATGATTCAAGGACAACTTGGGGAACATAATACATAGTCTTCCAAAGGATCTCTCAATAATTTTGACATTCTACTACTGATAAACAATGGGGTTTAATATTTGGATGTCTTGAGACCACAATGGGTGGATTTTCAAGGGAAAGGTGGATTGAAATAAAGGGTACCATCTGTGCCAACATATTCCATGAATGAGGAACCACTCTTTTACAAATTTAGTGTATGAAGAAGGGTATATTTTTCATAAATGGTATTTCAGATATTTTTCTATGCAATTTAAATTCATACATCAATGACATTATGTCGTGCAGTTTCAAGTCATGCAGTAAGGATATAAAGGGGTTTTAGATATTATGTTATGAAGTTTAAAATCATATAGCAAGGATATTATGGGGATATTATGTCTAATTTCATGTAGGAATGGAATTAAAGGATTTTAATTAAGGTATTTATCTATGACCAATGATTTGATGGTTTTCCAATTCTTGGAATTTTTTTTGGAAATCTGCTACCATATTCAGGTATAGAAAGGAATAATTGTAAGCTGTGATTTGAGGATTTTTGAATTTGAAGAATGACATGGGAAAATGGATAATTGAATTTAGAGGTGGTCTCTTCCATGAATGAAGTTACCGATATTTGAAAAACCTGTTATAGGGGATGTATTATATAAGACCAACTAGGGAATTTGTTGTATAACCAAACACGTGAATCCTTATGATGACATTCTTGTTATGTAGATTAATTTTAGGTAAGGCCAACTAGGGAATGTACTGCATAGTTAGGTAAAGGTGATCTCAAGAATTTTGACATTCTATTTTCTAAAATTTGATGAATTCTTATAGAGATTTAGATCTTCAAAAGTAAGAAATCTAGTTTAAGGAGAAAAGTACTTGAATACCGAAGGGGTATTTCCAGTCTTGATTTCTAAAGAATATGAGAAATAGTCTCTCTATGAAGGTCTGACTCAATCTTTAGAAGTGTGGTGCTTGTAGTTTTAGGTCATATGACTATGACTATAATATTAGGGAAACTATGGATGATATATGGTTTAATGGCCTAAGGTCATTCCAATATGCTTTGAAAACATGGAGATGGAAAATGTAAAGCAGTGTCTTAAAGAATTTCAGGTTAGGAGAAAGGATATGAGATAAATACAAAAAGGATGACTACTTTAAATTATGGGGCTCCTGTATACAATCATTAAAGATTAAAGGGATATAATAGGCTTCTCCCAAGAACGAAGTTACCGCTATTTGACAAACCCATTATGGGGGATGTATTATGCAGGGCCAACAAGGGAATGTTCTTCATATCCAAACAGTCGAATCCTTAGGCTATAAGGCTCGTTATATAGGTTAATTTTATGCAAGTCCAACTGGGGAACATACTTCATAGTCATGAAAAAAGTGATTTCAAGTAAAAGATATTCTGTCACCTGAAACCGAAGAAAGGTTATGAAGATCTGAAAGTATTTAAAGATTATGAGTATGATGTGAGAAAGGGGCACCATACAAATAATAAATGAAGTGTCTGGAATGATACTGGATATTAATTTAGATCCCCTTACATAGATCATACTCATATTTATAAAAGGGGACATCTATTGTTTACTTGATGGGTTCTCTGTGAAGAGGGACCAAAATAAAAGATCCTATATAGATTCTGATCATATGTAGGAGAGGGGAAATTTTTATTTATCTTATGGATGGGACTTGGATCTGAGGCCCATTTTTCACTAATTATCTCAATTGGGATGATAATAAATACATACATAGTTCTTTTAATACTGTTCATTTTTACATCATGCAGTGAAGAATTTATCCATGCAACTTAACGTCTTGTGGTGAAGACAATGAATTACCAAATGTAGAAATGGAAGGGGAAATATGGATCTTTATAGTTTTATGTCATGTGGTAAGGACATTAGTTTTCATCACATGAAATTTCACAAGACAATGTGGATGAATAAGGGTATAGGGCCCAAGCGTCCCTATGTATCTTGTCGGAGAAAGAATCTATCCACATGTTGTTCTAACAGATACAAGTACATGTGTAAAGTGAAAAATCATATTGGAATTCCTCATGTATATCTAACCCATAAACTGGAGAGTAGAGTATTTTTCATGTTTTTATATGGTTGGGCCCAAGATTGAAAATCTTGACGTTAAAACATATCTCACAGGGGTGAGAATGAAGCCACACATAGTACATGAATAACGGTCCAAGCAGTTTATCATCATGAGGTAAGGACATATAGTGTTCCTTTTAAGGAATTACAGTCAGGACCATTGATAAATCCAATAGGAATTGAGACACCTAATTTATGTAGAAAATTTCTTTACCCAATTCCTAATCCCACATGATATATGCCTGATGTAATAAACAAGGAGAAGGAAATATTTATTCTACAACACAAAGGTAACACAAGTGAAGTGTTGGGGTATGATGATTAAGTGGTGGATGATCTAGGGTATAGGAATCAGGAGTCACTACATATCCTTCTAGATCAATAATCAAGACACATGTAGTTCTTGAAATTGTTCCCCATATCAATCAGGTTTTGATGTGGGGAAGAGGGATTTTTTTAATTTCCAGGGTGATGGCTGAGCCTAAAGTAGGAAGCCTAGGAATCAACACGTATCCCAGCTTTATAAGAATCAACTCACACGTCCTGGAAAATCCTTATATACATATTTGACGCATGAATGGGTAAATGGAAGGGGTTTTACCTTCCAAAAATCATGGCTAGGGCCACGTTTGAAGATCTGGGAATCACTACGTATCTCATTGGGATCAGAATCAAGACTCACGTAGTTCTTGAAATGTTCTATATGATAGTTTGATTCATACAAAGAGGGAAAATTGAGATTTTATTTTATTTATGGATGGAACCATGATAGAATATCTAAGCATAACTACTTATCTCATTGGAATGAGAATCAATCCATACATATTTCTTGGAAAAATATTCCCTATATAGGTTTGACTCAGGCACACATGGAGTGAATGAGATTTTTTTATCATGATTAGACTTAATATCAGAGATTTGTGCTTCACTACATATCTCATTAGGATGAGAATCATGTCATATATAGTTCATAAAGATTATTCTTTATACTAACTATATTTTTATGAGAGGAAAGGGGTTTTCTTAGTAATGGTTGGTCCGGATATTAGAGATTTGGACGTCTTTATGTATCTCATTAGAATGAGAATCAATACATACATATTTCTTTCCATGAAATTTATTATCAAATGGTAATGACATGGATAACATAACATGGAACAAAAATTGTGGATGGACTAGGGGATGAGACCCAGGCATAACTATGTATCATGCTAGGGCATGAATCATGCCACACGTAGTTCTTTGAAGGGTCCCTGTGTAGATCTGATTCTTACAATGGAAGTACAGGGACCTAATTATTAATCATGTATAAAACTATTATTGTAGAATCTAGTATCACTTCGTATCTTACTGGGGTATGAATCAAGACACATGTAGTTCTTAAAGGTTCTCCATGTGCAAGTTTGATTCATATGCACAAGTGTGAAGGGACTTTTTCAAATTTGGAGTTGGACATGAGATATGAGATCTAGGAATCACTACATATCATTCAGGGGAAATAATCAATCCACATGTAGTTCATGAAATGTTCCATGTAGTTTAACTTCATGCGGTATGGATGAAGATGAACCTATGTGAAAAGAACAAAATATTATAGTTGGACTAGAGGATAGGACCCAAGTGTCACTATGTATATTTCTAGGGAAAGAATCAATCCACATGTAGTTCTTTTGGATGGTTCCACACACCAATTTAATGTCTATGTGAGAAAAAAGGGCTTTAATACTTTCCAGAATAATGGTTGGGCCCAAATTACAAGATAGTATGGGAATTAAGACAAATTTTATAGAATGGGTCCTAGTATAGAATTAATTCATATACAAGGAAAGGGGGATTAGTTTCTTTTATGATTGTTTTTGGGCCAATGATACGAGATCTATGTGTCACTATGTATCTCATTGAAATGAGAATCAATCCACACATGGTTCTTAAAAAGGGGTTCCTATGAAGATCTGATTCAAACATAGGAAAAAACGAGGTTCACGTGCCACTAGGGAGTGGAAATGATGTGAGTAATTCTTACACATGAAAGATACTCATCTTATTTTAAGGGAAAAAAATAATTTCAATTTTTTATATCATGGGGGATTTATTAATATCCAAATAATGAGACATTAGACGTAATGTTTAATGTCATGTGGTGAGGAAAAATTGTGTTTTGTAGTTTTAGGTCATTCCACTAGGACCTCATGCCATGTAGTTTAACATCATGAGACAAGGAAGAAGATGATACATAGTTTAATGTCATACAACACAGACGTATGGTACAATGTAGTTTAACATCATGAAAATAGGACATTGGTTGTTACACAGTTTAATAACATGAATCCATGAGGTTGATTGTTATGCAGTTTAACATCATGCAACTAGGAGGTTCTCTTTGTGATTACACAAATTATTTTTTAGGAACATTGAATTTGTTGGAGTTGAAGTGAGTTCTCTGTCCATTTATATTAAAGAATAAGATCCATTAGATTAGAATTTATGTATAGAGTAATATTATTCTTACTTTGGATCATGTTTTTGAGGATTCATTCCTCATATAATTGGATTCACGAGGACCAATACCAATTATCCTTATATGAATGAACAGAGGTGAAATTTATGGTTGAAATCTCTTGCTATTTTATTCTGATATACTTATAAGTGATTAAATGTATGCAATCTCTTTTAATCAAATATATCCATCTCATCTAGTCATTTTTTGGACAGCTCATATGTAGATAACTGATAACAAACAAAAACTAGAAGTGAAGGAAATTGAAATTTAATCATCATAACAACCTCTTTCCCATATAAAAATGATTATGGGATTGACCATGTGGCAGTACGGGTAGTAGTCCTCTAATCCCATAAGGTATTCTAGAATTTATCAGGCTAATAAGTTTTATCTTTATCGACCATCTTATGGAGTATATTGAGAAATGTTTTGTTGAAAGAATATATCTATCCATTTTCCACTGCATGATAGCATAATGAATGATTTGATTTGATATTGTATTCATGATATAACTTCCCTACCATAAAAGAATAGAAATTGGTGTTTTTTCCTTAAATATGGTATGAGGACACCAAATCTGGTAATGTTATTAGCTTTGACAAAGTTAACAATGCCTTTGGATCTGACTTCTTTAAGAGGTATTTTAATATCCCATTTAGAGAAGAAATCAGTAGCAGTAAGGATGTACCTGACCTTCTTGACTATATCTAGAGGGTAAGGTCCCACTACATCCATTCCCCAAGTATAAAATGGCCAGAAATATTTGGCTATATGTAGCAACTCTGGGGGTTGATGAATGAAGTTGGAATAAACCTAGTAGGGATTACACTTCTTAGTGAAATATGTGTAATCATGCATCAATGAAGGTTGAAAATGTCAAGGCCTTCAAATTTTATCAGAAAGTATGTACCCAGACTGGTGGACACCACATGATCTTGCATTTACTTCTTTCACTACATCCACAGTTTCATATACATCAATGCATTTGAGGAGAATTTTTTTTCAAAGCCTCGTCTATACATGATCTTCTTGTGATTTGGGCTATCATAAAGTATGAAATTAACTGCTCGTCATTGAACATGATCTTTTCCAACTCTATCCAATGGAAGTACTCTGTCTTAGAGATATTCCATGATGGGTTACATACATCCCATGGTAGGCAAAAATGGTTCAGTAATGGGATTCACTTCACTGATTTCTTCTCTCCTAGTTTGAATAAAAGGTGAAACCATGTGAAGATGAGCAATGATGATGATTGTGTCATCTCAGTTCAGATTCTCCAAGGTTGTGGATCCATTTTAAAATGCACCATATTATGAATTTTGTGACCACATAACATAATAAAATGTTGGTTATGAGGGAAATTCTACCATTAACCCTCATACATAACCACGTTGGGTTATTAATACTTATTTCATGATGGTTTAATCCCCATTGATCTATTTGATTTTCAATTCTGAATCACCCTTTACCTCTAGGTAATCCACGGGTACTTTGAGTTCTAATTGCAGTCTTGCAATGAGAGCATGATATTCTACCTCATTGTTGGGACCACCTTATGATAACAAGAAAGAGTATGGAAACACTAACATTTCTAGGGAGATATTCACAATTCAGTTCCAAATTTATTGAGCTTAGGATCTTTTATTCTCTTCCCTATAAGACATATGGAAGAACCATAAAAGTACATTTCTTATGTTCAGGGACTATCATGGATAGAGAATATTTATTCATTATGAAGTTTAGTATTTAATGATGTTTATTTCACAGATGGGTGTTCAACAAGGAAATATTCCATGTATTGGACTTTTACTTCATTCTTTGGAACAAATTTTATATCAAACTACTTTAAAATAACTTCCCACCATACAAAACATCCTGTCGACCTAGGGTGACTAAGGATAAATTTGATCAGGTTATTGCGAGAGGCCAAATAGACCTCATGATGCTGTAGGCAGTGCCTCAACTTCAAAACTGCAAAGATTAATGCTAGCCATCTCTTTTCAACATCATAATATCAAGTCTCTTTGTTGATCATGGTTCAACTGAGATATTAAAGTTTCTTTTAATTCCCAACATCATTTTTTTGTGCAAGGAAAGCGCCCAGTGATCGCTCCAAGACTATCACATAAAGAATGAGTTTTTTCCTTCAATAGGTTAAATCAATATCAGTGGACTCGAGAGGTATTTCTTGAGGGTATCAAATGCCTTTAGATGTCATTGGTCCATTGATATGTGATGTTATAAATATTTTCATGACTTATTATATACTCCATTTACTGATGTTATTAATATTTTCATGACTTATTATACACTCCCTTTTTTATATTCCCTTGTAAATGTGTGTTTTCATTTCCTTCCATGTTTCATTTCAAAAAAATGTGTGCATTTATTTTTCTATGTTGGTGTTTTACCCATATTGTTCACTCTCTTGGAAATTATATTCCTACCATCCCATAGCCATAGAAAAACCATAAAAAAGACCTCTTGATTTTTGATCACTTTAGGATAGGGAGTGGAAGGTGAGATCTCTTTCAAACTCTATGATTTTCACTTTTAGTTGGTGAATGAGTGAAGATCATTAAATTAATTTTATCATCTCGAGAGGAGTAAGTTTTGTGTGCCACTATTTTCCATTTCTAAATTTGATCATGAAAAAAATGAATTGTTTTTGAAAAATTGTTTCTATAACAACTTGTGGTGGAATTCAATATGGATGAGTGATATTTTCTAAACCTCCATGATTGAGGAAAACAAAATTTTAATATTTGATGGCGAGTGAAAATGTTTTTTGTCATATTTTTATATTCGTTTCACATGAGGACATTCAAAAGACTAAGTGTGCGGGAGATGATGTTATTAAAATTTTCATGACTTATTATATACTCCATTTACTGATTTTATATGCAATGTGCATATTTTGTGTGAAATATTAATATTTTAATACTAAGTATAATTTTTGAGCATTTTTAGAAGTAGTCCAATTGAGTCAGTTTACTAATTTATTTATAACTCTCCCCTTAATGATCCTAATTGTCTAGTTCATGTTTTTTAGGATTCTTAATTCAATATAAAACATTTAATTAGAAGTGATCAAGGGATAGTACTTTCATTTGAAGGCCCATATGGACTACACAAGATGACCCAACGAATTTGTGAAGAAACTAGACTAGCCATGATGATTAAGTTAATGGTCTCAATATCGAAGCCCAAATTTTATGAAACTCCACCATATGTTCTTTAATTGTATAAAATAATCTTGTATAAACCTTCAGGGACCAAATCCAAGAACAAAGGGCCCAAATGAAGCTTTGAATTCCAACCCACCATTCTGGATGGGAATTAAAATATGGACACTATTCATGACATATCTCATGATGTAGTCCTAAATTCAAGCTGATACGTTTTAATGTGGAATAGGAGATATAGGTGGCTTACTTTATTGAAGAAATAATTAGTATTTGAAGTAATATTACTATTCCAAAATCCATTCACATTTTGGCATTCCAAAAAGTATGGATTGAAATGTACAGTTTAACTTTGTTTAAGAACACCACCCTAACTTTGGATCCATAAGTCCAAATGCATCCAAATTTTGAGCGTATTTGGCCAACATTATTATATAAAATTTTGAAGAAGGAGATATCTCGAGATTCGGCTATCTGGATGTCCAAATCATCCAGCCAAGTGGACGGACAGATTGGGAATGCAAACCATCCACTTCCTTGGGCTATAAATACATCCCCCTCCTCTCCTTCAAAGGAGTTGGCATTTCAGAAGAGAGAAGCACATATTGTCACATACAAAGCCTTGAAAAGCATTTGGAGGACCTTCTATACTCATGTTCTCACTTGATAGACCTTTCCTCCTCTCTTTGTTTTCATTTACTTTTCTGTTCTTTGTTGTAATCTTGTAAGTCATTGTTTTTGTAATTCTATTTTAATGAAAGTTTCTTCTTCAATATATATTTTTATCATCCAAATTATTTATTATAATAATAATGTTCCTAAAATATTATAAATCAAGTTAAAACCCCTTCCCTTATTTTTCTTCCTCATTCAATCTAAAGTCTATTTTTAATTTTAATTATTGTTTGTGTATGTGTTCGATGCACCACTCTTTTTTTATCCCTTTCTTTTTCTTCTATTATTAATTTATCATAATAATAATTATAACCAGATTATTAATAATTTAAATTTATTAGTAAATATAAAATTGGGGTGAGTTATAATTTGGGGTGGTTAAGTGATTGGGAGCATTAGCTCGTTGGATATTCTTTAAATTAACATTTTGTATGTTAAACATAGAGTTTCATGGATTAATGAAAAAATTTGTTCAACGTGTGGTTTCCATTGATAATTGGAACCATAAATACACTACAATAAACAAGTTCTAATTGAGTTTAAAACCCTAAGATAAGTAAAATCTTTGATTAAATCCTTAACACATAGGAATTCCAATCAACTTTATCTTGTGAAGTGGGTGTTAATTTAAATAAAATTTAAAGAAAATCTCAAGGATATCACAAGCTTAACTCCCTAATAGTGAACTCACCCCAATATTTATCAATTTTTTAAATCAATATCAATCTATAAATCATTTCATAAGCTCTATAAAGAAACCCCCCAATCACAATACAATAAACTAGAAACAACCGGCTATTAAGAAGTATCATCACCGAGGATTCGACCCGAGTGCTGGTATACACATTAGCAGAGCACTGGAACCTTGACCGGTCGATAGGCAAAAATCGGCCACGCATTCAATATGTGACCCCATTATTCATTAATTTGGTGAAGGGTAAACACTTACCTACTAAATTGGATATGAAGCATCGGGTGTAGGAAAAGTTTCCTTGAAGTCCTCTACAGTATTTCAAGTTTTGAGGAGGTGACATTACAAGTATAGATATAGTATTCTTGGGATCGAATTTGATATTTCTATGGATTATATAAAAGATGAGAAATTTTCACGAGGTTACCCCAAAATCACATTTCAAGGGGTTTATATTTAGATTATACTGTTGAATCTTGATGAATATGGTCTCTATGTTAGTCAGGTGATCAAAAAACTGTATGAATTTTACCATTAGATCATCAACATAACATTTAATAAATTTACCCTTGAAGGGTTTGAAGATGTGGTGCATTACATGTTGATATATCACACCGTAATTCTTCAATGTGAAGGACATTAACCAATAAAAAAATTCCTTGGGGGGGATTTAAAGGCTATAGATTATACATCTTATGGGTCCATATAGATTTGGTTATATCCAGAGTAGACATCCATGAAGGATAGATCTTCATAGTCATATATTGCATCAACAAAGAGTTCTATTATTTGAAATGTGAAGTCATCTTTGGGAGAATGTGAGATGAGATATCTGAAATCAATGAAAAATCTTAATTTCTTATCCTTCTTTTTTCACCAGGCCAATATTAGCTATCCAATTTGGATATTACACCTCTAAAATGAAGTCTGCTTTGATAAGCTTGTCGACTTTAACCTCAATTTTTGGAGGCGTGAGTCAAGTGTGTTCTCCTTGTTGCCTGCTTGTATCCGCAATGCTCTTATAGAAATCCCAAATGCTGGGTGGCCACTTTGGGGTCAAGACCTAGAATTTTTGTATAATTCAAGGAAAATGAATCCCCGTGCTTCTTCAAAAAGGAAGTATACATATATTCTTTTTTAGAAGTCTTGGACACACTAATCAGAGTGGGGGTACATGTCATCCTCTATACCCAAATTTATTTCTCTGAGTTCATCCACAATGGTGGATATTCCTTCCTCAAATTCTAGAGGGGCATCCCTGAGGTCTTCTTATTACTCTTCATGTGTTTATTATTCTACCTCTACTTGAAGGGTATGTGATGAAGAAATGCTTTCAGAACTAGGGGGAGTTGGTATTTTGACATCTTTTCGAGAAGGAAACCATCTCTAGACAAACTAATGATGAAGGGTATTTTTTAAGTTCTAAAGGGAAGATAATGGGATGATAATCAGAATCCCTATCTTTTTCCATGAGTGCAATAACTTTTTCCATCCTGGATGATGAAGCAGAGACTTGGTGAAGTTCGATGGATGGAATGAAGACATCTCTATTTAAGATTTTATCACTTCTTAGTGAATAAATTATTTCTCCAATGCTATCAAGATCAGTTTCTACAACTGACATTATGGAATCCATCAGATGAGTTCATGGATTTGGGACAACAATTTCAATTTTATTAATGGGAAACACATAATCTACACTAAGATTCTTGAATGGGTTAAATGAGATCTTTTCTAGACCATTTAGTGAATTGATTCAAGTAATATCATTTTCCATAGATAGTTTTCCCTTCATGTGGTAGAACTCCACATTAATGTACTGAGATTCATAAGTTTTGAATGGGTTCTTATCACCATGAAATGTCCCAATTTGACCATTGGAACAATATTTGAGACATTTTTTATACAATGAAGGAATAACTACATGATGATTTATCCAAGGTCTCCCTAATATAATGTTGAAATTTGTATCTTGCTGGACAACCATAAACTCTAAATTTGATATGAGATCCCCAAACTGAGTTTTGAGCATAATATCATTGAGAGGTTCTTTCTCATTATTTTTATAACCCTATAACAATAACGTGGAGGGAGATAAGTGGGATTTAGTGAGACCCAATCAGTGAAGCGTCCGAATAGGAATGAGGTTGACCCCTGATCCATTATCGATGAAGGCTCGTTAGATGTTAATATAATTGATCTTTCCAGATCAATAAAAGGATTTTATTTTTCCATGTATGACAAAATCCTCATCCTAGTTCCTAAAAGATATGATTTCATGGCATTCTTCTTGGTCATTCTCTATATAGTAAACCTTTGCGGCAGAAACCTTGGTTTCAAACTCTTGAGGGTTCTCAAAGATCTTTTTATAGATTTTGAGCATCTAGGATTGATAGTTTGGTTGGTACATGGGACAATTGCTTTAACACTTCATACATATGCTCCAGAGGTCTGCATTTCCCAATATAAAGATTCTATTTTGCCGGTACCTTGGACGTTTATGCTTCTGATGTAAATGTAGCATTTTTTGGGGCATAAGTTGGAAATACTTATACTCTTGGTGGATTAGGCTGGCTAGGTCTACCCACTTACTGAGTAGGTGGTGTTATATCCTCTAATAAATATTCCAATATGACTATGTTAGGTCAGAACCTATCATGTGTGGGATAATTACCTTTTTCTTATTGATCCTACTAGAGGGCTCTCACACGAGTTTCTGCTACATAAACAGTTTGAGTAGGGGTGTAGTTGGAGTAGTGGATTATGACATACCCATGCCTTCCACTGTATTCTAGACCTTGAAAACCTCTTCATCTAGTTCCCCAATCAAGTATTGGGAACTTAGGTTCATTATTAGAATCATTATTTTCATAGGGATATGTTAAGTTAATGACATTAATGGAACTGAAGATCAGCTCCTCATCTGATGAAGATTCTTCCCAACAGGCCAGTTTATGTTATTCCATTTGGCGGGGCGGTGCCCCTAATTTTGAGATGGTTGGAATGAAATATTATAAGGCAATATAAAACTTTGTACTTGACACAAAAACTCATATTATTTTTCTTCATCCTAATTATCCAGACCATGTGGCTTCACTGTGATCTAGACTTCAGAGGACTGGGCTTTAGATGAAGATGGATTTACTGTAATGGAAGCAGAATGAGACACATTTGGTTGTTTTAATTTTTTTTTGTATAATGAAATGAGTTAGGTTGATTGTTTTCCTAACCATCCAATCATAAAATTTATTATCATTCTTACTTTTTAATTCCTTCAATTTTCCTTGCTTATTTGGATCAGTAATAGTAACACATGCTAGTTGGGCTAGTGATTTTTTCATCTTCACTTTCCTGGAGTCCGCTATCTTTTGTAGGTGGTTATTAAAAACAAAACACTATGGTATGGGGTACCCCAGAATTTCATGGAAGGGGAAATAGTTTGGGAGGTCCTCGTCTCCTTTGTTAGGTTTCTTTGTCCTTGGAAACTGAACTAAGTTGTTATCCAAAGTAAAGACAAAGTATCTGTGTACATGGTCATTTAAAAAATAATAGGCATTGTTTTTAAAATCCTTAAACTATATTTCACTTTTATATTTTTGATCATCTTGATGAGGTGGTCATTGTTGATGATTCTCGTGAGGTTGAGCCTTATGGTATAATGAGGGCTTTGAAGTTGGAGTGGGTATAGGGGATTGCTTAAGTGTAATTTAAAAAGCCTCTTATTTTCTTTCTCTTCTTCATGGAGCTGATTAGATTACTTGGTTTTTAACTCAAGTTTCTATTATGGAGTTTTCCACCTGTTGTGAAATTGATCCCTTGTCCTGAAACCCACCTGTGTATTTCAAATGGATTAATAGTGTGCCCAATGCATCAGAGATATTTGCTACGCGAATGGGTAGAAACACTTCTTAAGGGAGTGATATATTCAAGGAGTCTTTTAATCCTTTCCACTGAGTAATGAAATATGAAACTATTTCATTATCCCTTTGATTTCAGTTCGTAAGATCAAAAATCATCGTCTTCTGCAATATTGAACTGAATTTGAAAAAAGATTATGATAGAGATATTATCATCTAGTGATTGATCAACACTGAAAACTTGTGTACCATACAAAGGTTGGCCCCTTGCAATGATTGTACAAAGCATATGAGTTTCACTACATCCAATTACTCAGGTGTCCCTATAATAAGATTACATTAAGAGAAGAAATGCATCAATTTCTCCTCCAGTTCTCATGAGCTATTGAAGATTGGAAATGTGGTATTCCCAAAGTGTGGTAGGGGAGGGGTCAGATAAACCCATTCGAGATAAGCCATATTTTATGGTTGTATTGGTGCAATCCATCCTTACATATATTCCAATCGCGTCATAAATGAACCAATGATATTAATAACCATTCGAGGAATATCTGGATGAGATGGGATCTATATAGGTATAGTAGCTCGATCCAGAACTGGTGCGACAACAGGAAAGACCCCTGGTGGTGGTGCTATTGGTATTTGCATTGGATAGCCCATGGGGGAAATCCTATACGGATGTGATTGACCCTAATATTGCTATGTAACCAATATAGTTAATTCAGTATCCACATCAGGATTTAGAACAAACCCTTTTTTCCGAGTTACTCCTACTAGAAGTAAATGTTGAGGATTTTCTTGTGGAGAATATCTTGCAGAATTATTGCTTCGAAGTAACTTTCCATTGAGTCTTCTCAACTACTTTATCTATTTATCTTACCGAGAAAATATTTAATCCAAAGAATAATATTGGAACTCTTCAAGGAAAAGGTGAGACTTAGTCTAGAATTTTCATTTTTCCCTATTAGGTTCCTTTTGAAATGGTGGAGGTGAACTATTTGAGGGGATTCCTTGATTCTGGTAAAGCCTCTGGTTTCTGGTATGGACACCACCTTCATTTTCTTTGGTATGAACTGTATTATAAACAAGAACTTAATCTTATGACTCCCTTGAACTGGACTCACTTTCTGGAGGATATTCCATGATGGAATTAATTACATTCACTGACACATAATACATCAATGGAATTTTGTCAGTATCTTGGTGAGATCTCTTTCTCCTTCATTCTCCATGAGAATTGTTTATCCTATTTGATGGTTCTATGATAACGTTTTTGAGGAAAATAACCTGAAGGGAACCCTTAAATAGTTTAGTTGTGAATTATTTTTTTGGATTCTTCCATTATAATGAGAAAACATACTTCCACCGAGGAGGGGATTGTGAATTGGAAAAATCCCCCATTTTTACAGACTGGTGTAGTTCTTGTTCTTCTTTATCAACCCTTCATACTCTGTTTTTTGGATTTGAGGGTTGGGTTAAAAAGGTACCCAACACTACAGGTATGGGTGTCTCCGGAACTATTATGGAAGATATCAGTGGAACTGATCCTCTAATTTTACAAGTTATGGTCCAAACATTGGCGAGGTGCATTATCCAGCACCTACTAAAATTGACTTTTCAAAATACTGGTGTGATTTTTCATACATTTTTGCAATCTGATGACTGACATCCTCAAAGTGGGAGTCCTACTCAATATTCTCATATTCTTGATTCAAAATTATCTCTATATCATGCTCTCCTTGGGCCTGACATTTGTGGAATTCGGTTGAGGCATGTTCTTGCTGAGCATCTCTTCGGTCTTGAATAAGATTTTCTTGGTGTAGCTGGCCTAGGGAGATAACATTGCATAAGACAACATTTTGAAGGATTTTATATCTTTGAAATGCAGTAAAATTGAATGCAGTTTGTGTACCACATCCTCTGATATAAACACCTTATGGGGTTTCTGCAATCAATTTCTACAACTTCTTTAATACCTCAAGGCATGCACATTGAAGGTATCCCTCCTGCTTCTTGATTTTTGGATATCGGGAAACCTGGCAAGATGTCAAGTCAATTTGGAACTAAACCCATTATATAACCTTTACATGACTTGGATAGTCATCATAAGGCAATAATTTCTCCTTGAGATAAAGAAGAGTTTTTCATATATTGAGGAAAATATCATGAATGTAATCTTCTTCCAACATTTCTGGAATGTTGCATTGAGGGTGTCCAATGACCAGAACATGAATGGTAATTCCTTTTTTTTCTAGTTTCTTCCTCATATTCAAAATATAGTCTTCATATTTCATAAATGTTTTCTCAACCTGGTCTGACCAGAGTGGAAAATTATTAGTTATTTTTCCAAAAACAATGGGATTAGTTGGTATTTCATCTATTGTACTCAAAGGTAAGTGTCCCAAGGGTGGATCAGAGAATGACCATTTCCTTGGTCTATCATTCAGCTCAGAAAGTATTTTAGCTACTAGTGACAAGGAATCAGACATGAATGGCCTTGTATTTACATGTTCCTCAATATAAGAAGGATTTCTAATCACTACATTGTAAGATGGATAATTCTATTGAAAATGTGAATCACTAATATAGAGAGAAATTTCATAGCAAACATCATCAGGGGGAGGACCATCATGGTGGATTACCGAAGGGGATAGATCCACTTTTTTCTTGGTCTTCTGGCCACATGGCGGGTTTTCATGGATCTCATAATAATATAGCATCTCAAGATTGACCTAATTATCATGAAGAAATTCTTATCGAAGAAGTGTCCAATGAGGACCTTCAGCATTACTACTACGAATCTCATAATTTGGTAATGTAAGGGTAGGATCTTGAGCCATAATAGATAAATGTATGAGATATTCAAGAACTATAACATTAAGAGGATCCAAATGATAGATCGAATCATGATTCTATAAGTGTGTTTGGTGATAATTCTTCATAGACACCTTCTTACATGTAGTTGGGCCACTTTCTAGGAGACGTGGTTATCATGGGTTAGTATTTATGCCTACCTTAGAGTGGACATAAAAATAAGTAGATTATTTTTAATTAGAATGGGTGTATGTGCTAGATCCAGTTGTTCGTATGATATGGGGGAATGCGCCCCATAACCCTCCTGGATTGGAATAGAGGTGTTTATTTTCTCTGGGATGGAATGCTGATGAGTCATCACAGGTATGAGAATAGAATTATGTGTTCATAACTTTGGTACTACTGAATTTTACATTATGATATTCTGGGAAGCTTCCAGGATATGGGTAGGATTTTTTATTTTCCCTTTCACAAAAAGTAAAATGTGATTGGTGACTTCAGCAGCCAGAATTGTAATATATTTCCATTTCGTATCCATATTAGTTGTATCTATATACTCCTACCCCCTTTCTTATAAGTGGATACAGAAAATACTCATCTATGGGGGTGAAGAGTTGAGTTTTCTGTCGGTTTGTCATCGGAGCTTTCCGACTGACTTCTCTGGGTGCTACCAAACAAGATTTTTGGCAGGCTTGATGGATGCTGGTAGGTGTATTTTACTATTAGCTCTTTGTCACCATGCATGGTCAATGGAATTATTTATGTTCTTCCAAAAGGGACTGTTGGATGGATTGGTGAGTACAGGCAGGTGTATGTTTCAACTTGCAAGTTGCCGCCACATTTGGTTTGCAGGATTCTTTGAATGTAGCAAGGTGAGTCTGCTGATAGGATGATAGATTGGTAGTAGGTATACCTACATACTCATGATACTACACTATATTTAAATGGTGGTATTGGTTGGGCACCTCCATAAAAGTCTCATGGCTAACAGAATGAAGGAAGATGAGTGTATGTGCCTGCTCGCTATTTTCCACAAAACTGGGTTAGTGGACTTCTCTAGAGGGGGAAATGGTATAAACATGCTCCCAGTTATCCAGTTATTTTCCCTAATGGGTTTTCTTGTGTTCCAAAATCTGAGGGACCTGGGCCAAATAGCCAAAGATAACACCCTCAACATGTTGAGGGTTTTCTTCTATGTGGTGATGGCGGTAGTGATTGTTGTTATGATCCTTCAGAAAGTAACCTCGTGCCTTTGAGACGAGGCCAGATGTGGCCTCTTGGTCAACCTCCCTAATATACAGATGGGAATGGTTATTGAATTTCGAGGATAAGCTCCCAAAATAGTCTAAGACAGTGGTTTCCCCATTTTCTTTTAGACAACTGGTCATTGATGACTAGACGATCGACGATTATTGTTAATATGGAGGGCCAGTCGAGTAGGATCCAAGGTCGGTATAGTATCATGTAGGTGGTACTCTTGGACTAGTACACTAGAGACTCATCATTGAAGATGCTGAGTCGGTGATGGAGTCCCCCAAGCGGACGAGGATCCAGCTTGAGCAACACCCAAGGAATTCATGGGTGCAAAAATTAAGGATTCCATTTAGAATGAAGGGAGTTCTTGGAAGAAAGTTCCTATGTATTTGAAAAATACAAACAAAGAACTCCAGAAAAGAACCATCTTTTGGATGAACACATTCATGATTGATTTCCTTTTCTGGGACTCCTTTATCAATTGATATGGGCTTGAAATATGGGTACCACTATCATCTGGGTTAAGGATTCACATGGGGTTCACTTTTTTTATTCCTTCGGAACCTAGTTTCTGGTTAGGAATCAATATTTCTAACCTATTTCAATGGATTTGTTTATGAAATTAGAAACACCCAATTTTTATGTATCCAAAAGGAATTTCTTGCTAAATATGAGAGTTCATCAGGTTTATTATCCTATGATACTTAAGAACTCTCATTGGTCGAGAGGAAGGGAGGTCTGGATCATCACACCCTTTTGGGTTGAATTTTTTTCTACTCCGGTAACCTCTTATAGATTTAATATATTTCATGAATCATTAATAATTTACCAAGAATAATGTAGGTTTTATTTAATATTTTCAAAAAAATTATTAGCATGTGTAGAATTCAGAATCATTCATATGTATTCAAGGTTCTTAATCAATGGATATATCTTTATGTATTAAAGGTTCTCCAACAATGGTATCCTCTCATATACTACATAGATATTCTTTGGTCATTATTATGAAAATGTTGTTTTTTAATCCACTCAGTGGGGAACTCTTGAATTTTATGGTTATCTGGGTAGATGAATGTCACTCTCTAATTTATCATCATCCAAGGAGATAGAAATTTACTTTGGAATTTATTTCCATCTAGGTAGATGTAAATTTACTCTGGATTTTAATCTCAACCTGGTAGATGAAAATTTACTCTAGATTTTATTATCATCCATGTAAAAAAAGGTTACTCTAGAGTTTATGTTTATCTAGGGAGATAAATTTTGTTTTTATGTTGGGATAAAACCCATAGGTGGTATTCCTACGTATCATTGTGAAAGGAATCAGAACCCATGTAGTTTAGGGTCACTTAATGGGAAACATCATAACTTTTAAGGTCATGTGATAAGGAAAAAACCATATAGTTTATTGTCATGTGGTAAGTAAATATAGGTGGAAGGTTTCTAGTCAAATATTGGTGTCGAACTTTTGCCAAAGCAGCCTAAGGAAATTGGAAGGAATATGGGATCCCAAGTAGAATTAGACACTAATGGGGATATGATCTAAAGAGAACATGGTTGATTTTGAATATTGGGTTTGAACCTCAGAGACGCTTCCTACATATCCCGTTTGGATGGGAATAAAATCCCATGTAGTTTAGTAAATATCATAGGGGATTATGGACCATTGAGAGAAATAGGTTGGGGCTTACTCTTAAAAAGGATTCCCTTGTAACAGGGTCCATGAAAAATTTATTAACTCATGGAGATTTTTGGATCTTTATTTTAGGGCTTATTCCTTAGGGGGATTCCCAAATTAAAGGAATTTTGGTTGGATTCATGAGGAGGATGTCCAGTGTGCTCGAGTCCTATGTGATGTCTTCGTATGTATCCTAGTTATGGTGGGAGCCAGAGTTAACATAGTTCATTCCATTTAGGGATTACACCTAGGAAGGAGGCTCATTGAGGGGAGAATGATATCTCATTTCATGGATGAGATGATGTGGAGATCGAGCCTTGATAAGGCTTCCTATGTATCCTAGTTATGGTGGGAGTCAGAGTTCTCATAGTTCATTACTTCAAGTGGATGTTGTGGTCATTACAAACCTCTAAGATTATATGATTCATGCTCAGTGTGTGAAATAAGAGGATGTGAAAGATTTAACAAACCACACACTTTCTCCTCCACTAAAGAAGGAGGTAAGGCCTATAGTAGAAGAGGTCATGGATACGACACTTCCCCCTATTATATTTACATTGGATGTGGTTCCAATGTAAGTAAGGGTTCAAGGTGAAGGGTGTAGAGAGGAGAAATACTATAACATCCTACACGAAAGGTTATGGGAGTACACCTAGATGGATGACCTAAAACGGGACCCGTAGTGGGGAGGGAGGCTTCTCATTTTTCTAAATGGAAAAGGAAGTTTGATCCTCACCCTCCCTTCCTAGGACCGAAGGCTCTGAGTCTTAGAGATGCAGAGGAGAGGATATATTCATATCCACAGAATCCATGAACGATAACTCCTAAACCTTGTCCCTATGGTAAGGGTCTATGTTACTATAGATATAAAAATTGATGGACACCCTGAGGACCCTTACCCTTTTGTAGGAAACGTATGGGATACCACTGGAAAAAGATATCCAAATTAAAATGGGAGACACACAGATGTTCCTTTCTCTAATATTTGTTAAAAATTGAGGTCTTGGTGGATTTTTCAAAATAATCCCCTTTAATAAAGGAATCCAATAAAGGAGAGGCTCTTCCATGAGTGTATTTGAAGGAGACGTCATGAAATTACCAAGAAAGATGAAGGGGTGAGGTGAACCAAGAAAGGGCGCTCAAGTCAGTAGAGTGTAGGTATGTGGAATTCAAGTAGGCTATGGTGAATTGGTTTCACCTTAAGTGATGAAAAACATAGATTAATAGACTTCGGAGTGACTTTGATCAATCCTTCAAGATTATTCATAGGTATTCCCTGAACTGGGGCATAAAAATTCATGGTTGAGGAAGGGAGGTCACATAAGTGTTCTTAAATGAGGGTTTTGAGAGAATGATTTTTTCAAGTGTTGTTAATTTTTAACCCTTGGAGAACCAAAGTCTAAATATCCCCCATTAATTCAATTTCTCTAGGTGTTATGAAACTACCTTAGAGGATTAATAGGATTTGGGTGAAGCACTAGGGAGATAAAAGAAGTAATCGTGAGTTAGGGAAATTAGACTATAAAAATGAAGGCCCCAAGGGTCTATTTATAGAAAATTATTATACCACTACAGGTGATTCAGGATACCATGGGCGAACTCAATTTTTATCCTTTGAAAATATTTAAATTCTACATTAGTTTTCTCTTCCTTTTTTAGAGGCATTTTTCTTTGTCACTTTTTCTTCCATGTGAAGGAACAGAGTGTCAATAACGTCGTGAAAAGAGTCAAAGTTTCAAATCTAAGAAAAGATACGTGTGACATATGCATAGATTAAAAATTAGTAGAGAAAACCATGGATCAGAATTACATGATGTAACTTATTATTACATGTTATGTAATTTTTTACCTATAAATATAATAGTACACACACTAGATTTTAGAGGATCTAGAGTAGATAATTTTATTTATTTTCAGTCCTATCTCATTCCCTACTACTACCTCTACCCCAAAATATAAATTTCATAGTTTTCTTTTATTTTTTTACTTTAATAAATGCATCTTGAGTTTTTTTTGCATCGTTATTCATTCTTTCTTACAGCGTCATCTTCGTTCATCGTTGTTCCAAGAATCGATCATCAATGAACTTTTGTTACACTCATTCCTGTTCCTACTTCAATTAAGTAGTTAATTGAATTGTGTTTGATTCAAGATCTATATTTATTTTCCCTAGTTGCATGTTCATAAAATTTTGTTAACTTGAATAATTTCATGTTTTTCAACCATTTAATCTCAATTTTTGTTGGCATGTAAAGCATGGCTTCAATTCATCGATTATTTTCATTTAATCCTACCATTAGTGGCTAAACCACCTAGAATAGGGATTGAAATTAAGGGTATAAAAAATCAATAAATATATAATTCTAAAACATAGTAACCTTAAGGACATGTAGTTAGGATAAATAATAATTATCGATCCAATTCCTTCGAACATTAATGACCATGAGACATTTGGATTAAGGACATTATACTAGTTGATGTGGATTAGGCTATGACCAATAGCCTAAGACACTTTCTTCCTTAGGAGATAAGATTAATCTATCTAGGTTGAGACTATCTCCAGACTAAGGAATAGTAACCTCTTAGGTAGAACTAATTCATTTGACCATAGTCAACTAGTAATCTATGATTTCTTCCTAGCCTAAATCTTAGGGTCCTACCAAGTTAGAATTAAGGATATCATTTCTATAGAACTCCAAAATTGATCTTGATTCCTTCATTATTCTTGAATTCAAATCATGAAATATCTAGAAATAGTTTTCCCAAATTGAACCAAATTCATAAGGAATCCCACTCCAAATGGTTCCAATACAAAGGTTTTCATCGCTAGCCCAATTCCCAATGGGATCGAGAACATATTATTGTAATACTATGTATCAGTAGTATGTGATGTTTGGGAAATAATCAAATAAAATATGATCGTATCCCACATAAAATAAATGATGCATGTGGGAACGTCAAATTTTGGCATCATTATCAGGTAACTATGGTTGTGATTCACATAAGAAACCATTTGGAAAATTCCAAGGATTACATATCCCTTAACCCCCACCTCTCTTCTTTTCTTTTGGATTCCGCCATTTTCCTACTTGTTGTGAAATAGGGAATGCATCAGGGCCCTTCAACTCATTCAGGGGGCCTTAAGCACAAGAATAGTTATCCTTTGATCGAAAAATTGAATGGTATCTATCTTTATGAAGCCTATCAAACATGGATGACTAGAACAGTCCAGCATGACCCAACATTTCTAACCCTCCAAACATGCAACAGTTAGTTCTTAGAGAGAATCTGGTGTAACAAGAGTGAACCATCATGGAGTATGGATTTACATTAATTCATGGTGATACAAAAATCATCGTGCATACTCATATTTAAGCAAACACATTTGAAATAAATCATGGAATCTTTCAAATGATCCAGAACATGGGATAGTTTAGTGCGCTCCAAAGTGAAGATCCCCATGAACACATCTCAAACTTCTTAGAAGAATGTGATACCTTTGGCAACCATTGAGTATCATCTGATGCTAGTATAATTCACATATTTCTCTTATACCTATAAGAAAGATAAAAGGATTGGATCAAGTGTCAAGATCCATAGTCAATAATGACTTGGGATGATCTATCCAAAAAATTCATAGACAAATAATTCCCACCAATATGAACTTGGAAGCTGTAGAATGACATTCAAAACATTACTCAGATTGATAGAAAGTATTTATGGGATGTTTGGGATAGATTATAAGAGTTGATGAGAAAGTAACCGCACCATGGAATAGACATGTGGATCCAGCTCCAAATATTTTACCAAGGCCTCCATCTAGTTTCACACACAGTTTTTTGGTGCTACTGCTGATGGTAGAATTATGTTCAAGACACCTGAAGCTGGAAGATCCATTTTGGATGAAGTCTCTCACAATTCTGGCCTATAGAAGAGTGATCATGGACCACCTTGGAATGGTATCCACCAAGTCAAAGAGAATAATAAACTAGATTCCTAATTTAAAGAACCAACAAAGAATCTAGATTCATTCCAGCTACCTACTAAACCACCTCCTCCAACCCCTATAATGGAGATGAAATTAGGAAAAACATTCCATGGCCCAAACCTATATGACGATTACAAGGAAGGAGTTGAATAAAAACAAACAAAAGATTCTAATTACATCTATTACAGTCAACAACATCCACCATTCCAACAGCAGTAGCAATACTATTTGTAGAGGTCAGATCAACATACACATCAGAATAACGAAGGCAATTTTCAACATAGAAGTTGTCAATAACCATTTCATACCCAATGACCACCATGTTACCCACCTATGAAACCTATTACAATACCACAATTACAACAACACCAACAACCTTTCCCTTACAGAGCACAATGGCATTTTCAAACATCTCAACCAAGACCTCAGAAGCAAACTGATTCTCTCCATAATATCCTAGAAAACCACCCTGATACTTTTTTTTTCAAAAAGAAGACCAGCGAATGACTACTAAAGAGACGAATATGAAGAACCAATGAGATTCCCTACACAATCTCGATGTTCATATGGGTCAAATTTTAAAAACATTATCATTCAGATTACCAGTGACTCTACCTAGTAAGACTCATACATACCAAAGAGAAGAAGCTAAGGATTTAGTGCTAATAAGTGGATTTTTTTTTATTTTTTAAAAGAATGTGAATGAGATGAAGGGAAAACTAAGTAACCTAAGAATAATTAACCAGAAGAAGAATAAAAAGGTGATGAGACCACTCAAGTAATACCTCAATAGGTCTCACTAGCCATAGACACCCAAACACCTGAGCAACCAAAAGAGCCAATCTATATTTCCCCAACACCATACATGCCACCTCTTCCATTTCTGAAAAGATTAAGAAAAGGATGAAAGGAGGGACAATATAAGAATTTTTTGGAAATTTTCATGCAATTTCATATCAACATACCCTTTGTAGAAGAAATTTCTAAAATTCTAGTTTATGCAAAATTCTAAAAAGATTATGTTTCCAATAAAATAAAAACGTAAGACATATGATTCATGTCACTAAATGAAGAATGCTATACTATTATTCTGTATAGAATCCATCCTAATATGAGATACCCTATATGTATTTTAATTCCATGTGATATTGTAGAATATAAATTTGGAAGAGCTCTATGTGATATTAGAGCAATTATTAGCCTCATTCCAATGAGTGCATTTCTCAATTTGGGACTTCAAGAGCTCAAACTAACTTGAGTAGCACTGAAACATGGAGAATGATTAGTAAAGTACCATAGAGGAATTCTCAAGGATGTGTTAGTCAAACTCAGAAAGTTTATCTTTACAATCGACTTCATAGTTTTTGATATGGAAGAAGAAGGTGATGTTTCCATTATTCTCGAAAGACCATTCTGGTCCATAGGAAAAGCTTTGATAGATGTAATTTAATGGCAGTTAATATTCTGAGTTGGAGAAGAATAGGTAGTTTTCAAACTCATCAAAGCTATTGAAAACTTAGATGATGTCTTTACTCGAAACACCATCTCTCTTACCCAATATGTAAGTGAATACATGGATATAAAAGAAGATAGTTAGGATTCATTCCTTGATACTGATAAAGAATATTATTTTTAAGAATTTATCTTTAATGAACCTCTCACAATTGATACTTTACCACCATTAACCCCATCATTCAACATCCATTATTGGAATTAAAATTTATGTCAAGTACTCTTAAGTATTCATACTGAGTAGCTTGAACCTCTCTACCAATAATCATTAACTACGAACTATATCTCTTTACAAGAGGAAAAATTGGTTAAAGTCTTGAAAATACACAAGAATTCAATTTCATAGGGAGTGAATGACATCCAAGGAATTAGTCCTACTATATACACCTAGAAAATTCAACTCAAGGATGATACACAACCCAAACACCAACCTCAAAGGAGGCTGACACCAAAAATGAAGTAAGTTGTTAAAAAGTAAGTACTGAAACATCTAGATACTGACATAATATTTTCAATATTTGATAGATATTGGGTGATACTTCTTCAAGTAGTTCCCAAGAAACGTGGGGTCATTGTAGAAAAAACTGATGAAAATTAATTGATCTCAAAATGCACTATCACTTGATGGAGAGTTTTCATGGATTATATAAATTTAAATGAAACAACCCAAAAAGATCATTTTATTTTTCCATTTATGGATCAAATGTTAAAAATAATAGCAAGAAATGAATAATTTTGTTTCTTGGATTGATATTCAGGATACAATCAAATTATATACAACCCAACTGCTTACTTAAAAACCACATTCACATGTCCATTTGGAACTTTCTCTCACAAGAACATGTCATTCAATATGTGTAATGCACCAGAAACATTTCAAATATGAATGATTCATACATTCCATTATATGGAATAATATTTCGTAGAAATATTCATGGATAAATTTTCACTTTATGGAAGATCTTTTAAAGTATTCGTAATAAATCTTGAGTTATTCCTGGGATGTTGTGAAGAGAAATATCTTGTGTTAAATGGGAAAAAATGTCACTTCATGGCCTATAATGTCATATTCATAGGAAAAATAATTTCCCAAGAGCACATAGATGTTGACCCTACTAAGATAAATGTCAGGGAATATTAAGCTGAACATTCAACAATTAAGGTAATAAGGAGAAATATAGGCCATGCTGGATTCTAAAGATGATTTGTGAACGATTTTTCAAAAGTTTCCCACCCACTAACGCACCTATCATAAAAGGAAGTTTCATTTGAATTCAATAAAGAATGTTGGGAGGAGTTGAATACTTTAAATAAAATCTTGAGAGCATCCCTTGTAATAATTTAACCTAACTGGGAAAATGAATTTTAATTGATGTGTGATGCAACTGACTTTGATGTTGATGTTCTGTTAGGAAAACGAGTTGGTCACATCTTCTATCCTATCTATTATGCCATCCACATACTGAATGAAGGTCAAGTCAACTTCACGACTACATAGAAAGAGATCTAATCAATTGTCAATAATTTTGAAAAATTATGTTCTTATTTGTTCATGTATAAGGTGATTGTGCACACCAATCATACCACTGCCAGTTATTTAATGAAAAAAGGATGATAAGAGAAGGATGATAAGGTTGATACTCCTACTCCAAGAATTTTATATTTTCATCAATGATAATAAAGTAATGGAAAATGTGATCATTGATCATCTATCCCGACTTCCTTCTCTACTCATCTAAGGCGCTGAAGATATAGACATCGAAGTCAACTTTCTTGTTGATACCCTTTTCCGCAAAAAAGAAAAACCATGGCTTTAAAATATTTCCATTTATCTCAAAACATGATTTCTATACCAAAAAATCCCCTTGAAACATAAGTGAATATTGTTATCTAAAGCAATGCATTACTACTGGGATGAACCAATCCTTTCTGTACGAATGGATTTTTATGATGTTACATTCTGGAATATGAAATCACAAATGTGATAGAAATATTTCATATATAACCTACTAGTGGGAATCATGGACCCAAGTGCATCGTAGAAAATATTATAAAGAGTGTACTTTTCTGGGCCACTCTACAAAAAGACACAAGTGAATTTTTTCAAAGATATGATAGGTTCCAGTGAATAGGGACCATTGGGGAAATAAAATAAATGCCTCAAAAACTAATCATTGAAGTCAAAATATTTGACGTATAGGGAATAGATTTCATGGGACCATTTCCCAATTCACAAGGAAATTCCTATATTCTTGTTGGCATTGACTATATCTCAAAACGGGTAGAACTTGTAGCCACATTTCCTGACACAGGAAAAGTGGTCATGAATTTTTTTAAAAGAATGTGTTCTCAAGAGTTGTATTTCCTAGATGTCTCAATAATAATCGAGGAACACACATTACCAATCAATCTATTAATGTAATGTTAGAAAAATATTGAATCTACTATAATATAGGGAATCCCTACCAACCACAAACAAGTGGGAATGTTGAATTGTGAAAAATAGAAATCAAAGAAATCTTGGAAAAGGCCATGAACACATGTCGAAGTGACTAGAGCTCGAAATTGGATGATTCACTATTGCCGTACCGCACTGTGTTCAATACACCCATTGGTACTGAACCATTCATATTGGTTTATGGGAAACCTTGTAATCTTCCAGTTGAACCAGAACATCACTCATACTAGTAAATTAAGAAGTTAAATTTGGATAATTAGAAATATAAATAATCTCAAATGCTTCAACTGGAAAAATTTGAAGAAATCATACAACATTCTTATGAAAATTACAATATTTTTTTAAAGGTTGGGTCGAATACTCATTTTTTTATTAAAGCAAAGCAAAGACCTCTTTTATCTGGGTAGAGGTAGACCCATTACATAGCCCGAAGGCATAGTGGACTTGTATCCCATTACATAGCCCGTAGTCCCAAATATTTTGCACAATTCCCTTTCTATGAATAGTAACCTGGCTACTACAGTACCAGCAAAGTACCACCACTGCTACAGTGCCCTGCTGCTGCTACAGTACTCACCGATCTACAGTACCACCACCGCTACTGTACCACTATAGTAACTGTGACCAATGGGTTTTGAACCCCCATTTTTCATGTAGTATTATGGGGTGCTTACCACTAAGCAAAACCCCAAATACTTATGAAAATTCCAATATCTACAAAGAGAAATATAAGATATGGAATGATCAATGATTTTCAAGACACATCATTAAACCAATAAATAAGTTCCTATTATTAAATTAAATATTAAAATTGTTCCTTAGGAAGCTGAAATCCAGATGGTCCGACCCTTTCAAAGTCATTTATGTTTTCCTCTAGGGGACCATAGAAATTCAGAAGGATGGTGGACCACCATTTAAATTAATTGTCAAAGATGAAAAGTATTCCATGAACCCTTCTATGAAAACTATGTCATCAACATGAAATTTATCCAATCCTTAAAAATTTCACGATCTTGACGAAAAAGGAATCACAGACTAGGAGGAAACCTAGGGTAGGTCATCTTAGACTTGATTAGATTAGAATTTACCTAGTAAAGATTAGGATATTCAAGGATCTAAATTCTAGGATTTGTACCAAAGATGAGCCAAAAAATACAATTATATGTCATGTTACCCTATTACACAATATGTACCTTTTATGCCAAAAATTCAATAATCCCATAATTACACACGTTGAAATGTAATTACACATCATGCAATCCTTAAGGTCTATTTAAAAAAAACTAGGTCATGAACCTAGGGTTTACGACCCAACCCTCCACCTTCCTCCCATGTAAAAAACCACCGACCCACCCTCCCATTCACTCCCTACTTGTTGTAAACTCCCTCCCCACTCCCCTTTCCTCCCTATCAGCTGTGAAAACCCACACCCCATATCCCCCCTCCTTCATGACTTATACTGACCCCCCTATTTTCCTCCTCCTCTCTTGACCACACAAACCCAACCCCCCCTTCCTTGACCATAAAACCAAATCCCCATAACCCCTACCATATTGGTATAAACCAAAGACCCTCATCATCTTGTCATGCACTCGTACCCCTCAACCCTACTCCTGATATGGAATAGAAAAAACATCGTGCTCTGTACCTTCAAATTCATCGTTAGACCATGATGATTAGCCAGTAGAAAAACACCGTTGAGGCAGTACACCTTGCCACCCTCAGCACCTTGGGTAGCATCCCCCCACCTACCGATACAACCTGTGCTGAACCCACCACCCAGAATGACTATTCGAATAGCTCTAATTACTCATTATGGGATTAGAACCTACATTTACACCCCATTATGTGCTTATAAAACTTGAAGCACCACTTCACACTCAACTAGCTATAGGAAAAACCCATGAGGATAAAAAAACCCTTGACATGGCCATTCTTGCCTACCTAAACATCATTTACAAGATCCTAGAGCTCCTAGACCGATTCCATATCCTAACATTGTTAAGGTACTTGAGTAAACCTATTGAGATCTCTTTATAGACTTCCTTTATAAATTTGAAGTAGTAGTGGATATCTTTCATTTCTATCTATGTTGTTGAATACATGAGCTCTCATTTTCCGAATTTGGCATCAGCCAGGGAATGTACACGTAGAAGCTTTTTATATCTAAGATTTTTTCAATGCTTCCACTTGAGCCTCCCCAATCTGATTTGAGAGAGCTATAGAATATGGTCAGACATGATGCTCAGATAGTTCATGATGCTCAGATCTTTATGTCAACGCAACTACGCAACCCAACACTAGAAAAACCCCATAGAGCTTTTACCCCCACCTAGTTTTCCAAGGAAAAGTATCATGGGAGTGTGATTCAAGTTGAAGTTATAATTTTGATAGAAACCATGGGCGGCCCAGCCATCAACATGGATTCCCACTTCACCTTTTACTACCAGGCTCACACACTACGAACCATAGGTATGCTGATGGGTGGTTCCTTCATCACCCACCTTGACTGCCATCTTAGAGTGTCCGATGAAGCTCTTCCCCTTACATCCCTTGTCCAAATGGAAGCCATTGATTTCCTAATTATATACAAGTTGATGCTCTTGGAGAGGGATGATGAAACTTACCACTGGGCACCATGCATACATGAGGCTACTGCTGCAGCACCAGAGGCACCGGCAGTGGACCCTGTACGTACTCCACTAACCACTTCACCTCCAACTCCCCCACCTATATCCCTACCTCTACCACTACCACATATACTACTACTACACCCACAAATCCCACCCTACTATATATTTGGGACATGGAGCTATGAATCCTCGAAAAACTAAGATGGATATCTTCCCATCTTCACATACCCTTCACTGAGCTTTCATATTTTACCATCCCTCCACCACCCTCTTCTCCCACAGACTCTCATCTACCACCATAACCTACCATCAAATCTTCTTCTTCCACTCCCACACCACCCATAGCCCACCCCAACCTGCCCTCCGAGGTATTTGACCCTGCTACCCAGTAGGAGTACCTCACCGAGCTGGCCCAGTGGTGCAAATGGCCGACCACTACTAAATCCACCATGGTGCTATGTGTTTATCCAGTCATCAGGCTCATGGCCCCACTATGGATCTTTACCTCTCCACCACCTACCCTATACCATATTCCCAAAACCACAAATCCAAACTTGATAGATGATCTTCTAGCCCTTGCTCCCACCATGACCCCTATCCGGAATGGACAGAAACCGCCACCACCTAATCGAATGTAGACTATGGATGGGATTTTTTTATTCCACTAATTTATCATAGTAATCCTTTTTTATAATTTTTGTTTTAGACTTTTGTATCTGGGAAAAATGTTTTCCTATTTTACTATTTTTATCACATCATTTTGTACTTCTACACTTATCTATATATATAAGAACCAATTTTTATCTATTTTAATTGAATTAGTTTTAATTTCATTAATTTTTTTAATAGCCATGTCTAGTTCCTCTATTTAAAATATATTTATCAATGCACCTATGCCACTATCTATCACTGTTCAAAAAGTGACCCAATGGGCGGCCTAATTTGAACACCAACTTTAAGAACTCTCACAAAAAATCCATGCACAACAGCCACCTCCATGAGCTATGGTACCCTTACTTCCACATACGATCCATGATCATAGTGTTTCTAAAGTCATAAATCCTATCAAAAGACCTCTTGATCTCAAGGAAACTTCCATGAGTTGCTGCAGATAATAAAGGATACACCGATCTGAAGAATGAAACTGCATGATAATCTGGTCCATCTGTCTGGCTGATGATGACATATTTTAGCACTTTATGGCAGGCAACCCATATGTCATCTATTTTCTACTATTCCTTATTTTTTGGTCATCCTTATCATAATTCATCTTGAACGTTCTTATATATATTTTTTGCATTTAAATAAAATTAGTTTAATTACTATTCATATTGTACACTTTCATTTATTTATACTTTTCAGCTATTTCAAACCTGTAGACTAATAATTTATCCAGTGTAAGATTTTTATTACTTATCCATTTTTAGGTAGAAAAAATTTTAAATCATGACATCCCAAGTTCCCTAAAGGAATGCCACAACTTATAGGGAGCTCTAAATTCTCTCCGTCTTAAATTATTCAACTTCCATTTAGTTTTCCTAAGCTTTATTTATTATAACAATACACCAATACTTCCATAGAGAGTGTAGACACTTACTCCTTCTAAGTGTGGAGGGGTTTTTCATGAAGTTCACATTTGATAAACTTGAATTTTTTCATGTTCTCATATGTCTAAGAGACATTTTTCAAATTGAAAGAATTATTTAAACATGAAAAACATTATACCCATTTAAATTAAAGAAATAGTTAATTCGGAAATTGTTGTAAACCCATGTTTTTTCTCTGTTTAGATTTTTAGAAAGACTTTTGAGCCTCGTGATTTAATTCAAATTCAAAAATTTTGAAATTAAAGTTATTTTACTTATTACTTGGTTATATACCCTTAGATATTTTTAGTTCTTTATTTAATACCATTCCTAAGAGGATTCTAAGACTATATTTACATATTCTTTTCTAAGCATATTTCTTGACTGAAAACTGGGACATTTAAACCTATCATAACTTGAATTGAGATATTATTGAGTCTATGATGAAAAAAAAATTAAAATGGTTGAGGAAATCTTTGTTGTGATACTTATTCCTAAGATACACCTAAGATTTTTCCCTCATTAATACTATATATTCCATGAATAGACTTATAGGATGCAGTTATTCTAAGCTGATTATACCTTCCTACCCTTCTATTTGTATTATTAATGAAATTACTTTGCACAAGTGTGGGAGAGGATTTTAGTCAGCACATGATTATTATACTAAATAGATGTATTGTGTTTCTTATCAAACCATTTGATTGTGATCCATAAGTACTTTCTTGAATTTAAAATCTACCTTGTTCGTTGAAAAATAAAAAATAAAAAATAAAAATAAAAATTGGCATGGGTTGTGAATTAGGGAGGTCAAAAATCACTATTTATTGAAGAATGAATCCTTTTAAGGATCATATGTGGTTAGGGTATGGGTTTGAGATATTTCCTAGACATTAATTTCAAAAAATAAAAATATAGAAGAAAAATAAAGGAATAATATACACTTCTTTTACTTACTTGAAATATATTTGGATCCAACTAGAGTTGATGGGAGCATGGACTTTAATATCATTGGAGAAGTCATTTTTTACACTTCTCATGACAATAATGCACTATAATTTACATCCTAACCTCCTTTTGAGATTGTTTTAAACTTTTTACTGAACGTCCCACAACATATGAGTCATTAGAATAAAATTAAAAAAATCACCCATGATTGATTTTTTATTTTTCTTTATAAAGTGGAGATAATAGAACCAATGCAAGCCTATCGTTAGGAGCATGTACTCATGGTATGATCATAACTCCAGCTTCATTTCAACCTGAGTGATGAGATAAAAATCATTATGAGGTAAATTAAAAATGGTTATAGAGTTCAAGGAAATGTTAAGAAATGGTGATTAAAAGATTAATAATTTTTTCAAAGAATTGATCTATGAGGTATGATTGATTTTTTATGAAGTGATGATTCTAAATACTGGACTTTTCTACTTACTCATAGTTTTTATTTTCCTAGATATAATGAGTATTTACTATTTTAAAAATTTATTACCAATTTGAAATCCTTATTGAGATATTTTTTCTTGAGGATAAGAAATTGTTCAATTGTTGGGAAATTTGATAAGCTGAAATCATATACACATATTAATATAATTTTACTAAGTGTTTTCAACGATTTAATCAATAATACACATTGAATGTGTTTTTTATTATATGAACTACTCTTACAATTTTTAAATGGAGAAAATGAAAACAATGGGAAAATTTTCCTATTACACACCGTGAAACCTCTTTACCCAATGTGTAGTAGAGTTTCACAACATGATGCAAGTCATGAAGCACGTCGTGATAAATTTCATAGAAAAATTCATGTGCATGAGCCATTACACGATTTGATTTTCCAATACATGTCGTAAAATCTACAAAACATATCTCCCTCTAGTCAAAAGAAGATACACATCATGAATCCTTATTAAACATCTTGATAAGAGTCAAAGTTTCAAATCTCAGATGAGATATGCACGAGATATGTGCAGATTCAAAATCCTTGGAGAAAACCACAGATTAACATTACATGATCTAACTTCTTATTACACGTTTTTTAATATTTCTACTATAAATATAATAGTAGGAGTACCAGATTTCAGAGCCTCCAGAGTAGTCAATTTTCATTCTTTTCATTCCTCCCTCATTCCATACTACTATATCTATAAAAAACTCAAAATTTCCCAATTTCCTTTTATTTTTTTACTTTAATAAATTAATTTTGAGTTTTTTTTGATGTTTTTCTTCATTATTATTACAACCTCGACTATATTCATCATTGTTCCGAGCACCGATCATCGACAAAATTTTATTTCACTCATTAATGTTCCTATTTCAAGTAAGTATTTAATAGAATTGTGTTTGATTCATGATCTATATTTCTTGTTCCTAGTTACATGTTTGTCAAATTTAGTTAGCCTAAATCATTTCATGTTTTTCAACCATTTAATATCAATTTTTATAGGCATATTAAGAATGATTTCAATTTATCATTTATTTTCATTCAATCCTACCATGAGTGGATAAACCACAAAGGTTAGGGATCAAAATTAAGGCTATATGAACTTAATAAAACTTTACATATCAAAATTGGTAACCTTAAGGATTAATAATTATGAAAAATAACAATTATAGATCCAAATCATTCAAAAATACCTGACCATTGGATATTTGGATGAAGGAACCTATCCTAGTTGAGGTGGATTAGGCTATGGCCAATAGATTGAGACGTTTTCTACCTTAGAAGCTGTGATTAATGTATCTAGGTTATCATTATCTCAAAAATAAGGAAAAGTTACCTCTTATGTAGAACTAATTGATTTTACCATATTATACTAGTAGCCTCCCATTGCTTCGCAGACTAAACCTTCGGATTGTTCCATAATATAATTACAGACATAATATCTATAGAACCCTGAAATTGATCTCAATCCATTCCTTACTCCTGAATTCATGCCTAAATATCTTTAGAAATAGTTTTCCCAAACTAAACCAAATTCCTAAGGACTCCTACACCAAAGGGTTCCAAGACAAAATTTTCCATCCCCAGATCAATTCCTCATCGAATTGACCACAGACTATTTATATACCACCTCTCAGTAGTAAGTAACATTTTGGAAACATTTAAATCTAATATGACCACAACCCACATGAATTAAATGATGTGAGTGGGTGAATCAGGTACCTAGAAACCAAATTGTCTTAAAATTGAATAAGGGTTCATACTTAAATGGTAGAGAATATTAATATTTTTCTGTTTTGATGGAAAAGGTGCATTTCATAGTCTTACCTAAGGTATTAATATTAATATTTTAATAATATTGAAACTTATAGTTCTTCTTATTGGTGAGAGATATTCATCGATGATATTCTAGTATATTATAAAATTAATGATGATTATGTGAAACATTTAAGGTTTTTTATTTTATAGTTTTAGTTTAAAAGTATGAAACATATATTAAATGTCATTAATAACCTTAGAAAGTGATTTTATGAAATGATTTTTTTAGATAACTATTGGAGAACACATGATTGAGGTATGGATTACTCATAAGTTTAATATACACACAATATTGAGATAATAAAGGGTGGTTTGATTTTGAAGAGGTAAGTTAGATAGTAATCTGTGAAATTGGAATCGATAATTGAATCATGATATTTTTAGAGAAGTTCATCTCATTTTTGGGATTATGATATATAGGGAATTGTGTGTGAGCTTATTAAATAGGGGTTAATACCATTTGGGGGTTAAATATATAGTTAATTTTTAGATGAACATATAATCTCATTAAGGTTTAATGTATTGGAGATTCAAATGTTTTTGCGAAAGGTATATTGTTGAGAGTAAATGACTAGGGTATAAACAAACTTGGGTATAAGATTATTTGAATGATTAATATTGTTTGATGTAATTCTCCAATCCAAATCACCATGTCTAAGATAGAGTCCCATATGGACTCATGCATGCCTCCCCATACACAAGGGGTTTTTGATTAGTAGTGAGGGTTTGAATGCCATCAGTGGGGAGACTATACACTCATTATCAATTAAGATAAGAATAAATAAAAATTAAAATGAACACAACAGAATAAATATGACATAATATAATATATGACATATAAATATCTCATTTTTATAATTAAAAATAACCAGAGACAACCAAAGTGGAAGGTCTAGAAAAAGTAAGATCAGGAAAATAATGTAAATAAAATATGATGGAATCATTTTAGAGTCTATTTGAGTACTACCTTCAAACACCATTATCCTTATCTCATATTCAAATGGTCGGGGCCTTTCCCTTTCTTGTATCCATAATCATGAAATCTTCATGTGCATTTAAATGTTTGTGTAGGGTGTGAGTATAAATCCAGTAGGAAAATCACCAATGCATCCTTAACATAATTGCACAAAAAAATATGACATTGTATATCAAGATAATGTAAATGAACAGGACAAGTAAATATACAACCACACATGTGATAATTCATTATGTGCTAACCAGGACTCCATGATCCCCAAACCCATCTATGATATAATGATTCCATTATGGACATAAATTCATATCACTACATATAACAAGATGTTCCATAATTCTAGTGTTGGTTAGCACCCTATTCCTATTAGTCCAAGTTCCGACTTTAAAGAAACACTAGATGCCCCCACCCTAATGGTGGTCATTATCAGAAAAACTACATTCCCCACCTTGAAGGTGGTCATAATCCTTATATTATAGTAATTATGACATGAAATGTTTGACGTAATTGGATAAGCACATCACTCATGCATAGAATTATCCAACTTTGGACTGTAGCGAGTGGATTCTTTGTTCCTATTCATTGCCTACTCCCAAATCAATATATATTTTCATGATCTAACCCGTAACATCAAGTTATCTAGTATTTATGTATTTTGAATTCATTAAGAACCCCCAATAACGGGCCTTCTAATCTAAAAAGAGAAACCTGGGCATCCTAATACCTGAATCAAAGTTACAGAGACTATGAAATACCCAAATAAATACGTATCATAGTAAGAAATAATTAGATATATCAAGAATAGTTCTTAAGAGGCTACACACAAATCATATGATCACATATCAAGTATGGGTCTCAAGGGTCATTTAATCACCCACATAAAAACACATATCAACCATGGGTGATCAATCAAAAATAAATATATCATGACAACATCCCATACATGTCCCTATATTGTAGGGAACTTCCTTCTTAAGGATCATGGATGTCAATGTTAAGGACCTTTGAGAAGGTAGTCACCCAAACCAAGATCGCATAACATCCAAGTCAAGATAAAATACTAAGAGTTCCTATAACTAATTACAATCATGCATGACATGAGTTTTAGAATGTATTTTTCAATTAAGGAACACTAATTATAAAAGGAAAGAGACTCAACTAAGAATAGATGACAAATGATTCACTATTCAGATGTCGTAGAACACAAATGATCATCTTGAATGGATATTATTAAACCAAATCAAGAAAAAAACCTTTCTAGAATACACAAAGAACCATAGTCTAGGATACTTTGTCCTCATACCATGCTCATTTAATAAGTATAGTATATATTAAGTGAAAATAAGAAAGTATCACTGAATTTATCCATTGAATATCTTCACCGACTCGCCCCAAATTAGAATCACTAGTATTGATGGACAGAAAAAGGGCTTAGATTAGTCAAAGTAAAGGAAATATTGACCTAAATAAGTAAAACATATGTTTTTAGATAAAGGTTTTATGAGGTCAAGACCTACATCTTTCAGAGCATCTAGAAATCTATCTTAAAACTGAATGATTTATCAAATATAATCATCGATCGATTAATAAGAGTAATAATTGGACTAAAACTGAAATTTTTACCCCATATTTAAATTATTCACATTTACACTTTATAACATTCTATATTTTTGGAATGTATTTATTGTTTTTTCCATTTCTAATCCATCCCAACCATCACTGCACCATATACCATAACCTGATCATGGTCCTAGTGTTGTTGAAAATGTATCCTAACATGGTCTTGCATATGATGTGATACTCAGGAAAATTTCATTCCCCCTCAATATGACCTATAAAAAGGACATAGTGGGGTCAACTAGGCTATGGTCAACTATAGCCACCCCCAACCACCACATATTGTCCAATACATTTTCGCATTTCTTGTTTGACAGTAAGGAAAACCGGGAACAAAACGGCTTGTACATGGGTGTGTTGTTAGTCATTTTTAACCAAAAACATTTAAAACCCATTTTATAAGATTCCAAGTACCTCCAAAACTAACAAAAACTATGTTATATCCATCAAACGGTTGAAAAAATTATTTAAGACATTCCAAAAATTACATTATCATAACCAAGGAAGAAGTGGGTGCTACCATTATCCCCTCGAAGGACTTATCATATCTAAGAAGTATCTTTAGATTTGATCTTGAATAACTCTATAAATTGAACTAAACATTAGACCACTACTCCCATGTTTCATCCTAATCCCATATATTCCTCCATAAGATTCAAACAAGTGGCACCATCTTACCATATAATATTTTCTTTCACTGGTCTACGATCCACACCTAGTACTCCAAAGAAGAAGTTCCTAATTAAAGCCCAACATCCTTATAGTCTATAACATGTGTATCATTGGCCATGTACATCTAAAGATAGGAAATTTGAAACACATCATGCATTCCTATGTAATTTTTAGGAAGACACAAATGGTATCCCACAATCCCTATACAATTGATTATCTCAAATGGTCCAAAAAACCCTGGATCATAAATTTATTTCTTATAAAGAAATAGTTTCCCCAACTAAAGAGTTACCTACAAGAAAGCTAAATTTCTCAAAAGGTACTCTAAAGGTATCATCCTAATGTCTATATACACTCTCTATCTATTATGAGTGGTAATCAATAGCTTTTAGATCAACTACACTCTATTTGAAATATATTAGACTAGCATCAGTCCAACAAAGCTGCCTCACCCACCTCATTCTAGCATAGTGGTGAGAGACAAGGTATGCCATATAGAGCCTCATAAAGTGAAATGTAGATAAAATCCTTATAATAATTATTATAAGAAAAATAAATAAAGGATATATTCTCATCCCACAAGCCTTCCAAGTGTATTACACAAGATCAAAGCATATCCTCAAGAATCTAGATCATCCTCTCAGACTTTCCATCTATCCATGGGTGATATTTCATTCTCAACCTTAGTTGATTCCCTAAATCCTTCTCTAAGAACATCCAAAACTGTGACGTGAAATTCTTATCTCTATAAAATATGAAGCTTAAGGTAATTTCATGCAGACATACAATCTCATGAACATATATCTTTACCAAATTTCCTAGTAAATGGGTCTCATGGGTTGGAAATAAATGGGCTACTTTAGTCAGCTGATCCACTATAACCCATAAAACATCATGATTCCTTGAGTTCCTCTAAAACCCTAATATAAAATCCATAATTTCGTACTGCCAATTTCACAAGGGTGTTGGAAGGTGTTGGAGTAATCCACTAGGACATTGATGATTAACTTTTACTCTTTGGAAGGTAAGAAACCAGGAAAAAAAGTAGAAATATCCCTATTCATATATGGACACCAAAAACATTTTCTAATGTCATGGTACATATTCATCGACTCAGGATACACTATCTACTATGAATCATGGGAGACTCCCTTTAGTTATTCTCTGATAGAAGCAGAAACAAAACCCTCTTACGGAAATAAATATAACTTCATCACCTGTGGATGAAATTGGAACTAGATCATCTCCCACTAAATGTTCTTATATTATAGTACATTCAGAATAAAACTACTAGATGGATTTCAATCACTCCACTAAAAATAACATGATATCGAAAGGAGTACATGTCACTACCCCTTATTCATTAGTCAAATACATCCTCCAATAATCCAACAAACACATTAGATGACATTATTCATTTGAAGGCCACTCTATATGCTTTTGGGAATCTCGTGTCTTCATGCTAAGAACATATGTAACTAAGTTAACATTTCATGGTGAATAATATATCTCAAATTTGATCATTTTCAGACACTCCCCTAATGCCGCATCCTCGGATTTAGGTCTCACTATGAGAAGATATATTAGACGCTCTTATGGTCAGTGTAAATGAAAATCCTCTCTCCAAATATATAGTGTCACCAATACTTCTAATATGGGTCCATAACAACCAACTCCATGTTCTGGGTAGGACAATTCTTCTCATGGGGTGAAAACTTTAGAGTCCCATATGACAACACCCAATCTTCCAACATGAGTAAAACTCATAATATGTCCCCTATGGTATTGAAAAAGAATTGATATCTCATTCTATGTTCTGAAAAACATATCAGTAGAACTATTTTCAAACTTATCTTTAGCTCAATAATGCTTCCTCACACAACTCCGACCAATTTAACTTCATCCCTTTATTTGTTAGAGCCATCATGGGGGATTCCAAATATGAGAAATCCTTAATGAAATTCTAGCAGTACCTCTCTAATCCAAGGTAACTCCTAACGTTGAATATATTACAAGGATGATCATATGATATTACCACCACCAACGTCTCTAAGTCTATAGAAATTATATTCTAGGACCCTACGTGACATAAGAAACACACCTATTGAATTCAAAAGTAGATCTTAGACATCTTAGCATAAAGATAATATGATCAATGTGTATTGAAGCCCATATCCAGATCCTAGAATGATACTTCGAGGTCTATGGATATATTAGGATTTCATCAGTAAACACCATGAATAATGATTCATTATATGGGTGAAATATTTTGTTTATTAGATCCAAGAACAACAATGGAGCATTCTTCAAACCAAACGACATCACTAGGAAATTATATAGCCTATTCCCTCCCCTAAATGGTGACCTCGGTATGTATTTCTCACTGATCTAAATATTATGTTGGACAAAATGTATGTTGATCTTGGAAATCCAATTATACCCTCATAACTAATGAAACAGATCATTGATCCTAGGATAAACACACTAGTTCTTCACTATCACTTGTTTCAACTTTTATAATCCACATAGATTTAAATAGTACCATCCATATTTTTGGAGAATAATATTCGAGCAACCCAGGGATATGTTATTGGCCTGATAAAGCCCTTATGTTCCAATTCATCAAGATAAACTTTGAGTTCTTTCAACTCATTCAGTTACATATGATAAGGAGGTATTGACATAGTCTATACCTTTAGCAAGAGTTATATTTCAAAATTAACTTCTCTATCAGGAGGTAGACCTAAAAATTATTATGGAAACACATCTTAATAAAGATAAACAGCTGGAGGGAAATATAAGGGGAAAACTGTGATCATACATAAATAGATAATCCTACAACTTGTTCCTAGAGAGCTATAATATAACTTAAATATTAGACCACTATATTATCTCCCAATTACCACTCACTATTCATTAAAAACAATTCCACATTAGGTGAAATAAAGGATACCCATCTCTAATAGTAGTTGGTGTGTACATGATAACTCATAATCAAGTCTATTTCAATCAAATATAGTCTTCTCTAGGATTATTCAATCTAGAAAAATCCCATAGTAAGTGATCACTACATAAAATTATTGACATATCTAAATATGGTATTATTTAGTCCCTAAGGGTATGTCGATAGAAAGAATATTTGAGGGTATTATAACCAGTAAATCTAAAGTAACTACCTCTTGAGAAGAGATAATTGAATGAGAAGAACCACTATTGAATAGAGTGTTAGATAGTATAGAGGTGGTGAAGACCATAGCTCAAACTGGAGATATTCCCTCACAACCATCAGCTGGATCATGATCTAATCTAAAAACACGGGCATCCATATTTTCATACTCTTACCTCTAAGTCATCAAATTCTAGGGAGTCTGCATACTTTCCTGAGGTCCTCCACCCCTATCTTACCCATATCTTGAAAAATAATTTTGATAATCCCTTGACCAAAAATTCAAAATATGACCAAACATTCAACATTGGTGGAACTCCATAGGCGTATTCTTATCTTCATTGATAAAATTACCTCTTTACTCACAATTAAAGCACCTAGTAGAATAACCTTCAATAGAAGAAACTAAAGAAGTCCTAATTTGACCTAACTACTTATTCCCTACTAATCCAAACCATATTTCCTTTTTATAAAACAAAAAAACGTTTCTTATATTATTGAGAGAAATCTCATCCACTGTTCCTCATGGAAATGGGAGTATGCCTGCTACCTTATTACCTTCTAGAGCCTTCTCAATGGTCAGAGCTTTTCCTAACACCTCTGGGTATGATTTCTAAACAAATCTATCAACCTTCCATTTTAACCCAGGAACTCCTAATCATAGTCAAACTTCATCGTTTCATGAAAATATTGCTTGAATAACAACTCGTTGATAGTCTCGTAAGTAAGACCTCCTCATGTTCTAGCCTGATTCATGGTAGTATGCTATCTCCTTGTATGTCTCTGGAACATGAAGGTCGCAATCCCCACTTACCCATCCACAAGAATTTGGAAAGGATAAAAAATTATCTTAATGATGTCTAATTAGCACTCTACATCCTTTGGGCCTATAGTTCCATGAAAGGTTGACGAATTATGGATATATAAGTCCCAACCATGATCAATCATGGTCTTGTGAATGTTAATTCCTTAAACATGAATAATTTGAAAATTTTATGCCTGAAGTAGCACTATAGTCCAAATAATCCAATATGATATTGGATAATATTGGGGTAAATCCCACTACACTTATAGGGTTAGTACTGGTGCATCCTCCCTAACATGTGCATCTTAGGATTCCTCTACCAGAAGTCCCATAAAACAATTTTGTGATGACGTTAATGAAATTCCATAAGAACATTTAAGACACTTGAAGATATTAATTCATCATAGATCTTAATCATTCTATGGGATGACGCAAAGTTTCTCATAGTAGGCCACCAATAACCCAAGGAATACCCCTCCTAACACTAACCATAGCTGATGCTAAGTGCCATATACCTACAAATTAGTCACAATCCTATATGTAAAATACATAATTGTATATTAAATTTTAATTAATTAATTCCAAAACTGATACATCAAAAAAATGTAGAACATAGATATATCACACAAGAGATAAAAATGGTCATATCCCAAACTAATATCACAATTCAAGGAATTTAATTAAAGAAATACTATATGGAACACAACGTGAATATATATATGGGTTTGTGTTTGTGAGTGTGTGTGTATTATATGTGATATTACATACCTAGTCATGATGCATGATCTCACCCAAATCATATACAAAATAATAACACAATATATACTTGATCCTTATGAAACCATTAAACCAAAACTCTAAAAGAAATCCCAAAAATGGTAACTCAGAGTTTCATTGCACATGTGTTAGCGAGACACACATGAAACTGCCCTACCTAAGTCCCAGACAATATAAATCCTTTCCACCTTTCCCTAAATCATGGTAAAAAACAAAGAGGCTGAAAACCATATTTTATACCACTATATAACTCCCTAATCTAAATCACTGAGTACGATCCAGAGATCCACATGAATGTATGTGAACCTCCCCATATGTAAGAGGTTTCTGACTAGTAGGAAGGGAAAAATACCATCTGTGGGGAGACTATACCCTTAGTATCAATAAATAAAAGTATAAATAAAAACAAAAATAAACACAATAGAATAAATAATAAATTCTATAAAATTTTAAAAGGAAATATCACACATCAATACTAAAAAATATCAAGAAACCCAAAATGTTGTAGGTAAAACTAATATTATAGTAAGACAAGAAATAAAATAAAATAATGTGGAATCCCTCCATATTATATCATGGTACCAGCTCTGAACACCTTGCTTTATCTCCATGTTTCTCGTGTCTTGGGCCTTTCACTTTCCTGTATCACTAATCATGAAGTCTGCACATGCATTGAGATGCCCATACAGGGTGTGAGTATAAACCTAGTAGGAAAACACCAACGCTTCCTTAACATAAATTCACATGAATACGTGATATTGTGTATCATGAAAAAGTAATTTAACAATAAAAGTAAATATAAAATGACACAAGTTCTTAGTTTTCATGTGCTATCCAAGCAGCCATGAACCATGAACCTGCTTCCATTGACATGATGTCGATATGGATTAAAATTTCAATCACCACACATTACAAGAAGTACCATAATTCCTAGTATTGGTTGGAATCCTACATCTATCCATCTAATTTCCACCTTAAAGGAAATTACACACTCCCCACCCATATTTTGTTCATTATCAAGAACACTTCACACCACACCTTTATGGTGGTTGTAATACTCAATTGATGTTAAGTCCCACATGAAATGTTTGAAATAACTATATAAGAACATCACCCCTGCATGAAATTCTTCCACTTTTACCTGTTGCCAACGGATTCTTAGTTCCCATGCATGGTATACCAACACAACAATAGACATGTCTGTGATCTAACCCATACCATCAAATGAGCCATAGTTTTTAGCTATCATTAAGTCATCACGGTCCCCCTCCAAGGGGCCGCCTAACCAAAAAGAGTAACCTAAAATTCCTGATACCTAAAAGATGGTTCCTCAAGATATTCAACACCATAAAAAATATCAATCATAATAATGAATAATAATTCATATCAAGAATAGTTCTCAAGAGGTTATACACAAATCACATGATCATATATTAAGCATGGGTCTTAAGGGACACTCACTGACCCACATTAAAACACATATCAAGCATGTGTTATCAATAATGAAAAAAGATATCATAAAAACATAATATAAAATTACCTATGTGGTAAGGAAAATCCTACCATAATATCACAAATGACAATGTCAAGGATTTAGAAAAAGGCGGCCACCCAAAACAATCTCACACACCATGTGGAAGAAGTTTTCATTCAAAGAGTTTTTAGAATAGATTCCAATCAATCATGACATAGGTTATAGATAGAATATTTCATGTGAGAAACATTGAATTTAGAAGTAAAGCTACTCTCCCTATAGAAGTTTATAAAGGATTCACTATCGAGATATCATAGAATGCAAAAAATCCTATCGAAAGCTTATTGTTACATGAAATCTAAAAAAACACCATTCTATACTACAAAAAACACTATAGTATAATCCATCTAAATATTATTCAATGTTTTTTAAATAATGATAAAAAAAGTCATCCAAAATATGAAATACTCACCAAAGTTATTCACAAAATCCCTAAAAATCAGAAGCATTGGAAAATATGGATTAACCAAGGACTTAGATCAATAAAAGGTAAGGAAATATCAGCCAAAAAATGAAGAAACCTAGGATTGAATGAAGGCTGCATGAGTTCAATACCTATGTCTTCCAAAGTATCTATAAATCCATTTGTAAAATGAAGGATTTATCAAGGAGGATCATTTATTAATTAATAGGGGTAATAATCAGATTAAAATTTTATTTAAAATCACACATTTAGTATATACACATTTACCATTTGAAACATTCAAGATCCGAGGAAAGAGGGAGTCAATTAATAAATTTCCTAGAAACACCGACCATCACCATGCCCTCGGCCACATATTAACCATGATTATGGTATTAATTAATACAGATATCGACATATTTTTCCCTATAATGTGTTACTCATGAACATGTCATTTACCCCTCACCACAGCATAAAAAATAAGCACGGTTTGGTCGACCAAGTCATGGTCAACAATAGACACCCCAAGAACTACTGCTTGGACAAACCATATTCCCCCTTTCCTATTTTACACTTAGAGAAACCAAAGATAAAACAACTTTCACCTGGGTGTGGTGTTGAATGTTTTGAACAAAAAACCTTTAAAACCAACTTTTAAGCTTCCAAAAGTCACAAACATTTACACAAACCAATTTTTAACCATCACATGGTTCAAAAAAATCATTTAAGATAGGCCTAATATAACATTATAATAACCACTAGAAATGAGGGTGTTACATTTGAGGAAGGATAATTTGAATTTGGAGAACATAGATTTCAATTATTATTTGGTTCAGAATATTTTAAGAAATTCCATGGTATTTAGTATCTCTATTTTAATCATTAGGTTAATAAGTATGATATAACCCAAATCAAAGTAACCTAGTTTGAACAAAGAATCATATATGTTAAACTGGGATTTAAATAGTCAGAATCTATTATGATAAAAGTCTAGTTACAAGAACTATAGACTAACATGTTAATTTTATAAAGGTATACATATTGAGGTTAAATTATCTTGTAGTAATTTATGATAATTATCTAATAATTATTGTCATTCATGTAAACTATTTTGTTTATAGTAATGGATGAACCTGAAAGGAACCAAGTAAATAATGGATTTCATTGAAAAGGAGGAAACTATCCCAAACAAACCATACTAGATAAGATATAGAGTTAGAAAACTTATGATTATAAAAAACTAGCTATCAATAATTCTGATTAATAGTATTAAGGTAGAGTATGAGAGAAAACCTTCATTCTATGACTATTTCAAAACCATAGGACATTAAATTCTAAACTGTATAGTGGTGCATAAATAGGTCTCCTAATCAAATGATAGTGAATGGAATGAGGTTATGAGGTAGAAAATAGATAAGGGTCATGCCATAGATAAAACTGAACCCTTGAGGAAGAAGAATGAAAAATGGATTATCAAATCCAAAATATTGAATCCCATAGGGGTTGAAGTAGGAAAATCATGAGTTGATTTAGTGGAAGACCATGAAAATGAAACTTAAGAATAAAGTATAATTGAGGAAATTTAAACTATTATCATGGATATCATTAAGCCATCCCACGAAAATCTTGAAAGTTTAATTTCAAAGTCAAGCTTGAGATCCCCTAGCATCCCAAGGCATGTTATTGTTTCGAAAGGGATTCACATTATGAAATTGGAGTATAAATCGCAATGTCCACTACTTCCTAAACTTGTAAAAGAGGTGGATCTTACCAACAAAGATCTTCATCTCCTTGAAGAATAAAATTCTCTTGTGATGGATGCTATACAACATCCAAAAAAACCCTGTTTTTTGGAAATCGAGACATGTAAGATGTCTGTTAATAGTTCCCATTATATAGATTGTACTACCTATGTTAATATTTTTAAAGAAGATAAGGATGTAACAAATTTCATGGTTGATAGAAATACTGTCATGCCTAAGTGTACAGATGGTAAGAAGGTTCACAAAGATGAATATGGATAGCCTGGTTGTCCTTCTTTCTATTTGGGTAGAGACACATAGCAGGTAAACATCATGACACCTAGTCCTTTGTTTGATGTTGTTGAACATATCATTAAGGTTGCGGTTGGGAAAAATGAAACCAAACCACTTTCAGGATTGGAAAAATAAGAACACCAAACAGATCTCATAAAAAATATTCCGGTAACTCAAGTCCTTTTTCTATTGACATGCTCACTACAAATGGTACCTACAATATGGAAGTCATTGTTTTTTCCTCAAATTATGAAAATATAAATTATGATCAAAATGAGGATCGTAGTAAGGTTTTTATTAGTATCTCTATTTTCACACCCATTAAATAGGCTATCCAAGACCCTTCTAAATAATCCTTGAATATAGCTATACTATTATCCATTATACTTCTATTAAGAGTAAGAAGGTGAAAAAATCTTTCCCAAACATGTCCAAATATGTCAAAAGATCATCTAGACAAAATGGATTAGAGGGTATGAAAAAGAGGAGTTCTAACTCTAAACATAGTTATAAATGAAGATTGTTTTATGGGATTGTTAGGGTATTTCCAACCCTAGCATATTTATTATCTTAAAAAGAATACTATAACATTCATTATCCTTTGACTTTTTCCATTCGTAAACCCAAGATAAAAATCTCTTTCAATTTACTTCATCTCAGTAGGTTTGGATATATTTTTATAGGTGTGAGTAAAAATAGCTCCATTGTCGAAACTCTTTGGATTTTTGAACAAATGCCTTTACAAAATGTTAATATTTTATATGTCTCTAAGAAAAGTTTTACCTGTGATTTTACTCTAGATAGTACACATATATTTTGTTCCTTTTTTATGCAAAGGACATATATCATGATAGGATGTATCTCAAGAGAGACAGTTCTATTTGGGTCCCAATATACATAGCCCCTGGTTTGTTATTGGGGAATTTAATGCTATCCTTGCATCATTTGAGAAGGTTGGCTTGACCCACTCTACTATATCTATGAGAGAGTTTAAGAAAACAATTGAGGATGGAAACCTTATTTAAATTACTCTTACAGGTTCCAATGACATTTGGTATAAAATAAATTATAATATGGTGGTAGCCAGTAAATTGGAGAGAGCATTGACAAATGATAATTCTTTAGATAGATGGGAAACCATTTCCAGCACCACTCACCCCAAGATTCAGTCTGAATATAATCATATTATTGTCACTTTTTCTTCCAAAAATGTGAAACCTCATCTACAATTTATATTCAAAATATCTTGGTTCTCCAACCCTAAATGTTGTAATATCATTAAAAATTTTTGGTCCTCCATGGCCCATTACATGATGCAATAGATTTTCCTTTTAAATTAAAATATCTTAAACCAAAGCTTAAAGGTTTTTTCATCTCTAAAGCTAAACAAATTGACAATGACATACTAATTCTTGAGAATGAAATTCATAAACTTCAAAATAACAACACCAAATCTGATTTCAATACTAATGAGACTTATGAAATAATTTTTTTTGTTAAAATGAAATTGCTTCTCACAATTAAGGATAACATGAAAAAAAAGTTTTCAAAATAAAATGGTTAATTGATGGTTATAGTGACACAAAATGCTACAACTCTCTTCAAATAATAAGAAAAACTATCAGACCTATAACTTTTCTCCAAGACGGGGACAACCTTTTGGATACTGATTACGATATTTATAATCATGTTGTATCCTATTTTGAATATATCTTTATTGGCCCTGACATCAATAAGTATCTTTTAAAATATTTCTTTCTAGTTGTTTTCAATGAGGAAGATAACACTTTTTTATTATGAAATCTTCTTGGGAATGAAATCAAAGATACTGTTTTTATCTTGAATCGTGCTATTTCCCCAGGTCCTTATGGATTTAATAATGGATTCTATCAGAAATATTAGAATGTAATTCAAGATGATGTTAGAAATCTTCTCAAATCCTTCTATTCTATAGGCTATATACCCCATTGGTTGAATGATCAATTCCTCTCCTTGATCCCCAAGGTTGATAATGCCTCTGAGATTCATCTTTTCAGACACATAGCTCTTATTAAAAATCTATATAAAATTATAACTAAACTTCTTGAAAACAGGCTTAATACCAGGAATGACACAATTGTCTCTTAGAATAAATTTGGTTTTGTCAAGGATAGATCAATTTAGGACTACATTTTTTGTTCCTATGAAATAACTAACATGTTAAATTGTTTCAATAGAGGGGGTAAAGTTTCTGTAAAACATGAGTTTAGATAATATTTTGATACCATGGATTAAAATTTCATCTTCAATGTACTCCAAGGTTTTGGATTCAACAACTCCTTTATAACTAGATTCAAAACCAAGTTAAACTCAGCCTTCATATCTATCTGGGTCAATGGTTCCCCTAGAGGTTACATCAAATTCACCAAAGGTGTTAGACCAGGTGATCCCCTTTCTACCATAATTTTTTCCATTGTGGAGGACTATTTAAGTAGATTACTCACTAGACTTTTGTATCATAGTTAACTTAAACCCATACGTGCTTATAGGAATGTGAATTCCCACACACATATTTTATATGCGGATGACATCATTATTTTTTCACAAGGTGATAATAGAAACATCTGAAATCTCAAAAGTGCTCTCTCTCACTATGTGGATGTCTCAATTCCGTTCATTAACTGGAACAAATCATCTATCTTCTATGGGAGAAATTTTTTGGCTAATAGAAAACACAAAATTATCAATGAATTAGGCATTCAAGAAGGTACTTTTCCTTTTACATTCCTCAATATTCCCATATTTGGGGGTTAACCAAATCGAGCTATTTATTCAACATTGTTGATCAAGTCCTTAATCATCTCTTCTATTGGAAAGGAAAAAATATATCTATGGTGGGTAGAATTTTCCTCATCAACTCTATCGTTGTCTCCAAAATGGTCTACCCTATGATGGTTTATAAATGGCCTGTCGATCTCATTAAAAAATGAATGTTTCCATAAAAAAATTGTCATGGAATCAACATGGTTATGAAATTAGTGACTATAAATTGGTATACTTGTTGCAAACCATTGGATAAGGGTTTCCTCGACATAAAAAAAATTGAATCTTTTTAATGAGGCCCTTCAATCTAGACTTATTTAGAAGATGATTTACCATTATTCTACTTCGATTTCTCTCATCAAAAATAGGTTTCTTGATAAGTTTAAGAAAGATAGCATAGAATTACTAAACTCTTATATCTGTCCATCCATTAAAAAATCATATTTCAATATTATGACCAAATCTAGATGGTTTGTTTCTCGGAAATCCTCCATGATCTTCTGGCCAGAAAACTGGTCGGTGCTCATTTAATATCTATAATACCTACCAAACAATCTCTTGAAACTATTAATAATACTATTTGGGATGTTATTAACTCTCTTATCAATAGTCTCACTAAGAATGTTATGCATATCATTGAAGACTATCCTTTTTCTAATACATATGATTTTCTAATCTGGGAGCCTTCACACAATGGTATTCAAGATTCAAAAACTTATTATAACCACTATTTTCATAACTCTGAAAATGATTTTATCTAGATTAAAAACATTTATTAGATATGGATAAATCCTTCAATACTTACACTTATTTCCCATATTTCTTACAATAGGGTCCCCACTGATACTTGTCTGTAATCTTTTGGGATCCACACTTTCTCAAAATGTCATCTTTGTAATCAACATAGAGAAGATACTGACAATTTATTTCAATATTTTTCTACTAAAACTATGCTTTGGAACTATATTATTTACATTTTTTATTACAGATGGCTGAATTTTGGATATGTCAATGCTCAGCTAAAGTGTTGTGTTGATATGGATAACTCCCAAAAAACCAAGAACTTTTTTCTTGCTGTAGTTTCAGAGCTTCATAATGTGATCTGGTATGATAGAAATAAAATTATTCAAAATCATTTCTCACTCAACATTAATGCAGGTCGGATGCGGATCCTCATTTCTATTTGTGAAGATACTTTGATTCCAAAGGTATTCAGTAACAATACAGTTAAATACTTTATGGTTTTGCATATTCTACAGGTTGATGTTATTTTTCACCAATCTTGACATGATTTTGATGTTTTTGAGAAACCTCTCTTATCTGTCTGCATCAAAGTCAATGTGGACAACAATTCTAAAGGAAATCCAGGCCCTTCAAGATGTGGAACCATTTTCAGGGATCATCTTGGTCAGATCCTTAGGTGCTTCTTTGGAAACTGTGGTATTGCCTTACATCTGGAGGCTGAAATGATGAGTGTGATTCATTCCATTTCTTTATCTAAGAACCAGGGTCAAATTAACATATTTATTTAATGTGATTCAAATACTATAGTGAAAATGATTTGTAATTTTTTGATTCGTCAGGATTGGTCAGTTACTACATGTTGGATGTATTGTCTCTGTTCCCTCCAAGACATCAAACATATTACCACTCATATCTATCATGAAGAAAATATAGTTTCATATGTCCTTTCCAATAAAGGAGTAAATCATAATATTACTTGGATGGATGATCTACCTAATGATTTACTCCCCCTTCATGTGAAATATTTCAATATGATCGCATCTTTTGGACTCATGTAACCTCTTTTTTTATAATAATTGTTCTTTGGCCTTTGGTCCAAGGCACCAATTTCTTCAAAAAAATTATTTTAAAACACAAAATCACTAAAGAGGATAAACATGGAATCTCATTGAAATTCAAGTTATTAATATGATGAAGGAAAGAAGATTCAATCTCCTTATGTAAAAAATGTGGGAAGAAACACCCTAAGAAATGAATTTAATGACTTAGAAGAGGTTCTATGTGTGGGAAAGTAGGTAATATAGAAAAAAAATATTTTAGTTAACATGATGTATAAAAAAATATTTTTCCTAATCATACCTAATATATGAATGTAGACACCTCATTAAAAAATATATCTTCAATTTTATCTATCTCATAAATCACATGAATAATTTTATTTTCAAGTGACAATTAAAATTGTGATGAAACAATTTGTTAAGTATGATATAATGCAACTACCTAATATCTTAACATATTACTTCCATTAAATGATCTAAATGTATTTGATATCTTTCAATGAATGCAACACAAATATTAAATGAAACTTTGAAATATTTAGATAAAATATAAATATTTAAGCATGATAGTTAAAAACTATCTATTGAATTTGAAGTAATGAATACAAGTAACCATGTTATGAAATATATGTAAAAATAAAATAAAAACAACTTTTAATATGAATGAAATTCAATTATTTTATATAAAATTTCTAATAAGATTATTTATTATTTAGAATATTATTCTTTTTCAGAAAAATTATTTTTATGTGATATGAATTTCTTTTTCAAGAAACATATGATTAATGATGATAATTTTTTTTATATTAATATTTTTTTACACCAATTTATTTTTTAAATTATATAAAATAATAATAATAATAGTTCATATTTGAAAATTTTATTTTCCAACAAAAAGATATTTTCGTTATATTTTATGATTTTATTCAAAAAAGAATTTATAAATTTTAGAATTAGAATTTTCATGAATATAGATAATTGTTTGTTTTATAATATTAATATTATATTAATATTAATTTTTGGGTTTTTTCAAAAAGAAAATATTTTTAGTTTGAAAAATATAGTTTTTACAAAGAATATATTTTTTATGATTGTATTATTATATATGTGTGTCCTAAGAGTTTAAAATATTTGTTATGAAATAAAATATGTATTTATAGAATAAAATTACGAATTTTAATATATTATTTTAACTTAAAATACATAAGTAAAACACCTTTGAACCAAATTAAATTGTTAGTTTAATAAAAATTATTTTCGGTATTTTATTTAAATCATGAATTATTAATGTGAGATTTAGTTTTGGTTTTACATGAAAACCTCACACAATTTATTTTATTTTTAATAAAAAAAATATGTCATGATAATTGATAATTTTTATAACGATAGATTTCACATAAATTTGATGCCTAAAAACACAGTTTTTTCCAAAAATTGTTTTTTCTGCATTAGTGCGCTAATATGAAAATTAACTTTTAAAATATTTATAAATTTTAATCGAAAAAATGATATAATTTTTTTAAAATCATAATTTTAAAATTAGGTAAATATTTCATTGTTAATTTTTCTCATTAATATTAATTACTAAGGTTATAAATTAATTACCAAGGTAAAATTAAATTTGGGTAAAGGGTCAAAGTTAAAAAAATCCCTAAAACACTCAATGTTATCTAAAAGAGGGTTTTATTAGTTGGTTTTCAATCCACACACACTATAAACACCAATGTTTTTTATTTTTGGACTTTGACCCTTTAATAGTTACCTTACTAATTGAAAATTCATGGGTTAGTCCCAAAACTACCATTCTCCTCCGTTATAAAAGAGTAACATCTACACCACTTTATGACTCACATTAATTTTGAAATTTACCATGAAAATATAATACTTTTCTTATTATAGAACCCAATACCTCATTCAAAAACTTCTCATCACCATTATTTTTCATAAAGACTTCATTTCCAAGAAGACTTCCAAGGAAAATTCATGTCCTCGATGTGAGTATTATCAACTACATAGCCTTTACTCTTCATTATATTTATTAAACTGTATTATATACACACTAATATAATGATATTTTTATCATATATGTACTTCTATGTTTTAATATTAAGGGTATTCTAAGTATCTATTCATCTATCCCAACTATTGAGAAAGAAAAATCATCGATCGTGTGTACGTGCAGATCAACGCCTCCATGAAGTGATGTTGCATGTTTTTTAGCACCACCTATAAAGGATAGTATCAAGTATGTATATTATGAACAAAAATGATTTATATATCCCAAAAAAATTTATAAAATTATCAATTTTCATATATCATCATTCCATTTTAATCATTGAGAAATGAGATCGTTAATCGTGTGTATGATAGACTATCACCTCCACAAAAAATGGATTTCATTTTTTATCAGCACCCTCTTGTATGGTTATAAAAATTTATTATTTGAGGATATATAATAATTATGGAATTTTTATTATTCTGAATATATCATACTATATTTATCTAAATACATTCCCCTACTCATTAAAACATTATAAAACGTTACCGTTTGGGTTTATTTTACTGATGACATGAATGTTATAATGTTTATGTGGTGAATGATTAATTATTTTAATATAATTATCATATCACATAATGATAATGAATTTAATATTTATTTATTATTCTATAAATTATTATTTATATTATTAATATTTATTAATTTACCAGCGTTTAATCGTTAAAAAAATATAAACTAGTTTATCACATTTTCCATTTTCACAACCCAAATTCTTGTCCTACTAAAAATTAAAATGGGGCTTAAGTAATCTTTAAAAATAAAATATTATTATATATTATATTATCTAGGAATGATTAACTTGAAACTAATTAATGATAATTTATCCTATCTTTATAAATACTATGAAACAATCAATCGAAAGTTCTAACACCTGATAATTAAAATAGAATAAAATAAGTCAATATATAAGTTATATATGATTATAAAATAATTATAAAAAGGGTATTATATTTATATTAAGGTTATTAGATATGTTATTAAGATAATTATGTTCATTATACATGAATTTAGAGTGCACTTAAGGAAGTAAGAATACAAGTAAGGGTTTTCTTCACAAATTCCTCGCTTTGAATCATGTTTGGTATTATGCACCTGATTTAGTTTATTTGTTTTTTATACTAAATACATTATATATAATAACATGAATTTAGATTTTATAATAATATTTCAATTTCAATTTCAATACTTCCCTTTCAAAGGGTTTTTATTATAATGGTTATAAAGTTGTAAGAGTTTCTTTGGTCTCAATTCTAATCCTTTGTGGCATAATACATTTTTTGAACAATGATTCCTTAATATGGTACATTCTCCAAATATGGATGTTTTTTATATTAATCTTTTAATTTCATGGTATCCACTAGCTAAATCATTTTCCCTTATTCAATTGGTTATTGACTCAGTTCTTTCCTCAATAGTGAGGATTTTTTTGGAACAGTTTTTGTTCATTCAGTTGTTACTGTACTTTAAACTTATTTAATATAAGTTTGGTAAATTATTCCATTTGATTGTATTGTGTGGTACTCTATCATATTTTTATAGGGATATAAATTCATACAAAATAAACCCTTTGATTTATATTCCTCACTTCATGGGTTATGATCTTTTGAAAATCATCCACCTTCATTCTCTAAATGGATTATGATCATGTTATTGCACAATTAAATTAGTCATATACCCATTCCTCTATGCAGTATGAACATCACATTTTATAAAATTCATATTGGATGATGTTCCCCTAGAAATAATTTTATTCTATTAACACAGGGAATGTATTAGAATTTAATATATTCTTATACTAATAAAAATGATTATTGGAAATTTTAATATGTATTATTTAACCATACACCTTCTTTTTTTAATGAGTTTTGATCATGTTACCCATTTTATTAGAATGGGGAAAAATATTGATATTATTTTTTATTATTAACTACTAACATCATAAGATTATGTACTGACACTTCTTATTTTTCATTATATAGATGACCATGTTTTTATTCAGTAAGAGGTTCCTTCGGGAATGGTATGAAAAGTATTGTTGACTCTTATGGCGAATGAATTAGACCTATTAAAGTGATGAGTGCAACCCAAAATAATATATTCCCTTAATGAATATATAGGTATCATGAGATAAAGCATATTGGGTTCTGGTGTATGCATCTTCCTATATCAAGACAGTGTCTTAGAAATGGGAATGAACAATAGGTTTCTAATAAATGACATTATACATTAAATCTACATGATATTAGTATTATTAATATATATCCTTTAATTTATTTTTCATGAATATATAATTATTTAAACTTCAACCTGATTATGGATTCATGTTATTTTCTTATTACTGCCATAATATTTATGCCACGTTTATTCCATAATTTCCATAGTTTTAGGTTTTCCCTTACTGAGCACATGATCTCAACCTTTCATATGTTTCCATTTCCCCAGGTTATGAAGAAATACAATAGACATGATATGTTAAAAAGGATAACATATGTTAAATAATTTTTAGGAAATGTTAAAGTCTCATTACAGAGTAAATAGTTTCATATATAATGAAAAAAGTGTTATCTTAATAGAAAGAACATGGAGTTTTTAGTTATTGTTTTTTCATACTTCTATGAATTTTTAATCTTAAAAAATAATTTATATATAATAGATTAAATAATAATTATTGTATTTGTAATTAAATATGGTTATATCCAATCTTTTATAGCTGGTATCAAAGTTAGTGTATAAATTATGTCTTAATGGAACCCGATCGATATGTACGGACCTTGGGCATCACAACACAATAACCTAGGGATATTCATTGTCATATTCTATCCCAACATATACCATGATGCAATCTAAACCACTGTTCTATATTTATTCCATTAATTCATATTTCCACTAATGTTTTAAAAGTAAATAGTTTGAGAAATAATAAGTGTGTGTTGTAATTATTGTAAGAATATAAAAAACTGATAATATTATTAGAATGACCAAGAATCAACCTATTTTCATGATCAAAAAAATGTAAAGAGATAATAAATAAGATAACTTCAAATATAACTTCAGTTTTATTCAAATTCACTCATTATTTTAGTGAATTGAGTCTTTCCAATTAATTTCTCCCACTTTTTAATTTTTAAATAAAACCAAAAGCTTATGAGAATAATAAATTATAATATAAAATCACTAGTATGGATAATCCACAACCCAAATAAATAATGATAATAAAAAAAATAAAAAAATAAATACATGTCACTAAATGACTAGAATGATGGCATTGAATATAACAACTCTACTCTTTATTACACACATAAACATGATTTATTACATAACTTGCATGTAAGACAACTTTGAGGATCAAGAGGTCAAGTGTATTGATTAATTAAAAACATTACATAACAACTTAGAATATAAAACACAACATATTTATTGAAAAATGCTTTTACATCACCACAACATTCTTTTGTACTTAGCAATGCCTGAGATAACCTGAGGATGTGCATAAAAAGGGTGATCTATAAAGCCCAGTAAGGGAGTAAACAAGGAATAACATGAATAATATAGTACAAGTTTTGAAATAGGAATATTAATGGAGCACAATAGAAACTTGAGCATAAATACATGATATAGCATGATTATCATAACATGGAAACGTGGCAACAACATTTAACATGATATTAGTATGAGCCAAGTCTCATTGCACATGGAGCATGAGTAAAACCTCATTGCACTTGAATTAGCATGAGTAGACACTCATTGCACTTTAATTAGCATGAGTAAACCCTCCTTGCACATTATGTATCGTGATATTATTCTTTACCCAATGCATTGGTGCACTATGAGGGCACACCGTTCATAATCATTTCATTTAATGCATAAATGTCCCACATAGATCATAAAAAATGGATTCATTTAACATTATAATTTGTTCCAAGAATCAGAGATACTGAATAAAGAAATGTAATGCCTCAATCAACAAGTATATGTGCATAAAAGTGAATACCCTTTATTGAGAAATGGGTATAGTATTCACTTATAAAATGATTTTGGCAAGGAGAATTTGGTGTAACTTCAGCAGTATAACGATGTCAAATAGAAATCATAAAATGGGTTGTTGAGAGAGAGAGGGGTATCTTATAATTTATACATGAAATTGAATTTAAGGGGGTTATAGAACAGAATATCCCAACATATCTAATGTAATTTAGATGCATTATATAAAAGGTTTTCTTGAATGTAAATCATGAGAGATAAATTCCTTACATTATTTCGGCATGGTAACAGGTGTACATGGGAAGAATTAATGTGAGAGAAAGCGGCATATAATCATTCAAACAAAATTATGGAATTATGGGGGAGGTCCAAAATCATACCAAAACATTTTTAGTTGAAAATAAAAGGGTATAGCCAAATAAATAACTTTGGAAAAAAATGACAAAGAAATCCTTTACATGGAAGTGTGATATCAAAGGCTTGGGAGAGGCTTCAGAGAGGCTTAAAGGGAGCTTGGGGAACCTTGGGAGGATTATAGTAAGAATATGGAAAAGGTTGGTCGAGTTCAAATATTTTTATTGAGGAGGAAAGTGAGATTTAGTGGTTTTATATAGGAAAGGAGAAAGAATTATTTATTATTTAGGTTTTGGACACTACACATTAAGCTAATAAAAAAAAACAAACCATCCCTTGGTGTTTGCCCATGGTTTTTAAAAAATTTTAGTGAAAAAGATTATCTTATAAGGAAAATGTCCAATATTATTAAAATCTTAGGATTTCTTATATGGAGGTGAGTCACACTCTCAAAGAAATCATTTTAAAAAGTTAAAATATTTGATAAGTCTTGGAGGGTCGACTAAGGTACCATGAAATTAATCAATAAAAATAAAAAATCACATTATTTTTAAGATAAAACATATATTAACCAAAAATATTTTCTATTGTATTTTATTACATCACTATTAGGCCATTATGATGTCATAAAACACATTATATATTTAAAAGGTATTTTATTTTTACCCAAAAATTCAACTATATCATAAAATTATAAAAAATTCACCTTTAGATAATTTAGGTATATTTAATCCAAAAATTATAGTTATTTTATCTAAATAATTTTCTAAATATGTTAATTTTCTATATTAACATAAAAGCTGACATTTATTGAAAATTCATTGGTTTTGACAAAAACAATTTCAACCCTTAAAAAAATATCAATTGTATTAATAAAAATTATATGAAAATTTATATTTAATAAAAAAAATTAGTAATAATATTTTTAAAATATGTTTTAATTAAAAAATCTATTAATTATTCAAATTATATTTCCTAATTGAATATTAATTAAAAATACTAATTTTTCTTTGAAAACCATTTATAATGTAACAATAATAAAATGAATGTATAATATTTATTATATAATAATTTAATTCATATAATCATAGTTCTAGGGTCTTGTTACATAACCACTTATAACACCCACATAATACATAAGGGTAAGGTGCACGATGGTGAAAGACTCTTGGGGCGACTCGGATAACATCGCTCAGGTGGAAATCTCTATTAATTTACTCTTCTCATGTATGCGGTTTCTTTCAAGCTTGACGAGTTGAATCTCGGCTTGGGCTTGGCCATCATTGAATCCTAGTGATGCTACCTCCTTTCCAAGCTTTGAAAAATGGGATTCGTATAGAGAAATTCTATTGGATGAGGCCATTGCTTCATTTGTCTGAGTAAATTAGATATGTTAAATACCTATATCTATACTAAACATGTTATCACTATTCAGAGCATATATTAGAAAAGGTAAAAATTCTTAACGGTATTTTAAAATACAAAAACATAAAACCAAAGAAGTGCATATGTCTTATAAAACCATTTTACATAATAAGACATTTAATTGTATCAAGAGGAATTTTCAATAATGAATGTTTTGGTCGTTACAATATTCCCCCCTTAAGAAATTACACCCTTGATATTTCCTTTTCCAACACTAAAACAGATGAGGGTAACTCTGCTTCATCACTTCCTCTCATTCACACATTTCCTCTTCAATCTTGTTGGTTCACAACAACACCTTGACGAGGGGCTTTGTCTAGTTTCATAGAACTTTTTCCCTACGATCTAAGATCTTCACTGGATTCTTTTCATTGGAGAGGTCATTATTCAATAGTACCACCTCTGGATTAAGTACATGTGATGGTTCAAGTATGTACTTCCGTAAGAGTGATACATGTAATACATCATGTACACGAGATAGGTTCACTAGAAGTTCTAATCGATAGGCCACTTCTCCATTGCGATCAAGGATCTCAAAAGGGCTGATGTACCTTGGACTAATATTTCCCTTCTTCCCAAATCTCACAAGTCTCTTTCACTATGATATGCAGAGGAATACCATATATCCAACATCAAACTCTAGGTATTATCAAGGATTATTAGCATATCTCTTTTGTCAACTCTGAGCAGCTTTAATGTGTTGTTGTGTGGTATTAACCTTCTCTACCATTTCATCGACCATTTCAGGACCTAGGATTTTTCACTCTCCACCTTCATCCAAACATGCCAGTGTTCTACACCTAATCCCATAATGGACTTCATAAGGATCCATTTTGATGGTTGAGTGGAAATTGTTATTGTAAGAGAACTCAACTAGAGGAATATGTTGATCCCATACTCCTTTGATGTCCATTGAGAATTCTCTCAACATCTCCTCAACTGTTTGGTTAGCCCACTCAGATTGGCCATCAGTTTGAGGATGATAAGTCGTACTAAGGTTCATCTCAGTATTCAGATCATTTTAGAGACACTTCTAGAACATAGAGGTAAATCTTGGATCTCGATTGGATACAATTGATAGTGGTACTCCATGAAACCTTAGTACTTTCCTGATGTGTATCTATGATAGTTGATCCAATGTGAAATACTCTTGAATTATAATGATTCATGAATTATTTTTAATATGATCCATAAAAACCAAGATATAATTTTATTTCTTTTGATGTCTTCAAAAGTTCAGTGACAATGTCCATGGTGATGTTTTCCCATTTCAACATTAGTATGGGTAATGTTTGCATCATCCCCTTAAACTTCTACCTCTCAACCTTCACTTGCTAGAATACCAGGCACTTTGATGTATACTATGTGGTAGCCTTCTTCATGTTATCCCCCAATAATTATCTCGGATATATCGATACATCTTTGTGTTTCTTGGGTGAATGGAGAAATTCTAACTATGTGTTTCATCCAAAAGCTCGTTCTTTAACTCCAGATTCGATGGAAAAAATAGTCGTGACCCAAATCTCACAATTCCTTCTTCATTAACATTGAACTATAAGGATTTCCATTTTCTAATAGTTGCCACTTTATTCAGAATTCCCACATCATCCTTTTTATCTTCCTTTAACCTTTCCAAAAGAGACGATAGAGAAGTTATTTGTGAAAGGATTGATGATGTTATCTTCTTTATGATTCCCATGTCCATCTTCATCAATTATAAGAAGATTGGATCATTTTCAATTCTCATCAATGAAATAGTTGTTGGATATTTTATACTTAAATCATCTACCACATTGTTCTCTTTCCTAGGGCGGTAATGGATTGAGTAGTCATAGTCTTTTTTCAGCTCTAACCATCTTCGTTGGTGCATGTTCAACTCTTTCTATGTGAATATATACTTGAGTATATTTTTATCCTTGTATATTTCACACTTCTCCCAAAAGTGGTAATGTCATAAAATCATTAAAGAAAATATTAATGAAGTCATCTCCAGATCAAGTTTTGGACAATTTTCCTCATGAAATTTTAATTTTCTTGAAGCATAGGTAAAGAATTTTTCATTTTTCATTAATACACTGACCAAGTCATTCTTCAAATAATCACGAAATACCACAACAATTTCTTTACTTGTGGGTAGTGTGATCACGGGCACAGTGATAATCATTTTTTTTCAACTCCTTGAAGCCCTATTTTCATTCATCACTTCAAGAAAACTTGACTCCCTTTATGGTTAGCTTGGTAAGATGGTTGGAAAATCATGATAAATTTCTCACAAATTGGTGATAATATCCAGCTAACCCTAGGAAGCTATGGATATCCTTCACCGATGTTGGACTCGGCCGTCCCTCAATTGCAGTTTTCTTAGAGGGATTCCAAAATATCTCATTGCTCGTGATGATATGACCCATGAATGAGACTTCCTTTAACCAGAACATACACTTTCAGAACTTTTCATAGAGCTTCTCCATTCAAATAGTCTCTAATAATATTCTTATACGCTCCTCATGCTCCTCCTTGGTTTTTGAGTATATTATAATATCATCTATAGAGACCACCAAAATTTTTTCAAGGTACTCTCTAAAGACTCTATTCATTAAGTCAATGAAGATTTATGGAGCATTAGTGAGTCCTAAAGGCATTACAATTAATTCATAGTACCCATACCTTGTACGAAAATTATTCTTGGGGATATCCTCCTTCATCACCCTTACTTGGTAATATCCCAACCACAAATCCACCTTGGAGAGGTATTTTTTCCCACATAGCTAATAGTAGAAGTCATCATTTCATATTAGAGGATACTTGTTATTTATCTGGATTTTTTTAAGCTCACAATAATCATTGAAAAGGCACATTGAACCATCCTTCTTCTTGATGAAGAGTACTGGTGCACCCCATGGTGAAGCACTTGGGTGTATAAACCATTTATCCAGATTCTCCTATAGTAGTTTTTTAGCTCCTCAAGCTCCACAACAACCATTCTATATAGAGTCTTGGATATTGGCAATTCCCTAAGTATAAGATCAATTCAGAATTAAACATCTCTTCTAAGAGGAAGACCATGAAATTCCTTGGGAAACACTTCAAGTAATTACCTCATAATCGGAATTTCTTCAATGATGGTTTCTTCCTTAGACTCAATCATCTAAGTAAGAAACATGTGCTCATAGGGTATTAAAATTCATTCTTGAGATGATGGTGCTAAAGAATATTCATCCACCTCCTTGCATTTGTATATAATTGGGGGTTGACTCTCTATATGGATACTGATTTCCCACTCATGGAAATTTATTTTGTCTATATATAGGGAAAGACAATCCATTCCAATAATTGCATCAAATTCCACTAGAGGGAGTATGATGATGTTTTATGGGATGTTCAAACTAGAAATTGTGACAGGGGAAGAGTTATATTCACGGGATGAAATGATTTTACCATTTTCCATTCTCACCGATATCTCTATTTCCATGATTTTTGGTGGTGTTGAGATTGTTTTACATAACTTTAAGGATATAGAAGAATGCGTCGAACCATAATAAAAATGTACATTCTCTATAATTGAATGAATAACTAGAATACCTATCACCACTTTGTTGTCAGGGTTCTCTTCGGCAGTAGTGATGGAAAAGGCTCCCCCTTTCTACCTTGGAGGATGGTGGTTGTCCCAAAAACCCCTTGGAATATAGAACTAGTTTGTGAAGTGCCTAGGTTCTTTGTAGTTGAAGCAATATAAAATGCGTTGAGGGTCGAACACAATGTTCATATCTTCTCTCGCAGCAGTGGGTTTTTCTTGTCGGCAATTAATGGCCAGGTTAGCTTCTCTTCCACACCTAAAAAATTTCCTCTTCCCCTTTAGAAAATTTCTAGGGTGATTCTTTCCACAGCTTTTTCATGTGAGGTGTTGGAATTTCATAGCACCATTGTATTTATCCATCAGACCACCAGAATTAATGTCCAATTTCTGCTTCTTATCCCCATGATACCCCTGAGATTCTCCATTATCCATTTCATCATTGACGTCACATCTGAAAATTTCCTCACAGCTATCGACGTCATGGATCACCATGGCTTTCCGTAGGCTTGGTTTTAGCCCACCGAATAAGTGTTCAACAATGAATTTAAGGATAACAAAAAATCAAAAGGCTTATTATGAAAACCTTGTGATGTTTTCCTTGTACGCTCTGATGGATTCATCATATTTTATATTGAGGTAAAGGAAGTCCTTTTCCATCTTAAGTCAGAGGGTGCATGGAAAATATTTATCGAAAATCATTTTTTGGAAATCCTTCCATTCCAATGCCTTGATGTATTCCTTAGCCTTCGTATTTTTGATCATTGTCTACCATTGATTATATTCACCCTCCATACAATAATTAGCTAGAAGAACCTTCTCTTGTTCAGAACATTGAAGGATAGAGAATATCTTTTCAATGGATTTGATCCATTGTTCGGAAATTGAGGGATCAAATGATCCGTTAAAAGTAGGAGGCCTTTGTCTCATGAAGTTATTTATTTTAGATTGTTCATCCTGGGGGGGGGGGAGGGTGGAAATTCCTCTGGGCCCATGTTTCTATTCAAAACTTTAGTTAACTGGGAGATTATAGTGACAATGTTTACGATTCATGCTCCCATCGGATTGAGCATCTCATTAGAACAGTCATCACATTGATGTTCGCATTAGTCTTTATCATGAGTCCTCCTATTACCTTCCATTGGATAGAATAAAAGGAAATATAGGGTTAACACATAAAGGTGAATATAATTAAAAAAATGGGATAACATATAAATTACATTTATTTCCTTAACTTATGAATTTATAAGTTTCAATCTATATTGTCCATGATCTACATCCAAAAATATATTCATAGGGGAATTTTTTAATTCCCTTAATAATAGTTCATACTAAGATTATGAATTTACCAAATCATATCCCATAAGAGTGTCATATCCAAGAGTGCAGCAAGGCGTGTTGTTGTGCACTAGTTCTTGTTCGAGTTTAGATCTAAGCGGTGGTTTCAGGTTTTACCCCTAGATACATCAATTCCAGATCCACCTCTACTTGTTTGTATCCAGACAGGGATATTCTTTCTTGATAAAAAACTTAATCAATACTCACGAAAATGTAGTTATATTTTTCTTATACTTAGTATTATCCATAATGCTTTTACTAGGGGTTTATAATCTTAATCCCAAAAATAACTAAACCTATCCTCTAATACCAAATATAACAACCCTACTCTCTTTTACCCATATAAACATGATTTATTACATTAACATTCACTTAATAAAACATTGAGGATTGAGAGGTCTGGTGTCTTGGGAAATTAGGAATATTACATAACAACTTAGAATATAAAACACAACATCTTTATTGAAAACTTCTTTTACATGACCACAACAGTCCTTCGTACTTTTCATTTCATGGGATAACCTGAGGACATGCATAAGAAAAGGGTGATCTATAAAGCCCTATAAGGGAGTAAAAAAAGAATAAAATTAACAATATAGTACATGTTATGAAATTGGAATATAAATGGAGCACAAGATAAACATGAACATAAATGCATGATATTGCATAATTATCATTTCAAGGAAATGTGGAAACAACATTTAAAATGATAATAGCATGAGGCAAGGCTCATTTCACATGGAGCACGAGTAAACCCTCATTTCACATGAATTACCATGAGAAAACCCTTATTTAACTTGAATTATTTTGATTACACCCTAATTTCACATGGTGTATCATGATACTATTCTTTACCCAATGCATTTGAGCGCTATTAGGGTTCACCCTTCTTAATCATTTCATTTCATGCATAAATGTGCCACATAGATCATACAACATGGATTCATTAAACATCATAATTGTCTCCATGAATAAGTAATGTGGAATACATAAATTTTATTCACAAATAAATAAGTATATGTGCATAAAGTTTAATACCCTTAATAGAGAAATGAGTATGGTATTCACTTACACGATGATTTTGGCAAGGAAATTTTGGTGTAACTTCGGCTGCATAACAACATCAAATAGAAATCGTAAAATGGATTGCTGAGATATAAATGGGTTTCTCATCATATATAAATGAATTAAGAATTAATGAGGGTAACAAAACATAATATCACAAAATAGGTAATTGAATTTAGATGCATAATATAAAATAATTTCTAGAATATAAATGAGGAGATATAATTTTCTTACATAATTTTGGCATGGTAAAGGGTGTAAATGAGAGGAATTAATGATATATAAATAGGTATCTCATCCTTAAAACATAAATAGGGAAGTATTGGGGAGGTTAGAAATCATACCCCCAACATTTTTAATTGATAATAAAAGGGTATAACAACATGAATAAATTTGAAAAAAAATGTGAATGGAAGAAATCCGTTACTTGGAAGTGTGATTCCGATGACTTGGGAGAGGATTGAAAGAGGCTTCTAGGGAGATTGGGCGCCATGGGAGGATTATAGAGATAGGAGGGAAGAGTTGTGTTGAGCTCCAAATGTTTTTATTTAAGAGGGTATCAATATTTAGTGGGTTTATATAGGAAAGAATAGGGGATTCTTTATTATTTAGGTTTTGGAAACTACACATTAAACTAATAAAAAACACAAACCATCCCTTGGTTTTTCCCATTGTTTTGGAAAAATTTAATTGGAAAACATTATTTTATAAGGACAATGGCCTAAATTATTAAAATATTAGGCTTGATTTTGTGGAGGTGAGTCACACTTTCAAGGAAATCATTTTAAAAAGTTATAATATTTTATAAGTCTTGGAAGGTCTACTAAGGTACCATAAAATTAATCAAACAAAATCTAAAATCACATTATTATAAAGATAAAAAGATATATTGGTCGAAAATTATTTTTACAGTATTTTATTACATCACTATTAGGTAATTACGATGTCATAAAACACATTATATATTTAAATGATATTTAATTTTTACCCACAAATTCGAATGTTTCAGAAAAATTATGAATAATTAATCATTAGATAATTTCAATGTCAGGAATCTAGAAATGATATTAATTTTATCTATATAATTTTATTAATATTTGAATTTTATATTTTAAAATAAAATCCATCATTTATTGAAAATAAAAGGGTTTTGACAAAAACAGTTTTAAAACCTTAATAAAAATTTCAACTGTATTCATAAAAATTATTCGATCATTTATATTTTATAAAAATTAATTTATTACTAATATTTTATTAAAATATAATTTAATTAGAAAATCCATTAATTCATCAAAATAGATTTCTTAATTGAATATTGACTAAGAATACTAATTTTTATTTACAACCCATTTACAAAGTAACAATAATAAAATGAATATATATTATTTATTCTATATGAAAATAATGCACATAATAATAGTTATAGGGTCTTGTTACATAACCCTTTTTAACACCCACATATGACCTAAGGTTAAGGTGCACAATTGTGAAAGAATCTTGGGGTAGCTTAAATAACATCACTCGAGTGGTAATTTCTATTAACATCCACTTCTCTCATAAGTGGTTCAATTAAAGCTTAACATGTTGAATATCATCTTGGGCTTGGACAAGAGCAAAGACCAGTGATGCTACCTCTTTTCAGAGCTCTGACAAATGGGATTTGTATGGAGAAATTCTCCTAGATGAGGCCATTGCTTCCTATGTATGAGTAAATTTGATTTGTTAAAGCCCTATATTTATACTAATTGTGTGATCACTGTTCAAAATATTTATTAACAATGGTATCAATTCTTAATGGTATTTTAAAATAAAGAAACATAGAAACAAGGAAGTGCATATGTCTTATATAAACAGTTTACATAATAATACATTTAATTGGATCAAGAGGAATTTTCATTAATAAATGTTTCTATCATTAAACTAAATGTTTTTAAACTTTTGTATAGTGAGTTCTAGAGCCTTTTGGTTATCCTGAAGACCTTCGAAGAAATCAATTAGAGTATCTCTTTACATTACGTGTTCACCTTATAGTTTTTTTGAGTTTATAACAGTGCTTAAAATTATAATTTTATTGATCCATAATATAATAAACAAATTCATAAATATAAAGGTTATTATGATGGATAAATGTTGGAGGTTGAGGTTCGTTCAGTATATATAATTACAAGAGTTGATAAATGGGTATCAATTTTGGATATAAATAATTTCAAGTTGTTGTATACTTTTTTGAACATTTTTAGATACAATAAGGGATTAATAATGTTGGATGAGGTAGATGGTTTGGTTGGGAGAAGGTGATGTTTGGGTGATGATGTAGGGTATTATGAGGGGATGCTTCTTGATGATAGGTGTGGTGAAAAGATTCCTCAAATTATGAATCATGGTTATGATTTTGTGGATGTTCATCTAAACCCTTAGAGGAATAATAAGTAAAATTTAGGATGATCTAAATTGGAAGAGGCTAGTTAGAGGTGCATATTGTACATGTTGGAGTAGAAGAAGGAGTTTATGATGCTGGAAGAACATGTCAGATGATTAGGGGAATATAGGGGAAAATAATTTCTTTAGAAATTTCTAGGGTAGGAAAGGAAATATTTAGTTGATTGGAATGAGTAGGAAGTGTCCCAACAACTGATGTTATATGAATGATGATATTACTGATTTAAAGTTATATAATGTATTGTAAAATAATAGGGGATTTAATATAGATAGATGGAAAAGGTTCAGGTGTTAATGGGTTTTGAGGGAATGGGTATGAGATACAAGTTTTAGATGTCAAGTGAGGGTAAGGTGAAGTACAAATTCAATATGGGGACTATGTGGTTAGCTGACGAGGAGATATTGTATCAGAAGGGATGTAAGGAAATGAAATTTTCTAGATTCCTAATATTTACTTTTTATGTTTTTTAGGAGTATAAAGGAGTTTTTGGTGGTTTTGAGTGAGTATAGTTGAGTTTTGAGTTTAAATTCCATATATAAGAGAGACGTTGTAGTGTGATTCCTGAGATTCTATTATGGAATAGTTTTTCAATGTTTCTTTAATTAATAGGAATAGTTTTTTTAGAATATAAATGTCATATGTGACTTGGAATTTTGGTTTTATGGTTTAGTGGATCAATTGATTTAAGTGTTGCTGCAATGTAGTGCTTGGGGATGTTTTGTGAAGCTCTAGGGGCCATGTTCTTTGTCTCTTCCTTCTTAAGGATCACCATGGAGTGGTGTTACAAGTATTTAGGGTATAAGAAATAAAATTCCTTGTATATTTCTATTTGGGGACCACTATGCCAGGGTGTCTTGGCTATGATGTTCCACTTCCCCAGGTTTATAGGATTGTGAGTTTTACTGAACCAAGAGTGGGAGAAATGAGGGCGGATTTTTCCCATGATTTTTAAAGGGTAGTTTCACTTAGGAATATTGAGGTGTGTCCACCATTTTTATACAATGTATTTAATTATTTTTTGTGGTCATTAACCTTTCAATGTAGTCTTCTATATTTGTAACAAATATAAATTTAGAATCCCTATTTAAATCCTCTTATTTTATTTATATTTCTTCAAACTCTAGGTTTCCTAAAGTTCAAGTTCAGTTGATATTAAGCCTGTTTTGTTAGATTTATCCCCCAATCTCTTTATATTAATTCAAGAGTGACTCAAGGTTAGTTTATTTGCCTATTTTAGAATCTCTTATTTCCCTTTTTCTCTCAGTTTATACTAATAGCATTGTTTCTTGGTTTTTGTATATTTTGGTTAATGGAATGATAATGAATGTGATTTTATAGGTTCAATTAATAATATTTTAGATTCAATGGTTATTGAATTCAATTATATTAATGTGTAATTGGTTTTCTTTATTATAGCAGTGGATATCTAATCATTCCTCTATCTTTTGAAAATTACATGTTTCTTGAGATATTGTCGAACCCCCAAGATACACTAGTTGAACCTTTAAACCTTCATTTATATCCCCCTTGAAATGAATGATTTGAATTACCACAATTACATTTTGATTGGAATCACTCTATATGAATAAATGGAACTTCCACCATTATCTTGATTGAAACCACCTTCTAAATCCTATGATCCATTATTTTTTTACACTTAATCCATTGGTGATCAACCAACACTAGAAGTTTCCTTAAAAAAAGTATATACTCGCTCTTCGGGCTTGGTGGAAATGATTTGGTCTAGGGGGAGGGGTGATAACATACTTATACATATTCTATAATACTCTTCTCTTAGGATAGAATTTGGTCTAGGGGAAGGGGTCCCTATAAACTTTCTTTAATTCTATAATTTTTTACCTTCACCAGGGCCTGATATAATGGGTTTTGTCCTTTGGAAATGGGATATTGTATTCTTACTCTATTATATTTCTTTATATAGGATATGACTTCATTTTTTTAATTCCTCTATTTCATTATTCAAATTTATACTAAATTAATTACTATTATTTTATTATATATATATACTATTTTTTCTATTCAATATGTTTTATATGACATGCGAACTCAATTGTGAAATGGGCATGATATGTTGAACATCTTGGGTGTCTTTCTTTCTATTCCCATATTTTTATACTAATTCTTAACCCATATTTATATATTTTTCATCATATACATAGAGAGTATTGGGCAGGAACACATGTGTAATATGGGAAGGGGGTGGTCATTTAAATTTATAATTGATTTATTGAAATGGGAAGTAACATGGGAATGAGTATATGAATGGAAGGTAATCAAAAATTTAATATTTAATGATATGGATATTTATTTAAATGTTTACATAGAGTGATTATATCTATGGGATATCTATAAATTTTTTTAGGTTTTTTTCCCTTGCTAGTTGTTTTACTGAAGAAGGGTTTAGGTATTGTTTATGATTAGAATGTATGTTTTTTTTTTTCAGTTTTGATATGTCTGGTTATAACATTTTAGATGGGATGAGTTGTGGTGTTCCTAGTCCCCTTGAGATATTTATTTTTTTTCCTTCTCTTAGTATGATATTTTTAACCTTATAAAATTGAGTGAGAATCTATAGATCCCTTAGTATAGGAGGTCTAGTTACTTTTAAGGGTGGTGTATGCGATTTGTTAGTATATTAAGGGGTTATGGATAAGTTTTTGTTTGGGATTAAGTATTAAAAGATGAATGGTTAGAGGTGTGGATAAATTCAGGATGCTTATTGTATTTTTTGGGTTGCAGGATCGATGAGTTTCACTATTTAAGGTTTGTAATGGGGTTGTCCTTAGAAAAGTATAGTGGGGTTTTAAGGAAATTCATAGTCATATGAAGATGTAGTTTAATTATTAAATAAACCCAAAAAATAAAATAGGGAAAACTAAATGAATTTAATATTTAATATCACACTACACCAATGATTATAAATGATGTGGAACATGAATAAGAATATTTGAAATATGTTTAAAAATGATTTATTAAGTTAGATGATATGGTTTTTAATTAAGTAAATGAATTTGAAATTTAATCCAAGGTTTTAAATTATGAATATGAGAAATTGAATATGTTAAGTGATAGATTTATCTTAATTATAAACCTCTAAGATAATTTTAATGGTAGAAAGGTGAAATACAATAAAATAATGGAATTAGTAAATGATATATAAATGGATAAGAAAATAAATTCCATGTATAAAATGGTTCTTACTTGATTGTTATATATATTGATATAGTGTTGTGTGATTTTCTCATTTCTTTATTATTAAATACTACTTACTCTTGTTTATGATTATTGTTATGTGTGTGGATTTATATTGGGCATGATCTGTTTCTTGGATCATATGAATTTATGCTATCTAGAACTGAGATGTATTTGGATTAAGGTATGTTTAATGTGGTTGGATGACACAGATATGATGGAATAGTTGTTGATATTGTGATAATATTTGGGTACGTTTACATGATGGTTATATGAGAGACTGGGATTATGTTTTTATGTTTTTTATCTCATTCTTGCCTTTCTGATCAGTTAGTGAACTGTTCTCCTAACTACTGGATCATTATCAAGTTGAGTTGTAAGGTTCTCTTAATTGATAGGTTAGAGTGGTGGAAATATCTTGGGCCCCTTTTCCTTATATATATATATATATATATTTATATCATAAATATTTCCATTGATTCTTGATTGTTATGTTATGATGTTACTGAAGATAGTTGCATGGAAAGTGGTTAATGGTGGAGATTACAGTAACTTGAAATGTGGGGTATCTCTCCTTTGATTATGTTTCATCTTGATATGTGATACATCTCCCTTTATTATAGATGTCATTGAGATATGATATATCTCTGTTGTTGTGATTGGTTTTATATAGACCTATTGCTGTTTTGTTCTTTTTATATTAGTTGTTCTCATACATATCAATATCAGAACATTGATTTCACATGGATGTTAATTTAATTTTAAAAAATGGTCCTACTTAGTACTCAAATGTGCTCACCCATATATAGTGTTTAATAATTTTTTGAAGAAAAACTCATGATAGAATGAGAATTATATAGTTTGGGTATCTAGATTGGGAAAGTTTGGTCTTTAATTATCTTTGGTTGTATTATAGTTTTTTAAGTAGTTTTAGGTGGGTTTTGGAAATGTTAACTCTTTAGTTTATTTAGATGTAGTTTTTTGGAGTATTGGTTAAATTTTGTTATGAATTTAAAGTAAAATGCCTCCCTTGTTTTTTATAAATACCCTTAGTTCTATTTGTTAACCCATGGCCTATTGAGGGTGGGATTTGGGGTCACTCCCATCTCGTACTACTGTCCTGGGAGGGGTTTTAGAGGCGGTGGGTCATGATAATGTGGTATCCTTGGTTTTGGTTAATATATAGGTTGGATTCTGAAGTTATACACATGTGAGGATTTCATGGTTCTTATAATGGCATGAAAATTTATAAGTGTAATTATTTTTTGATTAAGTAAATACATAATAGTTATAGAAAACACATGAAATACATCAGTTATTTTAGACTGATAGATCCTTTTAGATTTAAAATACTTTTAATAATATTAACCAATCATAATATATCTATTGTGTAGTGACAGTTATGATTAGTAGTTATTAAGGGTTATTATAACTTTTCACTTACATAGATGGAAGAAGCAAAGAGCTCAACAAGTAAAATCATACCCTATGAAGCCCAATTATTAGAGCCTCTAAGGGATATAACATTACTAGGAATTTTTCTTGACCAATCCCATGATTAAATTCAACTACCAAAAAATAAACGAAACCATTTAAAAGAGATAGTTAAGCTCATGAAGACCCAAACCATATTTTATAAACCATGCTAAAAAATAACCACCACCTCACACCTTACTCTTAAGGCGTACATCAGTGTAATAAGGGGTTATGTATCAAGACCATAGTAGAATGAATTTTTTATTGTTTTCAATGAAATAATGATTATATTTTTTCCTTTTAATTATTAATTTATCAATTATTATATAATGCGTTTGATAAAAATTATATTTTGAAAGGAAGAAATCAAAATTTTATTTTTTTGGGAAACTTATTATTTCAATTAAGACACTCCTTTGATAAATTTGATATTTTTTAAATAAAAAATATTTTAATAAAATAATATCATTGAATAATATTTTTTTAAATATAAATGACCATGTAATTTAATAAAATTTAATTTAATTTTTATAATGGCCAGAAAGTGGTTAATATCATAAAATCTTGTATTTCAAGTAAATAGGGATTTTTATTTAAAATATAAAAAGTATCATATTTAAAAATTATTTTTGATAAAATAAATATTATTTTCGAAATTAGTATTTCAAAATTGTCCAATGGTGAATTTTTCATAATTTTCTATGACAAGTGAATATTTATGTAAGAATTAAATATGGTATAAGTATATGGTTTGTATGACGACACAATAATGAACAAATATTTATTAAATAATTCCATAAAATGAATACAAGAGAAAATATATATTTCTTATTTATGATTTTTTAATTTATCTAATTAATTTTAGAATCCTTTAATGAATCCTCCATATCCTATATTATATTTTAAGGTTTTTAAATGAATTATTTATAAACATGACTCACTTCCACATCACCAAGTGTATTATTTTAATGTTTTCAATTATTGGCCATATAAAATATTTAAATCTAATTCCTATTGGTAGAAATCATGGCAAAAAACTATGGGAAGGTTTTTGGTTTTGATTATTTTATCATATAGAGTCAAAACAGTAAGTATAGAAATTAATAAAAAACCCTCTTTTTTCTATAAATGGCCACCCAACCTCCCACTAATATTTACTGAAAACCTATTTATACTGAATTTAATCTCTCTATACCTCTCTAAATCCCTCAAAACGTGTTTCCAAGATCTTAATAAGATCTTATAAAGCATTTAGAAGAGCCCTCTCAATGTAAGGGATTATCTCATCTTCTTTTTATTTCAAGTACTTTCCTTGTACTAAGCTATTTTGATTTCCAATTTTAAATTTTATAATTTTTTTATACATACATTTAATTTTATTATGATACCCAAGTAATGAGTAACTACCTTTCAATCTCATTCACCCATTCCATAATATTTTATGTACAATTGTTATTCTGTCGGTATTATCCTATGAGGTTCCGTGCCAAAAAATTTCTATAATGAATATGCATCCACATTTAAAATAAATGGTATTCACCTAGATAAACATATACATTATTTATAATTGAATTTAATTTAGGTGAAAATAATTTATTAATATTGAATTTAAAATATATGAAAGGAATTATTATGTTTTACGATCTTTACGGCACAAAAATACACGTATATGATATGAATGTGAGGGGTGGGATCAGAATTATATATCCATGCCATGAATTTGGTAATGTATTTATCTCATGATATAAAATTTATGGTGTAAGAGAGGTTATCCTAAGAAAATTATTTTGTGACTTCTTAGTGGTTATCCTTGAATTTTTCTTATGATGTAATGTCTTATGTTGTTTCTACATTCATATGTTTCATGGTTGTCCTCATCTTATATCATGCTTTAATGAAAATGTTTATGATTCTCACCCTTTTATTACACATTGATATGACTATTGAATAATATATATTAATTTTATCATTTTTATTTTATTATTACCTTAATGGGATTTACAAATCACCCTCTAAAAGATTAATGGAATATAAGGGCATTCTTTAGAGTTTATAAATAATGTTATTGTACCCATGTTTCATGTTAATTTGTTATATACCTAATTTATTAAAGAAAATTGGACTCAAAAATGTTATAGTATTGTATTATGTGTATATTTATGTAATAAAAAATAAAGTAAGATTTATTAAATATATGGGTTTACATAGGTCTGGTAGGGTAATTGTTTCATCAAAACATTCTATGTAATGTACTTAGGGGATCTAAAATATGACATGAGTATTTAGGGACCCATATGATCTGACTCAAGGACCTTGTCAGATTACTAAACATATTTTAGTGGAAATAAACTGATTGTAGTGTAGTAAAATTTTAGGAAGGGTGAATACATCATTCCTATATGTTGTATTCAAAAATTGGATTTTGATTCATGGTTATTATTAATCTATTTATTTTTGTTAACCTATATAGAGATGATTTAGTATTTGTAGTTATAATTAATTTATTTTAATAATTTTAGTCCAACTAATTTAATCATAATCATTTATAATCTTATGAAATTATTTTATACTTTCGTACACTAGTAATACATATATATTTTATAGATTAATCTTTTCTACACACTAATTAATGATCCCATAGAAGCATATTAGGAATCAAAAGTATTTTTTTCATTAATTATGAATCATATACAAAAGAATTTTTTGGTCATAAGTAACGTTTACTAGAAACATTTATAATTGAGAATACCCCTATTGATTTACTATTTAGGTTAAAGGGGTTTTAATCAAATGCTTTAGTAGCATGTTTGAAAATTTTCAATTTTTATTGAAAAGGAATGCCATTTCACGTGTTAAGTTGAACATATTTGTGAAGTTTATTTTGTTTAAATTAATGTTTTCTATTTTTGTTCATTTTATTTTAAAGAATTATGCAGTTATGAATCCATACAATGTAACATGTCTGATCTATTAGACTGTTGAGAATTTCTAAATTTACTTGAAGTCCTGTGATATTTCTACTATATGTAGATTTTATTTTAATTTTTCCATGTGAAGAATGACGTGTTCAAGATATTATAAATTTTTTATGTAATTAAATATCCATGCCAAGGTTTATTTAATGCGTGAAGCATGAATGAAAAAAATGGGTTTTGGATTTATGATCATCTTCATGATTATGAATATTCCTAGAGTGCCCTATAGAATTTTGTTTCTATGATAGATTAATATTTTAGTGTATATTGATGATCATTTTAGTGATTATGTTTTTATTATATTATTTTCTTAAAGATGAATATTTGGGTAGCTTATTAATTAATTAATTTTTCATTGGGAAAGTTTCATAGAATGAGTTATTTTGATAATTATTATTTAAATACCTCATATGATTTGGTAAGATTATATGTGGTGTATGTAGTGATTATGGGGAGGAATGGATATTTCAATAAAGGATGATGTTGGTATTATTAACACACACTGAGAGGTAGTATTGTCTACTCTTTTGTTATGATGTGGAAAGGATGTAATTAAATATGGGTATTCATTCCTATGGATGTGTTTCCCTATGTGATATGATGTTATTTATTGTGTTTTTGTTATTTATGTGTTATTTTTTAACCCATTATTTTTTATATTGAGTAGAAGATATTCCATTGAAACATTATCAATACATTGTGAGGGGAAGGGGAATTAAGGTTCATAGAATGAATCATTGTTGACTTTTTAATGAAAGACAGTTCTAGTGTTCCTCATTGGAGCATCTACCCAAGAGAATGGGGAATGGTTAGAATAAATTGATGTTTCCTTTTATCTTGTGAGGATATAAAATTAGATCTATGCCTCTATTATGATTGGATTTCATCATAAGGTAGAACAAATATGGTGCAAGAATAAGCGTGGTGAGTTGGATGGAATGCCTTAAGAATATTTTCTTGAATTTTCAAGAAGGATTTTATGTCTCATATATAGATGGATATCCAAATTAAAGATCTTAAAGAGATCCCATTGAGATAAGATAATGTTCTAATCTTATTAAATCATTTTATGGACCTCATTGGTCAATTTCTATGTTATGTAGTCAGGGAAACAGATTGAGAACAACATTTTTGGTTCCAACTTATGACCATAGATTCAGATATCCATTTCTATTTTCCAAATAAGGTCATAGGAAGAGTTATGGGATTTCATAGAGATAATGAAGATATACCTTTCTATGATTAAAGGTTTTTTAAAATCACCTTCTTATGTTTCTATAGAGGTTGAGATCAGTTTTCCTTGTTGTTGGTCTTGATCACTATAAAAGAGGAAAGGGAGGTGATCTTGTAGACCTAATGTGTGGCTTCAAGCATTGGGTATGGATAGATTGAGGCATCCCAAGTCCTAATATTTTATGTATAAATTTTTATGTTACTACGAATCATTAGTATGATTTCACCAAGGGTCAAAATCCTTCTCAGTATTTGGTGGGTACTTAGATTTAGTTTAAGAAGTGGAATATACCCTACAGAAGTGTTGGTAGTGTGTTCATAATATTTGATAGGTATCTCCCTATGGTAATTTTGTTTTAATATTATCCTTACCCTAATTCGTTTTGGATTATTTGTTCGTGAATCATTTCTGTTGAATCGAATATAAAGTGTTTAATTTCTAAATTCCTTTACCATATATCAATATCTCTTGTATTTAGGCTTGGTTTTAATTCTTGAAGATGTGGATTAATTTAATGGAATTTGATTAAAGGGAATAAAATTTCCTAAACTAATAAATTTCCTTTTTCTGAGTATTTTGGGTGTTTGGGGTCATTAATGGTGGTTTTAAGGGAGTATGGTTTTGTTTAAACTTAAATTTCAGATTGAAGGGGGATTATAAATTGATTCTGGTTAGATTGTGGTGTGGAATAGTTTTAGGGAGTTTTCTTATTTCTGGGAATGAATCATGCAGTCTGGACATAGCCTCTATACCACAGAGTCATAGGTGGATAGTTTAGTGGCTTTGTAGACTTATGGGTTGCAAAAGTATTATAACACCCTTAGATTTTATGAGATGTATTATTTTTAATTCTTTTGATGTATTGTGTTTTAAGATACACAAATATTATCTTGAACTATATGAAACACCATATTAGCTTATAGTATATAAAAAACTATACTTGGCTTATGTTACACACAAGTTCAAGTTCTTTTGAAAGAATCCATTTCACACAACACTGTGTATAGATTTTTTTCAACGTATAAAAGAACTATAATTGGATTATTTTATATGTAACACCAAAGGAAGATTGAACTAAATACAACACTTACTTGGATTTCATTACACGTAAGAGTGACCTTCCTCGATAGCCCGTGTTGTACCCAATACCAAGTTTCACTAAACAACGATATATTATTAAAATATTATTATTTAATGGTATATAAACTAGCTATTATTAATTTTATAAACCACATTTTGAATTTTATGTAACATTAAGATTATTCTCATTTATTTTATAGAACATGATATAAGAACAAATTCAATTTTTCGAATAGAAGAAGTATTTTAAAAATATTCAATTTTTCCACCTTTTGATGGGGAACCAATTTTACATATATTTTTTAATAGTTTTATATATTATATTTGAAAAAATAAACAAATTATTTTGAAGTGGGACCTCAAAATTTACATTGGTTGAATTTGTGGTATTTTTTTTGAAAAATGCATATTTTAATGAATAGTGAAAATATTGCGTTTTAATTCAAAACTGCCTTTTCATATAATTTATTTATATAGTTAGATTATATTTTTAATTGTTTTTAAACTATAATTGGATTATTTTGTATCATTTAATACAATTTTCATCATTAGAAGTAATTTCACATTTAAATTACAAATAAATGCATGTCAATCTTTTGATAGTTTTTACATCTAAAAAACATGCTTTCTCGTTCTCACAATAGGAATTAATTTTAAATTAATTAATGAATATTATGTGTTTTTAATTTTGAAAAAGGGATTCTATATTTGGAATCATTGGGTCCAAATTATGTTAACATGTTACTTTTATTTTTATGGATATTATGAATAGTAACTACATTAATTTTTATTTACCATAGTTAAAGTTAAATCAAGTAAATTAAGGTAAGAGACAATATGATAAAGATAATAAATTTACCTTAAAAACATCAAAAATACTATTGGATGAATTAAATTTGACCAATATCACCTAAGGGTAATAATTGATTCATTTAATGGACTTTTTTCCAAGAAAGTGATTTAATTATAATTAAAACAAAAGAAAGTGGAAATATGTCACTCTCATATATCTTATAAGTATAATTATTTTAGTGTAGAGATAAAATTGACAAAACATTGAAAATAAATTGTCACTATAAAGGTAATAAAATTATCAATATCATGTGAATTTTATTTATAATTTTTATGGGTTAAATAATTACCATTAATGATGACATAATAATAAGGTAGAAATTATTTTATTGATAAAAATATCAAATAAATGGTTATAAAAATATTACAATAAATATCATATAAACTAATTAATGTGATCCTTGAATTTTCTTGGGGAAAATGAAATGATATTATTATATTAAATTTGTTTTTTAATTTATATACTCTGTGGATTTTATTTAATTCAAATAAATGAATATTGTCTAAATTGACACTACTGATTTTTTATAAAAATTACATTTTATTAAATTATTTAATTTTTTTTTTAAAAAAATTAAAATGTTAAAATTATATTCTCTAAAATGTCATAAATTATCCAATTATAGAAAATTGACAACACATAAGTAAATATTTATAACCATTTAATATTTAGAATATTTTTACGACAAATAAAATTAAATAGATTAAATAAGGATAAATAAAACTTATAATGATTAAAATAAAATCAAAACATGTATAAAACTTATTGGATGAGATAATTTAGACCCCTATGCATCCTATTTTTAAAATAAATGAGTTTTGGACCACTATAAAACTAAAATAAAATTATTAGAAATTAATATTTCAAGACTTTCCTAAAGTACCCCTCTCTATCTTATAAAGGGCCACTACCTCAACTCCTTTACTCACATCTTTAAATACCTTTGGATCATAAAATCCCTAATCAAATAAGATCCCAACATCACTTCCTTCCTCCTAGATGCCACACTTTGGTCATAAATCCATCCTAGAGAGACCTTTTGGGAAAATCAAAATGAGATACTCAAATAAGAGGTAACTGTTTTTTCTGCTCTTTCAAAATTATTTTCTTCTTATACTTCCTCTTATTATGTTGTTCTCATACTAAAGTAATAAATAATGTATCTTATACATTCTAATATGTTATTATAATTATGTAAAAACCTTATTCCTCATTTTATCCATCCTATAAATAACAATATCCCCATGCTTGCATACGTATGGATTACCGTCTCCACGCCGTGGTGTAATTTTTTATTCAACAATAATTAATTTGGATGAGTATAATGACGTGTATAATGGATTTAAATAATGAATATAACATGATTATTATTTTTTATAATTAATATACCATCCAATTCCATACAATTTAACCATCAATTGAATGATATCGTCGCTCGTGCGTACGTACGACCTACCATCTCCATGAGGTTATGATATTCATTCTCCACATTAGCCATTCAAGAATGATTATAATGTATATATAATAAATTATCATTAAGTATATGAAATAATAATTCTATTGGATATATATATATATGTCATTTACATAATTCCATTTAATTCAATAAGGAAACGGAAACATCATTCATGCATGCGTACGACCTACTGTCTCCACGAATGGTGTATTCCATTTCATTTATCTATATATTATATATATTTTAATTATAAATATATATGATAGATAAATCAGGTTTTAAATTATTCAATTAATTAAATCATTATCAATGTTATAAGATCAAGAATAACAAGTTAACACACATACGATAAATAAAATGATTATTACCAAAAATGTTGCTTTAACATGGAATTGATAAATGAAAGTTTAATATAAATCCATAAGTGAATCATATATGATATAATAGATATTATTATGGTTCTATTACAAGTTAATAATATTTTTAAACCCAATATACATGAGTTTCAGACACAAATAGATGAAATTAGATCTAAGGTTAGGGATTGTTTTGCAATCTCTTTTTTATCTGAGATGGTTTATTCGTAAATATTTACTCTGGTATATTTATCATCCATGTACATGTTTCTTAGATAAGTATTCCAAGATATTATTTAAATAATTTTATAGTTGTTTAAATACCATTTTTCCCATTGGAGAATTCTTATTAAACGGTATGGAATGAATCTTTCTTTTATTTTCTATACGAGACACTTTTTCCTTTTCCAACAAGAATATGAGAAGAATGATTTTTAATGTATAAAACATGAATAAGTATTTACAATTTCATAATAAATTATTTACATGAATATTAACTTTCATGTTTTCAAGGTTATTTTCTATGAAATTATTTTCATTTAAAATTTCACGGAGTTTTAATAAAAGAAAACATTTTTGAAGAAGAAAGGATACATTCCTCAGGAAGTAATTTCAATTGTTTTATCAAAATTATTTTCCAACTAAGATGACATTATTTAAATAGGTTTATGTTTTTATCCCTATTATTACTATTATTTTATTTTTTATGATGTAATTCTATTTATTAAATACATTAATTTTATATGGATTATGATGGAATGATGTTTAAGAAACCCAGTTTATTCCTTTGGTTATGCTATGATGAATGATTTATGTTTTTGTGGCACAGGTAAGAGTGGTTTTATTATGATATGGGTGGGACCTATATATACCTCCAATTAATTGGGTAATGATTTATATCTCATGTGATAGACAAAATTGGAACAACAAGTAAATCTGGTTTAGTAATACAGGGCTGGAATGATAACTAAATCCAGTTCAGTAATACATAGATAGAACGACATATAAACCCAGTTCATTAATGGACATTGTCCACTATGATGGTATTGGAATAAATTCTTTTTCTACTATGGAAATCATATTATGTGATTATATATTTTCCACAATTCCATGTATTATGTCAATTCTATGTTATTATAGTTCATGTTTATTTCTGATTTATGCCTTATGAACTGCCAAGATTTATTTCATAACTCAATATTTTTATATTTAAAATTTAGGTTCGTGTTTTTACATTCAAATGATTATGGTATCTTTCATTTTCTCAATGTTTACCCTTACAGAGAATTTTAGCTCATAATTTTTATGTTTTATTTTCCCCAGGACATAAAGAAAGGTTTTAGGTAGGAATACTAATGAGGAATATCATTATGGGAGATGTTGAGGCTCATTCAACAAGATAGAAGAATGTGTTACGAGTTTCCAAAGACAATAAACTAATATGGTATCTTGGTTTATATTTTTGTAATTTACTATGTGTTATGGGAAAGAAATGTAATTTCCGTGTACATCAATAATGGTTTTTTAAAGATGGTATCATAGAGAAGGTTTATTCATCCTTTGGAAACTAGGATGAAAAAAATTCAGTGAGATCCCTAGATATATTTATAAGGATAGTTCTAGGGATTTATTTAGGATAAGTAAAGTGCATGTTACAATCCTAGTGTTTTTTGATAATCATGAATAAACTAGGATTAAACCTAAGATGTCATTGATTTAAATATTACAAGTAATTTACCATACTTATTTGTTTTTAATGTCTCAAATGTATTTATAATGATTTTGTTTTTGGTCTTATTCAATAGATAGAACTATATAGAACATGGTTAACCATTGAGTGTTTCAGATGTGGAAATTATGGGAATTTTGAAGATCGATTTCCTAAGTGGGAATATAATTAAGAGAATCATGATGATGGTATGAGTATTGGTCATTCTACTAAGGATAGAGAGATTGTTAACAATATTTGAAGAGTATGTGATGTTCTTACAGTATTGGTCACATTAAAACTAAGAAGCATGAGGTTGAGAAACCACAAGACATGATTCATATTTTAATAAAGACAATGATGATGGATGGTGAATATTGGTTTAAGAATAAGGTTGGATGATTGAGGTGTATAAGTTTCATATTTCAAAGATTATGTTATATGAATCATGAAATATATAAGTGTTTTCAGTATAAGATTTTAATCAAGGATCAGAAAGGATATGTTTAATAGTTATAAGAAGACATAGAAGTGATTTAATGTTAAGATGATATACATGGATAACACATGATTAAGGGATAGATAACCCTTAATATGTCTCTTATGTTGAGATAATGATTCTTGGCTAATGATATGTTGGATTTGAATAAGTAAATTGGATGATACTAGTTTCTTGAGATCTAATTATGTATTTGTCAACAAGAGAGTTATTCTATCATGGATGAAGTATAAATCTTTTTGGGATATAAGGAATAATCCACTATGTTTTAGAACAAGGAAACATGCATGTTTTCAATAAGGATATCTGATAATTTAGGTTGTTATAGTGACTCAGGAGAATACATGATGAAGGTGTTCACACTTTTGGAATGTGACCAAACAGAGATACATTGTGATATATGAGGGATTAATGTTAAGTTGAGTAAGTGAAGATATTTCTAGAGTTTTGGATTTTCTTCTTTTATAAAGATTGTAAGGTTATAAATTTATAGAAAGTTTAAGTGAAAATTCAGATGACATTAGTTAAAATAAAGTCTTATCTCACCATAGGTGGACTAATGTATATTTGATACCCTATGTTAACCATTTTATTGAGACATATGGAATGTATTATAATTCTATTTATGGATAGGATGATCTACTAACAATTCAGGAATGAAAAATTCAACTTCATTTCTTTGAATAAGAGATGAAGTGGAAATTGTTCAAGGCACGAACAACGATGAGATTGTACTAAAATCAGGTAAGTATTTATTCTCATTTTCTTCAAATTTAGGGAAAGGAGGTCAAAAACTAAAAATTTTATCTTAGTACCTTATTATCTGATTAATTTCCCGTATGGGGGGTATCATATAACTACCCAATATTTTATGAGATAAATTCTTTTTAATTCCATTGTTGTATTGTGTTTTATGGTAAACCAAGAATATATTGTGCTACATGAAACACCGTATTAGCTTGAAATATACGCAACACTATACTTGGCTTGTGTTAAACACAATTTCAAGTTCTTTTTATAGAATTAATTTCACACAACACTGAGTATAGATTTTGTTCAATGTATAAAAGAACTATGTCTGGATTATGTTATATGAAACACCAAAGATATATTTCACTAAATTCAAAAATTACATGGCTTGCATTAAATGCAAGAGAAACCTTCCTCAATAGCTTGAGCTGTACGCAGTACTGAGTTTCACTAAACAATGATAAATTATTTAAATAATATTATTTAATGGGATATAAAATAGATATTATTAATATTATTTACGAAATTTTTAATTTTATATAACATTAAAATTCAACTTATCTATTTTCTAGAACATGATATAAGAACAAATTCATTTTTTCAGATAAAAGAAGTATTTTTTAAAAAATGTAGTTTTTCTACCTTTTGATGGGACACGAATTTTAAATCTAGTTTTTAACACTTTTATATATTATATTTGACAAAATAAAACTATTATTTGGAATAGGGACATCCAAATTTACTTTGGTGGAATTTTTGGTATTTTTATGATAAAATTCAAATTTATTGAAAAGTGAAAAATACTACATTTTAATTCCAGACTTCCTTTTCATCTGGTTTATTTATATAATAAGATTATATTTTTCAATCGTTTTAATGTTTAATTGGATTATTTTTTATCATTTAATCTAATGTGTGTCATTTTATACAATATCACATTTAAATTGGATATAAATGCATGTTAATCATTTGATAGTTTTTACTTCTAAAAAACCCACTTCCTGGTTCTAACAATAAGAATTAATTTTAAATTAATTACTCAAACTTATGTTTTTTGAATTTTGAAAATTTGATTCCATATTTGGAATAATTGGAAATAAATTATCTTAATAGGTTACTTTTATTTCCTTGGATTTTATGAATAGTAACTATGGTAATTTTTATTTACCACGGTTAAAGGTAAATCAGGTAAATTCGGGTAACAAACAATATGATAAAGATAATAAAATTACACTAACACCTGAAAAATCTTATTGGATGAACTAATGTCGACAAATATCACCTAAGGGTTTGAATAGATTCATTTAATGTAATTTTCCCATGAAAGTGATGTAATTATAATTAAAACAAAAGAATGTGAAAACATGTCACTCTCATATATATGAATAGCATATTAATTTTAATATAGAGAAAATATTGATAGAACTTCAAAAATAAATATTTTCCCTAAAGGTAATCAAATCATCTACATTATGTGAATTAATTTTGAATTTTTATAGATTAAATAATTACCATTAATGATGACACAATAGTGAGGTAGAAATTATTCTATTGATAGAAATATCACATTTTAGAAGTGTATTAAATATTTTGGTTTGAATTTATCTTCTCTGTGGATTTTATTTAAATTCAAATAAATGAATAGTGTCAAAGTTGACACTATTGATATTTTATAAAAATAACATATTATTAAATTATATAAAAATAAATATATATATAAAAATTACAGAGTGAAAATTATATTTTAAAAAATTTCATAAATTATCCAATTATAGAAAATTGACAACACATAAGTAAATATTTATAACAATTTAATGTTTAGAATATTATTACCACAAATAAAATTAAATAGATTAAATAAAAATAAATCAAAATGATAAGGTTTAAAATAATATAAAAACATGTGAAAATTTTATTGGTTTAGAGGATTTCAACCCGTACTAATCTTTTATTTTAATTAAATAAGTTTTAGACCATTATAAACTGAAAATCAATTTATAATAAATTAATATTTCAAGACTTTCCTAAAGTTCCAATCCCCCTCTTATAAAAGGTCACCACCTCTAATCACTTACTCACACCATTCAAGACCTTTTAATCCACCGAAACCTGATAAAATAATATCCCAACATCCCAAACTTCCTTTGAGAGGCCACAATTTTGGCATAAGACCATCCTATGGAGACCTTTTCTGCAAATCAAAAGGAGATTCTCAAAAAATATGTAATAGTTTTATCACCTATTTCAAAATTATTTTTTTATTCTACATCATCTTATTATGATGTTCTCAAAATAAATAAATAAATCTTGTATTTTCTACATTATTTGATGTTATTATAATTATGGGACAACCTTATACGTCCTTTTATCTATCTTACAACTTATAATATCACCATGAGTGGGTACGTACGGCTTACCGTCTCCACACCGTGGTGTAATTTGTTATTCTACGATACTTAATTTTGATGGGTATAATTATGTTTATAATGTATGTAAATAATGAATATAACATGATAATTGTTCTTTATAATTAAAATACCATCCAATCCCATACCATTTAACCATTAAGGGAATGATATCGTCACTCGTGCCTACGTACGACCTACCATATCCAAAACACGATGAGATTCGTTTTCCACGTTAACCATTAAAGAATAATTAAAAATTCTATATAATAAATAAGAATTAAATATATGAAATAATAATGCTACTATTTTTATTTATATATATTTTCATTTACATGCTTCCATTTAATTCAATAAGGAAACAGAAACAACATTCAAGCGTACTTACGACCTACGGTCTCCATGAACGGTGTATTCCATTTCATTTATGTATCTATTATATATATATTTTTATACTAAATATATATGATAGATAAGTCATGTTTTACATTCTGTATATAATAAAATCATGATATAATTAATCAGATCAAGCATTACAAGTCAAAACACATACGATAAATAAAACGATTATCACCCAAAACGTTGCTTTAACATAGAACTGATACATGAATGGGTAATATAAAGTCATAAGTGAATCATATATGATATGATAAATATTATTATGTTTTTTTACAGTTTAATAATATGTTTAAACATATTATAAACGAGTTTCAAACACATACGGAAGAAATCGTATCTAAGGTAAGGGATTGTTGGGTAATCTCATTTTTATTCGAGATTGTTTATTCGTAAGTATTTATTGGGGTATATTTATCATCCATGTACATGTTCTCTAAATAATTATTCCAAGATATTATTTCAAACCTTTTATTGTTTTTTAAGGTCAGTTTTACCCATTGGTGAATTTTTATTTAATGGTATTGAAGGAATCTTTCTTTCATTTTCCATATGAAGTACTTTTTTACCTTTTTAGCAAGAGTACAGGAAGAATGTATTTTAACATATATGGAATGAATGTTTTTCTACACATTCAAAACACCTTATTTTCATGAATCTTCTCTTATAATTTTTCAAGTTTATTTTCAATGAAATTATTTTCTTTTAAAATTTCATGGTGTTTTAGGAAAATAAAACACTTTTATGAAGAAAGGATATTTTCCTCAGGAATTAATTTCAAGTGTTTTATCAAAATTATTTTCTATATAAGATGGCATTATTTAAATAGGTTTATGTTTCTATAACAATTATTACTATGATTTTATTATTTTTCTTTGAGAATTTTATTTATGAAATCTATTTATTTTATATGGATTTTGATAGAATGATGTTTAAGAAACCCAATTTAGTTCTTGGGTTAGGCCATGATGAATGATTTAGGTTTTTTTGGAACACATATGAATGATTTCATTATGATATGGGTGGAACCTATATCTCCCTCCAATGAATTGGGTAAAAATTTATATCTCATGATATAGACATGAATGGAATGGAAGGTAAATCCAGTTCAGTAATACAAGGCTGAAATGACAAGTAAATCTGGTTCAGTAATATGTGGATGGAATGACAAGTATACCCAATACAGTAATGAACTTTGTACACTTTGATGGTCTTTGAAGCAATGCATGGGATACTATGGAAATCATATTATGTGTTTATTTGTTTTCTAAAATTCCATGTTCTATGTCAATTCTATGTTATCATAGTTCATGTTACTTTATGATTTATGCCTTATAAACTGCCAAGATTTATTTCATGACTCATTATTTTGATATTTAAACATAATGTTCATGGTTTAACATTGTAATGTTTATAGTTTGTTTTAGGTTTTACATGTTTTATCTTATTGTGAATTTTATCTCAACCTTTTTATGTTTTCATTTCCCCAGGATATAAAGAAAGGTTTCAGGTTGGAAAACTAATGGGGCTGATCTTTATGGGAGATGTTGAAGAATTTTCACCAGGCTAGATGAATGTGTTCTGAGATTCCAAAGACACTAAAATAATACGTTCATTGGGAGTCTATTTGTGTAATGTATTATGTCTTCCATAGAAGAAATGTAATGTCAATGTACATCAATTTTCAATTGTTATAAGTATAAAACTTGGGGTTTCCCCATGAATCTTGTGGGGATGGGTTCCTTTGCTATGGATTTTCAAGGTTCACTTCAGTGTGATTCTATAATCTATGCACAGGGGTCTGCGGAATTGAATTATATGGCTCTATAGACTGAGGGATGGATTTTAAATGGTGTCTCAAATTGGTAGTGTCTCTTCCATGGGTTTATTAGATCATGAACTAGACTCAATCAAGAGGGTAATATATGGTGGAGGTTTTTGAACTTTTTTTATGGATTATAGTTTTACTAAAACTCATTGCGGTATGGCCACCCTTGTTACACAATTATTTTACCTTTGTTTAGTGGTCTTCTAAATTTATAACCTATACAAATTCAAAATCCATATTGAAAGACACTTATTTCCTCCCTCTTCCTTAAAATCCTAGGAGTCATGAGGAAATAATTCAGAGGATTTTGATCCCCTTTTCTTAGATTTAAAATCTACCCTCTATAGACAAAATTTTCTATCATCCAAGGAGATTTTATTCCTCATATTTTGGAGTCTCTCCCTTCCCATATTCTTGGGTTTTTTAAGAAAAAATTGGGAATGGTATTAGTGGAATATGGTTTATGGAATTATGATGAAGGTGATGTTATAGGTTTAAGGAATCTTCTTTCAAATTCAATGGTTACCAAACTAAATTATCTCATTGTGGAATTCTATGTTTTTTGGAGTGGGGGATTTCAAGTATTTCCCCTTTCTTAGTTATTGAAATATTTCAGGATATGATATATAACCCATATGTTACCCTTTTTAAACCTCAAAACCTTTTATTTTTATCCCTCTTGAATCAAATGATTCGAATATCCATAATTACTCTTCAATTGTAAAGTTTGAAATTGATAATGATGATGATATGTTGTATTTGTTGTCAATAGATTGAAGAAACTTAATTGAGTAAGTTTAAGGAAAAGGTTCATATGGATGTTATAGAAGAATTAAAATGAAATAAATTATTTTGTGAGGAGATCAGAATAAGTAAGTGTCAAAATATGGGAATATTAAATAACCTAAAGAATATTCATAAGGATGTTGAATATCTCCAAAATAATGTAATCCCTAAGGTAAAACCATCAGAAGGTAATAAGTGAAGTCGATGAAACTAGGATGATTATAAAGGTAAACCACACTAAATAATTTATAAATAACCTATGATTAATTCTTGAATAATATAATGAGTTTTGATTCCAAAGAATTTTGAAAATGAATGAAGTGCATCACCACTGGATGATATACAAATAAAATATGATTGAAAACGGTACGATTTATATTATTTTGAGATTCCAACACTTCTAAAGTATTTGTAATTATAGATATAGATTCCATAAGTATGTTCTGGAAGGAAATTCTATAAGGAGTTCCTTAAACCACTAAAGTTTTTGTTGATGTTAGTCAGATGATTCTATACTATACTTTTATTGAAAGAGAATCACTTTCGATAAATATAATTAACGATCCATGATATTTTGAATTCAAAAATTCATTCTCATTGAAATTAGAGGATGCATGTAAATCATCATGGAGTTTTGAAGTTATAAAAGGATGGAGCATTAGAGAAACACTATAGGAATGAAGAGGTTCATGATGGAGAATATTCAAAAGAAAAATATAAAGAAGGATGAATAAAAGGATAAATCTAGTATCAGTTATAATGAAGATCACAATTTGATCAAATTGAAATAAGATTTTTAATCTAGAAGATGATTTTATTACGGGTAACTGGAATGTAGAACCATGAAATCTAGAGGTTGAAGTTGAGCTGATCAAAAGAAGAAACTACAATACCAGTTCAAACTAAATAAAGGTTCATCAACTAGATTCAACTAGAGTCACATACATTATACTGAAACATGTTTAATACGTTAAATTCAATTGAATCCTTTTTTGAGGAAATGGTATAACATGAATGATTATAATGGTTAGTTGGAAGAAAAGGTTTCAAATTATTCCAAAAAGAAATTTACATTTTTGTAGAGTTAAACATTTTGATGATGCTGTGTTGGAAATTCAATGTATGATATTCATGGAAGAAAGGTTCATGATTCAATTCAATATTTGAGTCTGAATTGAATATATTTTATGTCAATTTTTTTAAGAGATATGATAATTTCAAATCTCAATATATTTGGTAGATAGTAAAGGTGGTCAATTCTTGATATACAATTAAGTTCAAATTGAAACCCGCATGTTTCACAAATCTTAGAGAGGAAACTTGTTTATATAAATAGGGGATCAAAAATGATCCTATTACAAAAAAATGCGATGGTTTCATGAATTTTTATAAATACAAAAGAGAGGAAACAAATGACAAAGCACTTCTATTATAATAACATAAATATTTAAGAAGAGAAGAATAAAACATAATGTTATAAAGCTGAGTGAGTTCTCTAGATATAGAAAACTTGAAGGAGGAGAGCCAATCCAATGTCAAGAACTAACTTAAGAAAGATCTCGATGTTGAAGTACAAGGAAACAAGTTCTCCATATGAACATTATACTAGAAGGAGAATAATGACATTGTTTATTTTGATCACATTATAATATTAAGAGGAATTCAATGTTCCATCCATGAGGAATTTCATGCAGAACATTTCACAATCGGTGGGTCCAATATAAACAAAACCAACATTACTATAGTGAGATAATATTATATTCTCAAGAGATAACTCAACCGTGGGATATTGTATAATGAACCTTCACTTGTGTAATATAGAGAATAATGCGGGTTAAGATGGTAAATTCCAACACCAATTAGTAATTATTAAAAAAAATTAGTGGAACAATCTGTGACTTAACCGGAGTCGATACAGAAGGGGGCAGGTTCTCACACTGAGGCTAAACCTTGTGAAAATACCTATGTTATATTTACATTAAATTATTTTTATATCATAAAGAATAAGAAGTGTGTCTTATATGTAAGATACATACATCCTAACTGATAATATAGGTTTAATTAACATAAAAAATAAAGGATTTAAGTTTAAAAAAATCAGTAAAAGGTTCATCAATCCGGATTCACTATCCCTATTAGGGTGACTACATGGTCCCTTAGGAATCTTAATTCGTTTCAGAGTGAAGGTTACCACCATTTTCATCTATAAGAATATTCCCAGTTATTTTTAACTATCTTACATGAACTGTAGATTTCCAAATTATAAGGAAGTTATGCATGAGATAAAGGATGTTGTCCTTGGTTATAACAACATAGTGGTTTCAACCAAAACCATGAAGAATTAGAATAAGAAAGTAGCTCTGAAGAATTGGAATCTAGCCTCACCAAATCAATAATGGTAGGATATACCACAAAAAAAATTTAAAGTGTGTGGTAAGAATTCATGTAAATATTTAAACATTACTCCTTTTAAATTGTATTGTTCTAGATATGATGAGTATGATTCTATTTTTTCCATTGACTATTTTTACTTGGAAATAATATATTACAAGAAATGATCCCCTATTGAAGTTTTCACAAATATATTTGCATTTATCAGGGGATTATAGGAAGAAAATAGAAATATGGAGATTAAAATTGATGAGATATATAATGCATTGGGAAATAAGTTCTAAGAGTGTAAAACTATCACTAAACTCACTAAAGTAAAGGAATAAAAGGTTTTTCATTCTCAAGAAAAATTTAAACTTTTAGAATAAGAATTAAAAAATATTTTCTATGAGAATGTGGTTGCAAAGGATTTTTTAATGTAATATCCATAAAATAAAATATACTCATAAAGAAATTATTGACGTTAACAATACTCAACTAGAGTTCTCAGAAAATTGAGTAAAGGAACATTATCTTTACATGAAAGTTGTGAGTAAGTTTTATGGATAAAAAAATAAAAAATATGTTGAATGTAAAGATAAAATGAAGTTTCTTGCAGATCATTGGAACACTTTAAATTTAAAGTGTCTTGAACTGGTTGTGGTACTAAGAAACATAGAAGCTACCCAAGTTGAATCTTCACAGGAAGATGAGAAAGAACCATGGGTAAAATTAAAAAAAATAAATTCTTTATACTAGTAAGAGTCAATATATTTGTAGGAATAATGTGAAAATATAAAAAGTTCCATCATCCAATAATTTAAAGTAAAAGGATTCCCCACATTCCGAGGAATTTTTATAAACTAACTCCAAAAATTTGAATATTGAAGGTTTTAGTTTTAGATGAAGATGGGTGAATAATGGTTTAGAGAAAACCACCTCTTTCTTGATGGTGGAAGCATGAAAAGTTAAATATAGGAGTTCCTTTAAATAATTCTGAAAGAACAAAGGATATATCTTGAGGAAATAAGTTTTGAAAAAAGTCACCACTAGCCAAAATTAAAACCAATAGAAGAAGCAATGGTTATTGGCTACTATTGGTGTGATAGAATGTTTGGAAACATAGTCATAAATTATTGGAATAATATACCAAGGAATGGAAAAAAATATGGTCAATATTATAGAAGATAAAAATGAATGAAAAAGGAAACTCAACTAAGTGCATCCGACCTTCATTGAAAAGGAAAAATCTACAGGAATTAAACTTATTGTAGTATCTTGAACATTTATATAGAAGTTCTATAAGAGGTCTAAATGGTGAATGTTGGTTTATTTATACCCATAATAACTTTTAAAAGACTAATGGAAGAAGGACACAAAATATTAAGTAAAATAAAAAAAATAGACATTAATTTTACCTTTAGGTGAAAATAAATTTAAGCAACAAGGATGGTTTCGCCCAAGAAGACTATTTTGAAAGATTTAATGCACAAGAAAATATGCTACTTTTGTGGGAGAAAATTCCACTTCATATACATTTATAGAATCACCATGATTCTTCAATCTATCAGAATTAAGATCAAGAAACAAATTCATTAAATCCATGAATTACAAAACTGGGTTAGAATAGTGGAAGACATATTTGATGGAGAAGTTGATGTTTATTGAATGTTACCATGGAAGAGTAACTTACTGAAACATAAGATGTTTTGTGGAAGGTATAAGGTGGCCATACAAACTCCATAATATTTCATGAAAATGTTACTTGGGAATGAGACATTTTTAAATAAAATAAATCATACAACCGAATGAAAAATTGTACTAAAAGAAAATTATTAGAGGAAGAATGATAAATATGTTCCAAATTCTTTTATGTCTATTTTTATATAATAGTTAGAGGAATAAATTATATTATAAGTATATTAAAACAAAAATTCATGTACCTTTCCAATTGAAGTTAAAAATAATTATCTACAAAAAATAAAAATAAAAGGATAACAGTAGAAATCCATGGAACCCAAGAAGATTGATTTTTAGAATATTAAGGGTAGAGATATAAGGAAAAATAAAACTAAACCGAAGAGAGTTTTCTGGTTAAGAAAACTTTCACATCCCTATTACTCAAATTGAAGATAGTGTAATATCCACCTTATTCCCACATCTTCTCTATATATCCTTTAGTGAAATGGGAATTAAAGGTGATGCAATTATTAGGGATCACTGAAGTGATGTTAAAGTACTTAGAGGCCCAATATTAGGATGATATTATAGAAAATATGAATATTAAATATATATAGAATCAAAGCTTCTATCACCCTCAAGGTATAATGAATCTACTATACAATTCTTATATTAAAAATAAATTTTAAATAAAAATGGGGAAAATTGATTTTTTAATAAAAAATTAAGAATTATCATGAAAAGGGGGAGAAATATTCTTTTTTGATTGTTTTTTTGATATTTTACTGAGATGGATTCAAGACATTATGTTTAATGAAAACCTAATGAACTTATGCCTAAAATAATATTTTATCAAAGTCTGCATCACTTAAAAAATTTATGGATATCTTTAATGTATGAGTTAATCAATATTGTTGTATACATTAATCAAAGATTATGTAGACTTAGAGTCAATTTATTTTGGGATTATTACTTTAATGAAAGTGATGTTACCCATATCCCAAGGAATTCAAGTTTACATTTTATTTAACAGGGAAGTATAATAAAATTTTGAAAAATGGTTCTCCCTCGCCCTTAGATGCTAATAGAGGGGATACAAATTCAATCACTAAGGGGGATAAAAAATTGTTTCAAAAGGATTATCACTTAATGGTATCAAAATAATGAAACTTTGCATTTATTATCAATATATTAGAGATAAATATCATTGAATTTGAAGAATCTCTAGTTTTGAAAAAAAAATCCAATGGGGAAGATTAAAGTTCCCATCAGATGGTGATGATATATTTTATTTATGATCAATATTTTGAGGAAAAGACAACGATTATGTTGAAGGAAAAGGTTTATAGGGATGTTATAGAAGAATTACACTTGAATAAATTATCCTACAATGATATGGGGAGTATGTGTTAGATGATGGGAAGATTAAAGAACCTGATGAATATTCATAAGAAGATTGAAGATCTTTTGAAGAATGAAATCCTGAAGGAAAAACAATTAGATAATAATCAGTGAAGTTGACGAAACCAAGATTGTTGGAATGATGAACCACATTTATGAGTTTATAATGTCCCCATGATTAATTCCACAATAATGTAATGAAAGTTTATACTAAAGGATTTGGAAAAGGCGTGAAGTGAAACACCATTGGAATATGTGATGAATATAATATACTTTGAAATGTTATTATATAGAATATGTTGAGAAACATGAAATAATAAAGTGTTTATAAGTATGGAAGAATATTTTGGTAGGATAGTTCAGAAGGAAATTCTGGAAGGAGAGTACTGAACCATTATTAGTCTTAGAATAACTAAGTTAGACGACACTACACTATTCTTTCATTAGAAGAATATCTAGTTGGAGAAAGATCAATAATGATCCAAGATTTGTTAAATTAAAAAATTACTAACAATAAGAATATGGGGATGTAATTAAATAATCATTGAGTTTTGAAGTTATCAGGTGATGGATCATTTTCAAAGAACCAGAAGAATAAAGAGGCTTCTGGTAGAGAATATTCTGAAGAATAACATCTATAATTTGGAATTAGAGGATGAATTTGGAATTTATCAGAATGATGAATGGGAGTTGGGATGATTAGAAGAAGAATATATATCTATAATATTATTTGATTCCAGATAACAAAAAAAGAACAATGAAATATGGAGGTTAAAGTTGATTCAATCAGAATGAGAAGCAACAATACCAATTTGAACTAAATGAAGGTGAATTAGATGGATTTCATCAAAATAACATGTATTAGAAGGAATAATGTTTTAAATATTAATTTCATTATATGTTTGATTTGAGTAAAATAGAAAATTGGAATGATCATAATCATTAATCAGAAAAACATGTTTCAGAATATGCTAGAATGAATTTACATTGATATTAAATTGAACATTCTAATGATGTTGATCCAGTCATTTAATGCACAATATTCAGAGAAGGAATTTTTGTGATTAATGATGAAATTTGTGGATTATTTGGTTATATTAAGTGAAATTTTTTAATGGATCTCTAGAAAAGTAAAAAAGCTTATACCTTTGGTAGATAGTAAAGGTGGTCAATTCTATAGATAATGGGAAGTTCATTGAATTGTATTCATTACCCATATCTTATTAGAGAAACTTATCATATAAAGTTGGGAACAAAAATTGACCCTATTACATAAAAAAGGAGACGGTTGAGAGAGAGATGTTGAAATAAAAGTGAGGAAACAGTCGACAAAGAACTTATATCAGAATATCAGAAGGGTGGAAGTTGAGGATACTAAAACACAATATTCCAAAGAAGAGTGAGTACTCTAGATCAAGAAAATAGGAAGGAGGAGAGAATGGATAATGTCAATTATTGTATTTAAAAATATATATGTCTAAGTAAAAAGAATTGAAAGTTCCAAAATAACATTCTAATGGATAAAGGATTGGTACAATATGCATGTTGAGTACATCATTAGATCAAGAGGTATTTGAAGTTCCATACATGAGTGAGTTTGTGAAAAATTTATAAAGACAGATGGTTCTATTATAAAAAATTCGTACATTACTATCAGGATATAAGTGGAGTTTTTTTAGTAATATCTCAACCATGGGATATAGTATAAAGACATTTCACTTGATTATTATTGTGAAACATGTGGGTTAAGATAGAAAATTTCCACAACAATTTGTAATTGTTGAAAATGAAAATTTTTGGTTTAATAAATGACTCAATGGGAGTCAACACATTAAGGAGTATGTAAACATATTGGGAAATATCCAATGAATATGGATTTTGTTGAGATTTGATACATCTCTATTATTATGATTAGTTCTAAATAATAATTCTTTTTTTCCATATTTTATTATTCAGTTGTTCTCACACATGTTTTTCTTAACACATTAATTTCATGTGAATGTTGATTTTATTTTAAAATATGATCCTGTTGAGTAATCCTAAGTTATCACCCTTAAATTGTGTTTATTTATTTTTTTATAAGATAACTCATAGGATAATTAGAACACTGCTATTCAGGTAGCTATTGTGAATCTTTTGTGTTAATTATTACATTATCTATGTTTTTATTATAGTTGTTTCATATTTTTTTCTTGGGATTGAGAAATGTTAAAACATCAGTTTATTTTTATGGATTTTATTGGCGGATGGTTTATATTTTAACTATAATTAGTAGGGTAATGTGTCCCATATTTTTGATAAATATATTAAGTTTTTATCACAATGTTATATCCTATTGGAGGTACGATTCAGGGGTCACTCTCACCTAACACAACCGACCCATGAAGGATTTAATTGGTGTTTGTTCATGAAAAGGGTGATGTGGTTAAGCATAAATAGAAGATTATAAAATAAAAGGTTGACTAGAAGACATGGGATAATTGAGGGCTAGGTTCTATATGGGAGTGAGTGGAGGGTTACCTTTAGTGCATTCCATTATAACCTAATTCATTTCCCTTTTCACTTTTTTTGACACACAAAGATTTTATATGAATTTCGTTTTAAATAAAACATGAAGTATTCTATATCTTTCCCTACATGAAACCCCAAGTCAATATGTGCTTCGATATAGTAAACCATTATAACCAAGATGTTAAATTGGTGCGGATTAATCGTAATAACAGCTTTATGAAAATTTTATAATTTTTTTTATTAAATAAATTTTTATTATTAACTTATAATAAATAATAACTCAATTGCCACTGTAGCAATTTTACACTTCAAAATCATGTTTCTCTATAAATGGGTTTTATCACATTTTTTCATGTGAGATTTATAATTAAATTTTAAAAATTTTAGAAATATTATTTGATTAAATAAATATCATTTTCAAAATCGTCATCTCAGTATTATATTACATTTCATTTTTAGGATTTTCCTAAAAAGATTTATTTTTCAGGGAATTGTAAAAAATGTTAATTTTTATACAAATTTTCATTTATTTTCTAGTAAATGTCCAATTATTTTTAAAATTTGATCTTAAATTCAAAAATTTATCCTTTAATTAGAAATAATATAATTATTTACATAATAATCAACCCTATAATTTATTTTGGTATAAGGTAATTTTTAGGCTTAAAAACACATTTTTTTTAAATAAATGATTTTATACGCGCAATGTGTTTGTATCTTAATAAATTAATTTAATATATATTGAATATTTAATTTAATTAAATTTATAAATTATATATTCAATATAATATTTGAAAATTCATTTAATGTCTTTACATAGAAATTAATGGATGTAAATAAAGGTTAATGCTTAAAACTCATTTGTCAAAAAACGATTTTAGTTGCAGTTTGTGTGATTAATTAAAATTAAATTCAACCACTTATAGAAATTTAATATCATAAAATGGATTGAATATTTTTAATATGTATAATTAATATTATCTAAAATTTTCTACTTTATTTTCTCTCACAATGATAGTTAAAAAATTAAAATTTTGTTACAATGTTTATGGTTAAAATAGGTTTTCCATGGGGTTAAACCATTAGATAATTGTAGTATTTCCACAAAAAAAATTATTATTAATTGATGAAATTTTAAATTCCACTTATCATAACTTGTAATACCTATCCATTTGGAGCCAATTTTCGCTGAATGTGACCTTAAATCATTGTAATATTATAAGAAATTTCATGTGTGTCCCTCCCCTCACTTATAAAGGGGATCCTCTTATCCTCATTTATTCACAACATCTGAGACTTATATATATATAAATACCTTCTAAAAAACCTTAGTATAACATTTCCTTTCATCTTATTGCTTCTGGTGTTCTTCTAAGAATAATCCTTCAAGGCTTAAGGAGTAAGCCAAAGGTGGCCTCTCAAAGAAGATGTATATATCACAACCAAGCTATTTCAATATTAAATATTATTATACCTCCTATAAAAATGTTTAATCCACCAAAACATGATTTATATAGTATTATAAAAATACTTATATTTTATTATTATTAATTCACAACCATTTACCTCCTTTTCTCAATCCAATCGAAGATGAAATTTTCTGCCCTGAGTATGTGTGGACTACCACATCCACCAAGTGATACGATTCATTTTCCACTACCATATTTCATGGTTGTTTTTTATGACATATTTAATATTTATATATGATATTTATGTTATAATTTTTTATTATTTATAGGTAAATTAATGCAGAAACCTAACATGATTTCCACCCAAACAGGGCTCTAGGACGATTGGCCATTAGGCCTTAGGCACGCCTCCCCATACACCAATAGATGATGACTAACAAGGATGGTTTGATTATGTGATATTTGAGATTCTATACCCTTAGGTGGTGATAATAATAATGTGTAATACATATTAAAATCACAAGGTTCATAACTTAGTGGAAGCATAATAGAAATGACAGTAGTAATAAATAATCTCAAAGGCATAATACCATATATAGAAAAAACAACATGGAATAACAAGTGAAGTAATACAAAAAATATAATAAATGTTTACCATGCCCAACCATATCAGTACATATATATATATATATAATAATGATGAAAACTCAAAATAAAACTCTATCTAATACAGAGGAACCACCATGGTCTATTTCCATCCATCCCATGCAAAAGGTACATTCCAATCACTAATGTCCATCTTTTGAGCCTGAATATTTACCTGATCTCAACAGAATAAAGTATACATGTGTACTAATGGGACTACTTAGGGTTTTATAATGAAATCAATAGGCCACCAAAAATGTGTTCCTATCTTACACCCATAATTATGTAGGTGTATTATGAAAATAAATAAAATTAAATGCAGGCCATTTAAAAATAAATTGACTCCCATGTGATCAAAAACCACAAGGATGTGTTTTGTGATTTGTCTGACATCTATCTATCTGTGAACATGTGCCCCTAAATATATATTTCATATAGAATGTGTTTGCATATATATATTTCTAGCGGTGAGGTCCCATGTATTAGTTCCCAAGGAATACCCCAATGATTAAAAAATGGTTGAACCCTTTGTTCCACCCATAATTATGTCACTGAAACCTCATGCCATAACCAAGTATCTGGAATCCAAATGGAATTCCCAAACAAGTAATTGGTCCCTAAGAAATCATCTAAAAAAATCATCATCGGATCAAGCCCTATGTATCAAGGTACAATGATATCCATCCTCCAATAATAACATTCTCTATCGGATCAACATCCGATGTCTCAACCCATGATGATATCCACCCTCCAATAATCACATCCCATCAACCTCTAGTATATCATTGAGCATCATCCCCAAACGAATGGTATCAACACCATCAACCAATGTTCCATCACTATCCGAAATTTACTCTATAGTGAGCACCCCAACATATCTAATGGTAAACACCACCCACTAAACCATATATTCTTTAGGGGCATCCACCACAATGAGTGGTAATTACCACCTCAACTATGTCCTATTTGTGTGAACATGACTTCAAAGGTGCATCTACCAACAACAGTATGTGGAAATCACCAAAAAATCCTAAGAAACATAATCTATAACCTCATGCTACTATGACCATATCGCTAAATCCCGATGGACAACACCATCTTAATCACATGGGACATTGCCTTATCCTGAAGACCTCATCACCTCAATCTGATGACCATTTCACCACAACCTAGTGATCAACATCACCCCAAGTGACATGAGCCAAACCCTCAACCTAGAAATCATATCTTCACAATACAAGTGATCAATATCACCACAATCCTAAAACTAAGCCTCTAACATTCCCATGAAACCTAGAAATCAGTATGAATAATTTAATTAATTCAAATTCCAAACCCGGACTAAATTTCTTTAGTTGTTCTAGGCCCCTTAACACATTTAACCATTCCTAATAATGCGTGAGAATTTCAATATGCATATCATATAATCATATTAACAATTTAAATATAGAAATTAATTTATCATGGGTATTTCTCAGACTACCCACATGGAATATATATAATTATCCACCAAAACAATGAAAAAATAAATTATAAATATTGAAACCACCTAACTAATACTCATAGGTATTTTCTCATCTAATATAAACCTATAACTCAAGCCAAATTGAGAGAAATCAGTGTTTTGGAAGAACACTGTGAAAATAGGGAAAACAATATCGCATGGATTTAGAATTTCATATGGAAAGATAAACAAGTAAGATAAGTAATATGATTCAATGCCTTACTAATATGATTCCAATGAGAGAGATGAATCTTGGATCAGAGCTTGGACATAGGATATCTCTCAAATTATTCAAATAGGTCAAAATGAGATACCTCCATACTTCTGTGTGCGTGAAATGGATAAGGAGGATGAAAAAAGATAAATGGGGATGGGAAAAACCTTCTTCTCACACTTTTTAAAGATACACGTGGTTGTGTATCATAATTTATCTAACCATGTTTTAATCATGCACACCCTCTATCTAAAAGTTCACCCCTTTGAAATTGGTTGCACATGGCCAAAAAAGTGCTCTAACCATGAAGACATTCCCCTTAAGTGCAACTAATTATATGGGATAAGACATTCAATTTGAATAACCATGTAACACCTTTTAACACCCTCTATGAAGACCTGAAACACCCTACATGATATCCCCTTGCTCACTGCACTGTTAAATCTAATTGTGTGCCTCAACCAGCAATTCCTGAAAAGTGAGTTTTTAGGATTTGATGAACCTAAAACCAATCTAAACCCTCAAGGAACATTCAAATCCTTAGAACCCATCTAAAAATTCCCCATTTCAATAAAACTCTAAAAATTAGTTTCTAAAGTTCAAAAGAAGTGTTCCTAAACCACTAAACTCAAAAATTCAAAACAGTTGAGGAATTTTAACCTGATAAAAAACCTGAGATGTTATAGTCTCCCCACCTAAACATTGATGATTCACAAGGTATTATGAATTACCAAGAGATATAAATAAATATACCCATCTCGCTATATCAACATGGTCTACCCTAGTTATATAGTTACAGGTTAACTCCTATCAAGGCACTCCCCACCTTATGAGTTACCTACCCGATTTCTTCTTGACCCAAAATTAAAATATTTTGATGGTCTAATGAATATAACTAGACTCAAACGTCCTATTATGTTGTATCATTGTCCCAAGACCCCATTAGGTACTCTGTTTAATCCCGTTTCATATCTTAAATCCATCAAATACCATATATCACCAGATGCCCAAAAGTACCTATGCCATATGCAATACACATAAAATAACACATCTCATTACATGTGCCTAAATCTTGCATCTCAATAGATGATCAAATAAATATGACATCATATATATATTTCCATGCCCATAAAAACCTTGTTTCATACAAACCTCATGTAAAACATTCATCATATCAATTCCCAAATGAAAACAGACCTCACAAATATATATATATATATATACATTTCATTTCATAAATGATTCCAACCTAGTAACTGGTTCTTTGGTTTGTCCAAAAACAAACTCATGCACCAAAAAAATCAAAAGCATAAACAAAAGAAACTCATTCACACCCATTATGTACCTAAAACTATCATCAAATCACCGTCCTTCTCTGACCCTAGAATCTCAATAGCATGAAATTGGCCTAATTCCTGACTACATGAGGCCTGACCTCCCTACAGATCTGCTCTAGATACCAACCACTGACCCCAATTCTATGTCTCTCTATCTCTGTAAATACATAAATGTGTAGCTAAATTATGACTACCATCCCTTAGTAAATCTCTCAGTCTTACTTCAGATTCCTGAGCCTAACATGGTCCCTAACTCTCAGATAACCAAGAAGAATTATTGAGTAACCCTTCTATATTGTTCATCTATCACCACACCTGACAATCATTCGTATCCCAATCACACTGGGTCTAAAGATTCCCAAGATTCCCACACTAGAAGAATATAGTTGAAGAACCAATCCTTAGTGGTCTTTCTGAATCTCTGGCATGACTACCCTGCCGAGAATCCTCATGACCCCACTACCTATTACCCAATGAATCATCACTAGTATCACCTAACATTGTAACTTGTCTTGAATAAGACTGGAATTTTAGATTTTCCTTAGCTATCAGCATCCATTTCACTTCCTCATAGAAGGATTTCATCTTGAATCCATTTAACTTCCCCATTATTTCATTCCTGAAGCCATATTCAAAACGCCACAACTTGGAGATTTCATTTCCCACAACAGTAGGTGAAAATGAGATAGATTTGTGAAATTTTATTCATAATCCATGACATATGTATCCCCTGAGAGAGATTAATGAACTCACACACTCTATCCACCCTCATCATCTCTAAGAAGAAGTGATGGAAGAACTTGGACTCAAAATCCTTACAAGATAGTCCCTGGTGTCTTCCCACCAGAACCTATACACCCCACCTGTAGTTTGATGGTCCTCTTAGAATATAAGTCACCAGCTTTATAATCTGACCAGAGGGTTTCTCAAGGTGGTCAAAGATTGTTGGAATTAATCCTATCCAGTTCTATGTTTCTTGTGTTCCACCTTCACCTTGAAATAATGGTGGTTGATTATACTTGAACCCATGAGTCAAATATAAAAAAGATGGATCAGCTCCCTGATCTCCTTTGTTGATACCCTATATATCTCAAACCAAGATCGTCCTGACCTAATCATCAAACCATGGCCCAATGTGTATCATCACTTATGCCTCTCCCACCTATACCAGAGCTTGTTCATGTGGATCATGATCATCCTGACCCTACAGGGCCTCATCTAAACCCTTAGCGGCCTTATCCCATGAACTCTCATGAACCACCATGTCACCACCTCATAACACTCCATTATAATCCATCTAGGTTTCATCATGATGAATACCAATCATGATTATTAAACATCCATAAAAGAATATATATATATATATATCACATATAGGGAAATTTGTAATAAGAAACACATCTCACCACCCTTACACCAATTACTTCACCATGTCACATGACATCCAACCTCAAGAAACCATACCTACCCATATCAGAGTTAGGAATCAAGTATCCTCCAACCCTCAGAGACGCAAGCCTACCCATAGCAGAGTTAGGAATCACACATAATCCATCCCCATCGTCCCATTACTACCCATAATAGAGTCATGAATCACATATCATGTATAAATCTTGGGAATTTTAGTAGAATTCCACTAAAGAAGATGTATTAAAAAAAATTTGATTCTTTGTTGAAACATTCAACAACTCACCCCCTATCATCATCCATTCCTACCCTAATCAAGGAATGGATCATATATCACATGAATATAGAATCACATACATATATATTTGCATTCTTAGTTTGAATGAGTAGAATTCCACCCAAAGAGGCTAGTTAGGAAAACTCTATTTAGCTTATTTTTTTGAGACTATACACATCCCAACCCCTCTTAGTGAGTTATAGGTTATGAATAGAAATCATAAGAAAACATATATCATATAAGGGTATGTACCTATCATGATTCATAAACAATATATCCTTACTATACTGGGCCAAGGGTAAAACCACATAATAGATAACAATCACACCCATGTTTTCTACCCAAGTTGGAAATAAAATAAACTGTAAAATAAAATATCAAAACATAAATTTCCAACCCCTAGAAACACGGTGATTCCCTTATGCATGGGGATATAGGAACCCAAACATGAACTCTAAAACTATCCCCAACTACATCCTAGTATCTGATCTACCATAGCGCAAATAGCAAGAATCATAAAGGAAACAAAAACTTCTTTGATACCATTTGTATCATCCTCTCTAGTTTTCCACCAAAACATTGCTCTTGGACAATTGGACAATAAGACTTAGTCTCACCTCCCCAAATTCAAAAGGCAGCTGTCTAGCAGTGAGGGTATGATTAGGTGATAGTTGGGATACTATAACCTTAGGTGATATAACACAGTGGCCTTATCTCATCAAATGTAGCACATGAAACTCAGCAAAAGCATAATAGAAATGGAAGTAGCAATAATGAATCCTAAAGGCATAGTACCATATGTGGAGAAAACAACATGGAATAACAAGTCAATTCAAACAAAAAAGATAATCAAGGTCACTTATGGATGAATATATCAGTAAATATGTATTTAAAAGAATGATAAAAACTCAAAAGAAAACTCCAAATGACATAGAGGAACCACCATGGTCAACAGCCACCCATTCCATGAAAAAGGTACATCTGTGATAACCAAGGTCAAGATCCCAAGCCCAAATCATTAAATAATATCAAAATAATAAAGTATACATGTTTCTCGAAGGGCCCACGTAGGGTGTGATAATGAACTCATTAGTCTACAACCAACATGTTCTTATCTTATATCAATAATTATGAAGGTGTATACTAGATATAAGTAAAAGGAAATGATCATCCATTTAATAAATAACCCACTTACCTTGTTCTCAACATCCACAAGGTAGTATTTCCTACTTCACCAACACTGAAAATGTCCCTAAAAACAAGCCACAAAATATTTATTGTATAAAACATGTTTCTTCATATATATATTTTTAGTGGCAAGGACACATGGATTAGTTACAAAGGCATCCCATGATGACTAGAAAACATGGAGAACCCCCAATTACTCCCATTATCATGTCACCATCACCTCATTCCATTAAAAAATATATGGAGTCCAAATGGCATTCCAAAACAAGTACCGGGTCCCTCATACCTCTACTTATAAAATCACTTTTGGCTCAAGCCTAACAACTCGAGTTATGGAGATATCCACCCCCCAATAATAATAATAATTACCATCAACTCAACAGATAACATCCCAAGGTATGCTAATATACATCTTCAAATAATCTCAGCCCATCATCCTCAAGTATATCGGTGAGTCTCAGCCCTCAACCAATAGTCTCAACACCATCAACTGATGGTCCATCACCATCTACATGGATTTCTAAAGTGAGTACTCCAAATATATCTGATGGTCAACACCATCCCCTAATACACATAGACTATGAGGGCCCCTACTCAAAATGAGTAGTCAACACCACCTCTCCTGAGACCTATTTCTGTATTCATGACTCCTACAATGCGTCAAATAAAAATAGTGAGTGAAAACTAGTAAAAAATTATGTCACGTCATCCGACACCTCATGCCCTTGAGACCATTTCTCTAAATCCCAATGGCAAACACCAACTCAATCACATGGGTCATGAATTAATCCTAGTGACCATGTCAGCTCAATACAATAACCATGTCACCTCAACATGGTTATCGATATCACCCCATGTATCCTAGGCCAAGCCCTCAACCTAATGACCATGTCAACTTAATCCAATTGATCAACATCAACTCAATCACCTAGAAAATCCCATCACATTCCCATGGAACCCAATAATCATTATAAATAATTTAATTAATTCAAATTAGACACCCAACCTAAACTACCTAGGTTGGTCCTAGCCCCTTACATGTCCTAACCATTTGTAGTGAAGCAAGATCATGCCCATAAGAATTTCATAAGATCAGTTTAACAATTTAATAACAATAATTTATTTACCAATCGTTTATCTTCGACTACACGGATGGATTATATAGAACACACACCAAAAACACCCAAAAAATCAAGTTGAATGCTAGGAACCACCTACATTGTACTCTTAGGCACTCGCACATCTGAGATAAGCCTCTAACTCGATCTGAATAGATGAAAATTGGAATTTTAGATGAATTTCATGAAAATAGGGTAAATGCGATCACATGAATTTAGCATTATATATGGTGATACAAACAATAAATAGAATAAATAAGAATAAATTCCTTATCAATACACTTCTGACGATATAGAAAAAGATTATATTAGATCTTGGATAGAGGAGATCCCTCAAATTATCCAGAGGAAAAAAGTGATCCCTACCCCACTGTGTGTGTGAAATGGAAGAGAAGGTGGAAGAAAATGATAAATGGGGGAGGAGAAAATTATCTTTTCACACTTTTTAAAGAGAAACATGGTTAAGCCACATGGTTTGGATAACTGTGTTCCAAATGTGTACAACCTCTTCCAAAAGAGTCTCCCTGTTAGGACATATGGTATGGCCAAAATGTGTTACCAAAATTCACTCCTACCACCTAAGTCGTACTAAGTGTGTGGTATAACGGTTTGATTAACCATGTACTACTTGTGCCCACACTCTGATAAGACCTAAAACACCCCCACACGATTTCCCTTTACATGACACATGGTAAAATATTACAATGAACCTCGTCATATGCTTTATGAAAAGTGGATTTTTGGGCCACGACATACATGAAACCCATCCTAACCCCCAAGGAACATTCCAATCCTTAAAACCATCTAAAAATAAGGCCTTATGGCAATAAATATATTATAAATAGCTTTTAAGTATCGAAAGAAGTATTGGTATGACCAACAAATTCATAAATTCAATCAGGTTGAGGAATTTTAGCCTTATCAAGAACTCAAGACACTAAAATTAATATTTTCCTTTCTTTCATTCCATCCATCAGAAACCTAAAATTTCAATCATGCGTTTGTATAGACTATCATCTCTATGCAATGATGTAATTCATTTTTCATCCCCAATTTATATGAATGGTTATAAATATTTATACAATGTATATATATTAATTTTTTATCATGATTAAAATTATGAATATGAAGTAACCATGATCAATATTCAAGATTTACAAGCACTAAACCAAATCATACGTGGAAAATGAAGTAGTTAACACCCAAAATGGGGATGATAATGAAAGATTGTTAATCAACAGATGATATGATGTTGTAAGTAAACCATATATGGTATTAGAGGTATCATTTATGTTTTGGTAGAAAATTATAACAAATATAAATTTATTATATTTGAGGTTTGACAGGTTATGAAGAAATATGGACTTATGGTAAGGGTCTTCTGTTAAAATATAATTTTTATAGGGATTGTTTATAATTACATTTATGATGATGAATTAGTTAATACATATCCCCAAAATATTATGTATTTTATTATAATATTTTTATTTTTAATTATTATATGTCTTCCATTAATTTTAATCTCTTAAAGTACTCATAAGACTGAAATATTTTTTTAAGGAAAACCAAAAATGTTTTTCTCATCATCTGTGAATCATTTCTTCTATGTCCATATTTTTTTAGAATTTTTTTACTATTATCCAAATATTTTTTAACAATTTAACCCATATTTTAATATCTATAAATTTTATAAAGGAATATTGTAATCATTTTCCAAAAAAAGGTGTTTCTTACTTTTTATAAACAAAACAAAAGTATTTTTTTACATACACCAAATGAATGTATTTATCCACCATCATGAAAACTATTTTATTTTAATATTCCTTTATATGATTCCTTGGTTCTTTTAAAAGAAATTTTTTCCTTGATATTTTGAAATTTTTTATATTCTAAATAAGTTATTTCAAATAAAAAGTGTATTTTCAATAGTAAATGGTCTAGTGAACTCTTAGTGGTATTTTTATCTATAACAACATCCTTTGATGTATCATATTATTTACTGGGGATATTATCCAATGTTACTATAATTATTGTTTCTCTAGATGGTTTGTGATTATGATGATGAAATTTTTAAGAAACACATATCCTTTCCATGAGTCGTGATTTGATTATATGATGTATGTTTTATGATATTGTGGCATGTATCTGCATGATTTTAATTATGTTATGGGTTGGAGAAGAATTATGTGAACCTCCAATTCATTAGGTAAATAATGATATCTCATGAGATAATAAGGACTATAATGTGGATTAAACCTATTTCTGTAAGGAAAATTTTCCAATAAGATAATCTTGGGAGTGAACCTGGACTACGGAAATGATGGAATAGGGAGTGAACCCAATAAATTATGATAGTCTTTTCATGATACTTAACTTAAGAAATTATTTTCTATACTTATGTGCAAGAAAGAATTTCATATCTTTTGATTTTGTTATGTTTTCATAGGCCATGATTTATTATTGATGAATCCACACTCTTATGTCATATATAGTTTGTATGAAAAATGCCTACACCATGTTTCATGATTAAATATCTTTGAATCATTAGGTATGATTATTGTAAGTCTTTATCATGTTCTTATAAAATTATTCTTATCTTATTTTTATATAACATCATTGATTGATATTTTATATGTTTACCCTTACTGAGAATCTAAGATCACCCTTTCTTTTTCTTCCCTTCCATAGGTTATGAAGAAAGGTTTTAAGATTGATATGTCTAATAAGGGCACTAGATGTGAAAAATATAATTAAAAATGTTGTATATATTTTATGTACAAGTTTTTTACTTATCTAAGCTTACAAATACAATAATCATCTATGGTTCTCAAGCATGTACTATTTTTATTTTTTTTAAATCATCTAAGATGATCTAATATTTATGAATGAAAAGTATGGATTGATATACCTTTCAAATTTTTCAAGGATTTAAAATCATAATCTCTTATTCATATTTGAGTGATTGAGAGGTGGTACAAAAAATTTTCTTTTGAGTGGGGGTCTATAAATTACTTCTTACCTTAAGATTGACATCCTTAACCTTATTAAGTGTCTCTGTATCCTAAATATTCAACAAGGGAAATCTAGTAATACGTAGAATGGAATATATGGTTTTATGAGGTTTCCTTAGATATTTTTCAATACACTAGGAATTAATCAAGTCAAAAATGAAGTTCATGTATTTGATATTATTCTCATAAATGGGATAATTCATAATGGGATAGAGAGGACCCAAATATATCTTTTGATACTTATAAATAAAAATTAACATAATACATTAATCAACTCCTTCATAAGGTAAAAGTATGAAATTAAGCTTAATGGTGGATATTAATGGATGTAGTAGATCATAAACTATACGAAATTGATGTTCTATATTCCGATAAAAATTCCATGATATATACCTCCTACAATTAATGGTTCCAATGTTCCCTTAGTGAGGAAACGGAATCAATTTCAACCATTTATTGAAAATATATAATTCATGTTCAAGGGTGCTCGCCATGAATGTTTGGTCAATTCTCATAAAATGATGTACCAATGCTTCTTCATTATTGAATGTGTCAAAATAATATTGTATTTTTGGGATATAATAATTATTTCTCAAATGAGTGGAACACTTGATATTTTATAACCTTCTCTAGAGAGATATGGAAACTCATACCCTTCATCACAAAATTTAACAAGTAATTTTCCCTAATATTGAATGTTTGGACAATAGTGATGAACTCTAAAATGATTTTTGGGAAATAGCACTAAATATCAAGATTAATAAAAGAAAACATATTTTATTTTTAATGGGTCATCATAATATTGAGAGTGTGGCGTCATACATTTTCTATTTATTACTCTACCATATCTGAGCCCAATTTATAAAGTCAATGTTATGAGGTAATACAATTTTCATAAGAATAAGAATTATTTAATAGACTGAATAAATTAATAGTTTGATAATACTTAATTGAGTAAAATCACATAAAATAATATTGGGATGATATATTTTATTTAAAGTTATAGGATTCCTCCTTGAGTTATAGATCTAAAAAAGGATGAAGGTCCTAGAATAAATCTCATTTTTTATTGGTATTAGTTTTCTTGAATAGTCATCCTTTAAAATTAAAAAATATATTGTTGTAATTGTGCATTAATTCCTATCACGAGGAGAAATATAGTGATATGATATCGATTGGATCAAGGTAATGGTTTAGAAATCGAAGTTATAATTAATAATGATTTAAAATGATTAGATACAGAAATATTTTTGAAATTTAATTCGGGGTTCTTTTTTTATTCCATTCATTATATACCTTCTTATTCATAAGGTGATTATAATTTTTAAAATTGATAAATTTCCATATTTATCTATAGAATTTTGAAAAAAAATACTTTTTCTCGATAGAAAACATGCACCAACTTTCTTAAGTTGTCCATTCATTTTTTTGAATATATAATAGGATTTTTTATGATTATTTTGATCATCCATATCATTCATTTGAGAGTGTTGAACCTCTATGAGATAATTTTTTTTAGTAAAAATATTATATAGATGAACATTTTTTTTATTAAATAAATCATGATATCTGATTTTTAATTTTTTTCCTACAAAAATTGATTTCAAATATCAATGTGTTAAGATCCAAAGTAATGTGATAGTATTTATAAATATAGATATAAATGGTAATATCATAAATATTTATTAAATTAGAGTACATGAAACCCAAATTTAAAGATTATATTTCATCCACAACAACTATACAAAAACCTTTTGGCTACTATATTTTTAGCTTATGGAGTCGAAAGTGAAATAGAGTGTTTCTACTTTCCATACCAAGATATAAAAGGTTCTCTAGGAAATTTATAAGTAAAAAAATTAATTTTTCTGTCCAATCTATATACTATAATGATTAAATATGCAAATATTTTAAAAAGGAAGTTACCTTCTGAGGGATCAAATAGAGAAAGGTCCAAAGGTCATTTTAAGTACCCAAAATTTCATTTCATGGCCTTTAGATGATATTCTTTCATATTTTCTTAAAATAAATTATATAGGCATACTAAAAACATAATCTATAGTCAAATTTTAATTAATTATAGAAGATAATAATAATTTATCTATAAATGTTTTATCTATATGTATCCTAATTTCACTGAATTATAACATATATGTGGTACTCATTAGAGTACTTATACAAAAGGTGGTATTAAAATGAAAAAATTTTATTAGGTCAATCGTATAATTGTGTTGTCATAGAGTGTTACTTTTTAAAATTAGAGTAATCTAAAATCTGAGTAAGAAATTAATATCTCCTATTATAATCATTTCGAATCAACAATTCATAAGTTTTGAAGAATCATGTGTGAGTGTTATTCAAGTTTATTAAATGATGATTTCATCTACATTGATCTGAATAATTAGGGTGTTTCCTTAAAAATTTATTCATAAACAAGTTATACTCTATTATTATGTTCATAAAACTATTTAGTGGAAAAAAGTTGATAAATTCTCATAATGTACCCTTGGATATTATTTAAGTCCAAAAAGAGAAATCATTAGTATAAACTCACAGTTCAAAAGATGTGATGTTAAAAATCAAGAGAATGTTCTATATAAAACTCCCTTAGAACACAATTATTTTAAAAATAAATTATGAAATCTCATTGAAAAAGGATAAAATTTAGATGTGGTATAAATGAAAAGTGAATTTGAATACATTCACATCTATCTACTAAAGTAATGGCTTCCTCATAATGAATACTCTCTTATTGGTTATACCCTTCAAAAACTAGAATTTTTATTATGAAAAGTTATACCATGTTCTTCATAGTTATTTTAGAATACCCATTTAGATATTATAATTAAAAAATCACAAGTTCTTTCAAATAGTGTTTGGACCTGGTTTAGCATGACTTTATTGATCCCTTCATGCATTTATAACATCCAATTTTCATCACTAGTAAATGCATCAGCTATTTTTAATTTGAATTGGGATACAAATTAAAGATAAAAAATGAAATTTTAGAAACGAGTCTTAAAATGTCATTTTTTATCATATTATTAATGTTTATAAAAAATATTTTACAATAGGTTCAGACACGTAAAAATTATCATGTACTGTTTATTAAATTGAAGGTTTCCTTTTGTTGAGGACTCGATAATACTTACCTATGGGAGTAACATAGAAAGGTTCCTTCATAATTTTTCAAATAACATTTTCTAAGATTATCCTTGGCGTTCAGAATGAATACATGAAATAAAAAACTTGAACTATATAATCTAAGCAAATCTAATATTCCATAGATTTTAAAGATTTTTCCTTAAGAGGGTGAGGTAAAAATATATTTATAGTTTAATATATAGTCTTCACAGTGTTGTCCAAGAGTTACTTAGGATGTTCATATTCACATAATATCATTCATACAACCTCATGTAAAGTTAAATTTATATATTCAAATATACCATTATTATATAGAGTTTTTAGAGATAAAAATTTTTATTTTATGCCTTTTTCACTATTAAATGTTCAAAATTCATATTTCCAAACTCACCACCATGATCTTATGGATTAAAGGAAATAGGTAAGCTATGAAAGGGTAAAAATATGAAATAATAGAATCTTTGGATTAAATATATCATGAAATAATATATTTAGTGTGAAAATAAAAAATTCAAAACATTGATAACGTGTAATTAATCTTATGTATGATTTATGGAATTGAAATGAAAACTCGTTCAATTTTGATAAATTAGTGTTATCTAATTATCACTAGATCATCATAGTTCAAATGAACCAAAGGAGGAACCCTATAGATCATCCAAATCTCCACTATGAAACTCATAGTTTATCAATAATAGATTATTGTATACTAGAATGAGTCATATAAGTGTATTATGATGAATGTGTGATTTATACAAGAAGAGGAACTTGATTTGAGATGGTGAGATCAAATAAATTTTCTATTAACTCTTATTTATCCCTTAAAAACTTGAAATAAGATTTCTTAAAACTCTAAATTCATACGAATGGAGTTTTTAACTATACATGTGATTAATTTTAGTTTATATAGCTAGTTTTAAGTTTATATTATTGTCATTAGGTCCTTAAAAAACTATATAAATGTCCCAAATGATATGAATGAATTATTAAATTTAGAATACATGTCAAAAATATTTTATCACTCACTTTTAGGGCTTTAAAATATCATGTGGTGAAATAAGAACCAAATACTTAGCTCATTCCTCCCAAATATGTTTAATGAACCTTGAATAAATAATATTCATTTGAAAAACTATTTTTCACATATTAACTTTTTATACATAAATAAAAAGTAAATAACTTGATAAATAAATTCAATTTTAGGTACTCTAAACATGAATAATATGTAATTGAATTTATTTAATAATCTACTTTTGAACATTCACACTCAGACATTCATTAGCCTATAGACATGGGGATCACATTATCCTAAAATACAATTCATTATAATTAGTGTAACTTATGGATACACTTTATTTGTGACCCTTTAATTCCTTATCTCAATAGTAGTGAGTCATACTCATAGAATAAGAGTAGTGTCTATAAACACAATAAGATACCAAAAGATAATAGGATAATTCATAGAAATTACAACCATAAATGGACACTTATTGTGTAATAAAATCTCTTTATCTTAAAATAACATATAAAAAAATATGTATATTTTGTTTCATCATACTTTTATGATTTATTTATATATTTTTTTACTATATTGCATGTAATTTCCTTCATTTACTAAGACCATATAGTTAGTGAAGGCACTATCATCATATAAAAATTGCCCGATATATCTTCTTCATATACTCAAAAGAAATAAATCTTGTCATGATCATTCAATTAATTACAATCCCTCAATGATGAACCTTACAGAATCCACCTCACCAAAAATATAAACTATCATGGTTTTAATCATGCATCAATTTAAGTGATTAAATAATTCAAATTAATAATGTTCTTAAATCAAGATATTAATTCACATTCTTATAGATAGGAAAATCCAGTGGCACCCAAAACATGTGGCATTCCTATTGTATGACTAGTCTTTATGATCTATTATAACAGATATCACTAAATGGAAGCATCATGAGATGATATTTCAATGCTTTTGAACTCCTCAACACTTGATAGTAAAACATTATCTATGTCTCATCAATAAGATGTATTTAGAGTACATGACATATGATTACGATTACTTTTATAGTATTGTGAGGTTCATGTTATAGACAATAACTATTATAACCTTTCATAAGACATATAATGTGGGGACATTCCCATATATAATACATGCTAAATAAAAGATATGTTCATGGTGAGTAAAAATCATGCATAACTGAAATAGTATATATATGATGTGGTAGTCTATAAGTACAACTCAACTTGGGTCTAGGACACCCAATCAGTGTGTAAATTCAGTTTCTACCCATGATAATCCATCATTTATAGATCCAATCTATTCCCTGGAAAATGAAATGTTCATCCAACTCTTCTAGAAAAACAATTCTTGAATAAAAATAATTTAAATACAAACAAAGGATTTGAGAATGGTCGTATTCATTCTCACTTGAAAACATCATTGAATCTTTAACTTCAATTTCATGTCTTTTCTCATACAATTATCATCCATCCATTTTTTATTTATATCCATCCTATCGGGTTCATAAAATATTCATTTTATATAAAAAATAAATAAATATACATAAGGTATTCATAATCAAAGGAGAATTTGGAAGCTCTTCATGAGCAGAATGTTTGGTGATTTCTTATTTTAATGATCACAAACAATGATTCTTTTAATTATAATGAATCGTGTGATTTATGATATCATTTTATATAGTAGGATATCTTTTATGATAATTTGGATAAGTATTGAGGCGAGTCACCACTAGCTTGGAGCTATTTCCAGGGCGAGTTACCACCAGACATGAGTCACTACTAAGGATGAGCTACTACCAATGGAGTCACCGCCAGAAGATTCACTGCCAATGGAGTCACCACTTGAGTTTTTACTACCATTGGAGTTACTTTCGTGCTTTTTTACTGATAGAGGAGCGACCATCAGGACCTTTCACCGTTAAAATCTGATTCACCACTGGACTTCGAGTCACCTCTAGTTTGAGATACCGCCAGTATGAGATACCAACAGATTCTCAGTCACTGCCACCTACATGATACCATTTCTATTCGAGGACTTTAGATTGAAAGGATAAATGACTATTTCTATTCAAGGACAAATTAACCAAGTCTTAATGACACCGTCAAAGCCTATCCAAGGATTTTAGATCTACTTCAACAAATAATGATATATATATATATATATGGGAATGAATATATCTCTCTATATTTGGGTGGTATGTCGATTATTATCTAAAAAGTCCACTAATTTGTTTTGATTGAATTGGTGAACCAATACATGCTTATTAATTCATCTGTTGTGAAGATCAATGACACAGAAGTGCGGAATCTGTTATTGAGATTGATTGAGACATTGACATAGATTAATTAGAACATTCCTAAAAATTCCAACGATACTATGTTTCACTACAACTTTCAATAATGAAGCTCGAACACCTCATCAAAGCTAATTCGAGGACTTTGAACATTCTGAGCATACCAGACTGAGCATCACAATTACATTTATATTTTTTATTACTCTATCATTTTTTCAATATGTGTATTGTTACTTTATTTTTCAAACACATATTTTCTCTTACACCTAACTATAGAATACTTTTTTTTCCCAATTTCACTTTACATTTGTCTTCCCGTGGTGTTTGAGGAAGTTTTCTTTGTGAGTCCAGTATTATTTTACATCCCACTTATAACTATATAAGAGGATCTTTAGCTTGGAAATATTTTTTTTGTTTTTTTACCTAATCTAGGTTGTGTCTCTATTTGATTATTATTACTATAATCTTCTTGGTAGTAGGATATTTCAAAGTTAAGGGGATTAAGTATCATCTTAAGACCCAGCCTCCTCTTTATTTTGCTGTGTTTTTTATTACCAAAACATAATTTTTTTAATATTTTACAAAAATTTTTACTTTTATAGTTGATATTAACTAATACTTATTTATGTTTTCATCTATCTAAATTGATTAAAAAATATAAGATAATTTTATATTTAGTTTCACTAAGACATAATCACTATTGGATAAATATTTTAAAAGGAAAGATCCTATATCAATCTGATATTTTTATTAAAATGTCATTTTATTTTATTAAGGAGATTTTATTTTTAAAAGAAATTTTTATTGGGAACACAATTCACCCCCTCTTGAGTTACCATGACCGACATTTGGTATCAAAGGATATTAATCAATCTTGTAAAATTTTATTTTATTTTTATTATAAATATCTCAAATTTTTTTCAATTCTAAACTTTTGTTCATTATGGATAATAGAAAAGGAGGATCAGCTAATAACAAACCTCTTTATTTTAATGGTAAAAATTATGCTCAATGGAAAATCAAAATTAAAATGTATTTAAGAAGTATGGGTTTGGAAATTTAGACTATAATATAATATCATTATGAAATACTAAAAACTTCTAGAGTGACTTGGTGTGATGTGACAAAAATGGAATACAATAATACTTATAAAGCTATGAATATGTTGTTTTTTCCTTGGGTAATGATGAATTTCATAGAGTATATACTTGCAGATATTCTTTTGAATTACAACATACATTATCTGTATCTCATGAAGGAACATCAAATGTTAATTAAATGAGAAAAAATACATATACTTTCAAAAATGATACTTTTATAATGAAATATTATTAACCTATTTATGATATGTATCTCAGGTTCAATGAAATAGAGAATACTATAAATTAACTCATGAAACAAGTGATAGACAAAGATCAAGTGATGTGATTTCTTATATGCTTATTAGAGATATAGATATGAATATCAATGTCAATTAGAGAATCTTGGGATGTAAGTAGACTTCCTGTGAAAGAATTGATAGGAAATCTGATGATGTATGAATAAGAGCTTAAAGAAAATAAGGAGATTGATGAGAATGAACCAAAAATAAAATCAATAGCCTTCAACGTTAATACCTCCAAACAAAGAAAAAAAGGTAAAAAATAAAAATATTGAAGAAGAATATATTTATGACAGTGATGAAGTAATGTCCCACATGGTCAGAACATTTAAGAAATTCTACAGGAAAAAGAATTTCTTCAAAAAGTCATATTTCATATGAAATCATGACAGTAAGGGATAGTGAAAGAGGGATTGGAAAAAGGATGATACTCAAAATGAAATTACCATCTATGAATGTAAAAAGAATGGAAACATTAATGATGAATTTTAATAATTAAAATATAAAAATAGATATGAGGATAAAGATAGAAGTATAAAGAAAACATTGAAAGAAACTTGGAGTGCCTCCAAAGACAGATCTAGTGAATCAAACACTAATCAATAAGAAAAAAATGATAGGGTAAATATGTGCTTTGTAAAAAGCATATTAGAGGTACCAAATATTATTCCCACTTCTCCTAATAATATTTCAAAGCATTTTGAAAATGAAGATAATAATGACATTGGGAAAATAATGACCAATAAAGATATGTCTGAATAGAGTAACATGCTAGAACATACCTTTCATTAATTGAAACATAAATATAAGTCTCTTAAAAAATAACATGCTCTAACTTTAAATATTTCAACAAACCATACTGTTGAAAAAGTGAAAAAATTTCAATTATTAAAAGAGAATAATGAACTAATAATATATAATGAAAAATTAAATAAAAAATAGAAAGGTTTACCAATGGTTATAAAACTTTATCTAAGATTCATGGAAATCAAATAGCTCCCATGTATAAAACTAGCATTGGTTATGAACATGGGAAAAGAAAAATTGTAAAAACAAGATTTATGTCTAGCACGAGTTCTGAAAATTCATATATGGAAAGTAGTTACTTAACTAAACCCATTAATGTATTTAGTTCTAGAAACATACAATATTTTTATATGAAACCCATTAAGAAATCATGGGTGATAAAATCTTTTATTACTAACATAACTGGAAACAAAAATATTTGGGTACCAAAATTATTTTTTTATAATCGTTGTTTTGTAGGAAACCTATTTTTAAACCTCCAGCAAAATCATATGGTATCTAGAGAGTAGGTATTCCAAACAAAGACTGGAGAGTATTCAAATTTCAAAAATTTGATCAAATTTGATGGTGTACATGTCCGTTTTTTGTGACAGTGCTAATGGGAAAATAATCATCCTTAGCTAAATTGATAATTCAAATTCATTATTAATTTATAAAGTGTTATATTTTTATGGTTTAAAATATTATCATCTTAACATTTCTTAATTATGTGATGATGGTTTTTATGTATTATTTGAAAATAATTACTGGTATGTTTTTATGATAAATGTTTTTAATCTTTACATCTTTGAAAAATATTAATATCTATTCTATTAATTTAAGTTCTTTATCATCTAAACATATATCTTGCTTAAGTTACTTTAACAAAGAATATTGTATTTGGCATAAGATACTAGGTCATTTCAATATTTATTAACTTAGAATGATAACCAGAAAAGGTTTAGTTAAAGATAAACCAAAACTAGGATTCTCAAATGATTAGGTTTGTGACCCCTATCCAAAAGGTAAACAACATAAGATTTCCATCAAATCTAAAAAATATGTTTCAACCTCTCAGCCTCTAGAGTTAGTTTATATGGACCTCATTGGACCTTTTAGAGTTTCTTTTTTAAAAGGAAAACATTATGTCTATGTTCTTGTAGATGAATTCTCTAGATACAATTGGGTACTTGTTTCTGACGCTTTCATCAGGGCGGATGAAACTGTCTGTTTCAGAGGACACACTGACTACTGTCCCACATTCCCGCTTTCCAAAGGCTGGCGGCATCCATCGCTTATTCAGGGATGTTTTCTCCTTGATTTTAATGGGATCATGGGAGGTCTGTTACTCGTTCTCTAGATTCCTATTTGGAACTCGTCACCAAGTCTGGGTGTCCCTTATAGATTAATACATTGTTCGTGAAGCTATTCTTGGTTCCATGTCTTAATGGACATCAGATAATTACACCGCTTCTGTCAGGACATTCCAAGGGGTCCGGTTAGGGCACACACCTTCGGTCGTGGGAGTAGTCATGTTGGACATCAATGACGTGTCTGGACAATGGTACACTAGCACATCTGGGTTTCTTCCCCTTACGATAGGGCTTCTCGATGGCATGGAATCCAGAGGCATCCCACGTCGAATGTGAGGAATTATATGCCATAAGAATTTCTACGAGGTTTTCCTCAGCATCCCATGTTTAACATAGGGTATGCCGCGAGTTTAATGTATAGAGGAGAAGAATCAGAATGATTAGAACACTGATGGGAGTGGATCAGATGGGTGCAGTCCATGGATGGAACACTGATAATGGGAGCAGTGAGAAAGTGGGTGACATGATTTCACTGGGATGTGGTGGCCTAGGTAGAAATCTGTATGGGAATGGATTGTTGATAGTGGATGGAGAGCGAGATAGAACCAACATGAGGGAAACGATGAAGTTGGGCTTGAGCCTCGAAGTGACATCCTAAGTATCCCCATGACAGGGAATCAATATCTGTGAAGTTCAGTGAGGCGATGGGACACCTAAAGAGGTTACCCATATGAAGGGGACCTAGAGGAAGTGGAACCTCTAGGTTGGGGAATGACCTCCCCAAAACACATAGACTTGAGGGAAAGACCAGGATAAGACATGGATGATGGGATTGAACGTCAGGGAGGCTTCTTACCTACCATTCCTTGGAAAGGATCAAAGTCCATGTAGTTCAGGACGGGGCATGGAATCATGGTGTGCATAGGGGACAACGACCCAATGACATGTTGGGGATTATGTGTGATTAGCATCCTAGGTTGGTCTGACACTCGGGGATGGACCAGAGATGTGGGTCCCATAAATAGGGACTCCAACAGCTTACCGTCTATTGGGGAACACGATGACTTACCGTCGATTGGGGTAGACAACAGATTGCCACTGATTGGGGTTGACAACAACTTTCCACTGATTGGGGCACAATTTAGTGTCATGCAGGACAAAAAGGGGTGTATAGTATAAAATAATGCATGATGGGGGTGGACCAATGTCAAGTAGTCAGGACTGATGGGAGTTTATCTTGAACCTCGATGAGGTATCCTAGGTACCTTGCCTTGGCAATGATCAAAGTCCATGTAGTTCGGAATGGTGTTGGTGAGCTGACGTGAATGGGGTCGGGACCGATAGTTGTTTGTCTTGAACCTCAAGGAGACTTCCTACTTACCTTTACTTAGAAAGGATCAATGTCCCCATAGTTGGGGAGAGGTGTTGGTGAACTAACGTGAAGTGGTCGGGACCAATGGTTGTTGGGATTGAACCTCCTAGAGTCTTCCTACATACCTTTCCTTGGCAAAGATCAAAGTCCCCATAGTTTGGGATGGTAGGGATACAATTTAACATCATGGTGGATGAAGGAGAACAGACATGAAGGGGTCAGGACCAATAGGTGTTGGGCTTGAACTTTAGGGATGCTTTCTATGTACCTTTCTTTAGCTAGGATCTATGTCCACATAGTTCAAACGGGTTGGGGCTTACACTCTAGGGAGGCCTAGAGAGGATGTCATGGTCAATGCTTACTCTAATCCCACGTGAGTCATGCTCAGTGTGAGAAACAAGATGCAGCAGAGACCCAATGACACCATCGCAAAAGGTGCATCCGTGGGAAGTGGAATGGGGATTACATGTGGTTAGTGGCCCAAAATGAAAATAGGGGGTTACAAATCATTAGTAGCCCAAGGATAAAACAGGTGCTTACGCGTGGTTATCAGCACTAGGAGATGGAGATTTGGACTTACTCTAGGATGGAGGCCCGAGTGGTGAAAAATCCCAATAGGTGAGGGATTTGGCACGGAAGAGAGGAGGGTTCTGGTGCTCATCCCCACCACTGGTCTTTGACACCGAAGAAGAGTGGAGGGGGAGCAGGGATATTTCCTCTCGTAGGAAAGGCCAGGGGATTACACCAAGATTTTTTCCCTTCCCCATAGACAGGTGTCGCTTCATCAAAGAGGATCTCATTCCATGTGAGGAAGATCTAACTCTTGTGGAGATGAGAGGGCATATAAAATATTCGAGATGGGGTGACCCATGTAGAGTGCAAAGGGTGAGGTCATTGTTTAACATCATGTGGTGAGGACGATGGTGCTTTGCTGTTTAACATCCTGCAGCTCAGACGAGGAAAGTCCGCTCCATGCTCCCTAGGATTTACATGACTGGTACCTCCCACCCCTTGGGGAAGGGAAGGCATCAGCAATGATATGGTGAGGGGGTGTCGTGGAGTGATCAACTGAGGGGCCCATGTTATCATGGTTATGGAAAGAAGCAATATTCGTTAGCAAACCTATGCGAAGAAGCATGAGGCAGAGCAACACAACATGAAGCACCAACCAAGGGACTTTGAAATCACTTTGTGAAAACCTAGAGTGTCTCGTGGGAAAATGGGTTGCGGAGCAAAGGGGTTCACAAGAAGAGTCCTTTTGAAGCTTTGATGCTCCATGCAGTGGATGGGATTCATGAAGGGGTATGCTTCACAAAGTGAAATGGATTAGCCTAGGAATATGGTATAAGTGCACATGGAGGGTGCTTCGCGGTGTGGAAAGGCTTTTGCGAAGCAGTGCTTCATGAAGCAAGGGTGCCCTGCGAAGTGCATCCCTGGGAAGCAGTGTTCTTCACGAAGCATAGTATCCCAGCCTTAGCATGTGCGTTACATGTGCATGGAGGGTACTTCCTGTAGCATAAGTTCTCTACGAAGACTCAACTCCCCTTGGGGTTCCACTTCCTTCATTATTGAATGTGGGATCTACGAAGGGCATCCCTCTTTAGAGATGGGTTGAATTCAAGCCAGAGGAAAGGATCTTCATGGTGACCAAGTTCCTTGAAGAGCTCATGTTTCATAGAGAATAAATTGCATCATGATTTGAGAGCTAAGAAGGAAAATGTTTGGAGGATCCATCCTTTGGGCTCAAGGGGAGTTCACTATTTATAGGCAAGAGGAACCGCGAAGGAGAGATCACTTGGCGCAAATCTACGTGGCACTTTGTCGTAACCGTGGAGCCTCCCACCTCTTTGCTACATGGTAGCTTTTCAAATGTCAATACGATCATGGAGCCTACCACCTCATTGCTCCGTGGAGGCTTTGCAAATGTCAATCTGGATAAAGGAGCCTCCAGCCTCCTTGCCCCATGGTGGCTTTGCAAACGTCAATCTAGTCGTGGAGCCTCCCGCCTCATTGCTCTGTGGTTTCTTCACAAATGTTAATCTAGATCGCGGAGCCTCTCGCATCCTTACTTTGTGGTGGCTTCGTAGAGGGGGTTGCTTCGCGCTGGCCATAGTGCAACGGGGCTCAATGATTGGTCTTCACGAGGAAACCTCTTTAGATCTAACTTTTTCCCCACATCCTTTTCCTCCAAATATATTTTTAGTGACAACAAATTCCCCCATCAGACTTGGATCTAAGAAGAAAATGAGGGTCAAAGTATGAGGTTCAATTGCCAAAACTCATTGTTCCATTGCGAAGAATGCTCGCGAAGGAGGATCACTAGGCGGAGATGCGACATGCGGGCTGCGAGCGCCACGAAGCTCGCTGCGGTTGGATGTTCCGAGAAGCACAAGGGGTCATCGAATATAAATAGGGGAGGCTGACCTCTCCTTTTTCCATTATCACCTTTAATTCATTTTCATTAGCTCTCTTGATTCGTGAAGCTCTGCGTACACCGTGATTACTCTCCATGAATCAGGCTTTCAACTTTTCGGAGCACAGTGAGTCTTCGACTCCATGGTGGTGCACTCTCCGGCTTGCGCCTGACAGTTGGGGCAAGGTTCTATGATTTCTTTACGAGGGACAAGCTCTCTAAATGGGCTTCAAGAACGGATTTGCGAATGTTCTTTGATAATCAGAACCAAAAAAATCCAAATTTCCAAAAAATGGAATGGCTCACCATGAGGCTGCCAAGGGGTCCTTGTGGATGCTTCCCTGAAGGAGGGAATGGAAGATAGATCAGGTGTAGGGGAGTTCATATGAATCCATTCTGACCATAATTTGTTGGTGGAGCTGCTATCGAAAAGCTATAAGAACAATATGTTGTGCAGGAGGCTTCCTCTATACAGCTTTGGCCTGAGGAATGATGTCTTCATCCCTAAAGTGAGCAGGGATGATCCTTCTTACTAGTTCAGAAGCACACCATGCTAGTGCCAATGGTTCAGGGCAGCTGACATCCTTGCCTAGGAGGACTTCATGCCTTTCAACACTGGTTGTCAGTACAATAATTTGAATAACTTTGATAGGAAGGAACTGCAGTCAGAGACATCTCCCCCGCTATACTATACTATTTTGAAGGCAGGCCTAGGGAACCTGGATAATGGGTCTACCGACGAGTGGGATCTGCAACTAGGTGGATACTTCATTGATGACTAGGCCTGGGCATACTAGGTAGGTGCCTCATGCGAATAATTCAGAGTAGAGATGAGGCGAGTGGGCCTGTATGAGGTGACTTGGGCCTCCCAATTCCATATTTATCACCTGAAGCAGATGATGCTGGACTTGCTGAGCAGATTGTCGTCGAGGACCAATACCTTCCATTTTCACCATGGAGAGGTCAGAATCAGCCTATGGGATTTTGACCAGAGATCGGGGGTCCCAATACTGGGGGCAATGTATGATGAGTTGTTTTCTATTTTGGGTGCGTGGGAAGATCCAGAGTAGATGCCACCACTGGCGATGGAATTGAAGGATCTAGTGTTGGGAGAGGACATGTAGTCAGTGAGGGACTTCCATTTAAAATGGTGGTTCAGGTTTTTCTTGAACTTCAAAAAAATTGTAAGTTCCATGTGAGGCCTTGGACTTTCCCAAAGGGGGATCAACGAAGAAAGGAGCAATCATACTTTTGGATCTTGGAGGATATTCAGTGGAAGATTCGGGGGTTCAGTGTTAATACCAAGCAGCAACTGGTGGTTAGGATAGTTGTATTCATTGCGGCACTTATCTATTGTTGGATCCTGCCAATGAGGTACATTAACATGGGCATGCGGCCGAGCACGTTCATTATGTCATCCATGTTCATGACAGGGGGACGAGTCAACCTCAGGATCCTGATGCTTGCGAAGCTGTACAATATGATGTGGAATATCAACGAGAGGATGATTCCACAGAGGATATGTGGGCTATTCCAAATTTTGTATGCATGGATAGTGGAACATGTTAGGGGTATCTATGAGTATATGAACCACATTTCCCCTCTAGTATCAAATTTTTGACCGTCTATTCTTAATGTTGTGGGGAGATTTCTGGCCAAGATGACCCTACAAGCGGTGCTGAAACATTTCTGGAAGGTAGAAGAGTTCAATTTCCACCTTTTCCTGTTTCCAACATGTGTATTCACTGATGATGGATGGGGAATAGAAGAGCATCAGTCCTACCTCCTGGATTTCTGTGGTGGATTCCTGGTGGTGCTGCTTGACCATGAGTCTCTCTGTGATCCATACACCCCACAATGATTTTCAACATAGTTTCGGTGTATGCAGTGGTTGACCCCGTAGTTCTATTTGGGGGTGCGCCACAAGGAGCACCCATGTGTGATGAGGTAGTTGTGGCTCATGCTCACACGGGAGGATGGGAAGATGTGGAACGAGCTTCCTCCACCCACACCCATCTTTGGGATGGTGAAGGAGTACACTAAGAGTTGGGAGCCATCCTACCCAGGGGAGAAGTTGAAGCATCAGACTATCTGGGCCAGTGACGAGGTACCTCCCCAACCTCGAGGCTGGGGCTAGAAGGCAGCGAGGACATCTCATGATGGTGGTGTAGCAGTGGTGGTGAGGCCTGCACCGATCGAATGGGAGGCAGTAGTGGTGGACCCAGTAGTACCAAAGGAGTAGAGTCATCTGGAGGGGAGGCCACCCAGGGGGTTTTGCAGGATATCCACCCTGGCTCTGAGGAAGTAGTTGTGCAATATAAACATGCCAGATAATGTTGTCTTTCTAGAGGACTGGGACATATGGGATTTCTACAGGCATTTCCTCAACCTGTCTGATATGCAGAAACACCTGAACCATCACAGGATGGATTTGTCGGGGATCGGCCCTATCAGGGCCAGCTTTGCAGTATTCTTGGAAGAGGTAGAGCAATACCTGGCCATGTTGGAGGACTTTGTGCACTCCCAAGGTGCCCGGCATCCAATGACATATTAGGTAAAATTATTTCTGGATCGAACGTCTCCTCTGCAGTTGTCGGCCATGGAATTTATGGAGCACTTCCCTATGATAGAAAGAATCAGATGAGTCCTCCTGGGGGAGGAGGCTGGTAGAGGTAGCCCTCTGGAGGAGGGAGAAGTTGGCGATTCAGACCCGAAGTTGGAATAATTTTCTGAGGCCCTTGAGGTAAAATTCTAAATGGATTCCCCGGAGTATTCATCTCAGTCAAATAGGACTTCTCAACTGATATTTGAACTATGCAGGAGGTCCTTATACACAGAACCCATTCCCACCCAATAGAAGATGCAGCTACGGGGCCTTCAGGATTCGTGCCAATGGTTATGGCAATTACCGCACTTAGTGGGGCTAGGACAACCAAGATGGTTCTTCAGGAGTTTTAATACTTCCCAAGAATATATAGAGGTCTGTACCTCGGGGTCCCAATGGAAACAACCTAGGAGTGAGACCAACTATTTGATCTCTGTAAGTCTCCTTTACAGAATTCATGACTTCCACCCATTGATCAGGTTAACTGACATCCATGCACTTTTTTGTATGCATAGATATTCAAATGGCATGGGATGCCTTGGAAAGGATGGTCGGAGTTCTTTGTGGTTCTTTTCCCTGGGGAATGCCAGTGGTCGAGGAGGCGGATATCCAAACTGACCAAGCTATGGTGCTCCCTATAACTGGTGGGACCGTTAAAAGGATAGATCCTAAGATCATTGAGGTGGGATCCGATGATGAGGATCAATCAGACAACATGGGTCCTGACGTACCCGATTAGACTACCGATGCAGACCCTGTTGATGATTTATTGGGGGATTTTCTTGTATATGATCTTTCTGACCCTCCAGATCAGGACCAGAAAACCTATGATGTGGATGATAGCAAGATCGTCTGTCGCCAGTCATGGAAGCTGATCAGGCGCTTCATCAATGAGACCCCTCATGCACAATGGATAGAACTGATGGGGATACTTCGATCGCGGCTGTGTGAACTATGTGTTGGGGGAGTGTATGCCCTGCATCCACATATGCTAGTCTGAGATCTCATGGTAGAGAAGATTTGGGAATATGATCGTGGCCTTCATGTGGGTTGGTAGCGGAGAAATACGGCGAACATCAAGAGGCTCTATGAGGCTGAAAATGAGATTCAACAACTGTAGTTCCATGTGGATGAGAATTCCAGTTTCATTAACACACAATAAGAGAGTATATCACAGCTAAAGGCCCAGCTAGAAGAGGCTGATTAACGGATGAAGCAAGCCTATGAGGAGAGGTAAATCATCCGTAGAGATGAAGAGAGGGCTTATATTGCGGCTGGCGAACTACGTCATGTTGCTTCTGAGGAGGAGTGGGAACTGAACAAGAGATAGTGAATTCTGTACGTCACAAGATAGAGAGTGGCAGAACTGTAAAGTTCTTTTGATAGGGTCAACCTATCCATTGGAGGAGTGAATCCTCAGGTTCTGTAATGCCTACAAATTTTGACCCTATTTCCATGACTCAATTATTTATGCTGGGTGCATGCATGAGTTTTTTTATTTCCATCAGCCTGCAACATGTCTATCACATTCGTGAAACATCTAGTGATCAATCCCTAAGCTCACGTGGGTCAGGTCCGATGTGAGAAACAAGGGATGAAAACCATGTTATTCCAACCGAATATGAGAGTGCCAACCATGATTAAGGCATCCAAGGTTTGAACAACCATTCCAGATTTTCGAGAAGAAAGAGGGAGACCTGACTAGTGAACAATGGTCTCAGATCAGTCGAATTGAGATTTTCCCAATGTTCTCTTATGCACGAGTGGGGGTAACGCTAAGGGTGTTGGAATTAATTGGAACATAGGGGAGTGGAAAGTGTGAATAATGATACCAAAGATTCGGAACATAATAGGGATGGTGTGAAAATGAAGGATAACTGTTGGCCATGTTCGAAACACATTATCCTTATTACATTATCCTAAAATGGTGATAAAAAATGATGTCTGACCACTGACCATGTTCAAAACATGGGGCCTGACTCAAAATGTCATCCATTAGTCTTTCGTAACATTAGCCCGAGATAGTAGGTGAGCCATAGGCCAAGAATCCGCACTGTTTGGGGGTTCCTTTGGACGTGAAGGAGGATGAGGGTCCAAATAAAGGGCACGCAAAATTTTGAGGGTGGAGTGATGGGTTGTTCTAATGGATTCCAACATTCTTGAAATTACACCACTGTGGTGGAAACACATTAGGTGCGTGCATCAGTCTGATAAGGGATCAAACTTATTTCCAAATAGGACCTCTCTAGTAAGGACCTAGAATGAAATTTATTTTTATGTCATACCAATGTGGATGATAGAAACGTAGTTTTCATCATACGGTGAGGATGGTGCACATAGTTTTAAAGTCATACTGCTGAGACCGAAATCATGGACGAGGGGCCAGAAGGGTTAACGACCCTATAGCGGGGCCCAATGATAATTTCCTGGGCGTCGCTACATATCCAATGAAGATGGGAATCAAGACAAACATAGTTCTGGGAACAGTTTGGTCAGAGACCAACGCTAGTAGGGATAATCCTCTCTAGCGAGGAAACTGACGCATCCCTTGATTAACATGGGGCGTCCTGAATTTTTTCAGGGTAGAACCGAAGTTTAGTGTCATTCGTTGAGGAAACAAGGAATCGTGTAGTTTAATGTCATATGATAGGACAATCAATGAAAATGGGAGATCCCAAGTAGGGATTTTGTGATTCGGTAGCTATAAAACTGATGTGAATAAGGACATAAAGAGTCTATACCACACCACATATCCTCAGAGGGAGTTTTTTAGGTCAGGGGACCAAAGATGAAAACCGGGATGGGCCTGAGACATGTTGTCTTTTCATTCCTATGTATCCCATTCGAATGGGAATCAATCGACATGTAGTTCTGAGAATGCAGTTTAACGTCATGCGGGACGAAAGGAATGGGTGTCATGGTTGCACCAGTACACGTCCTACCAAAACTACTAATCCCACATGATTCATGATTGATATGGGAAACAAGAAGTAGTGGTGGGAATTTCTTGGCACAGGGAGGAACAAATTAGGGGCAATGGGATGCTATGTGAATGACCCAATAATATTGACCCGACTTCTTAAAAATCATAGATGCGCAGAGGTGTAAAATCGAGTGTTTTGGAATTCCACTTAATCATAAGGGAGTGGGAAAATGTGAATCATGATTTTAGAGATCTGTATCACAATGATAGTGACGTGGTTACGGAGGATAACTATTGACCATGTTCGAAACATAGTATTCGGTTCACATTAGCTTGGAATGGGGACCGGCAAATGAGGGTTGACTGCTGACCATGTTCGAAACATGGGATTTGTCGCAAATATTGTCCAAGGTCTTTAGGGGTGTTGGCCCAAGATGGTTGGTTAACCAATGTGGTGTGGGACTAAGCCATAAAGATTGTACCTTCAAACATGAAATGGGATGAGGATATAAATAATGAGCTCATGAATCTTGGACATGGAACGATGGAATGTCCCTCTGAAATTTTCCACACTTTGGGATCTTTCTCACAACGCATCTGAGTACGATAATAAGTCATATGAGTTAGAGGAAGTCGAGTCCCTTTCTAAGGACAAGGGTCCTGGGGTCGCACGCTTCTAGCTTAAGGTCATAGTGTGGACCATTAAGGGGGTACTTGATTTAATGTATTGGGCGCAGGGCGACGAAGTAGCCAACCCCATCACATAGTTTCCATAGGGAGATCTTAGTTTAGAGTCATAGAACTCATACCAGATTGGGAAAATACAATGGAGGCACATGGTGCGGATGTTGAAAAACCTGACAGGAATGAGAACTCAATAGGTACTCTCCACACCACATGTTCCCAAAAGAGTTCGGTCCAAGGGTCCAAAAAATAGGGGGTAAGATTTACGATTCATGGGGATCGACCCATAGAAATACTTTTTGGGAATTCGTACGTATCCCATGAGGATGGGAATCAAGCCATACTTAGTTCTGAAATGTTGTCTTTACGCCTTTAGATAAGGCATTGAGAGATATTAGTTTAAGGTCTTAGAGGTAAAACCAGAGATAGTAAGGAATGAGGGACACACATGGTTAGGTAATTATAAAACACGATGTGAATGAGGACCTGAAGTCCATATCACCATATGTTTCCTAAGGAGGTCTTAGGTCGAGGGACTGAAAATAAAAGTTAGGATGGGTCTGAGGTGAAGTTCGTGGGAATTCCTACATACCCCATGAGAATGAGAATCTATATATACGTAGTTCTATAAGTGTCATGGTAAGGTTCCAGTTTCAGTAATGATAAGGTCATGCGGGTCTTGTCCACACACCAAAAGTAGTGACATTTGATAGATCTTGTTTTCCCTTTAAGAAAGATGTGTGTTTTTTTGTGAAGCAATAATCCTGGGACTGAGAATCTAGGTATCTCTATAGAAATTAATCCATATGTAGGAATTAATAAGTGTTATGGTGGAGGACCAATACCCAATATGATGTCCCCTCAAGCGAGTACATCACAATGCAGTTCTGTTTTTTCGTCGTGCGACCAAGACGATAATGTCACAGTTTAGGGTCATGTGATAGGAACAACCAGTGCATTTTAATGTCATGAAATAATGATACAACAATTTAAAGTCTCATGGGACCATATATGGAATTCCCATGATGTGATAAAGCATACCTGACGTGAATGAGGATGAGGTCCAGATCACACCACATGCGATTCTGAGTAAGAAAACTTGGGCCGAGGGGCCAGAAATGGTCATAAAATATGGGACCGGGCCTATGGATGAAATGTAGAGGTGTTCCTATGTATCTCATGTGTATGGGAATCAATCCTTATGTAGTTATGGGAATGCAGTCTAATGTCATGCAAAACAGGAGGTAGGAGAGACTACCTCCTAGAAGGGAAGTATGGGGTGCATCTATTAAAAACATGATGTGAATGACAGAATAATACCAAACATGCCACACCCTGAAATTCTATAAGAGTCGGGGCCTAAAAGGCTAAATAGAAGAGATAATTAGTGGAACATGAGATGGACCCGATGATTGGACGTTCGGGTGTTCATATGTATCCCATGAGTATGGGAATCAAGTTATACGTAGTTCTATGGGTAAGATGAATAAGGAGATCTTAGTTTAAGGTCATAGAGCTTGGACCCTGGAGAAGTGAAACTCTTCCAAACGAGCGCAGACCTTGATATGATCCATAATCCCATGTGAGTCAAACTCAGTATGGGAAACAAGGGCTGAAGAAGTTTTTTCAACACATGGGATACATGTAAAGGGGAAATCGATGGAGCCCCTAATGATGCCTTACCGTGGCTTCGTCCTCCTAACATGTAAATGCACTCTGCGGGATAGTACTAAGAGAGTCGAAATGATGCTTCGACATGATGGGAATGAAAATGATGTGAATCATGAAATCAACATTTAAGGCTTGATGGGGTTTTCATGATGGTGGAGGATAACTATTGACCATGTTCATAACACAGTATCCATATCGTGTGACCTATAATGGGAACAACAAATGAGAATTGACTGCTGACTATATTCGCAACATAGGACTTGTATCAATTTTTTGTTCTCAACCCTCAAGGACGTTGGCTCGTAATGGTAGGAGATCCCTTGGGTCGAGCATCCATGCCATTTGGGGGTCCCCTTGAATGTGAAATATAATGAAATCCCAAATTAATGGGAACAAGAAGCCTTAAAAGTGAATGAAATAATGTCCAGGTAGAATCCGACACTCTAGGTTCTGAACCAGAGTACTCTTGGGAACATTGGAGAATCACCGAAGAGGGTCGAGCGGCCCGACATAAGAGAATCCAACTTGAAAATATGAGTGTAGGGTGAAGGAATTAAGGTCACTCAGGAGGGAGAGGTATGTGTCATTGTTGTTACAAACCTGATGTGAATGGGGACATAAGCTGATACCACACCATGTACCCCTCCCCCAGAAGGACTCATGCCAATAGTCCAAAATGATAAGGAGGTTTCTAAGAGATGTGGATGGACCCGAAGACTAGATTTTTGGGTGGTCCTACATACCCCATAAGGATGAGAATCAAGCCACACGAAGGATGTTGTGCAGTTTAATATCATGCAGCAAGGACGCAAATAGGGGAAAGGTACCCGAACGAGGGATGTGTATGGCATGAAGAGTAGCCTAAGGTGAATGAGGGGATAATCTCAAACTACATCATACAATACCGAATGAACACTTGGGCCAAGGGGCCAAAAGGTTGAAGGACCCGAAATGGGAAGTCCCAAACAATTCACAGTTTAATGTCTTATGGTGAGGATGAGGGTACATCTAGTTTAAGTTCATAGGGCTCAGACCATAGATGTTTAGTTTAATGTCATATTAAGGGGATAACTGAGTGGAGAGGGTGAATCATAATGCCTTTGGGAAACCATGAAATGAAAAAAACGATAGAGGATAAAATTTGATCATGTTCGCAACACAATATTCGTATTTGTGTGATGAGGGTCTGGGGAAAAAAATTGATCATCGACCATTGACTGTATTTTCAACAGGTGACTTGTATCAACATGTTGCTCAAAATACTTGGGGACGTTGGCCCAAAATGATAGGAGAGCCCTTGGGCCTGGAATCCAAGCTATTCAGGGGTACTTTTGGATTTGAATGACGATGGAAGCCCAAATGATGGGATGCACAAAGCCTACCGGGGCCTTTGCTCGTGGAAAGGACGATAGATGAAGGAGGGATGTCTCAAGGGGATATGTGTGGCGTGGAAAAATAGTACGAAATGAATGAGGACATGATTCTATTCCACATCACACAATCTTATATGAGAACTTGGGCCAGGGGGCCAAAAGGGTTGAGGGACCTAAGGCTAGGATTCCTAGCCAACTATAGCCATATGACCCCTCAAGCGGGTATTTCCTCACCACAACTCCTAAGACCATGTGATCAATGCTTGGTGTGGGAAACAAAGAGTAGGACCAGGCTCTCCCCAGCATATAGGGGTACGAAAACTGGACTCATAGTCTTTCCTGAGGCAGACTGATGCTTAAAGAGATAACAAGGCAGAATGAACTACTACACACAATATTTGGGACATATAGGGGTGGTGACAATGAAAAAAGATATTTTTTGACTAGGTTCAAAACACAGAATCCATATAATGTGACCTGAAATGGGAACAACAAATTTGCATCGACCAATGACCATATTCACAATGTGGGAATTATATTAACTTTTTGTTCAGGTCCTCGAGGGAATTGGATCTAAATGATAAGAGAGACCATAGGCTAAGTATATGTACCATTCGGGGGCCCTTTTGGTTGTGAAAGATGATGGAGCCCCATGTTCAAGGAGTGTGTGGAGCATAAATGTTCCCATACAATTTAATGTCAAGAAAGATGGTGAAAGAGGTGGAGATATCCGGTGAAGGGGATATATGGTGCGATCATGATGAATCTAATGTAAAGGAGGGAAAAATTCGGCACCACACCATGTTTTCTGACCCGAGGGGAGATTTTGAAGTTGGGGCTAGGCCAACATACATGATTTCTGGGCATTCCTACGTATCCCTTAATGATGGGAATAAATCCATACGTCGTTCTTGCAGTTTAACATGTTGCATGAAGATATACAGTTGAATGACATGCGGGACATAGCATTTTAATGTCGTGCGGGACCGAATATAGTTTAATGTACTATGGGACAACATACTGTTTAATGTCATGCATTAAATGAGGTGCATCTGGCGCTTGTAGTTTAACATCATGTAAGACAAGTTTTGAATAGTTATACGTCCTTCAGTTCAGACAGAACACACATTTTAACATCTTGTGGTATGGACGGAACAATTTAAGGTTGTGTGGGACCAGGTACTATTTAACATCCTGCGGGACGACATACAATTTAATGTCAGGCGGGATATAACAGTTTAATGTCATGATGGAACCAACATTTTAAGGTCATGTAGGACCTCATTTTCTCAGGAAAAGTATTTCTTGAGGAACTTAACATTGGTGGAAGGCGTTATATGCTCACCATCCATAGAAACCAGAGAGTATGAGACACTGGGATAAACCATGTGAATAATGTAAGGTCATTCCCAATTGGGCTCCAATATGGGTGGTTTTGTCTTGGTATCATTGGTGTTGTCAAGGCCAACACCAAGTTACCTTGAAAGAAAGAGTGGATGTGAACTTTCTTGTTGAAAGCTCTATATATCTTGTTATAATGCCTTTCTAGATTGTGCAGGGCACGCAACCTATTCTCATCAAGTGCTTCCAATTCAACCAGACTGATTTCAACTACTTTATCTGGGATTTATGATCATAGAAAACCATGTATAATGAAGGAAACTGAATCCTGATGGACCAGACAATCTTTGTCCCATACACTAGGGATTATGGGGTCACCTGTGTAGAATTATGAGTCATCATCTGATAATCCCATAGGGAGTTGAGGAGCTTGTCCGACCAACTCTTCTTGTTCTGACCAAACATTTTTTGTAGAATCTTAGAGAGGGTTTCATTGGACATCTTGATCTACCCATTTTCTTGTGTGTGGTAGCGGGAGGTATGGTTAGAACGGATGTTGTACTTGGTATACAATTTCTTCAATGCTGCAGCTGAGATCTTTGTCCCATTATTTGTGAGGACGGCGTGAGGGACTCCAAATCGGAAAATGATATTAGAGATCACAAAGTCATCGATAGAACGGACCGTGACCTCCTTGAGTGGAATAGCTTCTACCCACATGGAAAAGAAATCCATTGCGGTCAGGATGAACCTACATTAGAGAGCTTTCACAGGTGGATATGGGCCCACGACATCGATTCCCCAGACTGCAAAGGGAATGGAGTACTTGGTAGTGTAGAGAGGTTCCGGTGGCCGATGCATAAAGTTGGCATGAATTTGGAATGCATGTAACCTATCAGAAAACTTAATGTAGTCATGGAACATTGATGGAAAAAATACCACAGTCTCTGGATCTGGTGCGATAGTTTCGACCCAATCTGATGAGCCCTGCATGAACCGGCATGAACCTCTGGTATGAATTGAGAAATCACATCTCCTTGAATGAAATAGGGGAAAACTCCATCAAACCCGCACTTATATAGGATCTTCTCAAGACCAAGACCGCCCTATAGGGTAAACTGTAATTCATGGCGCTGGATTCACTCATTCTCGGACTTATCTGACAGGAGATTGCCATTTTGCAGGTATTCTTCAAATGAGGTTCTCCATTTGGGAGTTACCTCAATCACCACATCCGAGGAACCTGGATGTCATAACACGGAGGCACCAGTAGTTAGGTCGATCACCTGTTTGTTGTCATCATCATCTAGAGTAATTGGGGAACATCAATCTTGAGGGCTGACTTGAGGCTGGTGATGAGGGCCGGATACTATGTATCATTTTTGGTGCATCCTTCTGACAACAATAATTAATACAACATAATGGCTTATGATGGGTTAATGAAGACAATACCCAGGCCTACTCTATTGAGCCTAGGGTCATTGAGCCTTTTTCCGGTAGGGATTTGGGAAGTGCCATCAATGTGAATTTTCCATCACGGGGTGGCAAGATCTACTAAGAGGATAGCATCATCGGAAAAATAAAGGTCCAAGGACTGGTCCACGGGAGATGTATGGGCAGCAAGAAAATAGTCCAATTATTGCCCCTTAATAGCCTTCTGAGGGACAAACGTGATGTCGAACTGCTGAAGGATTACTGCCCACCAAGCCAGAGGGTCTATCAGCATAGGGAGGTTCAGGATGTAATTTAGTGGATCCGATCGGGACACAAGCTGTACCTCATGGCCCTATAAGTAATTTTGAAATTTTTATACTGTGAATACCAGTGCAACGAATATATTCTCGATAGGGGAGTATCTGGTCTCTGTATTGAGGATCATGCATATGAGATAGTAGAGACTATTCTCCATTACCTTGTTGTTCTTCTAAGAGAGAAGGGTACTGAGAGATCATTCCAGGGTAGTCACATAAAGAACTAATGACTTTCTGGAAATAGGTGGCATTAAGACCAGAGTCTGGAGTAGATACTGCTTTGTTTCCTCAAAATTAGTCTGAAATTCTTTGTCCCACTAATAGATAATACCATTCATTATGAGCTAGGAAGGAGGCTTACACTTGATGACCAGATTATCGATGAATTTGCATATGTGGTCTAAGTGGACTTGGAAGCCTCGAATCTCCCTAATGTCGCTCAGGGGAGATCTCTGGTTAATGGTATTGTTCTTCTCAGAGTCGATCTCTATGCCCTTGTATCTGACAACGATGTAATGAAACGTCCCAGAGGTGACCCAAAGGGCCCACTTCAATGGATTCATATTCAGGTGTAAAGAACGGAGGAAGCCAAACACTTTCTCAAATTCCTTGAGAGGGTCCTAATGGTGGTGAGATTTGACCACCAGATCATCCACGTAGCATTCCACTAGTGTCCCAAGGATTAGCTTAAATATGCGATGCCAAGACCACTGATAAGTGGAACCTGTATTCTTTAAACTGAAGGGAATGACTTGGTGATTGAAAGAACCTTGTGGTTCCCTAAAGGCCGTGGACTCCTCATCCTCAGGATACATTCGGATCTGGTTATACCCAGAGTACCCATCCAGGATGTAGAGGGCCTGGAACTCAGCTGTAGCATCAATCACCAATTTTGTCACAGGAAAGGTAAAATCATCCTTAGGACACTAACAATTGAGATCTCAGAATTTGATGTAGACTCTGATCTATCTGTTCTTCTTCCTAACTAGCACAATGTTGGCTTGCCACTTGGGGTACTGGACCTCCCTAATGAAATTGGCTCTGATGATCTTATCAACTTTAGCCTCGACCATGGCACCATAAGAAGGTTGCATCTTTCTGGGAGGCTGCTTAAACCCGCAGTGATTTTCTAGGAGACCGAGGCGGTGGATGAATACCTAAGGATATAGTCTTGGAATCTCTCTATAAATCTAGGTGAATACATCATGGTGTTTTTTGAGGAAGTTCATGTTCTTATGTTTCTCCTCGAGGGGAATAACAACACTGACCATTATGGGTTTCGGGTCTTCCTCGCTACCGAGGTTCACCTATACCAATTAATCGAACATGGTGGAGACACCCTCTTCAATGGTGGGGGGAACATTCTCTAAATCCTCTTATTCACTTATGGAGTAGGGATCCTTGGTGGGAGGAGTTTCCTCTAAGTCAATAGATTTGGATGGGAGACTGGTACCAACCTGAGCAGCGGTGGACACTGGATCGGGGGACTCCTATGCTACCGAATCCATAGCGATGAAGGCTGTCGATCTGATCCCATCTGGTCATCAGTCCAAGGTTCCATGCTTGATAATGTAAAACAATAGTGACGCATCGTCTTTAGCCAGTTTATCCCAGCCTATTGAGACAAGCAAATATGCCATATTTTCTTTGCCATGGGGTGGACATCCCGATACCTTATGGGTGCAGGGGGCTCTGGGATTACTCGATTCCAATTCATGTAAGAGTGTGAGTTGATCTTCTGACATCACTTAGACTTGGGAATGTGCTCCCCCTCCTTCCAGAAACAATGAATCATTGTCCCATGTCTAGGGTTGTAGCCTCCAATTACTTGATAGGAATGATGTAGGCATCATATAGATCTGTCCATGGGTCGGTCGTAGTCAGAGCATGCTCAAAATTTTTAGCCTGAATATACATGTCATTACTCTTGTAATAGTCGACATCTAGATAGAGGTATTCACAAGAGGAAAAGGGGGACTCATATCTTTTATGTAGGCCCACTCGACCATTAAGGGAGTACATGAGGCATTGGTGATACAATGAAGGAACCACCACATGAAGGTGGAGCCATGGCCTACCCATAAACGTATTGTAGGTAGTGTCCAGAGATACAACCATGACCTCTATGCTAGAAAACGTCCACCTAACTTGGTCAACAGGAAGATCGTGTTGACCGATTTCTGTTTTATCCTATCATAACCTTGAATTTTTAGGTCATATGGACTCAGATCATCCTTGGACAACCCTAGTTTTCGCAGTGTCTGAGTTAGGATTTGGTTGATCCCAGATCATGTGTCAAAAAGATAGAGACAAAACTCCACGCCATTAAAATGGTTGGTGATGAACATATGGAGGATGTGACCCAGTATGGGAGAGCCATCATCATCTATTGAGAATGAGACAATGGCCTGACATTCATTATGCTCAATTGCCTCAATATGGAAGGCTTTTGTAGCTACTAACTCTGTCTCAAACCAAAGGGAGATTCTTAAAGCCTCGAAAGGGGCTTCACGCATACTTACTGACAGGCGAAGGGCCTGAAGGATGGAGCCCCTTTATGGAATGATGGAAAGATTTTTGAGGACATAATAATTCCATTCCAGGCATGTGCTTCTGCTAATATGAGGTTGCTCTGTGACGGAAGGTATGGCAGGACCTACCGGCTGGACCAGTGGCTAACTGGTGCTTGAAATATCTCGCTACTCACTAGTTGAAGCCTATGGTGGGACCACCAGATGAGGGATAAATGATTGATATTGGTCCGTAGTAGAGCGTGGTTGGTCACGATGAGTTCTATGTGGATCTTCCTGATCAAGAAACCCAAATGGGGGTGAAGGTGGATCTGATGACACCAGATGAGAAGGTTGTGCATGCGGAGCTCTGTGTTGGGCCTGCTGTCTTGTTTCCGTCGCATGCACAGATTGGCTAGATGTACTAAATGATTCACTCCAACAACCCATATTGTCATGGCTCCGTCGATGATGGCAACAACTAAGAGCATTTGGAGGGTCCACCTGGTGCTCATTGCCGTTAGAAATCATGTAGGGTTTTACCAGCTCTATGGTGCTAACCAGGGTATACCATTAACTGTCACATGAAGAGTCATCCACTACTGTATGTATTCTAGGAGGAATTTACATCTCTAGGGTCATTAAGTCCCGAAGAGTATGGGATGACGATAATATTGGTGGGGGACTTTGTTTTCCCTTGGATTGTCGATGCTTTCTCTTCTGGGAATAAGACGACTAAGTTGTGGAAGCAGAAGTAGTAGTAGATGACGTGTCAGCTTCAGAATGATCGGGTCAATTCAGGCATGCACGAATAATACCCTAGGCACAGGTGACTATCTTATGATCCATACAATCATCGTACTTTTGGGATCTGTGGTTGGCTACTTGATGTCACTCACCCTCACTGTCCGTGCTACTGTCCGGCTTCATGAAGACACATGCCACCTATGCCAGAGCTAGGCCAAACCGGACTATGTTGTTGTCGACATAGTCTTGAATCTAGTATTTAAACACCTAAAACTCTTTAAGAGTGTTCCCTATGATCTAGTGATAGGGGAAATTAATGGGGATATCAGTGAGACCTGCCTCTTCTGGTCTCCTGCATTTAGGCAAACATACAATCCCCTGTTCCAAGGCACTTTGGAAATAAATGGGGACCTGAGCCTCATTGAACAAGTAGGTCAGGTTTCTCCTATCTATGAAGGGGGATTTGGGAGCTTGGCTCTGAAAAGTGGCTTGAGGAGCCTGTTGAAGAGGTTAAGCCTAATTATACAACTTGGGTGTGGTGGCATGTTACGTGGGGGAAACTTCTGATTCTGATGCAGATGTTGTTGGGCCGGAGGCTGTGCCTGAGGTGGAGGGCCTATAAAAGGCTATGGAGAGAGCACCACTGGTAATAAATATAGCTACCTGGGGCCTCTATCTGTACCATCGTGGCAGGATCAGCCTTGTTAGTACTTCTTATAAGAATTGTAGGTGGCAACGGGCATGCCTGCTTGGCCTGCTGTAAGGCTTCATATAGGCGTTGGTCCTTATCCGAGAAGTCTTGAAATGCCCTGGGGTAGTTTCGGGTGAGCAGATAGGGGACGAGTTCTGTCTTGACATTCCCCAAACACATCATCAGTAGTTTCTCTAGAGTCAGTGGCATGTCAAGGGAGTATGTGATCCATTTCCACTGGGCGAAAAAGTCCACGACGTGCTCATTAGGCCTCTTCTTGCATGTGAAGAAGTCCACAATACTCGTCTTCCGAGTGGTGGAATTGAATTGGTAAATAAATTGCCTATGATGATCTTCCCAGCTGGCTACTGACTCGATGGGTTGCTGTTTGTACTAGACAAATACAAGCCCTTCAAATTTCTGTACGATGCATTGGAGTTTGGCGGCATCCTGTTGCGATGGATTTCCCAACATGGGTCCACACCGTGAGATGAAGTGGGTCAGATGTTGCAGTAGATCACCGGTCCTATTAAAGGGGGAAAAGGTGGGATCGTCTTCCATCTTTTATTGAGATTTCGGCTGAGGACCAATTCCTTAGTGGGTACGAAGAGATCCATTTGATTTCTCGGATGGTGAGTAACCCTTCCTGATGGGTCCAAAAGTTTTGGCACTCCCCCAGGGAGTATGTTTTTTCCAATGTGTTCTGTCTCCATCATTTCCTCCAATATATCATCCATGTTAACCGTGACTCGACCAAGAGGTATATCCTTGATATCTCCTGGAAATTCAGGTTGGCGCTGGATGGAACTGAAGTGGAGGACTGCGTACTACCCCCAACCACAGATCTACACATGGCGGGAAGCCTCCTTGATAATCCTGCAGATCACTTTAAAGCTATTGATGCATCTTTGTTGGATGGTCCTATGGAGGCCTGGTGACTCAGGGCGCTGGGCCATGGGGAGTGCGGCTAGATCAACCAAACAACATTGTTGTCCAATGTCTTGGAAGTGTAAATGACTCTTGGGTTAGGCCACTTATCGATGACAAAGACGAAAATGTGTCCCCATAGGGTCTGGTGAAAGCATCCCACTTTCTCCTGGGTGAGCGATTCCGGTGTACTGAACTTTAGTGTTGCGACTAGCCAAAACATCCTTGGGAAATTATCGGTCACAAGAATGTCCCACAAGATCCATGGCTTGGATTCTAGGTCGGACCCTTTGTTTCCCCACTCCTTGACTAGAGGTGACTGAGGAACTAATAGATGTATTGAAGCAGACCACTACGATGGAAGGCTGGTGGTGGAAAATACAGTGAGGGGGTGGACAAACCGCCGCATCTCGGACTATCCTCCGAAGAGCGTAGTGACTTGTCCACCACATCACGATAAGACGGGCTGACAACTATTTTTTGTGTGTGGGGACTATAACTACTGGTAGTGGACCATGTTGTTTCTCATTCTCCATTTGTCCCCAGAATAACTCTCTGTGATCTCTGGTCAAGGTAGAGAGTGATCCGGGTGACGATGGGGGTGATTAAATGGTCGGACCCTGGGGAGACTCCAAATTTTCATCCTCCTAGATGTATCTACAGAGGGAGGTAGGTATCCGGTGGACCTCGAATTCTAGAAGTATGAGGCTGATGTGCCTCATTCCTACCCCGACCCCTGACACAATGGATTGAGGTGAGGGTTCCATTGTTGAGTCGTATTCCGCCTCATAATATAAGAAGAAGACATGTTTAATCACGTTCTGAATCTTCCTGGAATTTTTTTGTGGCAGTGACGACCTTCCTTCCTACCCTGGGATGTCTTTTTAGGATAAGGTAGATTTAGGGTGCAAAGAGGGCCTTCGGCCGCACTGGTGCTGGGACAGAGAGGGATTCCACCTGAATGATCCGAGGTGTGAGGAGCACCTAGATCAATGTAAAAAGGAACACGAGTGGGACCTCTATGTACAATGGCTGATGTTTGGAGGGAATGTCCATGAAAGGTGCTGGAGTGGGTAGAAGCATGGGTTGGGCCCCCATGCTTATTTTCCTTGGTAGGGTTAGTGTGAGGAGGATCCTCGTACTGGTCAAGCTGAACACGGGTAGGACCTCCATGCTGGGTGCCGATGAAAGGGGGCTGACCTTCACTCCTCTGATTACTAGGGTGAGGAGGACCTCCATTAGCTTCTGTAAGGACATGGTGAAGGCCCCCATGCAAGAGACATACCGGATGTGTAACATCTTCATGCTGATGACCTATGACAAGAGGAACGACTCCATACGTAATGGAATGAGAGTGGAAGAGGATTCTGTATAGAGTTCCACTATCGTGGGGAGGAACCTTATTTGGATTAAAGGTGGAACGAGTGGGGGGGAGGGGGGGCCTCCACGCCGAGCTTTTAAGTGGGGAGGACCCATGTTCTCAATGGGTGCGGAATGAGGAAGACCTTGATACTGGGTGCCATTTCCGTGGGCCGGTCCGCGGTGGTCACTACCTACGCCGTCAACCAGGATAGTCGACCCATCCTACCCGTCGAGTGGTTTGGGCCTTGATATGGGTTGGGAATCTGCATGCCCCTACTCTAAATAGATAGGTAACTGATGGTATACTTTAGTGGTGGCATGAGACATGGTAGTTGTTGATGTTAATGCCCCATGGTGGGTTCCCTCCTCGGCCTGCACCGAATGCTGGTATTAGGTCAACCAGACTTGGGGTAGGGGTGCAGGCACATAGATTACATGTTCCTCAGCTCGGGGGTCCAGGTTGCGGTTTTGGCGCGACCTAGTGGGGGACTGTAACACCCGAGACTTTTATGTTATATAAATCATCAAAGGAATCTTTTTCTACACAACACTTGCTTGGCTTGCTTTACACGCAATCGCGACCTTCCTCGATAGCTTGCGTCGTACGCAATACCGAGTTTTACTAAACAAAAATATGCTATTAAAACTAGCCGTTATGAATAGTAATAACCACTTTTTGAAATTTTATAAATTTTATTTTTCAAAATGGACTTCATTTTTGGACTCAGAATATCGAAATTAGCCTAGGGTGAAATTTTGGTATTTTTCTGAAAACTTTCAATTTTTGATGAATAGTGAAACCACTAAGTGGTAGGTTAAAAACTGAATTTTGCATAAAACTTAATTTTACCGCTTCTGTGAATGGAATTTCAAAAATCCGAGAGACACGGTTAATATCAAGGACTAAAATGTGGTTCAATGAGATGAAAATAATTTTTTGGTGAATAGTAACTTTTTACTATTTTTACCGCGGTTAATAGTAAATAGGGTAACTATGGGTAAATATGATATCAATATTACCCTAACACATGTCATAATTCTATTGGACAAGTGTAATTCGACCAAAAACAAACTTAGGAATAAAATATGACCATTTAGGCCCACTTGGATTAGATTAGGACATTTATTATTAATTTATTTAAAGAAGGGTTAAAATAGTTAAAATCAAAGTTTAATAAGTAAATTATTTTTAATATGGGGTTATACATAAGATAAATTCGACTATAAATATTCATTAGAAATCTAAAAAGATTTCCTACATAAGGGTATTTTATTTGTAATTTTTAGACATTAAATAATTTAATTTATTTATGACACAATGATGATGCAGTAATTATCTTATTAATGAAATATTGACATAATTGATGTTATAAACACCAAAATAAATGTAATTTGAGACTTTTTATGAATTCCACTAATTTTCTAGGTTACTATGATATATTAATGTTGATTTAATCGACTTGGTTCGAACATATAATTCTGTTAGGACTTTCAAAAAAATCATATATCAAATAGTGTCAAAATTGACACAAAATAGTTTTTAAATCAAATATTATATTATTAATTGTTATTTTATTCCTAAAAATCTGAGGTTAGGCCAAATGACTTAGATAAGGATATATATTAATAATAAACAATTTGGGGTTCGTTTGGCATGTTATAGTAAGTGTATTAACCATATAGTGAAAGAAAACAAAAAGACACGGTAAAAGTTAAATTAATTAACTTAGAGTTAAATCTAATTGATAAGGTTAAAATAATACCCTAAACTTGTCTAAATATTATTGGTTTATAGTATTTCGACCCATCCCCACTTTAGCTTCGAAATAAGACCCTTTGGAACCATTATAAACCGATTTTGACTTTAATATAAAATAATATTTTGAGATATTCCTAAGGTGCCCCTCTCCTCCCTTATAAAAGGGCACCTCCTCCCCCTCCTCCTCACACCAATTTGAGCACTCAAGCTCGGCCAACCCCTGCCATTTTCTCTTCTCCACTTCCCTAGAATAATCCTAGAGGTCCTGGTCTTCTCCAAAGACCAATCTTAGTTCCTTAAGTGGAGGATTCAAAAAGGCGTTCCAAAGAAGAGGTAATATCCATTACCGATCTTTTCAATTTCTTTCTTCTTCAACTTCTTCTTCTTTAGTTGTTTCATGATAAAGTAATAACATCAGTATTACTTACATACTGATATGTTATTATAAATATGAAACAACCCTAATTCACCTTCTATCCATCCTACGGAAAAATGAAATCACCGCGCGTGCGTACGTACGGAATACCGTCTCCACGCCGTGGTGTAATCTATTTTCCACCATCACCTTACAAGGATGGGTATAATGGTGTAATCAGTAACTATATATGATTATTATTAAGTAATATTGATACTGAAATAATATATATATATACTCCAATACAATTCCACGATCATAGGAACGATATCATCACTCGTGCGTACGTACGGAATACCGTCTCCACGATGTGATGCGACTCGTTCTACATGATCTTCATTTCATAATGATTATATAAATGAATTGAATGAATGAATATGGTATATACTACACTAATACCATTCTGGAAATGAATTATCTATAACCTAAAGATAAGAATAAGAATTTATTCGACAAAACACGCATAAGAACAAAAAGTTATAAAGACCCGAGTAACAAGTAACAATGAAATATTACTAACAAGAAGCTAATAATATGACCATATATGATCTCATATCAATATGCATGATTCTGTAATAAGTCAATAACATTATTTAAACCATTATACAGGAGCTTCGGACACGAACAAAGCAAATCGGACCTAAGGTAAGGGAAATATCACAATCTCATTTTTATCCGAGATTGTTTATTCGTAAGTATTTACTGGGGTGTATTTTATCATCCACATCCATGTTCCCTCAATATGTAATATTGTTTCCATCCACTTGAAATAGTTTAAATCCAATTTTACCCTTAGGTGAGTTTTTAGTAAAGAATATGAAAGGAATCTTTTGTCGTTTTTCCGTACGAGGTACTTTTTGACTTTTCCGACAAAAGTACGAAGAATGTTTTTTTTAACTTATACGGCATGAATGGATTTTTAAAACATTACTTCAAAGAAGCTTCCTTTACAAGTTTTAAATTTTATTTTTAATCAAATTCTTTTATTTTAAAGTTGTATGACATGTTATGAAAGGAAAAATGTTTTTGAAGAAGAAAGGATATTTTCCTCAAGAATTCAATTCAAGTGTTTTATCAAAAGTATTTTCCATCTAAGATAATAAAGGGTTCTATTTCTATCCATATTTTTACATTGGTTTGACTATGTTGTGATGGAATTATGTTTATGAATTCCTTTATCATATATGAATTGATTTATGATGTCTTGATGTTTCAAGAATCCCATTTTTGTTATATGTGTTATGCGATGATGTATGTTTTATGATTATGTGGCACACATAAGAAAGGATTCATTATAAGATGGGTGGAACCTATATCTCCCTCCAATGCATTGGGTAATGATTTTATATCTCATGAGATAGACATGGCTGGAACGGAAGGTTATTTCAGTTCAGTGATACAGGACTGAAACGAGGAGTGAACTCGGTTCAGAAAGGGACTTTGTCCACTAAGATAGTCTTGGCAATGAGTCATGACTAACAAGAAATGATTTTCCATGATTATGTGTGCATGCCACAAAGATTTAAGTTTTATGTTATGATTATGGGGATCTCATTTTCACTTCTATGATTTATTCCATGTTAAGATATTATGATCTCTTTTGCAGGTTTTGATTTTCAAAAGATATGATATGATTTTTATTTCCTTTATTTGCCCTTGCTGAGCATTTGAGCTCACCCTTTTATGTTTTATTTTCCCCAGGTCAGGAAGATGGATATTAAGTAGAATATGCTAAAAGGGACCCTAGATATGATGAAATAAATGGGATACACTGTAGAAGATTTATGAACCAGTTGTTTATGTTTCCCAGTTTCTAAAGACACTATACCTATACGGTCCTTTGTGGTTTTGTCATATGTTGTAATAAGTGTGCTTCAATTTTGAAGTACTAACAATGTATGTAAATTATGGGTCGTTATAGTTGGTATCAAAGGAAAGGTATAGTCAACCTTTGGAAACTAGGATGTGAAAGCCTTAGTAAGAACCCTAAGGATAAGTCTAAGCATAGAACACAATCTTAGAAATGGCCATGAATAACCTAGGATAAGACCATAAGCATGAAAATTTTATTCTTGAATTATGTGGTTTCCTATTATAATTAGTGTTGCTCACACTATTCTTCTTGGTTTTAGTCAATGGCTGGAACCCGAAGGAACCGTGTTAATGCGGAATGCGATGGGCAATGCAATGATTGTCCCCCTGAGAAACCAAACGATATGGGAGCTGGAATGAAAAATCTTGTAGCCATGCTCACACAACTTTCTCAAGCTATTAATCATGCAGGATTTCCAAACGAACAAAGGAGGGAGCAACATTCTGTTGAATCCTTCATGAGGCAGCGTCCACCATCTTTCAGCGGGTCTACTGATCCATTAGTTGCTGAACAATGGATTAGTACTACTGAAAAGATATTTTCAGTTCTTCAATGTTCTGAGCATGATAAAGTCATCCTAGCAGTGTATCGTTTGGAAGGAGATGCTGATCAATGGTGGAATCTTGTTAAGAATACAAGGCAAAGGGATGAAATTGAGTCTATGGAATGGGACGAGTTCAAGAACTTATTTTTCAATAAGTACTTCCCTCGTATTCTCCGAACAAAGATGGAGAAAGAGTTTCTTGAACTCAAGCAAAGGGATGATGAATCTGTTGGTACCTATGAAGCAAATTTTACCAGACTTGCAAGGTACGCTCCTGGTATTATTATCCAACCTGAGAGTAAGATCGATCGATTCTTTAGTGGCTTAAAACCAAGTCTTCGAAGGGCGTTAGCCATAAGGGACTTCAATAGCTACGAGGAAATTGTTCGATGTGCTCTCAAAGTCGAGATGGAGATTGGAGTAACCCATCAGTCACATGGGTTTGATAAGAAGAGGAAGATGGAATTCAAAGAAAAATCTAAAGAGCACACGGAAAAGAAGATGAACTTTCCCTTATGCTCAAAGTGTGGAAAGAAACATGGAGGGAGTTGTCTTAAAAGGACAAGTAAATGTTTTAAATGTGGAAAGGAAGGTCATCGGGCATTTGAATGCCGTGATAATGGGAAGAAGATGTCTAATGACGCAAACAAAGGAAGGGATACACAGAATGAACCTACTACACTTCAATGTTTCAAGTGCAAGGAGATGGGGCATTATGCCAATCAATGCCCAAATCCAAGGGTTGATGATGATGGTCGACGTCAACAAAATCTTAAGGCTAAAGACAAAGGAAAGTCACATGCAATTTCTATCAGCGATGTGGAGTACGATAACGATGTGGTGAAAGGTACACTTACCATCCACTCTAAAGTAGCAAATGTTTTATTTGATTTTGGATCCACCCACTCTTTTATTTCTGAAGACTTTTCTAAGGGTATCACCTTATTACCTCAACAATTAGATGTTGAGTTAGCTGTGACAACACCTAATGGCACATCAATCGCATCAAAAGTTTATAATTCTTCTCCGATCGAAGTTTGTGGGAAAGTGCTTCCTGCAAATCTTGTGATCCTTCCTTTAGTGGAATTTGATGTGATTCTTGGCATGGATTGGCTTTCTCTACATGGAGCTCATATCAATTGCCAAAGAAGGGAAGTCACATTTCATATTCCAGATCAACCTACGATCGTCTATCAATGCAAGGATGAACATAACCTTCCAGTGGAAATTTCTTCCATCTTATGGGTATTGATTCCACTAAATGAAGGTAATTTATCTCAAATAGTTGGTGAGAAACTCACGATTAAGAATATGCCCATTGTACGGGAGTTTGATGATGTCTTTCCGGAGGAATTACCGGGTCTTCCACCAAATCGTGAAGTTGAGTTTTCAATAGAACTCGTACCGGGTGCTTTGCCTATTTCAAAGACACCTTATAGAATGGCCCCAATTGAGTTGCAGGAATTGAAGAAGCAACTCCAAGAGAATCTTGATAAGGGATTCATACGCCCTAGTGCGTCACCTTGGGGAGCACCTGTTCTATTTGTTAAGAAGAAAGATGGATCAATGAGACTCTGCATTGATTATCGAGAACTTAACAAGATCACTATCAAGAACAAATATCCTCTCCCACGCATTGATGACTTATTTGACCAACTACGCGGAGCTCAATACTTTTCCAAGATTGATCTTCGTTCAGGGTATCATCAATTAAGGGTCAAAAGGGAGGATATACCAAAGACGGCTTTCCGTACAAGGTATGGACACTATGAATTTATAGTGATGCCATTTGGTCTTACTAATGCCCCTGCTATCTTCATGGATCTAATGAATAGAGTCTTTAGAGACTATCTTGATCAATTTGTGGTAGTCTTTATAGACGATATTCTTGTCTATTCAAAGAGCAAGGAAGAGCATGAAGATCACTTGAGAATTATATTGAAGACCCTGAGAAAAGAGAAGCTTTATGCCAAATTTACCAAGTGTGAATTTTGGCTTCAAAAAGTTGCATTTTTGGGTCATATAATCTCAAAAGAGGGGATATCTGTGGATCCAGCAAAAACAGAGGTTATCGAAAGATGGTCAAGACCAACAACAGTAACTGAGATCCGAAGTTTTCTTGGTTTGGCTGGATATTATCGACGTTTTGTAAAAGATTTTTCACGATTATCTAATCCACTCACCAAGTTGACTCGGAAAGGAGTTAAGTTTGTCTGGACAGAGGAATGTGAAGAGAATTTCAAGGAGTTGAAAAGAAGGTTATCCAGTGCACCTGTACTCACACTGCCTTGTAGTGGAGAAAGGTTTGTGATCTACAGTGATGCATCCAAGAAGGGATTGGGGTGTGTTCTTATGCAAAATGATATGGTGATAGCTTATGCCTCACGACAGTTGAAAATCCATGAGCAAAATTACCCAACACATGATTTGGAGTTGGCTGCAGTAATCTTTGCATTAACGATTTGGAGGCATTACCTTTATGGTGAAAGGTGTGATATTTATACTGATCATAAAAGTTTAAAGTATATTTTCACACAAAAGGAGCTGAATATGCGCCAAAGAAGATGGTTGGAGCTGATTAAGGATTATGACTGCTCAATCCATTACCACCCTGGGAAAGCAAACAAGGTGGCAGATGCATTAAGTCGACAAGACCATGCTAGTTTATCCACGATGAGGATCACAAAAGATCCAATATTTATGGATTTACAAAGGATGGATCTTGGAATTATAATGGAAGGGGAAAAATCTTATCTTTCTCAAATGAATGTTCAACCATCTATACATGTGAAGATTAAAGAGGCACAGAAAGAAGATGTCGAGTTACAAAAGAAGGTGAGAAATGTTCCTGAATTCAACCTTGATTGTGATGGGATAATAAAGTTCAGGAATCGGGTTTGTGTTCCTCCCATCCCCGAATTAAAGAAAGAGCTGCTGGATGAGGCTCATAGTTCTTCATTCTCTATTCATCCTGGAAGCACGAAGATGTATAGGGACCTGAAAGAGTACTTCTGGTGGGATGGCATGAAAAGAGATGTTGCTGAATATGTCTCTCGATGCTTGGTTTGTCAACAAGTTAAAGCTGAGAGACAGAAGTCTAAGGGGATGTTACAACCATTACCCATACCCGAATGGAAATGGGAAAACATCACTATGGACTTTGTCACAGGACTTCCTAAAACATCCAAAGGCAATAATGCTATCTGGGTCATAGTTGATCGTCTTACAAATTCTGCACACTTCATTGCTATTAGAGAGGATTTCTCTCTAGATCAGCTTGCCAGGATATATGTAAAGGAAGTGGTAAGATTGCATGGAGTACCACTTTCTATTATATCTGATCGGGATCCGAGATTTACCTCGAAGTTCTGGCGAAGTCTTCAGCATACTCTGGATACAGAGTTGAGTTTCAGCACTGCTTATCATCCCCAGACAGACGGTCAGTCTGAGAGAACAATTCAAACCCTAGAAGATATGTTGAGAGCTTGCTCTATGGATTTCAAAGGAGGTTGGGATCAACACCTACCTTTGGTGGAATTTTCTTATAATAATAGCTTTCACTCCAGTATTCAGATGGCTCCTTATGAAGCTCTCTATGGAAAGAAATGCAGGACTCCAACTTGCTGGGAAGAAGTTGGGGAAAGAAAGTTATTAGGACCTGATCTCGTTGATGAAATGGCAGAAAAGGTCAGATCTATTCAACAACACATAAGAGCAGCTCAGAGTCGACAGAAAAGTTATGCCGACAACTGGAGAAAAGACCTAGAGTTTGAAGTGGGTGATAAAGTGTTCTTACGAATATCTCCCTGGAAGAGGGTTATGAGATTTGGAAAGAAGGGGAAGTTGAGCCCTAGATATATCGGTCCTTTCGAAATACTGGATCGTGTTGGGAAGGTAGCTTACCGATTGACGCTTCCACCGAATCTCTCTCAAGTTCACGATGTGTTCCATGTATCTCTCCTGAGAAAGTACATACCAGATCCTTCACATGTACTCAGCTCAGAAGTTGTACCGCTGGAGCAAGATCTTTCTTATGAAGAACAGCCGATAGAGATTCTGGATCGTAGCGAAAAAGTCCTACGAAACAAGACCACTCGCTTGGTAAAAGTTTTATGGAGAAACCACCAACTTGAAGAAGCTACATGGGAGCTTGAGGATATGATGAGGGAGAAGTATCCTCATTTGTTTGTTGCAAAGTGACGAATTTCGAGGGCGAAATTCTTTTTAAGGGGGGTAGAATGTAACACCCGAGACTTTTATGTTATATAAATCATCAAAGGAATCTTTTTCTACACAACACTTGCTTGGCTTGCTTTACACGCAATCGCGACCTTCCTCGATAGCTTGCGTCGTACGCAATACCGAGTTTTACTAAACAAAAATATGCTATTAAAACTAGCCGTTATGAATAGTAATAACCACTTTTTGAAATTTTATAAATTTTATTTTTCAAAATGGACTTCATTTTTGGACTCAGAATATCGAAATTATCCTAGGGTGAAATTTTGGTATTTTTCTGAAAACTTTCAATTTTTGATGAATAGTGAAACCACTAAGTGGTAGGTTAAAAACTGAATTTTGCATAAAACTTAATTTTACCGCTTCTGTGAATGGAATTTCAAAAATCCGAGAGACACGGTTAATATCAAGGACTAAAATGTGGTTCAATGAGATGAAAATAATTTTTTGGTGAATAGTAACTTTTTACTATTTTTACCGCGGTTAATAGTAAATAGGGTAACTATGGGTAAATATGATATCAATATTACCCTAACACATGTCATAATTCTATTGGACAAGTGTAATTCGACCAAAAACAAACTTAGGAATAAAATATGACCATTTAGGCCCACTTGGATTAGATTAGGACATTTATTATTAATTTATTTAAAGAAGGGTTAAAATAGTTAAAATCAAAGTTTAATAAGTAAATTATTTTTAATATGGGGTTATACATAAGATAAATTCGACTATAAATATTCATTAGAAAGCTAAAAAGATTTCCTACATAAGGGTATTTTATTTGTAATTTTTAGACATTAAATAATTTAATTTATTTATGACACAATGATGATGCAGTAATTATCTTATTAATGAAATATTGACATAAGTGATGTTATAAACACCAAAATAAATGTAATTTGAGACTTTTTATGAATTCCACTAATTTTATAGGTTACTATGATATATTAATGTTGATTTAATCGACTTGGTTCGAACATATAATTCTGTTATGACTTTCACAAAAATCATATATCAAATAGTGTCAAAATTGACACAAAATAGTTTTTCAATCAAATATTATATTATTAATTGTTATTTTATTTCTAAAAATCTATGGTTCGGCCAAATGACTTAGATAAGGATATATATATTAATAATAAACAATTTGGGGTTAGTTTGGCATGTTATAGTATGTGTATTAACCATATAGTGAAAGAAAACAAAAAGACACGGTAAAAGTTAAATTAATTAACTTAGAGTTAAATCTAATTGATAAGGTTAAACTAATACCCTAAACTTGTCTAAATCTTATTGGTTTATAGTATTTCGACCCATCCCCACTTTACTTCGAAATAAGACCCTTTGGAACCATTATAAACCGATTTTGACTTTAATATAAAATAATATTTTGAGATATTCCTAAGGTGCCCCTCTCCTCCCTTATAAAAGGGCACCTCCTCCCCCTCCTCCTCACACCAATTTGAGCACTCAAGCTCGGCCAACCCCTGCCATTTTCCCTTCTCCACTTCCCTAGAATAATCCTAGAGGTCCTGGTCTTCTCCAAAGACCAATCTTAGTTCCTTAAGTGGAGGATTCAAAAAGGCGTTCCAAAGAAGAGGTAATATCCATTACCGATCTTTTCAATTTCTTTCTTCTTCAACTTCTTCTTCTTTAGTTGTTTCATGATAAAGTAATAACATCAGTATTATTTACATACTGATATGTTATTATAAATATGAAACAACCCTAATTCACCTTCTATCCATCCTACGGAAAAATGAAATCACCGCGCGTGCGTACGTACGGAATACCGTCTCCACGCCGTGGTGTAATCTATTTTCCACCATCACCTTACAAGGATGGGTATAATGGTGTAATCAGTAACTATATATGATTATTATTAGGTAATATTGATACTGAAATAATATATATATATACTCCAATACAATTCCACGATCATAGGAACGATATCATCACTCGTGCGTACGTACGGAATACCGTCTCCACGATGTGATGCGACTCGTTCTACATGATCTTTATTTCATAATGATTATATAAATGAATTGAATGAATGAATATGGTATATACTACACTAATACCATTCTGGAAATGAATTATCTATAACCTAAAGATAAGAATAAGAATTTATTCGACAAAACACGCATAAGAACAAAAAGTTATAAAGACCCGAGTAACAAGTAACAATGAAATATTACTAACAAGAAGATAATAATATGACCATATATGATCTCATATCAATATGTATGATTCTGGAATAAGTCAATAACATTATTTAAACCATTATATAGGAGCTTCGGACACGAACAAAGCAAATCGGACCTAAGGTAAGGGAAATATCACAATCTCATTTTTATCCGAGATTGTTTATTCGTAAGTATTTACTGGGGTGTATTTTATCATCCACATCCATGTTCCCTCAATATGTAATATTGTTTCCATCCACTTGAAATAGTTTAAATCCAATTTTACCCTTAGGTGAGTTTTTAGTAAAGAATATGAAAGGAATCTTTTGTCGTTTTTCCGTACGAGGTACTTTTTGACTTTTCCGACAAAAGTACGAAGAATGTTTTTTTTAACTTATACGCCATGAATGGATTTTTAAAACATTACTTCAAAGAAGCTTCCTTTACAAGTTTTCAAGTTTATTTTTAATCAACTTCTTTTATTTTAAAGTTGTATGACATGTTATGAAAGGAAAAATGTTTTTGAAGAAGAAAGGATATTTTCCTCAAGAATTCAATTCAAGTGTTTTATCAAAATTATTTTCCATCTAAGATAATAAAGGGTTCTGTTTCTATCCATATTTTTAAATTGGTTTGACTATGTTGTGATGGAATTATGTTTATGAATTCCTTTATCATATATGAATTGATTTATGATGTCATGATGTTTCAAGAATCCCATTTTTGTTATATGTGTTATGCGATGATGTATGTTTTATGATTATGTGGCACACATAAGAAATGATTCATTATAAGATGGGTGGGACCTATATCTCCCTCCAATGCATTGGGTAATGATTTTATATCTCATGAGATAGACATGGCTGGAACGGAAGGTTATTTCGGTTCAGTGATACAGGACTGAAACGAGGAGTGAACTCGGTTCAGAAAGGGACTTTGTCCACTAAGATAGTCTTGGCAACGAGTCATGACTAACAAGAAATGATTTTCCATGATTATGTGTGCATGCCACAAAGATTCAAGTTTTATGTTATGATTATGGGGATCTCATTTTCACTTCTATGATTTATTCCATGTTAAGATATTATGATCTCTTTTGCAGGTTTTGATTTTCAAAAGATATGATATGATTTTTATTTCCTTTATTTTCCCTTGCTGAGCATTTGAGCTCACCCTTTTATGTTTTCTTTTCCCCAGGTCAGGAAGATGGATATTAAGTAGAATATGCTAAAAGGGACCCTAGATATGATTAAATAAATGGGAGACACTGTAGAATATTTATGAACCAGTTGTTTATGTTTCCCAGTTTCTAAAGACACTATACCTATACGGTCCTTTGTGGTTTTGTCATATGTTGTAATAAGTGTGCTTCAATTTTGAAGTATTAACAATGTATATAAAGTATGGGTCATTATAGGGACCTCCTTGATAGCCCCTGGAACGGGATCCCGACCGAGCTAGCCCGGACATTCCCCACCTCATCGGTGTAGGTGAGGGAGTCATCGAAGTGTTTTGGGGAGAGGCTCCCAAAAGGGTTGTGTGTTAGAGTGCGGAGTAGTGTCTCCCTATGCGACCCTTGGGGGTGGGGGTGGCAATGAGGCACAAATGCCTCTAAATCCTGGCAGGCCATATCTTGAGTCGAGATAACCCCCTCCTCCATCTATCAGCGAATGAGGTTGTTTATCACCATTTTCTGAATGAATTCATATGGGGATATGGGGCATGAGCGCCCATTAGTTGGGGATGTGGAGACTGTCGCAGAAGTGTTGGAGCAACGTAGGGTTGCCGCGTTGACATTGCCCCTGCCCCTACATCGATGGATCGGTGGTGATCGGTTTTCTGTTACAGTAGCTTGGGTCCTAAAAGGCATGGAGATTAAACCATTAGTGATAAAACTAGGAAATCAATGCACATTTCCCCATTTCTATTCCGTCGTCCATGGATGGTAAGAAGGATCCATTCTGACAGCGTCGCAAATCGAGATGTCCAATGTTTTAACTACCCCAACTTCTTGTGAGTTTCACGCTAGGACCACTATTTGCTTGGCGGGAACCGGTGTCAGATAAATGGATTTGGTGACATGCTAGTTTTCTGATGTATCAAACAGTACTAATATCCACATTGAGAAGAATAACTTCACATCGAGTTCATCATTTTTGTTTATGATGATTTCTTTGAGGCACAAATATCCGTCTATCTTGGAGGACACACTGATTTTTGCCCCGCATTCGCACTTTCCAAAGGCGGGTGACATCCATCACTTATTCATGGACGTTTTCTCCTTGATCAAAACAAGATGATGAGATGTAGGTTCCTCCTTATATGAATTCCTTCTTGGAACTTGTCACCAAGTTCGGGTCTCCCATATATATTAAGACGTTGTTCATGAAACTCTTCCTAGTTCCAGGTCTTCATGGATTCCGGTTAATTACACTACATCTTTCTAGACATTCCAAGGGGTCCGGTCAGATCAAAAACCTTTGGTTGGGGGAATAATCATGTTGGAAATCACTCGCGTGTCTGGATACTGGAACACTGGAACATCTGGGTTTCCTCTCCTTATGATAGGGTGTCTCAAGGACGCAGAAGCCGAAGGCATCCCGTGTCGAATGAGGGAAATTATATTCCATAGGAAGGTATCTGAGGTTTTCCTCAGATTCTCATGTTTAACGCGGGGTATGCCTGGAGTTTAACATCTAAAGGAGACAAATCAGAATGATCGGAACACTGACGATAGTGGATCAGATGGGTGAAACCCCGAAAGGTAACACTGATGTTGGGAGCAGCGAGAATGTGGGTGACATGATTTCACCGGTATGCTGCATCCCAGGTAGGAATCAAGAGGGGCGTGAATTTTTGAGAGTGGATGGAGAGCAAGATAGAGCCAACGTGAGGGCGATGCTGAAGTTGGGCTTGAGCATTGAAGAGACATCCTACATATCCCTATGGAATGAAATCAAAGTCAGTGTAGTTTGATGAGCCAATGGAACACCTAAGGAGGCGACCTGTATGGAGGTGACCTGGAGGAAGTGGGACCTCCGGGTTGGGGCATGACCTCCCTGAAACACATAGGCTTGAGGGAAAGACCAGGATGAGACATGGGTTATGGGCTTGAACCTCAGGGAGTCTTCTTATGTACCTTTCCTTAACAAGGATCAAAGTCCACGTAGTTCAGTACGGGGCATGGAATCGGGGTGTGCATAGGGGACAACGACCGGATGACATGCTGGGGAATACGCGTGGTTAGTAGCTCTGGTTGGTATGACACTTAGGGATAGACTAGAGATGTGGGTCCCAATAAAGTTGACTACAACGAATTATCATTAATTGGGGAACATGATGTATTACTGTCAATTGGGGTTGCCAACAACTTGCCTCTGATTGGGGTTGACAATGTCTTACCACTGATTGGGGGATAGTTTAGTGTCATGAAGTACAAAAAGAGGCATAGAGTTTAATTTCATGAAAGACGGGGGTGAACCGACGTGAAGTATTCATGACTGATGGGATTTGGGATTGAACCTTAGGTAGGTGTCCTACGTACCTTTCCTTGGCAAGGATCGAAGCTCATGTAGTTCAGAATAGTGTTGGTGAGCCAACATGAAGTGGGTCGGGACTGATATGTGTTGGGATTGAACCTCATATAGGCTTCCTACATACCTTTCCTTGGAAAGGATCAATGTCTCCATAGTTCGGAAGTGGTGTTGGTGAACAAATGTGAATTGGTTGGAAATAATGGTTATTGGGATTGAACCTCAGAGAGGCTTTCTACGTACCTTGCCTTGGAAAGGATCGAAGTCCTTGTAGTTTGGGATGGTAGGGATATAGTTTAACATCATGTAGGATTAAGGCAAACTGACGTGAAGGGGTTTGAGACCAATAGGTGTTGAGATTGAACCTCATGGAGGCTTCATACATACCTTTCCTTAGCTAGTATCAATGTCCACGTAGTTTGGATGGTTTGGGGCTTACACTCTTGGGTGGCCCAGAGAGGATTTCATGGTAGATGCTTACTCAAAGACCACATGATTCATGCTCGGTGTGAGAAACAAGAGGCATTAGAGACCTGACGAACACATCAAGATAGGTGCGTCTGTGGGAAGTGGAATGGGTCTTACATGTGGTTAGTGTCCCAAAAAGGAAACAGAGGCTTATCCGTGGTTAGCATCCCAGAGAGAAAACATGGGCTTACACGTGGTTATCAGCCACAAGAGATGGATATTGGAAACTACTCCAGGATGGAGGCTCGAGTGGCGACAAAGCCCAATGGGAGAGGGATTTGGAATAGAAGAGAGGAGGGTTCTGGTGTCCATTCCCCCTCTAGTATTTTTCAAGAAAGAAGAGAGGAGGGAGAGAAGGGACACTACCTCTTGCAAGAAAGGTGAGGGGATTACACTAAGATGGTTTCCCTTCTCCATGGATAGGCATCGCTCCAGCAAAGAGGATCACATTCCATGTGAGGAAGATCTCACTCCCGTGGAGACAAGCGGGCATAGAGAATGTCTGAGATGGGGTTCTCCACATAGTGTATGTGGGGTGAGGTCATAGTTTAATGTCATGTGGTGAGAACAACGACACTTGGTAGTTTAAAATCCTGCATTTCGGATGATGTGGGTTCACACTGCACCTCCCCTAGGACATACATTAACAGTACCTCCTGCCCCTTGTGAAAGGAAAGACATCAGCAATTCCATGGAGAGGGAGTTTTGTGGAGTGATCCACTGAGGCTCCCATGTTAGCATGGCTATGATAAGAAACAATAGCTGTTATCATTCCTATGCGAAGAATCATGAGGCAATGAAACGCAACATGAAGCGCCACCCAAGGTACTTTGAAATCACTTCATGAAAACCTAGAGGGTTTCACGGGAAAAGGGGTTGCGAAGCAAAGGGGTTCACAAGAAGAGGCCTTGTGAAGTTCTGGTTATCCATGTAGTGGAGGGGCTTCATGAAGGGGTATGCTTCGCAAAGTGAAATGGCCTAGCCTAGGCATAGGGAATAGGTGCACATGGAGGGTGCTTCAAAAAGTAGAAAGGGTTTCACAGAGCAGTGTTTCGTGAAGCATGTGTGCCTTGTGAAGTGCATCCCTCTGAAGTAGTGTGATTTGTGATGCGCAGTGACCCTGCCTTAGCATGTGGGTTACATGTGCATAGATGGTACATCAAGAAGCATAATTGCTCTGTGAAGACTCGAGTAACCTTGGGGTCCCCCTTCCTTTGCAATGGATCATGGGATCTACGTAGGGAATCCCTCATTGAAGAGGGGTTGAATTCAAGCCAATAAAAAGGCACTTCACAATACTTAAGTAACTTGAAGAGCTCATGTTTCAAACATCAAAAATTGTTTCACAATTTTAGAGCTAATAAGGATAAAGGTTGGAGGATCCATCCTTTGGGTTTGAGGTGAGTCCGGTATTTATAGGCAAGAGGTGCCGCGACACAGAGATCACTCGGTGAAAAGCTACATGGAACATCATTGTAACCGTGGATTCTCCCGCCTCCTTGATCCACGGTGTCTTCACAAACTTCAATCCTGTCACGGATCCTCCCACCTCATTGTTCCACAGTAGCTTTGAAAATGTCATTCCGGAACACGGAGCCTCCCACATTTTTTCTTCGTAGTGGATTCGTAAACGTCAATCTAGTCACAGATCCTCCTGCTTCATTGCTCCACAATGGTTTCTTAATTGTCAATACAGATCGTGGATCCTTCTACATCCTTGATATATGGAGGCTTCATAGAGTGGGGAGTTTCGTGCCAACCACGGTGTTATGTGGCTCCTCATTTGATCTTCATGAGGCAACCTCTTTTCATATGGCTTTCAATCTACGTCCTTTTTCCTATGCATATATTTTTTTGAGCCAATATTATTATTCTTATCACACAAGAGTGAAGCTTATTCATACTTTATTAAGTATTAAAAATCTATAGTAAAATCCATGTGGACTTAGGATTAAGACCTTAATAAGTGATCATGGTTGAGAATTTGAAAATCATGACATTGAATCATTTTTTTCTCAAAATGGTTATAATAAAAAACATTATTCTCCTAGGAAACTACAGGAATATGGTGTGTAAGTTTTATGAAAAATAAATCTTCAAGAGATATATCAAACTACACTAAATGTGTTTGGCTTACCTATCTGCTTTTAGGAAGAGACTGTTAACATCATCTGTTATAAATAAAACATAGTTTTAATTATAACTCTCTTAAAAAGAACAACTTATGAGTTATGGAATAATAGAAAACCAAATGTTAATTACTTTATAGTTTTTGGTTTCAATGTATTTATTCTAAATAAAAAGTAAAATATTCAAAAATTAACTTCCAAGAGTGTTGAAAGATTTTTTCTCGGTTATTCAACTTCAATAAAATCTTTTATAGTGTTTAATAAAAGATCCAAAAAATAGAAGTGTATGTTCGCATTAAATTTTATGAAACTGATTCTAATAGACCTAAGACTATCATAGAAAACCTTGATGATGATAGGTAAACCAATAATATTAATGGTAAACATTCTGAAAGTTCTGTTAAAAAAGTAGAAATTTCATCTAGTGTACTTCCAGAATCTGAACCTGAAGAAGATATAAAGACAACCAGCCTTTCTTTTAAAAGAGCTATTAGGTCTTAGAGAAACGACCCTTTGGATGCAGTAATAGGAATCATAGATAAGGGTATAAAAACATGAGATTCCCTTAGGAATCAAATTCAACGTCAATATTTCTTGTCACAAATTAAACCAAATAATATAAATGACTCTATCAATGATGAATTATGGGTAATATATATGAAGGAGGAACATAATAAATTTAAAATAAACAATGTTTGTGAACTTTTTGATAGACATAAAGACACCATAACTATTTTCACTAAGTGGGTGTTTAGAAACAAGGTTGATGAGTCAGGATCTATAGTAATAAACAAGGATAGATTAGTTTCACAGGGGTATAATCAGGAAGAAGGTATTGATAATGAATAAACCCTTTCAATTGTAGCCAGATATGATTATATTAAGATTCTACTTTTCTATGAACCACATTTGGATTTAAAACTGTATCAAATGGATGTTAAAAGTGCATTATTAAATGGGTTTATAGTTGAGGATGTTTTTTTGAACAACGCCATTGATTTCAAAATCCATATCTTCCAACTCGTGTTTTTATACTAACAAAAGATTTATATGGTTTAAAACTAGCTCATAGTATTTGGTATGTTATGATTAACTCTTTTCTTATTTAATTTTTTTTCAAAAGGTATAGAAGATCCAACTAATTTTATAAAAATAATTTAAAAAGACTTTTGAATAGTAAAAATATATGTAGATAATATTATATTTGGATCTACCAAAGATTCCCTATGTACATATTTTTTCCGAACTGATGCAAAATGAATTTGAAATATATTTAATGGGTGATCTAAATTTCTTTCTCAGTATCAAAATATTTAAAAATAAAGAAGGTATTAATTTTAAATATAGTAAATATAGTAAATATCATTTCTAATGTTTTTTCATAGATAGTACTGAAATTAGTTATACACCCATGAGTACCACCTGTAAACTAGATCTTGATGAAGTTGGGAAATTAGTTGATCAAACTAGCTATAAAGGTATGATTGAAATTATAATGTATTTTAATACTAGTCGACCTGATCTTATGTTTTGTGTGTGTATGTGTGCTCTATTTGAAGATAATACCAATGATTCAAAACTAATAGCTATTAATAGAATTTTTAAATACTTCAAATATAAAACTAATTTAGGATTGTTCTATCCAAGAGTAAAATTGTTTGATTTAGTATGTTATTTAGATGTTGATTTTGGTAGGCTTATGTTTGGTGTAACAATAACATCAGGAAAAGGTAATATTTTTTTTAATCTCTATTATCATAGTTTAGTAAGAAACAAAATTATGTTTCACTATCCACTACTGAATCTGAATACATAACTACAGGAAGATACTATGTAAAAATTTTGTCGATGAAACATACTTTACTAGATTTTGGATTCCAATTTAGACATGTACCTATAAATTTTGATAACATAATTGAGATAAACATTTACAAAAATCTAGTATCTCACTCTAGAAAAAATAACATTGATGTAAGACATCACTTTTTCAGAGATCATTATAAAAAAGGTGATATAACTTTAAAATTTATTAGAACTGAACAACTTTTTGATAACATAAAAGATCCTTTGAATTATGAAGGATTAAACTACATAATCATTAACTATGAGTGATAAGTTTTGTATGATAAGTCACCATTGGAAACTCACCATTGATAAGTCACCATTGATAATTCACTGTTGATGAGTCACCATTGATGAGTCATAATTGATAAGTCACCATTTATGAGTCACAATTGATAAGTAACTCTTGATAAGTCACTGTCAATGAGTCACCATTTATGAGTCATTTTTTATGATTCACCATTAATGAGACACTATTGATGTGTCACCATTGACAAGTCGCTATTGATGATTTTCCTTTGATGAGTCACCATTGATAAGTCACCATTGATGAGTCACCATTGATGAGTCTTTTTTGTCAACGTGTAACGATTCCTTTTGTTGTCGTTGTTTTGTTACCATTTATATTCTTTTCCTAATTAAATTTTTATTATTTTTTATTTATTGTTATTTATTATTTAGAGTCCCTAAATGATAAAACTCACATCTATGTCTAATCGATTCCCTTTACCTTCAAACCATTGAACTCCTGAAATCTTCACTTCCTCTTGGACAAATTGTCTTTCCTTCCATTATCATTCCACATAATCCTTTAATCGGTTAGAATATAAAATGTGAAGAGATTAAAAGAATCAAATCCAGAAGTGATACAATAATATAAGAAACTAAATGGATATTCTAACTGTTTAGTTGTTGTTTGACAAAACCTGCATTTGGTGAAATGAATTTTTGAAATAGAAAAGGAGATAGATTCACAATGGCTTCCCTCAAGAAATATGATATTATTGAAAGTTATAAAATATCCAAAGATGATGGACTAGTTTATAATGAATAACCATGTGTATTATCCAAGGTTGGTTTTTGATTTCTATCAGAATTCTAGGTTTTGTTTCATAGATAAAGATGTTGAAATAAGAAGTCACATAGATGCATAAAATTTTTCTTTATCTTCATGGGAATGGTAAACATTCATAAGATTACTTCATAAATGGGAATATGAGGATTTCCAAAAAATAATTCCCAATGATAGTGGGATTTTTAATTATGAAGAAGCTATCCTAAAGTTTACAATTGATGGTACACTACAAGGAACTACAGATGTTGAACTCGAGGGTGAGTGTAAAATATTATTCAAGTTTTTACAACATGTGTTGTTTCCTAGAAAGGTGTATTTAAATAATATGATATATCTGGATGTTTAAATCCTTTTTATTATGAAACAAGGAAAAAGGATCAATTTTGTTTAGATTTATGACGATCTATATGTATTAATTGTTCAAGAAAAGTTCAATATAGAACTCTTTGATATATAGTAAAATGGCATATACCATCTTGGATGCTAATATCATTGTCAAATAAGGTGAAGGAGCTGAAGATAAGTATTATGGATTTTATTTGTCAAATAAAATTTTCAAAAGAGATAACATGAGTTTGAATCCATTGAAGAAGTGATGGGTGAGAGAAAATAATAAATGGTATGATGAATTCAATAAAATTGATCATCCAACCAGACCTAAGGATATGGTGGATCATGGTCTTGAGACCAATGAGTTAGTTGAATATTATGATAATGATGCAAGTGATAATGTTGGGAAATATGTGGAAGAAGAAAAATATGAATTCTCAGTTTAAGTGGGGAGTGACCCTAAAATATGAAAATCTACAAAGGGAGTTTTGTATGGACATATCAGTCCACCTGGTTCTCTATCAAATAGGGAATCACTTTTGGCTAAAAATGATGATGAGGAAACAAAATTATATGGAGTGGACCAATTCAATACATCTTCCTCTAAATAATCAATAGACCATATTGGTAGTTATGGAAATGGAAGTGGCGGTAATGATAATGTTTCTTAGGAAGCGGATAATGATGAGGATCGTAATCGAGAAAAAGATGATTGTGATCATGCAGATAAGAATAATGGTGTAGATTATGAGGATCATGATGGTGGGGATAATTATGTTTATGGTGATGATCATAGAAATAGTCATATTGATTGAGCTGATAAGAATGGAGGTGATCATGATGGTAATGATCATGAAATGGTTTTGTCGCATCCTTCATCCCCAGTGGTATCATGTACTATCAAGTTCGAGGATCAATCCAAAGACGATGAGATGAATGTTATACCACCTATTATTAAAAATGATAAGAAATATAATAGTGAGGGGTAAAATTATGCCAAACTTTTTGATCACTCAGAGCCAGTGGATCCCACAAAAAAATCATATCTCACACTTCTCTGAAAATATTCAAAATCATATTTTGTCACAACATCAAGTGGAAGAACAATTTGAGTGGGGAGATGATCTCTATTTTTAGGTGGCATAATATCCTCATTATATATATCTATTTCAATTAGAGTACTACTAGTTATAAGGGATTTTAAATGCCAAGTAATCAAACTGAAGGTTCTCACAACAATGTTGCAGAGATTAATGGAAGGGAAGGATATTTCTTTCGTGCTATACAGATGAGTGGTAATATTAATATAGATTTTATCAACCTCATGAAACCCTTTCTATATGTTTATAGTACAAATTTTATTTCAAGGGAGGTAATTCTAGTGACAACTATTCATTCCACAACATCCACAGAGCCAGTTAGATATAGACCTATAGTGATTACTCAGTCATATGGTCTTCTTCCTCCACTATTTCAACCTATGAATTTATAACTATTTGAGGCTATTCTCCACCACATACTAGTTCTTGTTTTAGAGATGATTCCTCATACAAAAACTATACCTTTAATCAAAATCTATGCTCCAAATATTATTACTTATGCTTCCATAGCTAAAGAAAAAGATAAGGGAAAAAGGAAAAGAAAATGTTTCTCCTACCTCTACCTCAGACAAAGAATCTGATTAAATAATGTCTTTGATTTGGATATTATTCTTTTCCTCTTTCTATTTAGTTTTGTAATGAACTTATTTTTACCCTCTTTTCAATTAAATTTCTAATTTTCTTCATCCTATATATATCATTTCTATTTTTATCTCTTTTTTTTAATCAAAATATTGGTGAAATGGGAATTCCTTTTGATAATGACTTAAAATTTTGTTGATATTATAGTTGTTTATATCACTCATATATATTATTAATTGTTAAGAATATTGTTTTAACATAAATAAATCATTGATTATCTATGTTTAATGTTTTTAGTACATTAATTATAAAATGACATGTTCTGTGATCATCAAAAAGGAGGAGGATTTTGGCACCTCCTTATTAAGAGAGAGTTTGGAACTTTCTTATTTTAATTATAAAAAATAATGATTTTTTCATAATAATGACTTACGTGTTGTATGATATCATTTTACATGGTAAGAAATATTTTATGATAATTTATCTATGTATTTGGGTGAGTCATCTCTAGCCAAGAGCTACCTTTGAGGTGAGTTACTGCTAGGCAGGAGTCACCAAAAGGGATTAGCTAATACCAACATAGTCACTGATAGTGGAGTCACTTCTAGAGTTCTTACTAGGAATGAAGTTACCGCCAAGCTTGTTACCACCAAAGGTGATACCGTCCGGACCTATTACTATTAGACTCGAAGTCACCACTAGGCTCTGAGTCACCTCTAGTTTGAGATACTACCAGTATGAGAAACTGCTGGTATGATATACCTCTAGATGTTGAGTCACCAACAACTAAATTCTACCTTTTCTATCAAAGGACTTTGACGTGAATGGATCAATGATAATTTATATTCAAGGATAAATTGACCGTGTATTAATGACATATTCAAATACTATCCGAGTATTTTATATTTACTTCAACTGATACTTCTATATCTATGGGAATGATTATCTCTCTCTATGTGTTGGTGCTGTGATGATAACTATCTGACAAATCTACTAAAAATCATGTGATAAAATATGTGAACTTGCATACAATTACTGATTCATATAATATAAAGATCAATGACATGACATCATATACTCTATTATATAGATTGATCGAGACACTGATAGATATCAACTAGAACATTCCTAACAATTTCGATGATCCTCTGATTTGATGCAACTTTCAATAAAAAATATTGAATGCATCACCAAATCTAATATGAGGACATTGAAAATCATGATCATAATAGACTGAGAATCACTATTCTTTTTATATTTTTTATTTATCTCTATGTTTTTCAAGCAGTATGTTGTTACTTTATTTTTCAAACACATATTGTCTCCTGTAATCAACTGGAGAATACTTGTTATTCAGTATTTCACTTTAAATCTACTTTCCCATAGTGTTTATGGAAGAGGTAATTATGTGGCATGCACTATTTTACATCCCACATATAACTATAGAAGAGGCTCTTTATTTTGGATAGATTGTTATGGTTGTTTATTTAACTAATTCAGGTTGTGGATCTATTTTATTATTATTATTATTATATTATTATTGGAAGAAGGATATTTCCATGTGGAGGGGATTAAGTCTCATCTTTAGATTGAAACTCTTGTTTATTCCACTATGTTATTTTGGTTTTTTTTTACCCAAAACTCAATTTATTTTAATATATAAAAAATATTACTTTGATAGTTAATCTTAACTATTATTTATGTAGTTTTTTTGTCTAAGTAAATTGATTTCAAAAACTAAGATAATTTTAACATTATTTTTACTGAGACATGATCACTCATTGAGAAATATTTTAAAAGGACTGATTTTATATCAATATACTGTTTTGATTAACATGTCAGTATATTTTAAGGAAATTTTATTTTTAATGGAAATGTTTATTGGGAAGTCAATTCACCCGCCTATTGAGTTACTCACTTTGTCCAATAATGAATGATATAGATATATCTAAAAAGGGTAACACAAAATATTAATTTTATTGATGATTAATCATGAAAACTTATCATTTCACACAAGTGTTACATAAATAGAAAAAACCTGTGGTAAAAATTTGTTTTTTGGTCTATATTTTCAATTTGATGTTATGTGGGATAATAGGTAGTAATTATAAGATTAAATTAATGAAATTTCTAGGTGAGAGTCCAATATGTGGGTGTAGTTTATGATTATTCATTTATTCACTTGGTACATGGTGGTTCAAATGGTGTTTCATTGACATGTTACTTAGGAAACAATGTTTATGATATTTTATCAAATAATGAAACAATAAACTTCAAAACATGTTGAAGAAGTGTCCAAGTGGGATCAGTAGAAAATTTCATTAGAAAAAAATGATCGGAGTATAAGAAGAACTACTTGGGATTAGCTAAAAACAAAACTCATCCCCAGTGGAACCAACAAAGAGAATGAACCATGGAAAAATGTCAGAGTGAAAACCTGGATAAAGGTTTAAATAAGATACAATCAGATATGGATGTTTTGAATTCTAGTCATGGTACCAATTTAGAGAGTGAAAAGAAGTTTGAGTGGATCTTTAAATAATGTTCATGGGGTACCTATAAATTGGATGAGGATTTGAAAAAAAATGTGGGTATGTCTCAATAAAATGGACCAATAAAGTCAATTAAAAAATAGATCAAAATATTGATGACTTAAAGAAATAAAATGGTGTTCAGAATGAATGAAAGTGGGTAAAAGAAAATTAATGCACTAAAAATAAATTCCCACTTACTAATTGGAACTAAGGTTGATATGAAGGTGGAAGAAATCTTGAATGGGGTCAACAAGGGGAGAAACTACCATGAGTGAAAATTTATTGAACAAGGGAACTATAAATAAAAAGCAGGGACATTAACATACTTAATAATGATAAAAAAACTTTTTATTGTATACACACAATTTTTTATCATTCATAAAAGAAGTCATTTTTAACTGAATGTGAGGTTAGTAGTTTGTGTTTCAAAATGTCAATCAAAGATGTCTACACCAATGAAAATATTATAAAGAATTGTGGTTATTATTCCTATTAATGGAAGAAAATTTGTATAATTTCTTGATTTTAATCCTTGGGAACATGAAAGATACCTGAAACATGGATCCTTACCCCTCAAGTTAGAAGTTTGATCCAAGATATCACTCTAAAAATACCTCACGATGTGGTAGAAGTGGGGATGTTCAAGCAATAGTCACTTGTCAGTGGCCAAATGTCACATATGATTAAATAGAAGATCTAGAAAAGGCAACGATAGATTGAAATCATATGGTAAATTTGACCATGGAAAAGTATTGATCACCCATTTTCTGACCAGTTCCAAATGAAGTGGCACTGGACCTTCCCATTTCCCAAAATAAAAAAACATAACCCTATACAATTAAAAAAACTAACCACACCAATTTTTCCAGAAAAAATTCACATAATATATTTATTGCTACTTATTGGATAAGATAACATGAAGAAAAATAGAACATAAAAAATAGAAAAAAAAACCAAACTATTATCTACATGGGAAAGAAGTTGAACCAAAGGGCGATAGCTTTCATGAAAAAGAAGAAGAGGTATTCCATGCACCTAGAAGAAGAGAATATCATGCGCTAGTTCACACAAAGTAGAAAATTTTAGTTCAGATATATAAAGAAGAAATAACATGCGAAGAATAAATAATTATTGTTCAGATTCCTAGTAAAATAAAATATATGATTATATTTACCCCCATCTTGTTTGGTTATAGTTTTTAAGGAAAATAAATTATATAATTTTTTCTTAAATGACACAAATAAACTTTATTAAAAAATAATAAATTTTATTTCCTTTTTACTAACAAATATAAAATAATAATGTCATTTTCAATCCAATCTTATGTTTTCATTTCACCACCATTAGATTAATAATAAACTATTAAAAGTATATTAATAAAAACTTTATTTTATTTTTAAAAATAATGTCTTAAAATAAATCTTTTCATATATTAATAAAATTCATTTACATAATCAATATATTTATTTAGTTTTCATTATATATATTTTACATTTATAGATAATAAAAAACATGAGTTAATTTTTAAACCATTAAAATTAAGAAACCAATAAAAAAATTAAAAACGTTATGTCCAAATTTTCTTTAAAAAAATTATATAATGATTTATAAGTAACATATTATTTTGAGAAATAATTATTCATTATTAATATTTTTAATAATAATAATTAATTTAAAAAATGAATCACATAAAATGTATATAGGGATAATATAGTAAAATAAATAAAAAAGGTCATGCCCATAGTTGGTTTCCTTCTGAGTCACCCTGATTTTGGGGTGATTCAAGATCTACATTTAGGGAGAAATCGGTTTCTCCCCACTTCATTTTTGTCATGCATTATCTATTCTTCATGAATTTCCTCTCATTACTCCAAATTAAAATCCATATTCTATGCATCTTTGGAACCATGTCTAGCTCGTGTTATCTATTTTTTGATTCAAGAACATGAAACTCATTCTACGGATGTTCCATTTTCTGGTTCATTGAGTCTGCTATTTCAAAAATCGGGAAATAGACTTTAATCCCTCCAAATCATATCATTTCTCCCATGATCATACCTACCAAACAACCTAAAAGAAAGGGGTATCATAAGTGGATATGTGTGGTGGTTCCATGTATGTTTGAGGGAGGTGACTTGTGTCGAGGACAATACAAAGGAACTGATTAATGAGATCAAATTAGAAATAATAACATATTTTAGGTTTCGGGTGGTTCGATTCTTCAGAGAAGGTTGAGGGGTAGTAATGAGAGAGGCAGACTATCTCATGTAAGAACCTGGATCTTCATTTCAGGTATGTTTTTCTTTTTCTGGTGTTTTTGAGAAAAAGAGTAGTTTTAGGAAATTTTCCTAGTACACGTTGTGTACATTATGAGTACATGCAGTGTACTCAATTACTGCGGGTAGCCGGGTGCTGGCTATGTAGTGGCCACACACATGGCCGTGTGTGGTGACCTGGAGATTGCTTAATGCGGCGGCCAGTGAATGCGAGTGCATGCCGTGTACTTATAAAGTACACACCGTGTACATTATTTTTTTCATTAAACTAATCAGGGCTGCATTTGACATACATAACCATCTTCTTCTTGGTTTGGTTCATCAAAGAGCGAGAGAATAGTGCTGATATTCCTTTGAGCTCCCAATCGAGCATCTGTTATCTGGATCAATCACCGTCAATTATGTCAGAATCACCCCAGTAAGATCTTCTTTCTTCTAGTGCTTCATTTCCTAATTCACCCTCTTTCAAGATTTATCTTCGGTTAATCATTTTACACTTTTTTATAGATATATGGTGTTCTTGGGAGATTTAGGGCTTAAGGTTCACTTATATTTATCCTACAACACTGAGGTAGGTGGTTTGATCCATTCATTGAAATCCTTTGAGATATATGTGCAAAAGTTCCCAATACCCATGAATGGGGTATTGTGTGTTTATCGTTTTAGCCCTGATAATTGCCTTCTAGGATTGTATGCTTGAATAGATGTTAATTTAATGTTAATAGGTTTATTTTCTATGCTTTGGAGGTGTTTTCCAATGAATGTTTTAGTTATGGCCTTTTTGTACTGCTTAGCCTGTTAGGCTGCCTTGTTTTTCCCATGCCTAGTATTGTAGGATGGTGTGAATATTGATTTGACATACTGTTATGTTGTTTAATGTTTATCCATGTAGTTCATGAGGATTAATTTGGCTGATACGCATTACTATGCTCACTTGACTTACACGGGGCCTTGAGAACCTGGTGTATTAGACCATAGGGAGAATGGATGTAAGGGCTTCTCCAAAGTTTCTGTTTACTTTTACGATGCAAGACCACAAAGGGATTTGACGTAAGTGCTTCCTCGGAGTGTCTACAGGTCCTGGACGTGGGGTATAGGGGGAATGTGACGTAAGAGCTTCCCCAGAGCACCTTTAGTTACCAATACGAGACTATATGAGGAATTTATGGAAAGTGCTTCCTCAGAGAGTCTATTCTTAAGATGAACTAGAGGGGTAGACTAAGTGTGATTCCCAAAGGGTTTCTTGTACTTGTTTGGTTGAACCAGAGGGGTTAGGTTGTGAGTACTTCCTATATGGTTACCTTTTGTGTGTAGCTATTTTCTTGTGCTCCTATGTAGGACCAGAGGGGATAGGTTGTGAGTACTTCCCAGAGGATTACTTGTTTGTGTTTACCTGCTTGATTAGTTGTTTCTTGATATATGAACTAAATTAATTGAAACTGTATATTGGTTACTGCTAAGAACTTCCTTGTTTACTGCTTCCTTTACTCAATACCTACTATATATTCACTGACTATTAGGCACAAATCTTATGGTGGTGGCCTACACATATTTAGTCTCACATCCTATTTGGGCCATTCTTTTGGGCCCAAAAAGATTATATTTCTGCAGGTATAGATAAGGGAAAGCACCCTTCTACTTCAGGTACTTGATTGCTGTGTATCTGGAGAGAATGGGACCAAGCTGAGACTTGCGATGCTGAGGAGCTGTCTATATATTTTCTTTTGTACTTGGGTTTATTACTATTTTTTTCCCAACATTTCAATTTGTTTGGATTCTTTCCTAGACATATGTATCATGAATCATTTTTATATATGTGCTCAAGCTATTTATTTATTCAATCTCCCGTTGTTTCTTGTTGTTCAACATTACTATTGCTTCCGCTCTTGTATATTTGTTTACTTACATTGTGTTTCTCTAAAATGCGGTAATAGTTCCGCCACTATCTCACCCAAGGCCCTTTCTACTAGTCGGCAGCCTCTGGAATTCATGGAAATGTGCTTGAGGCCATGGTACCAACCATGTATAGGGTGCCTCCGGGCGGCTTCCAGAACTGGTACGTTACAAAGTGGTATCAGAGGAATTATTTTCTCTTGACTTACTATTTGGAGCCTATAGACAGTGATATGAAGAAATAGGTACTTGGTAATAATCAGTTCCCAGGAGTAGCTAACCCGTGTATAGGGAAAAGCCAATCTACCTCTTTGTTGCAAATTTTCTGGTTTTTCAAATTTATAGTTGATTTTATTTCACTGTTGGATGATTCACATGTTTTGTGTTGTTATTGATGATGTTATTGAGGTTCTATTTCTGTTGAAACTCGATGAGATGAGGGTATTCCATCTCATTCATCATATAGGCACTTTCTATAAATCACATGTCATGCATTCTTTCAATGCCATTTAGGGTGAATTAGCAATTTCATGTTGTTTTGATAGATATTATACTAGATATTCCTGTTTTTGTGATATATTCCTTGATAAAAATGCCTATTGTTTGATAGGGTATTGGATTGTGTAAGGTTTTGTTTGAATGGATGCCAAAATTTGGTTCTTGAGGTGTTATGCGCCCTCATGGATCGGAATTTTTTGGATCATTGATCTATTATGCTTGTTTATGACATGTACAAGATTCCAAGATTTGATTCGCAGGGAGTATGGGCCCTCACGGATCGAAATTTGGCACTTTAGTGTTCATTTCAGTGTTTTTCTAGGCTTTGGAGAAGTTTCTGAGGCTTACTGTCCGAAAAAACCCAGAATACACGGCGTATGTTGATGAATACACGCCACGTGTTATTTTTTTCGGGAATAAACTATTTTTCTTATGTACACATCATGTACTATATTTACACACCGTGTAGTATCTAACCGTTTCACTGGTTGTGTGAGCAAAGACACGGGGTTCATAAATCCTTGGGGGAGCATGTCGTGTACTGGTTGTACACACTGTGTTGTGTAGATAATGTGTCCACCTGTGTGACTAATTACACGGATGGATAGAAACTTAAGCAAAACACGACATTCCATCCATGAACACACCATGTAGTTTAATCCATGATATATAGCCGTGTAACTAAAAACACGGGTCAATAGAAATCCTTTAGTATATGCTGTTTCCATTCTGGAACACGCCGTGTAGTGTGAGTCGTGTATCCGGACATGTCACTAACAACACAGGATGATGAAGCTCATCTAGTACATGCCATTTCTGGAAAAAACACTCTATGTAATCTTTTTCAAGGAGAATCGTGTGTCTTATCCATGTATGTGAACTCGGGTAGGGGAAGAGGATTCAAGTACACACCATGTGTAAGGATAACATGCCGTGTATGGGGTGTTACACGAACTAGGTTGGAAGAAGTACATGACCATGCGAAGGGATTAGGGGAACACGTTGTGTAGTCATTATACACGCCATGTATCCATGTTTTGAAAAACTTGAATGCTTTATTTATATTGGTCCCTTCTTATACATCTATGTTTCAGTCTCTATTAACATTGATCTAAGGTGTAAGCTTAATGATGTAGAGTCATGCCACCGAGACCTCATCAAATTGTTTTCACCAGACATGGATGATCAAGGACTACCTATAGATCTTCTAGTTGAGCCAGTCTTGGAAGAAGCTGTTATTCTAGACACAGGTGTTGACGTACAGTTCTGAGAAGGCTTCATGAGGTTCATGCAGACCTTCCGTGGAGTACCGCTTCCTACCCCATCTATGGCAGAGCTGGCGTGGGTTGTCCAGCAGCAGCATCCTCCCACCTTCACATGGGAAGGAGGACCATAGGCTGTAGAGTTATGGTTAGAAGCCATGCTTTCTATCTTCGAGCATCTGGAGACACCTCCAGAGAGGAGGGTCAATCTTGCTACCTATATGCTTTAGGATTCCGCTAAGAGATTGTGGGATGTGACCTCACATGTGAGACGCTAGTAGGTTATGTCATGGGATGAGTTCTAGCGTGCCTTCTATGACTACATTTACCAAGAGACTTTGAGGGTCGATCGAGCCTGAGAGTTCTTGAGTCTGGAACTAGGTATTGTTTCTGTTATTGAGTATTCTTCTTGCTTCACCGAACTATAGTGATTCAGGCCTATTACAGGAGGTTATGGGCTATTCTTAACAAGGAAGGTTGAGGATGTTCTGAGGCATGACATCCGATCTTAGGTGAATATCTTCTGGTTTACTTCCATCACTTCTATCGTCAACCAGGCAGTGATCACAGAGTGCAACCTAAGGGATTCTAGAGTTGTGAGCCATGGTGGTTCAACATCTGGAGTTAGTATTCCCCCTACTGATAGAAGGAAGTGCCACAGGGAGTCTTCGTGCAGTGATCCAAGGTGGTGAGACACTTATTCTAGTAGCCAGGTGGTGTGTTACCAGTGCGGTAAGAGCAGGCATATGAGGCCACAGTGCCCAAGAGACCCAGTTGAGTGCCGATCTTGCATCAAGATGGGCAACTTCAATGTTTATGTCAGTTCTTCTCACTGACAGCTAGTGACATAGGTTCTTCTATGACTCCGCATTCAGGAGAAACACCACCAGTTTCTCACCAGTCTGGGAACTGGAGTTCCTCCGGCCGTTCTAGATGATGTGGAGGCCATGGCCATGGTATCGAGTCACCATTATTATAGCGAAAGTAGGGTGGGTCATCTTAGAGTGGTCAGGAAGGGTCGCGGGGTCACGGTGTAGGTCAGACTTTTGCAGTGGAGCAGACACAGCTGGAGCAAGATCCCGGACCCTCTACAGTTTGAGGTACGATCTTAGTTGCCTCAGTTTTAGCTTCTTCTCTTTTCGATGTAGGGGCTTCCCATGGCTTTATATCTATTGCAGTTATGGAGAGCCCTGGGCTCTATATCTTTTCTTCTGCGGATATCTTGATGTTAGACACTCTGTTTGGGAATAGAAAAACTAGTGTATGTCAGTGTGATGAGTTCCCTCTTGAGGTTTGTGGGTGTCACTTCTTATGGGACCTATATGTCTTAGAGATGACAGGCATTGATGTCATTATCAGAATGGACTGTTTAGTTCCCTTCTAGGCATTTGTCGATTTCTATCATCGTAGGGTGAGTTTCACAACACCAGAGGGAAAATAATTTCTTCATAAGGGAGAATGGGATGTCCAGGCGAGCAGAGAGGGACCCAAGCATCATTGGTTGAGGGGAGTTACATCCCAGATTGCTAGTATTTTACTAGATGACCAGGGGACTTCGTAGGTACACATTCCTCCTATGGTGGATCGTTTCAGGGACGTCTTTCCATAGGAATTTTCTGGTTTTCCTCTAGAGGGAGTGGTAGAATTTTCTATTGAGCTCGTGCCAGAAGTGACACCAGTGTCCTTTCCTCCTTATAGGATGGCTACACCAAGGTTGCGGGAGCTCATGAAATAGTTGGAGGAGTTGTAGGAAAATGTTTTCATCCAACCTAGTACTTCTCCCTCGGGTTCTCCTATCCTGTTTGCGAAGAAGGAAGACAGTACCCTCCAACTTTGTGTGGATTATCAGAGGTTGAATCAGTTGATGGTCAAGAACCGATATCCCTTTCCGAGGATTGATGGTCTCTTTGACCAGCTTTGAGTAGCCCAAGTGTTCTCAAAAATTTACTTAAGATTTGGTTACCATCAGTTGTGCGTTAGACAATCTGATATACCTCTTACATCCTTCCAGATCAGGTATGATCTATACGAGTATGTGGTTATGCCATTCTGTCTCATGAACGTTCCTACAGTTTTCATGGCACTGATGAACCGAGTGTTCCATCCATACTTGGATTCCTTTATGGTGGTCTTCGCGGACGATATCTTAGTGCACTCTCACACTCGACACGACCATGATACCCATCTTGAGATCGTTTTGAGTACACTAAGAGAGCATCAATTATATGATAGGCTCTCAAAATTCAACTTTTGAATGGATTAGATTCACTTCTTTGGTAATTTTATCTTAGAGACAAGAGTATCAGTAGACCCAAATAAAGTGAGAGCAGTAGTTTCCTGGGAGCATCTGAAGAACGTCTTTGAGGTGCATATTTTAATAGGAATGGTTGGATAGTATAAATGTTTCATACAGAACTTTTCTCACTTAGCAGCGCCACTGACAGGTTTGACTAAGAAGGTTACAATGTTCTTGTGGTCAGATTCTTATGAGTCAGCCTTTCGGGAGTTGAAAGGGAGGTGGAATTCAGCACCGATACTAGTATTGCCAGAGCCGGTAAAGAGCTATATTGTGTACTGTGATTCATCATGTATCGGGCTTGGATCAGTGCTTATACAAGGGGAAGGAGTCATTGCGTACAGGTCTCGACAATTGAGGCCACATGAGAGGGATTATCGGATGCACGAACTTGAGTTGGCTGCAGTTGTTCATGCCTTATGTTGTTGGAGACATTATCATCTAGGAGAGAATATTGTGGTTTTTACCGACCAAAAAATTCTTGAGTATATCTTCACTCACCGTGACTTGAATTAGAGACACAAAATGTGGGTTGAGTACCCTTAGTCTTTTGACTTTGAGACTGTCTATACACCTGGAAAAGGAAATGCAATGGCTGATGTGCTGAGCCAGAGGACTCAGATACAGGTAGTTCAGGAGGTTATCAATGAGTGGCAGCTTATGACTGTGTTCTCTGAGATGCATTTGGAGGTGCATGACAGACAAGGGAAAACATTTCTTTCTTCTATAGTTGTTACCTCTAATCTTCTTGATTGAGTGTGAATGAGGAAGCTATCAGATTATGAAGACCTAGTCCTATGGGAAATTGTGTTAGGAGAGGACCCTATTCCTTGATGGACCATAGGTGAGGATGAGATCTTGCGTTTTCATGGGCGTGTATGGGTGTCAGCAGACATACGTGAGGATCTAATGTGGGACTTTCATTCCTTAGTTTGTGCTGTTCATCCTGGTGTCATGAAAATGTATTGTGATCTACACCATCAATATTGGTGGCTAGGTATGAAGAGAGATGTTACTGGATTTTTCATGAGGTGTTCCACCTATTAGCAGGTGAAGGTGTAGCATCAGCGACCAGCCGGGCTTTCACAATAGGTACATGTTCCCTAGTAGAAGTGGAATGACGTCATGATGGACTTCATGATAGGTTTTCTGAGGTCACCTTGAGGGAATTATGTTATTTGGGTTGTCATTGACAGACTCAAGAAAGTTGCTCACTTCTTGCCTATCATAGAGACTTTCAGTGTTGATGAGTTGGGATGGTTGTACATCCGAGAGATTGTGTGCTTACATGGAGTTCCACACTCCATTGTTTTAGACAAGATTTGCACATTTTACTTCTCGGGTCTGGAAAGGGCTTCAAATGGCTTTGGGTACACAGGTACTTTTAAGTCCAACTTACCTTCCCTAGACAGATGGCTAGTACGACCGTATGATTTAGGTGCTTGATGACATTATACGAGCGTGCATTCTGGATTTTAGAGATTCTTGGGAGAACCACATACCTCTTGTGGAGATTTCATAGAATAATATTTTTCAATCAACTATTCATATTTCACCTTATGAGGCTTTGTATGGTAGGTCATTCCGATCACCCTTATATTGGATGGAGGCAGGAGAGGAAGCTATGCTGGGACCTCGTCTTGTCCAAGAGACCATAGAGCAGATAGAGTTGATTTGAAAGAGGATGGCTATTGCACAGTCTCGATAGAAGTCTTATGCGGATCAGAAAATACATCCTCTGGTGTTCGAGGTCGGGGATTAGATTTTACTGTGTGTCACACCGAGGTTGGGGCACAGGAAGATTATGAGACATGGAAAGCTTTCACTGAGGTATGTCGAGCCGTTTGATGTGTTGGAGAGAGTTTGGTCGATCACATATTAGTTGCAATTACCTCAGAGGTATCGGTCTATGCATGACGTCTTCCACATGTCTCAGATTTGGTGTTACTTCTCAAACCCATCTCATGTTTTTCAACCTAAGGAGATTGAGTTAGTGGTGGATGCCTCGTTCAAGGAGCATCTTATCCAGATTTTTTATCATAGTACGAAGGTTCTCCATGGCTGGTCTGTTCCTCTGGTACGAGTGCTATGGCAGCACGGGCGGGTACAGGACGAGACCTGGGAGACGGAGGTCGATGTACGATCTCATTGGCCAAAGCTATTTGAAGATTCATCATCTACGCTACCTTACTAGGGAAATTCGGGGACAAATTTCTTAAAGGGGGAAGTTCGTAAGAACCTGGATCTTCTCTTCAGGTATGCTTTTCTTTTTCTAGTGTTTTTGAGAAAAATAGGAGTTTCTAGAAATTTTCTATGTACACGTCATGTAATTTATGAGTACACACCATGTATTCGGTTACCGTGGGTAGCCGGGTGCTGGCCGTGTAGCGGCCATGTACATGGCCATGTGTGGTGACCTGGAGACCGCTTAATATGACAGCTGGTGAAGGCAAGTACATGTTGTGTACTTATAAAGTACACGCCGTGTACTTTATTTTTTTTTCATTAAATGCACCGGGGTCGGATCTGACTTATAGACCACATTATTTTAGGTTTGGTTCATTTGAGAGTTAGAGAATGGTGCCGATCTTCCTTCGAGCTCTCGATTAAGGGTCTATTATCCGAATCGACCACCGTAGATAGCGTTGGAATCGTCTCGGTAAGCACTTCCTTCTTCTAGAGACTCATTTCCCGATTCTTCCTCTTTCAAGAGTTATCTTCGGTTGAACTTTGTAGACATTTTGGTAGATCTACAGTGTTCTTGGGTGACTTAAGGAAAAAGGTTCACTTACATCGATTATACAACACCAAGGTAGGTGGTTTGTTCCTTTCCATTGCAAGTCTTTGATATATACATGAAAAAGTGCCCAATACCCATGAACGGGGTATTGCGTGTTTACTGTTTTAGCCCTAATATTTTCTTGCTATGCTTTTATGCTTGAATGAAGGATAATTGAATGTGAATAGGGTTATTTTCTATGATTGGGAGGTGTTTTCTCATGCATGTTTTAGTTATGAACTTTTGGTACTACTTAGCCTGTTAAGCTGCCTTGTTTTCCCCATGCCTAGTATTATAGGATGGTGTAACTATTTCTTGGACATGATGTTATGATGTATACTATTTATCAAGGTAGTTATTGAGGTTTAATTTGGCCTATACGCATTGATATGCTTTCTTGACTAACACAGGGTCGTGAGAACCTCATGTAGTAGACTATTGGTAGAATGGACTTATGGACTTCTCTAGAGTGTTTGATTACTTTTACGATGCGTGACTACATGGGGAATTAATGTAAGTACTTCCTCAGAGTTTCTGTAGTTCCTCGACGTGGGCCATAGAGGGAATGTGACGTAAATGTTTCCCTAGAGTGCCTTTAGTTACTGATACGAGACTATAGGAGGAATTGACAGCAAGTGCTTCCTTAGAGAGTCTATGCTTAAGCTGAACCAGAGGGGTAGACTGAGTGTGCTTCATGGGGGGTTGCTTGTACTTGTTTGGTTGAACCATAGGGGTTAGGATGTGAGTACTTTCTAGAGGGTTACCTTGTGTGTTTAGCTATTTTCTTGTGTTGCAAGGTAGGACCAGAGGGGATAGGCTGTGAGTACGTCCCAAAGGGTTAACTGTTGGTGTTTACTTGCTTGATTATCTGTTGCTTGATATATGAACATAATTCATTGAAACTGTGGATTGGTTATTGCTGAGTACTTCCCTGTTTACTACTTCCTTTACTCATTACCTGCTATATATTCACTGACTGTTAGGCACAAATCTTGTGGTGGTTGCCTACTGGGATTTAATCTCACACCTTGTTTGGGCCATGATTTTGGGCCGAAACAAATTATATTGTTGCAGGTATAGATTAGGGAAATCACCATTCTACTTTAGGTACTTAACTTTTGTAGAGCTAGAGAGCATGGGACCAAGCTGAGGCTAGCGATGTTGAGGAGCTGTCTATCTGTTTTCTTTTGTACTTGGGTTTAATAATGTTTGGTATTCCAACATTCCAATTTGTTTGGCTGCTTTCCTAGACATATGTATCATGCATCATTTTTATATATGTTCTCCTACTATTTATTTCTTTAGTCTCTGACTGTTTCTTGTTGTTTTTAATTATTATTGCTTTCGCTATTGTATATTTGTTTAATTCCACTGTGTTACTCTGCAAATGAGGGCATAGTTTCCCCAATATCACACCCAAGTCCCTCGCTATGAGTTGGCAGCCTCTGGAGTTCGGGGAAATGCGCTTGAGGCCATGTGACCAACTGGGTACGGGGTTTGTAACACCCGAATATTTCATAGTACGTTATCTCATTAAAGTAATTCAAAATCTTGTGCTACACACAACACGGAGTTCGAGCGCATCACAACTTACCACACTAACTGTTCAAAAAGCCGTTATGAATAATATTAACTAAATTTTCAATCTTATATACTCAATATAATTTTAACATCCACATTATGTGTGTATTAGACATGATATAAGAACAAATTCATTTTTTCAGATAAAAGAAGTATTTTTAAAATAATGCAATTTTACCGCTTTTTAATGGAGAACCCTTTTTAAAACCAATATTTGACAATTTTATATATTAAATGTAATGAAATTAAATTTTTCATTAGAATTGGGTCATAAAAATTTAGTTTATATAAATATTTTGGTACTTTTCTGATAACTTTCATATTTTGATGAATAGTGAAAAATACTATGTTTTAATTGAAAACAACTTTTTTAATAAAAATAATTTATAGTGATAAATTATGAATTTAAAAGGTTTGGAAGTATAATTATATTATAGTTTTATCATTTAATACAATTTAGGTCATTATAAGTAATTTAACATTTAAATTTGACATAGACGCATGCCAATCTTTTGATAGTTTTTTCTTTTTAAAAACCCGCTTTTTGGTTTTGACAGTGGGAATTAATTTTAAATTAATAATTGAAACTTATATATTTTGAATTTGGTAAAATAGAATTCATTTTTGAATTCTTAATATCAAAATTATCTTATGGGAAATTTTTGGTATTTTTCTGAAAACATTCAATTTTTATTGAATAGTGAAAAACACTATGTTTTTATTTAAAACCAACTAATTATTTAAATAATTAGTTATTTTATTTTAATTTATTTTAGGTAAAAATTTATACATAATACCTATATATTTTCAATGTAATTCATTTGAGTAATTTTATAATAATTTTAGATATATAAAATTTTATCAAACATTTTACTGTCTTTTACCCACCTTCTAGGAGCATTTACAAATTTTCATAAAACTAAATTTTACGGCTTCTGTGAGTTGAAATTTAAAAATCAGGGAGACACTATTGACATCAGTAAGTAAAATGTTGTTCAATAAGATGAAAATAATTTTTGGTGAATAGTAACTTTTGACTTTTATTTACCACGGTTAAAAGTAAACAGGGTAATTAAGGGTAAAAATGATATTACAATTACCCTAACACACGTCCTAATTGTATTGGATAAGTATAATTCGATCAAAAACAACCTTAGGAATAAAATATTACCCCCTTTGGTCCACTTGGATATGATTATGCCTTTTATTAGTATTTTATTTAAAGAAGAGTTAAAAGAGTTAAATTCAATGTTTAATAACTAAAACATTTTTAATATAAGGTTATACATAAAATAAATTAAACTATAAATATTATTTAAAAAGATAAAAAAATTCCTAAATAATGTTATTTTATTTATAAATTTTAAACATTAAATAATTTAATTTATTTATGACACAATGATGATGTAGTAATTACATTAATAATGAAATATTAAAATAATTGATATTATAAATATCCAAATAAATTTAATTTGAGACTTTTGATGATTTGAATTACAGGTTACTATGACACGTTAGGATTGAACATATGAATTTAGTTCGAAGTAATAAAGTTTTTAGGACTTTAACAAAAATCATTTATTAAATAATGTCAAAATTGACATAATTGAGTTTTTAAAAAAAAATACTATATTATTGGTTGATATATTATTCCTAAAAAATATATGATTAAGCCAAAGGGACTTAATAATATTATATATGTCATTAATGAACATATTTGGGTTCTTTTGGAAGTTTATAGTAAGTTTATTAACCATATAATATAAAAATACAAAGAGACATGGTAAATGTCAAACTATTTAACTAAGAGTTAAATATAAATGATAAGGTTAATATGATGACATAACCTATCTAAAACCTATTGGGTGTGAGGTTTTTGACCCATCCCCACCTTATCCTTTAAATAATTATTTTTTGAGTCGTTAGAAACTGGAAATTATTTTATTATAAAATAATATTTCATGCTTTTCCTAAAGTGACCATCACCTCTCTTATAAAAAGGCACTTCCCCTTCTCTTAATTTCACACCCTCTAAGCCTTTTGGCTCGGCTAACCCCTACCCAAATATCCTCCCAACTCTCCTCCCTTCATTCTAGGGTCCTTGATTTGGTCATAAAGCCAACCTATGGAGCCCTTTTGATCAAATAAAAAGGAAGAACCCGAAGAAGAGGTAAATATTTCATCACCTCTTTCAAGTTCTTTTCTTCTTCGACTTCCTATTTCTTTGTTTTTTACATTCTAAAATAAAAAATGCAGTATATTATATATAAAATGATGTTATTATAAAAATGGTACAACCATATTCATTATTCTATCCATCCTATAAATGACAAAGTCACCATATGTGTGTACATACGGATTACCATCTCCACGTCGCGGTGTAGTGGTTATTCAAACACTTCATTATTTGGATGGGTATAATAATGAGTATAAATAATTTAAATAATAAATATATCATGTTAATGATTCTCTATATATGATATACCATCCAATTACATATTATTTCTCCATCAATAAAGTGATATTGTCGCTCGTGCGTACGTACGGATTGTCGTCTCCACGACGCGATGAGATTAATTTCTACGTTCACCATTCAACGATGATTATATAATATATATCATTAATAAGTATGTAATATATGACATAATAATTTCACTGAAGATATATATGTGTGTACTTACATATATCTTATTCACATAGTTTCGTTCAATGCGATATGAAAACAGAAACAACGTTTATGCGTACGTACGGACTACCGTCTCCATAAACGGTGTTTTCCATTTCATATATAAGTCTATTGTACATATTTATATTCTAATTATATAGGATATAAAAATCATGTTCTATATTCTGGATGTATTTAAATCATGATCTAAGTGATACAATCAAGAGTAACAAGTTAAAACATGTGCGATAAAGAAAGCAATTATTACCCGAAATGTTAATTTAACCTGGAAATTATTATTAAATGCGTAGTATAAAGTCATAAATGAATCATGTATTATATCATAAATATTAATATGGTTCCTATATAATTTAATAACATACTATGGTCTTTATACATGAGGTTAAACGTTCCCTCGAATAAAGGAAAGTACGAGGTCCGGGTTAATTTCACAATCTCTTTATTATTTGAGGTTGTTTTTACGTAAGTATCGACTGTGACATATTTATTATCGATGTACATGTTTCATAAAAGAGTTTTCTAAGGGATTATTTATAAGGGAATTTTTTACTAAAACATAACTTCAATTGTTTTGAATATTTATTCTTCTAAATCATTCTCATTAAATTCAATGTTTTCCAAATTGTTTTTAGGATTTAATTATATGGACATGAATGTTTTTAAAATGTTAATTCCTTCCAAAAGTTTCAAAGTGGTATGGGACACCTTGATTCAAAAATGTCTTTAAATGTTTGGTTTTATAAATTCTGTGATGTTTAAATGTTTTCATGTGCAAGAGATATTTCTCTCAGAGTTTTACAAATCATTTTCATCTCTGTCAACATCATTTGATGGATTTTAAACTTCTTTGGAGTTGATTTATAATGATACATATCTTCCATATTATATTGAAGGTTTTGTGGTATGTTTGACTATGGATGTGTTATTTTTATACCATTCATGGTTTATGGATAAAGTATTGACATTTCGTATGCTAGTTTTAAATGTAATGTTTGTGTTATTTTTAAACCTTTTCATATGAGGAATGCATTGGACTTAGTAAGTGATGGGTGGAGCCTGTTATAGCACCTCGATGCATCAGTAGGTCTCATGAGACGAACTAGTGTCTTGGCACAATGCCTTGAAAAAAATATTATTTGTAGTCTTTGCACAAGGCCTTGACTATGTGGTTATGAAGTCTCTCATTATGCATTCCATCATTATGAAAGTGGCTATTTATATTGAATGTGATTATTCAACTAGTAGAATATCCACGTGAATATTTAAATGGAATTATTTGATTTTATCTTTGACATATTATGATAATGTTTATGTTTAAAAGGCTTTTCTTTTAGTCTTATACCTTTCCATAAAAGCTTATGCTTTTTTGATGAAAGTTTCTCCTATATTGTTATCCTTACTGAGAATCTGAGCTCACTCCTTTCTATGATTTATTTTTCCCAAGATTGAAAAATAATTTTATGGCTGACCTGCAGGGATAGGCTAAGGGATATGAATGTGTTCAAAAGGGGACAATGTTATTGTTGTTAGTCATTTTATAATGTAATCTAATGTTCATGTATGTAATCTATTTTTAAATACTGGTAAATCAATCGGTCTTTCGGGACATGATTCATTGTAATCATGCCAATGTATTAAAATAATGCACCGAATCTGGGATTCTGGGGTCGGGGCATTACAGGGTGCCTCTGGACAGCTTCCAGAACCGGGACATTACATCTCAACAGCTTGAACAACGCAAGAAAATTGCGTTCAGTTGGGGCTAAATTTATAAAATCAAGAAGGGTTTAATCAAAGCTTTTAAAAAAGTTCTAATAAAGACATATCTGTCTCATTGATAAAATAGTGCTGATAAAAACCTATATAGTTAATATTTAATAATATAAATAATATAATTAAAAATATTAAATGTATAGAGTTATAAATATTTAAAAATGTGTATAACTACAAATAAATATAAATTTATATAATTATAAATTAATATAAATTAATATAATTATAAATAATTAAAGATTTATATAATTATAAATAAATAGAGATTTATATAATTTTAAATAAATAATTTATATAATTATAAATATATTTAAAGAATTGTAAATATGTATTTGTAAATTTATTTATCAATAAATATAAATAAATATAAATATAAATATAATTATTTATATAATTATAAGTAAATACATTAAAAGAATTATAATTATAAATATATTTATATAATTATAAATATATTTATATAATTATAAATATAATTATAAATAAATAATTATTTATATAATTATAAATATATTTAAAGAAGTATAAATATTAAAAGAATTATAAATATTAAATGAATAATAAATAAATATAATTATAAATAAATATTTATATAGTTATAAATATAAATATAATTAAATATAATTATAAATAAATAATTATTTATATAATTACAAATATATTAAATGTATCATAAATATGTATTTATAATATAATTTTATATATTCTTATAATAATAATTATTAATAATAAATATTTGTAAACATATTTATATAAATTTATATGTAATTATAAATATATTTATATAATTATATATATTTATACAATTATATATTTATTCATTAATATATAAATATATATAATTATAAAGACAAAAAATAAATTTATTATTTAAATATAATAATTAAAAATTTAAAACTATTTATTTATAATTATATAAATAATTTTTTTAAAAATAATAATTAATTATTTAGAATTATAATTATATAATTTTATAAATATAGTAAATATACATTTATAATTATATTTATCTACAAATATATATTTCTAAATAAATTTTTAATAGTAAATTATTAACATTATTAATGGATATATAATCTTAAAAGCATGAATGTTAAAAATGAATAAAGTTGAATAATTAAAAATGAATAGAATTTAAAAAAATTAAAAAATGTATAAGTTTTTTTAATTATAAAAATTATTAAAAAAATTAAATAAGGATATATAATAAAAGAAGATGAATAAATATTAAAAATATTTAAATATAGTAAATAGATATGTATAAATAAACATTAGAAAATGATTAAATTCAAAAAAAATTATAAATATTAAAAATGAAGAAATGATATTAACTGAAAAAATATTAGAAATAAATAAATAAAATTTATCAATTAAAAAAATAATATATAAAATACATTTTGTTGCTAGATGAAATTATAAAATGAATAATAAAATTTGAATGAATTACATAAATATTATGTGTGTGTGTTTATATATATGATTGCATGAATTATGTAAATGTGTGTGTGAAATTAATGTATTTATGTATATGTATATATATATATAACACAAGTTTGATATATGTTAAATTGAACAATGAAATTATATAATATGCAATATCTATTAATGAAATAAATAATAACAAGGATGAATAAGTTTTAAAAAATGAATAAGTTTTATTAATTTTATATATTAAAAAAATTAAAAATATATATATGTTAACGATATTACAAAAACGTTCCAGCCAAAAGCCAATGCTTCTGACCATTTCTTAATGGTGGAAGAACAAGATTACTGGAAAATAAGAAACCAGAAGGGATCATGCAAAGCAGCATGCCCTCATCCAGATAAGAAAACTACATATCAAGTAAAGCAAGACTATTTCCATAATTATAATTAGAATCATCATCAGCAACAACAATTTCCATCTTCGACTGTAAATTACATCTATTTAGGATGCCAAGGATCGTATCCTTGGACCTTCACTGCTGAACATCTTTCCCTCACATTTAAAATAGAATCCTCAAAATAAATAGGGTCACCACTGCCCGTAGATCGGGGATGAGGGGTGTCGAGCATAACCATATCATTTTCATTTCCCCTTCCATCATCCAAAACATTACCATATTTACTGGGCATTCCAGAATTATATCAACGATATTGAATGCATATTAATTATATTAAATACAACCTTATTAAAAACATGAAATGTTAATGAATAAACATTTATAAATAGGTATAAAAAATGGAAAAATTACAAAAATGTAAAAAATATAAAATTTAAAATGAATAAATAAAAAACAATATTAAAAACCACTAATATTATTACTTAATAAATGACATTAAAATGGAATAAATCTGAAAAATTATTAAAAAGTAATAAATAGTATATATTGAATAAAAATAAAAAAATGAATGAAAATTATTGATAAAAAACATAATATATATTAATTAAATATATTGAGTAAATAAATAAAATTATAAAATGAATATTAAAAACTAAATAATTTACAAAAACATTATGTTTGCATTTGTGTTTCTATATTTATTACATACATGTGTGTGTGAAATTATAATAACACAAGTTTGAGAAATGATAATTACAACTATTTTAAAAAAATATTGAATGTTAATAATTAAATATAAATAAATATTAAAAATGAATAGTATTTAAAAAATAGTAAAAAAATAAAGAATAAATATATATAAGTTTAATATATATATTTAAATTAAAAATAAATAAATAAATTACAAAAATATTAAATGAATACATTTTAAAAATCTATAAATTATAATAAAGGTAAACAAAAACTTTCAATTGCTAATGAATAAATAATATTAAATGAATTCTTGTCAAAATGGGTGAAATTTACCAGAATGGTTTAGGTACCAAGCATAATAGGCTCAAAAAAATATTAATGAAAATGAAACTACAGAAACAACAATATGTGTGTGGCATAAAATACACCACCACACAATAAAATGAAAAAACATTACCGCCCAAATAACACAGATCCACACATGAGGCCAAAAAGACCATAAAAAACATATCGTGAAGTCCAAAAGGATAATATCCCACATAGATTAGGGACCTAGTGGGATGACCCCCTGTATAACATACACATTAGTCCTGGAATGACTCATACCCATCTTATGGTGAAGGCCCCCCAAGCCAGCCCTGTGCCGATAGCCACTAAGCCCCCCCTCATCCCATCTTACCGACAGTCACTGCATGATCCCCAACGATCATCCATGAAGTCTTGCTCCATGTATTTTGTTCCCTAAATCATAAATAACCAATATAAACATCCTATCCCTAGTTTCATTATGTGTCCTGAGGGTGCCTGCACATCTTGAGGTAATCTCCACCCCAAGTCATATGGTCATCTTACAGATGTCCACACCAAAGTCATTGTCATCTCCAAGCATCTTGAAGTTGATGACAATGCTACTAGATGGCTCCTGAATCCCGAGTTCTTCGGGCCTACACATGAAGGCCATCATCATCGCCGACCTGATCCCAGCCCCTGAAAATGCATCCCTACGTCAGCTTTCCATCAAAAGCTATCATTATCTTGAAAGGACATCAAAATCTATCACCATCTGTCGTGGTCCTGAAGAAAAAGAAATCACCATCTTGAAAGGACATCAGCTTTCCATCAAAATCCATCTTAATTCCCCACATATTTTTTGTTATCCACCACTGGGTTCCCCAAACCCTTTCCAGTCTATGCCCCACAAGAAACTGATGACAATGTTCACCAACTGGGCTTTAACCCTCCATTTTGTACTTTATATCAGAACTGATCAATGCATTGAAATTCTTAGTGCGTATTCCATGCATGGGCATTCCCAAATTCATTAGATAAAACCTCCCGATTATTGGATATATTTTATATATCAATCAAACATAGTAAATGTTCCCTTACCTCACTTGAATTAATTTTTGGAAGAGTGACTAGGCCACCCTCTAGAGATACCGTAACCTATAGAGCCTGGGTTCCTATTATAATGTCATCAGGCTCACCAACCTATTTTGTTGTACTCTTATTTGATATCAACCCAACACCCTGACTCTTAATAGATTCCACATGGGTCTTATAACTTTTTGTAACCTTCTTTGTAGATCCTATAGAAATCATGGTGACCAGATTTTCAATACCAACATTGTTACGAGGATGATGAATACCAGCATCCTCATCAGTCCTCTTATTGTTAGGAGATACAATAAGCTCAGAATTACAATGGAATGTAGATCCACTATTTCTATTCATCTAAATATTAGAATAATTGTCACATTGTTTCTTACCCTTACTCTTTCCTAACACCATAAAGTAAAAAATCCAACATCTCAATAGAATATAGTGAATCCTCATTATCAAGCTACTCCACCTCATTTAGGTTCAATAAATTTAAAATAATAATAGAAGCCTTTTGATCTTCCTTATTAAAATTTATATGATCCTCTTTACCCCTGTAAAATTATTCCAAGGAATTAAGTGGAAGATTAAACATGAATTTGTAGGTTCCAGGCACAGCGGAAGCACGTTGGTGGATGTACCTAATTTTATGTTTAGCGTTAACAACAACCAATCCGAGATCCGTCATGATAATAAAACGCCAGATCTTCTTAATAGAACAAAGAAAGAAAAAGAAAGAGGGGAGTCCCGAAACCATAAATAGAATCATTATATGATGGTTATAATTAATTTAATTAATTGACAAGAATTACCTTTCATTGGTGTTTCTAGTCATGATCCGATGTGATCCGTCATTGCATTGTAGAATCCAAGTTTAGGATTCCACTAGCGGTGATCCACATGTGATCCAAGTATCTCTGGACGTCACCGAAAGTATCTTTGGGTGCTAGTGTGGAAGAGACTTCATTTGCGATGTTTGCCTTTGATATCCTTGATCTCATGGAGGTGGATCTTTCTCTCGTAGCTTGAGAGCATTCTCGATGGAAAAATAATTCTCTCTTAGCTTGAGAGATTTTACAAATCCTTTGTTCCCAACCACAAAAAAATGGCTAGGATAATGAGAAATATATAATTGGTATTTTTAAATACATATAAAAATAAAATGAATTAATTTCCTGAAATCATCTACTCATTTCATTTAATTCTCAGTAATACCCCATGTCTAATAGTAACAGTTGACTATTTTTATTACCTGACATGCGATCAGAGAATTACACCTAATATTATTTAATTAAATAAATAATATTTATTTCTCATAAATTCCCAAAAAAATTCATGGCGTGTATATTTAATATTCATGGAGTCTTGTTTTATTTTTCCATTTTTCTTTATTTCCTCCACCATATTTATTAGACCTTGAGTAATGGCAATTTATTTCTAAAAGAAATATCACTACATTACTCACTAATAAATATATTATCTCACCAACAATATATTATCTCTAATAACTAGTTTCAAAATAAATGCGATTAGACATCCTTAAATAATTATTAAACCGTAATAGTGAATAATCTTTATTTAACTTGTTATATTAATATTTAACTGAGATACTTGGACATAGTTAGTGCGTGACCCTCTAGGCCTCTTTCTAAGTGGGATTAGGTAGCGTCTAACTAAAGTCCAAGGTTAGCTTCTAACAACATGCCAAGGTACCCATAGAGAAAGAAGTTAATGCCGCAATGACGTGTCACCTCCTACAAATACATACCATGTAATATAATCCCATTGTCTCTATATATCGAATCAAGCGGGTGGCATGCTAGTGCCATAAACCCATGTGCTCGATTATTCTTTCTTTCAGTTTCCAGAATTGAAATTTCCCATTCCTTACCATGGAAATGCACTTATTTAGGCTATATCAATTCCATTAAATGGCCTGAGAAATCTAATTCTGTTATGGAACATAAGGGAAAAATTCTTTCTCGCATTATCTATTAGTGTAGTATCACTCGTGAGGCACCCAACATATCCTAACTCGATGAAAATAGTGTGTCGTCATAGTTTTCATCAATAAATTTAAGTGTGTGAGTTGTAATACCCATTAATAACAATCTTATAGTTTAAGGACCAATACACACGTCCGAAGATAGGAACATCCAATGACACTATGAAATGTGTATTTCTTACTGGCGGGTCTCGTTCTCATAATATCCTCCTGGATATTACCAAGGGCGCACACTATGAGAAGGTTCCTCAAAGTTTTATGAGTCCTCACCCCTAATGTCCTGTATTATTTGTGCCCCTCAAATAACATCATCCAGCCATAAAATATATATTCAAGAACGTCATTATGGAACTTTCGAGTTCTAATCAAAGCAAAGATCCACTATGACCCTTTAATGCAACAGCTATATTTAGGACATTATCACATGAATTTTCACACAGAAGAACAATCATGATGTGATAATGTATATATTAATCAATAAAGTACAAAGTAGTTGGTTCTAGGCCACCAACTCCAATAGACTCCCACTTAGACTAGAGAAAACTACTAACAACCTTTCACCCGCTGGATCTCACATGATATTCATACTTCTACTGAGATAGGCCTTTAGTAATGGGGTCTTCCATGGTCTCTTCTATTGACACTCTGCTCACTACAACTTCACCCCTTGGATAGAAATCCCTCAAGAGGTGGTACTTCTGGAGTATGTGCTTTTTCTGTCGATGTGACATTGGTTCTCTTGAAAGAGCCATCACTGAAATATTATCACAATAAAAAGTGATAGGATCTTTACTGCTAGGAACCACATAAAGCTCCTCGACAGAGTTACAAATCCAGATGGCTTCCTTGACTGCATCAGAAGCCGCTATTTATTAGGACTCTGCTATAGAATCGGTGAAAATTGGTTTCTTTGAACTCTCCCAACTCACAGCTCCTCCGTTGAGATAGAAAACCTATCTAGATTGTGACTTCAGATCGTTATTATCTATTTGAAAACTAGCATCAGCATACCCTCTGATGAAAAGATCCTTGTCTCCTCCATACACCAGGAACATATCCTTTGTTCTTCTCAGATACTTAAGGATAGTCTTAACAGAAGTCTAATGTTGTTCCCATGGATCTTCTTGATATCTGCCTACCATGCTTAGTGTATAGGAAACATCAAGCCTGGTACATAACATGACATACATGATGGATCGGATAGCCGAAGCATATGGGATCTTAATTATTCTATCTTTCTCTTGTTGTGTCTGAGGACACATTTTATTCAAAAGATGTAGGCCATGTGACACTATAACCAATCCTCTCTTGGATTGTTCCATACTAAATCTCTTTAGTATCTTGTCAATGTATATACCCTGACTTAGTCTAACCAGCCTCATGGATCTATCACAAATGATCTTGATCCCAAGAATGTAGGCTGCTTCACCTAAGTCCTTCATGGTGAAACACTTGTTCAACCAGTCCTTAACTGACTATAAGACCGGTACGTCGTTTCTAATAAGAAATATGTCGTCAACATATACTACTTGGATAACGATCACATTCCCCTTAAACTGATTATAAACACATGGATCACATTCATTCTTAATGAAAGCAAATTTCATTATGGCTTCATCAAATAGAATGTTCCATGACCTGGATGCTTTCTTTAATCCATAAATGGATTTCTGCAACTTGAAAACCCATTTGTCTTAACCTGGTGTCACAAACCCTTTTGGTTGTGTCATATAGACATTTTCCTGAAGGTTCCCATTAAGGAATGCTGTTTTGACATCCATTTTCCAAATCTCATAGTCATAGTAAGCTGTTATGGAAAGTATGATTCTTATAGATGTAAACATGGCAACTAGAGAGAAGGTTTCATCATAGTCAATTCCCTGACGTTTTCTGAATCCTTTATCCACTAGCCTTTCTTTATAGGTGCTAACTTGACCTTCAATGTCCAGTTTTCTCTTGAATACCCATTTTCATCCAACAAGATTTACATCAAATGGCTCATCGACCAGAACACAGAATTGGTTCAGATACATGGAATCCATCCCAGAATTCATATCCTCAAGCCATCTTATAGCTTCTGAGATTTCTACTACTTACTTATAGGAGAGAGGTTCATCATTGTTAGAAAATAATGATTCACTATCCTCGATGACTAGGAAACCAAATCTCTCTGGTTACCTTGACTCTCTTGAGATCCTACATAGAACTTGTGTTTCTAGAACCTCTTCCATGTGGACCTGTGGAATCTTTTCCAGTACCAACCCCTATGTATCTTGAGCATAAACTTCATTGAAGTCAATCTTGCTCCCACTCTCCTTTTTGAGGATGTTCTCCCTCTCAGGAAAGATGGCTTGTCTGGCGACATTCACCTTCTTGTCTGAAGGGTTATATAGGTAATATCCATTTGTTTCCTTGGGATATCCTATAAAGATACACTTCATGCCCCAGGGTACTAGTTTGTTTCCTGATATATCCTTAAAAAGTTCCTCACATCCCCATACACATGTGTGAAACATAATGGGTTTCTTTAAATTCCATAACTTGGAGGGAATTCCATTTTCTGCCTTGGTTGGTACTTTGTTTAATGTGTATGCTGCAGTCTGTAATGCATATACCCAAAAGGATAATGGAAGATATGCATGACTCATCATCGACCTCACCATGTCCAACAAGGAGTGATTCATCCTTTCACTAACACCATTCCACTATGGTGTATAATGAGGAGTGAGCTAAGATAGAATCCTAGACACCCTTATAAGATCGACGAACTCTTTTTTTAGATACTCTCCTCCTCGATCCAATCGAAGCTTCTTTATCTTCTTACCAAGATGATTCTCTTCATCATTTTTGAATTCCTCAAATTTCTCTAAGGCTTCTAAATTATACCTCATTAAGTAGACATAGCCATATCTACTCAAACAATCAGTAAAATTAATGAAGTGAGAATATCCACCTCTAGATTCTACTGGAAATAGTCCACACACATTCTTGTGCACCAATCCTAGAAGCTATGTGTCCCTTTCACCCTATCCACCAAAAGGCGGCTTGGTCATTTTACCCTATAAACAAGTGTGACATATAGAAAGTGGTTTTAGCTCAATAGAGTCTAAATATCCATCTTGGTGGAGCTTTATCAAGCGCTTCTCGTTTACATGACTGGGATAGTGATGCCACAACTGGGTGATGTATGAGTCATGTGAGTCTGTTTCGTTATCGATTTCCAATACTTGGTTTTCATAATTTAATACATACAAACCATTATTTAAATGCACCATACCATAATATAATTTGTTCTTATAAAAGAGAGAACCCTTATTTCCAAACATGAAAATAAATCCATCCATATCCAAAAAAGATACAGAAATTATATTCTTGGTGACACTAGGCACATAATAATAGTTATGTAAAACCAAAACCATCCTAGTCAGCAATGAGAGGTGGTAATCGCCAATGGCCAACGCAGCCAGCCTCACACCATTGGCTGCTCGAAGATCCACCTCTCCTCTGGAATTTTTTCTAAATATACTTGGTTCTTTCATTTGAATACAGAGGTGTTCCCTACAATATATATCTAATACCTAATGTGTAGAAATAGAAAGATTACACTCAATAACGAATGCACTTTTAGTGTCCCCATGCTTCTGGGTGCAGTTCCTCTTCCAGTGGCCTTGCTTTCCACATGCAAAACATACCGCCTCCAATTCCTTTCCCTACATCTATATCTTTCCCTTATTGGAGGAATGACGCTTGGGGGCTTGAGACCGTTTATAAGTCTTTGGCCCCTTTTCCTTGTCCTTCCTTCTCTTATTCAACATAAGAACTACAGGTTTGTCACGCCCAATGTCCTTATCTACATGGAGAATTAAGGTCTGATGTTTTGATAGACTCTTCTCATTTTTTCTCATGTTGTAGTTTAAAATGAAGCTAGAGAAGGTATTGGACAGTGATGATAGGATGAGATCTGTATACAACTCATCCAGGAACATAATCCCTAACATGTCCAGGCGTTCAATATAGCCAACGAGCTTGACTACATGAGGCCCAGCTGGCACAGAATCTCCAAGCTTAGTTCTAAACAAAGCATTAGAGATATCTTATCTCTCCTGTCTCACCTTCTATTGATAGAGATCCTTATGGTGAGACAACATGCCATATGAGTCCATGTTTTCATGTTGCTTCAAGAGCTCATTAGACATGACTGACAACATGAAACACTAGATATCTGTGGCATCATCCATGTGTTTTATATAGATAGATATTTCCTCATCACTTGCCTCTTTTCTAGGCGCAACTAGAATAGGCTCTTCCAGCACATACAATTTCTTCTTGTGGCGATGGATGACGCGTAAATGCCTCTACCACTCTTGTAAAGTGGTGCTGGTGAGAAGGTTTTCCTTCTCGAGTATGGTTTATAATGATATGTTTGAAGTCATTTTTCTTTCCTTTTCTACAAATGAAGATGAGCAAAGGTTTAATACTTTTTTTTTTGATAAAATTCAGATAAATAAATAAATTAATACTTATTAGTCTCCCACTATTTTATCGAAATCTAATATCCCTCACAATTGACTTCAAAATATTCTATTGCCTAAATATTCTAGTAGCAAGGATCCATATTTCCCATCGAATTACCCCAACTAGGGTTGGTCAAGCAACTTGAAGGGTTTTAGGTAGGTATTTTTAATGGCAACTGCATTAACTCGCAGCTCCTTGATCCGCTGAGTGGACTCCCCAATCCTGAAATCCTTTTATTTTTGGATTTCATCAACCATTGCCTCTTGGTCACACCAAGTCTTGCTATGGAAGTCAACCCTTGATGCGAACCAAGTCAATTCAACCCAAAACCACGAATTTAGAATTCCCTGATAATTGAAAGCACCCCAACTAGGGTTGGTCAAGCACTTTGAACTATGGTTCGATTATAACCAAAATTATGGAAGGCTATAATGACTTAATATTTCATTGAGGGATTTTATCCTTATACGTAAATTTCCATTTTATTATCTTGATTACATGATTGTTAATATTAAGTGGGAAATATTTAAGTGATTAACCATGTCTAAGATAATATTTACACATAAGCCGGTCTTATTTGAGTTCCATCTTGCATGCTTGTTGAATTCATTAATTGTGTTATTATGAAAACACACCCACAATAAATAAACCATGTAACTGACTGAAATAAAATAAATGGTATGATCATCATCTTGTTCTATGAGTTAGTTTATCTAGCATTTTGATAAACTAACCCAAGACCTAGGGGAGGAAGACCTTGAACCTTTCGGGTTCATGTTTACAACTTTCCACCTGTCCAACTTTGTATCTCCTTGGATTCATTTCACCTTGGCTTCTGACTTGAGGTACCTCCACTAGCTTGGTAGCTCCATCAATTACAAATTCATTTATGTCACATGCATGTGAGGGGTAGAAGGTGTTTTTACATATAAGAAACCTTGGGCGTGCATGCCCTATATATTAATGAGGATAAGGCTCGCATGACAACAAATTTAATTTAAATAAATAAATTAAAAGAAACCATTCACATACAAAGGTCTTGGTCTAGCTCATGCTCAACCATACATGCAACAATATTTATCCATAAATAAAACTAGCATTCAATTATGTAATCATTCTTTTTTAAGATAAATCATGCTTGAATCAATTAGTTTTCTTTAATTAATCAATCCTTTTATATTAAACCCTTTTTATGAATTTCCTTGAGATTATCATCCTTCATAATTTTAGACAAATAAATTCATTTAAAATTATCATTGTACGTAACTAGTACTGTGGAGGCAACCCAGTGAATTCTCGTTCATAACTACATAATGAGTACAAATGAACATTACACAGATGTTAAATTAAACAAATATATATAAAACACTTATCACGTGTTATGCCTCAGCTTTACGCCTGCACTATGGTGCACGTCTCAAGGGTTTGTATAATATAATAATAAATTTTCATAAATCTGCGTAATTTGGATGAGTACACGGCGTGTAGTTCCGACTACACGGTGTGTACTTTGGTTCACCGTCCATCCGAAGTACATGCCTGGGGACATGGAGTGCATATGTACATCAGAAAGTTTCGGAGTACACGACATGTTCAGTGGGACACATGCCGTGTAGTATCTGCATTACACAGTTTTCCGACCGGGCCAGGTGTGTACGGGGTACACGGTCCAACCCTAGCCCGAAGGGACTACACATCTTGTTCAGTGGACCACATAGCGTGTAATCTGGAAACGGTGTGCCACCTATTCCTGGTCAACACACGATGTCATTTATGACTTAGGAATACTCCAACACATGGCCTGATTTGGCGGACCAGTCAAATGCATTGAACCTAGACTACACGGCGTGTACTTACGAATACACATCGTGTATTATGGTGTAGTACGACCATGAATGTTCGACACCTCCGGATGAGATACTCTATTTTATTTTAATCAAAATTAAAAGAAAAATTCATTTATATATGGTGAATGAGAAATGTGAGAGGAGGAACAGATCTCAAGATTCAAATTTTAAAGAACGATTAACTTGAATTGAAACAACTAAATTATAAAATGTGTAAATCACCCACGAAAAAACTTAAATAATTATAACCTATGATATAACCCCTATGACACCACTTTTAGGTTCTAGGAACATCAGAAGCACAATGGTGGGTGTACCCAATTTTAATTTTAGCATTACCAATGATCAATCAGAGATCCATCACAATAAAAAAACGTCGAATCTTCAGAATATAACGAAGAATGATAAAGAAATAGGGGAGTCCTAGAACCACAAATAGGATCATCATATGTTGGTTATAATTTATTTAATTAATGGACATGAATTAGCATGATGGAATTCTTTCTTCGTTGATGTTTCCAGTCATGATCCAATGTGATCCGTCATTTCGTCATAGAATCCAAGTGTAGGATTCCTCTAGAGGTGATCCACATGTGCTCCACGTATCTCTGGACGTCGCCAAAGGGATCTCTAGGTGCTAGTGTAGAAGAGCCTTCTCTTTCGATGTCCGCCTTCGATCGACTTGATCTGGAGGAGGTGGATCTCTCTCTCATAGCTTGAGAGCGTTCTCGGTGGAAAACGAATTATCTCTTAGCTTGAGACCTTTTACAAATTCATTGTGCACAACCACAAAAAAGGATAGTCTAATGAGAAATATATAATTGGGATTTTTAATTACATAGAATTATAAAATAAATTAATTACCCGAAAGCATTTATTCATTTCATTTAATTCTTAGTAACACCCCATGTCTAATAATTACAGTTGACTATTATTATTACATGACATGTGCCCAACGAATTACATCTAATATTATTCAATTAAATAAATAATATTTTTTTCTAAGAAACTACTAGAAAAAAATACACGGCGTGTATATTTAATATACATGGTGTGTAATTTTATTTTTCCATTTTTCTTTATTTCCTCCACCGTATTTATTAGACCTTGAGTAATGGCTATATATTTCTAAAATAAATATCACTACATTACTTGCTAATAAATATATTATTTCATCCACAATATATTCTATTGAATAATTAGTTTCGAAATAAATGTGATCAGACATCCTTACATAATTATTAAACCACAATCAGGAATAATCAATATTTAACCTCTTAAATTAATACTTAAATGAGATACATGGACACACATAGTGTGTGACCCTCTAGGCCTCTTTCTCAGTGGCATTAGGCGGCGCCTGCCTAAAGTCCAAGGTTAGCATCTAGAAACACGCCAAGGAACCCATAGAGAATGAATTTAATGATACAATGACATGTCACTTCCTACGAATGATTACCATGTAATATAATCTCTTTGCCTTGATATCTCAAATCAAACGGGTTACATGCTAGTGCCATCAACCCATGTGCTCGATTATTCTTTCCTTGACATTCCAGAATTGAACTTTCCCATTCATCACCATGGCCATGGATTTATTTAGGCTATATCAATTCCATCAAATGGCCTGAGATATCTACTTCTGTTATGGAATAGATGGGACAAATCCTTTCTCGCATTATCTATTGATGTAGTAATACTCATGACGTACCCAACATATCCTACCTCGATGTGAACAGTGATTCATCACAGTTTTTTTAAATACATCTCAAGTGCACGAGTTGTAATACCCATTAATAATAATCTTAAATTTTAATGACCAATACACACATCCACAGATTGGAATATCCAATGAAACTATGAAATGTGGATTTACTACTGCGGGGTCTCGTTCTCATAATATTGTCCTGGATATTACCAAGGGCGCACACCATGAGAAGGTGACTCAATGTTTTATGAGTCCCCGCACCTAATGGCCTATATTATTTGTGTCCCTCAAATAACATCATCTGACCATAGATCATATATTCAAGAACAACGCTATGGCACTTCTGGGTTCTCATCATAGAAGGATCCACTATGACCCTTTAATGAAACAACTATCCTTAAGAAATTATCACATGCATTGTCACTCTAAAGAACAATCAAGATGTGATAAGGTATTTATTAATGATTAAAGTACAATGTTTTTGGTTCTAGGCCACCAACTCCAACAGAATTACTCTTTAGTGTGTCCAAACTTACATCAGTTAAAGCACCAATCCACATTTTCTTTCATAAGGGAAGTATCATAAGATGCTCCACCAATATTCCTAGTGTGATCCTAATGAGAATATGCTACCAAATCACATTGAGCAGAAGAATAATCCTTCATTTTATTATTCATACATACATCAGCTGAGTGACCATACTTCTTATAGAGAGAACACAAAAAATTCCCATGATAATTTTTAGAAAATGACCAATGAATTTTCATGTCGGTCAGAGATTGGGAACACTCTTATAATTGATTTCTAGTTCAAGCCTAAATTGAGAAGCCACAGGCTTGACAGTTTTAATCAAAGGGGAAGCAACATCGACTTCAACCAAAATTATGGAAGGGTGAACATACCACTCCCGTTAAATATCCCTATCAAACATTCCAGGGACACTGATGACCAAGGAAACACTCCATAGTGTCTAATGATAATGAAAAAATCATCCAAGTCCAAAAATAATCATTTATATTTGATTCAATAATTTTATGGACAACATTGGGTCAAATAAAAGACCCCAATCAAAAATTGTAATAAATATCACCTTAAGAGAAACATTTCTGAAGACCCATGCATTGAAATTGGAATAATTTTAAAAAAACAATATGGAAATAACCCTTACCAATTGATATGATTCACCAACCTCGAAATCCCCAAACCTGAGTAAGTCAGTTCTTCAAAGTTAGAGATTCCATGGATTCTCCTTCCTCAAGATGACCAGTCATGAGAGGAATGAAAATTTTCATTCCTTGAGACACTCCTTAAGAAATTTTGAGCTATCATGGACAAATACTAAGGATCTGATGTGTGTGATTCTCTTAATTAGTGAAACAAGATCATCCCTAAGATCAGATAAGAATCATTGACCTTCACGAATGGGATCTCTCTTCTCATCAAAATAAGGTTTCTCTAAAATATAAAAGGGATCCACTTCATCTGAGACAAAAAATGAGGTACTTTCACCTGATTAAGATTACCCTTCTTCACCAAACTGAATGAGAAACTTTTGGACTGAAGTACCATGCTGAATCGAATTATTTATTTATTCAAAAACCTAAATACAATGGGTTTAAATAGAGGGAAACACCTGCAACATCGAATCCCACTATCTCTTAAATTTAAATATAGAAAATGAATAAAATGAAATATTTAAAAACATATTATATAAGACATTAAATATTGTGAAACAAAAATATAAAATGAAAATATTAACAATTTATATTAAATGTTTATTTTTATGTCTATAAAATTGAATTAATTTCGTATAAGTATACATGGGAAATTATTGTGTGCCATATTAATTTTAACACATTTAGTATTTTTTTAATCAATAATTACCTATTTATTGTTTGATATATATGTCAAATTGATGAAATAGATGACACTGATAAAAAATACCTTAATTAGTATATAGTTTTAAAATAATATTGAATATTTTTAATTAAATTAATAAACCATTTTCACTTAATTTTTGACATATAAATTGATACGATTTATAATACAAATTTTTATTATATAAACAATATTTAAAGAAAATATATATATATAAATATATATAATTTTAATTTTTTTTGATAGTTTTAACAAAATATCTTGTCTATTAAGTGAAAATGTATACTTAGTCATATACGAATCTTATTTATTAAAATATGTTATATTTTTATTAATAAAAATATATGTAACTGTCAATATATAATATTTAAAGAGATATATATATAATGAAATAAACCATTTGGGTACTTTTATCTAGCACTGATAAAATCTACCGCTGTATATTGCATGTTTTGTAGTAGTTTCCATTGAATTCCCAAATTTTAAATTATTGATTGCTAAATGATGGGTTTTAATCTTCTACAAAATTTCAACTAACGTCCTACAGTGGAAATGCATGGTGTATGAATGCAATATGAGGTAGTTTTTAATCATTTTAATCACATATATGTGGCTAAGTCAAGCCTGGTTATTATGAAATGAGATTTTAATTTAATATATCATGGGACTCAATTAATCTGATGTGAATTCTCAGTTGTGTGTGTTATTATTCCACAATATTCACTATGTACGCTGATTTTACGTAGCTCTTGTCTAGGAAAAAATTATAGTGAAAGCTCTCTTTTGGATTTATATGAAGTGAGATTCATACCCCATGTTTCAATATGAAGTAACATTTTTTCCGTAGTGGATTTTATCACACAAACCCATTAGAATTGGTTATTTAATCACATATGGGTTTGATATTACATAGTTTAATCACACACATGGATTAAAATTCATTATCTAAATTTATCTTATGTGAAACACTACTATAGATTTGAGTTTATTTAGTGATAGATTTTATCATCACTTGATAAACTAGCTGATAAATGTGGATTTTATCAGTGCTAAAAAACCGCTGATAAAGGGTATATTTTATCAATGATAAAAAAACAATGATAAAATAACACTTTCATCAATTCTTTTTTTAGTTCTAATAAAGGGTTCCCTTTGTCATCAAATTTTTAGCACTGATAAAGTGTTTCCTTTATCAATTAATTTTCTAGCATTGATAAAGTCTATCTTTATCAGAGCTAGTTAAAGCTCTGATAAAACTAGCACACGAGTCCCATGTAGAACTTGTGGATGGTTAGATGCTTCTTTTTTATATCATTCCACGACACCAGAACATTAAAATCATACTATGGTGATGGGATCTAACATACACTCTACACACAACAAAATGGGATTATGACTACATAAATGGGCCTCTGCAGGCCTCGACCCAACCTCTACTTGTAGTAGTCATCACTTTTTGAGTTGGACTGGGAAAAACCACAAATTTTTTATAATTAAATTTATTGAATTTAATATATATTATAATAAATATTATATTTATTTCATATATAATTAAATAATTTATATACAATTTATAATTAATAAAATTGAGTAAAATTGTCAAATACTTAATATAATAATTAAACAATTAATTTAATATTTAATGTTATATATATTAAATTTATTATTTTTTAATAATTTTATTCATTATTATAAATTATAAGATGTATATTAATTAATTAATTATATATATATAATTAAATTAATATCATTTTTAATATGAATTTATTTCATATAATTTATTCGTTGATAATATTAAGTGTGTGCTTATTTTTTTTAACAATTTATACATTTTAATTTTTTATTCATTTAATATTTTTGTAATTTATTTATTTTTAATGTTTTTATACATAATTATTCAGTAATATATTTAATTTGTTTTTGTAATTTATTCATATTTTAGTTTTTTATTCTTCAATATTTTTGTAATTTTATCCATTTTCTGATATTTATTTATACATGTTTGTTCAATAACATGTAATGTTTTTAATATGGTCTTAATTTATATAATTATTATGCATCCATTTCCATTTTAATAAATATAAATATTCATTTTTACTTTTTAAAAATTATCTACATAATTAATAATAGTTATTAAATTTTTAAATTTTTTCATTATTGTTATTATTTATTTCAGCAATATATGCAACAAATTATACAATGGAAATGATCAATTTAAAATATATCAAACATATATATATATATATATATTAATTTCACACCCACAAATAATTACATAATTAATGAAATGTTATGTAGAAACACACAAACCTAATACCTATGTAATTTATTCAAATTTTAATATTCATTTTAGAATTTCATCTAGTAACATAATATACTCCAAATAGATCAGTTATGGGTTTGGAAACCAAACCCATGGATCTAAATTTGTTAATAAAAGAAAAGAATACATCTAGGGGAGATGATCAAACAAGGCACTGACTATCCAAACTAGAATCAAGAAGTCACTTCCCTCTAGATGCCAAATTTCTAGGATATCATCCTCAACCCTTTGAGTGTCGACCTCTCCACCATGTCTTGGAATTTTCTAGAGGCACACATTCTTCATTTGATGACAATTCAGATGATTCCACCACTACGAAACATATCTTGAATTTCCATGATAGATCACAAAATTCAATCTTTTAGTTAGATCGATGTCCATATTCAATATTTGTTGATAAAAAATTATGATCTAATAAATAATCAATGTCATAGAATACATCTAACTCCATAAGGGAAAAAGTAACCTAAAGTTGTTGGAAAACACATTCTACCACCTGCTTAATGAGGCCTTCAATAGGATTTTCACATTTATGATCATATGGAGGAATGATATTCATGTTTTTGTCCCATGAAATTCCATATTCCCCATCTGATCCCTTTCCAAAATAGCCATATGAATTTATCATAAGCTCAGATAAATTTGATGGATAAATCCCTTCCACATTGTTAATATCTGCATCCCCTCTAAATGAGGGGATACTAGGTGGAAGTTCCACCTGCAAGGGGAGTTCTAGAGTAGGAGATTCATATTCATGAACACATGCTTTGGTTTTCCCAATGATGTAAATTTTGAAACAATATTATTCCATAAATATTGTCCTACCTTTGCCTAGAGGTTCATGCCTATTCATTTCCATGGGTGAGTGTTCCCTTGTCTTCAAAGGGGGTGACTTAAATTTTCCCTTATTTCTTTGGTAGCCCCCATTCCAGATCATCTCCCAATATGCAGTTTTTTGATAGCACCCCTTTCTTTGTAGTGATATGCTTAACTAGAAGATAGGCTAGGACAATTTCTTCCATTCCACCATCAGATGATACACGACCATGGTGCTTATAGCTCCTCTCTTGCACCTTTTATGGAAAACGAATGACCCCTCAAGGTAATTTTTCCATTACTATTTATAGACCTCATGTATAGGTCATCAAAATGATCATATAGATCTAAAAAATCATTTTACAAAGCACCATTATCCATAGAGTCTTAATAGGGAGTTTGTAGTTGCATAACCCCAAGATTAGGAGACATAAGCTCACCAACCGCCCCTTAGTCCTTGGGTTCTTACAATATATAGGTAAATTATCTCCAAAATCCATCCCAACCGTAATCTCCTTGTATTACATAAGGATATAAGCATAAGAGGAACCTTCATTTTCAACAGTAGTCTGATGACACCCCAAAACCCAACCTCCCTTGTGGTTCACAAAGTTTCCATCCATATTCATTTTACATTATCATGTGTTAATTGTGTGAGAAATATTTTTACAATTAGATAAAGATATATTCCTACATCATTTATTCGGAGTATACCCAATACATTTTCATGTCATACACATATCAAGAATTTTATCATATTTAATTTCCAGCTCTATCTTGAATTGGGAAGCAACATGCAGAATAGTATGAATCAAGAGAGAATAAATGTTAACATCAATTAAAATTTTGGGAAGTGGCCATACCTTTCTCACTCAGTTTCCCTATCACATTTTATTGGAACAAAAAAACAACAACCGAGGATATGTCCCAAAGTGTTTGGGAGTTCCATAAGAACACCCTCAGCACATAGATTCAAATATATCTTTGGGAAACTGATTTATTTTCCACAAAAAGATCAAATAATGGATCCCAATCATGTATATTCATGAAGTATGGATTGAGTGAGATAGTAAAAAAGTCCAACGCTTTTTTATTGAGGTCACTGGATGAGAATACAATATGAAAATACCCATACCAAATTAGGTGATACACCGTCCTTCAAATCCACAAATACTAGTTAACCACTTTTGTAAACATCCAATATTATGTGGATTCTCCTTCTATGAGATAATCAAAATATCAAGAATCAAAACTTTACATTATTTAATCATTTACTCAATAAAGTTTTAATTGGATTTAAAAAAGTTCAAGTACACCATTCCGTGTGATTATCTTCCAAGGAGAATCTTACTCATCGATGAAATTAGAGAAAAAATGCAGCTGGCACTCGTGACCAAGAGAATGACTCCTCTGGTCAACCGTAGCTTTCAAGACATAGATCATGGGCCCCGATTCAGTCTGATCTTGAATAATCCTTCCCACCCAAATGGAATCATCACCCATCTTCAGTGAACTGACGAAAATCTCTTGGGGTTGAAGTGCCAATTTGGATCCAAGCTTTTCACCACATGGAACCCTAATCACCATGGATTCCTATAGAAGGATTCCTCTACAAAATTAGGGCATTCTTTAATAAAACATTATATATCTAATATTTTATGTTTTTAATCAGTAAATTTTATTTATTATTTTTAGTATAATTCTAGTTATTATTATTTATTCACTTTTAATATTTTTTGTTTGTAATTTTTTTTTGGAATTTTATCATTTTATAATTATAATTTATACATATTTTTTACTATGTTCTAATATTTTAAATATGTATTAATTTTCATTTCAATATATATCCATATTTTAATTTTTTAGTAATTTGTATAATTGGTAATATTTATCAATTTTTTTAATATTTATAAAGCTAACTAATTTTTAATTAATCAATTTCTGACATTTTTAACATTCATGCATTAAAGATTATATATTCATCATATATATATTTTTTTATAATCGAATATATATAATAAATAAATAAACATATAAATATAAATATTGTAAATATATTAATTATTTAAATATTTTTATTATAATTTTGTAATTATTGAAATATATAATTATTTATTTATAATCATATAAATATTTTTTTAAAATTATATTTATTTATTTATAATTATAAATATATAATGTCATAAATATATAATTTTAAAAATATAGTAAATCAATATATTTAAATATATTAATTTTTGAATATTTATTTATAAATATATTTTTAGCATTATTAATGAATATATAATCTAAAATACACGAATGTTAAAAATAAAAGAAATTTAATAATTAAAAATGAGTAGACATTTATAATATTAAAAAATGGATAAGTTATATTAATTATACAAATTATTGAAGAAAAGTAAAATATGGATATATATTGAAATTAATATGAATACATATTGAAAGTATTAACAAACAGTAAATAAATATATATAAATAAATGTTAGAAAATTATTAAATTCTAAAAAAATGAAAAATGAAAAATATTAAAGATGAATTAATAATACTAACTAAAATAATATTAAAAATAAGTAAATAAAAAATAAAAATTAATAAAATAATAAATTAAATATATTACATTACTAAATGAAATTCTAAAATAAATATAACAATTTGAAAAAAAATTCCTAAATATTAGATGTGTGTGAGTTTTTATATTGGATTTCATGAATTACGTAAGTATTTGTGTGTTTGAAATTGATTTGTGTGTGTATATATATACAATGTTGATATATGTTAATTTGAATAGTGGAATTATATAATATGTATCATTTATTAATGAAATTAATAATAATAACAATGAATAAATTTTAAAAATTAAAAACTAATATTAATTATATAGATAATTTACAAAAAATGAATATTTATATATGTTAAAATGAAAATGAATATATATTAATTTTATAAATTACAACCATATTAAAAAAATTAAATGTTAATGAATAAACATGTATAAATATATTTTATAAAATGGATAAAATTTCATAAAGAATAAACAATAAAAATTTTGAAAAGGAAAACATTTAAAAAACAATAAAATATGTTAATGAATAATTATGTATAAGAACATTAAAAATGGATAAATTACAAAAATATTAAATGAATAAATATTTAAAATCTATAAATTATAAAAAAAAGTACACATACAGTTAACATTATCAATGAATAAATTATATTAAATGGATGCATGTTAAAAATAAGTGAAATTTAATTATTTGCCAATGATCTTGTACCAGAGTGGTAGATGTTACTACTTGGCATCCAAAAGAACAAGGATCAAATCAAGATGGGGGTGAATTAACATTTTACAACAAAAATAACTGTATTAGGTACTGTGTAGTACTCTAATAGTCAGAACTATTCATCCGATTTGGGAATTCAGGCCACCGGTTTGGGAGTATAGGTCTGAGGGCCCCCAAAAAGGCCTTTGGGCCATAGGGCCTTTAGGACACCATTGTTCTTTGATCCACCAACACTCTAGGCCATAATGAACCAAGAAGCATCCCAGATTGACCACATAGGGGAAGGCCTTAGAAGATGATTCAGTGTAAGTAGCATCTATGAGAGCATAGCTAACCGGACTGGAAGGACAAGAGGGTATGCCACTTTCCATCAATACCAAGCACCTTGAAGCTCTGTAAGGGGAAATTATAGTTGATCAATCATGCGAGGTGGGGATCTAGGTACATTCAAAGATTTAGGATGTTGGGGAGGGGTAGTTTGAAAGTATAGTATGGTCTTAACCCTTTAAAGGTCATGTTCTGGGCCTTGTTCCTCTAGGCCTTCGAGTCATGTACATGCCTTGTGACTCGGGGCCTATAGGACATTTAAGGATTCCCCTCAACCATTAACATGGTGATTATTCAAAAAAAATCTAAGGCCTTCGGGATTTTAGAGAAATTATTTAATTAGTATATAAAAAAGGTATATTAATTATTTAATTATCATATTATGTATTTAATAATTTTATTTATTTTTATTAATTATACACAATACATTAACTATTTAATTATATATATATATACAATTAATATACTATTTATTAATATATATATATATATATATATTATTTGATATATTTCATTATAAAAAATTTGGGGGTTAGCCGGGTGCATCTTGTGAAGAGTGAACCACAGCTAGCAGAGGGTGGGCCCGTGAAGTGTAGACCATAGTAAGCACATGTTGGGCCAAGTATCACATGATCTCATGTATGTAGTTGCAATCCCACTTAGGTGTATAAAGATTTTATGTGAGAGCACATCCCAATAGCAGGATTTTGGTGTTCTATAATCATTGAATAATATAAAATGAAGTGGCCAACTATCTAGAAGTTCGATTTTGGACTCGTGTGCTAGTTTAATCAGAGGTTTAATTAGTGTTGATAAATATAACCTTTATCAATGGTATAAAATGTGCTGATAAATTTCATCATTTATTAATGCTAGAAAAAAGATTCATAAAGGTGTTGTTATATTAGTGTTTTTAGTTTTGATAAAAGGTACCCTTTATTAGTGTTTTTAGATTTGATAACGGAAAAACTTATCAGATTTTCTCTCTAGAATTGATAAAATCTAGCACTGAATGAAACTAAATCTATAGTAGTGTTTGGATGTAATGAACCTAACCCTAGTAGCCTAGAGTCGGTGCCTTAATTTATTACATTGGGATAATATAAAAGGAATCATATCCCATAGGGCAGAAAAATTTAGTAGTTTTAGAAAACTAGATACCTACCTAGATATTAAATTAACTTTGAAAATATAAAATACAATATATAAATTCCTTTTAAAATTACATTAATCCCCTAGCATAATTTTTATATCATTCATAATAAGCTTATTGGAAACCCAGTGAAAAATAAAACACAAGGAAAGGGTGATGTAAAATTCCCAGTAAGTGTATACATACAACAAAAGCTATCATAATCAATCATAAATGATTATGTAAAGGAAAATAACTTAAACAGATTTCCATTCAATCAACAACTTTAGCATAATATGGCCGAATAAAAGATGTTCAAATAATTCCTTAAAAAAATCCAAACGAGTTAGAAAACTTAACCATGGATATTATACTAGTAGAATAATCACATGTAAATCAATGAATAATCTCTTAATGAGGGTATCTATAATTCGGGACTTCAAAAACATACCATCAAGGCCTCGTCTAAGATGTTTACATAAATGGGAAAGGCCTCATCCAAAACCCAGTCTAGTTCATCTCATGAGACCTACTGATGCATCGAGGGGCTATAGCAAGACTCGCCCATCAATTTCAAAGTACAATAAATTACTAAAATATCTAAATGATCAATTTAATTTTTGAATAAGAGATCCTTATAAAAAATCAATATTTATTAAAAGATACAAATTGAACAATATTTCCACAGTTAACCATATAACTTTAAAAGTAATCACCATAAGTAAAATGACATACGACTTAGGCGACAGTCATATCCATGATATAAAAAATATGGAAATACAATGATCACAAAGGATGTTGTCATAAGAGATAAATATCAATAAAGCACAATATTTCAATAATTAATGTTGAAATAGATGAAAATAATTTGAAAGATATCATTGAAAAATTCACGAGGAGAATATTATTTAAACATTCCAAAGTGTCCCATACCACTTTGAAACAATTGAATTATAATACCCATGAAGTAGTAACAGTATGTTAAAAATATAATATCATGAGAATAAGGATATTTATTCTATTAAACTTCAAAGGATCAGTATATACACCTCATAAAAAATAGAGGTTTATATCATAACAAATGTCTCAAATAAGAAAAATTGTGATATTGATCCATTACCACTAGATTTGAAACTGTAAACCACTAGGATGAGTGAAAATAAAATGGATATGTAAATCACCAAAAATTAAAGGATAATAAAATCAAAATACATCCATGATCATTATATTCACCACTCAATAAAAATAAGTTGTTAACATGTTATAGGTCTCTCAAAATTAAAAGTGAGACTATAAATTTTATTATAAAGTTCGCATGATTGAGGTGATAATTTATCAATGGAGGGATTATTTGTAATAATTGTATATCCAAACTAATATAAGAGTTAATATAACGTAAAGAAATAAAAATTTTATTTCTCCCATAATCTTGGAATAATATAATCAATGAAGTAGATGTATAACACAATTAATTGAAATTGAGTTAAGAAACCCCTAACCACTTGTAATCAGTCGAATCGTAAGCCCCATAATAGTAATAATTATAAAATGAAAAATTAAAACCATGAAGTTAATTATATTCATTATATAATATATAAAATGATATTATATACACCACAAATAAGGATTAAGTGGTGAATAAGGCATATATCACATAGAAGTAAAAAAGTGAGCTGAGAGACCATTACCACACGATTCCCTTTAGTGGTGTGTAATTTACCATAATGTATAACGGTTTAATAAATGTTATTAAATAATTATAGAACTATATTAATATTTATAATACCTTATGTGGTGATTTTATAATATATTATGACCCATAGGTTAATAATATTTTATTATTTTCATGGTGTTAAGTGTGTTTGTTTCATGCTTTCATGATCAGTTCATTTGTGTAAAATTATGGATGTTTTTGTAAAATGGAATTAAAATAATAAAAGTGGAATAGAATATTATTATTGAACTTATATAATTATGAATTTTCCTATATGTAATTTTAATTTCTTTCATGAGGATGATCTATTAGATAAAACCTTATTGATAAGTGTTTAATTTATTTTGGTGGTTTTTGTCGAACATGACTAACTAGTTCTGTATTATTTAATCTCCTCTATTTAAATTACTTACGTAACATGAAATAAGATATATTATACTTATTAAAATATTATTTAACTAAATTAATAATTTTATTACCATCCATGATGGTGGTAATGGAAAATAACAAAAACATTATTCACAGAGGTGATTAGCCGACACAATTTTATCAATAGTTTTGTTTCTTTGAATAAGAGGAGGTAATAAAAGAGATGGTCATAAGATATATCATTACAAACATAAAATTATAGTATGTAAATTATAATGGTATTATTATGCATTTATGTTTTAAATATATGAGGATAAAGTAGAAGATGAAAGGAAAATAAGATAGGAGTTTTGAGAAAATTTCCTCTGGGATATCACCTCTTTGGAGGACCCATTTGGACCTTGGATTTGTTATTTTGGTGGGACCAGAAACACATGGATGTGGGTAGAGTTATGAGGATATTTTTTATAAGATATTTTAGTATATTTATGAATTTTGAGTCTAAATAGGGGGGTGGGTATTTATACTTGAAGAGTGGTGGGTTTAATAGATTAAAATACTGATTATTTTATAATTAAAGACAATCACGTTGAGGTGGAATTAATTTCAAATAATCATATTGTTAATTAATATTATTTAAGATATTTATGGTCTATAAATAACTCAAAAAACCATAAAATTTTATAATTTTTTGGTATGTTTAGACTTTACCTTTTTAACTTTAACCCCTATAACTATTTTACCGATACTGCGATAAATAATTTTTTTACCACGATAAATTTTTTATGCCTAACATTAAAATTGACCTTAAAGCATAATTTGTAAGTTTTTATTATTAATATTGAATCAATTTTACAAAATTAAATTCATAAAATTTGAAAAATTTAATTTTATGTTAATCCCATAGATAAAATGAAAACGAAGATTTTTAAACAGAGAAGTTCAAATGTTTTAAATGTTTTTAAATCCAATTTCAGTGTTAAATTGATTACAATGACCTAAATTGGGTTTATTTATTTAAAATTGAACTAATTATACTTTTAAACAAACTTAAAATATAATTTAACTATATAAATAATTTAAATGAAAAACCAGTTTTCAATAAAAAATCTATATTTTTTCACTATTCATCAAAAAATAAAACTTCTATGAAAATACCATAATTTTACCCTAAGTTAGATTTGATAATTAAATTTCAAAAATGAAATTTAATTTTAAAAATAAAACCTATAAGTGTAAAAATATATATTAAAAATCGGTGCACCATTAAAAGGTGGAGAAATTTTCGTTTATAAAAATATAGCTTTTATGATTAATATTGGATTTTTTTATTAACTTAAACCTATCAAACATATTGGATGAATTTAAAAACATTTGATTGAATATAAAAAAACAAATTTCATTAATATATTTGAATAATATTTATTAATTAATTTATTAATATAAAATTCCATTATGGGTAAAAAATGGTTTCTTTTATAAAAACACATCCTTTATGTTCAATTGGCTTTTATTTTTATTTCTAATTAATTTGTAAACAATGAATTAATTTTATAAAAATGTTTCTATTATATATTTTTTAATTTATTTAATTTCATTAATTACCTTCATTCTAATGATTAGGTGATAACTATCATAATTAAATAATAATATTTAATCATTTTTTAAGATCGGTGTTCGGTGTAACATAAGTTATCACACAAATTGACGTTATTTAAGAAGAGACATACTGTAAAATCTTGGGGTGTTACAATGAAGGCATGGGAAATAGTGAAAGTGTGAAATATAAGGGTCAATGGTGAGACCCATGGTTTGCAGTAGTTTTGGTGACGATATCCCACTATACAGTGTGTTTTCTTTCAAAAACATGCGGTGTGTGGGGATGATTATAGTGTTGGGGTTTACACATAGCATTAAGTGTCACATGCGATGAAATTACCATCACATGCCTTATATAGACTCCTAAATGAAGGCTTCAGATTCGTTGTTATGTTAGATATCACACAGGGTGTAGTGTAATCAAACCAAATTTTTTATTTTTTTATAATTTTGTAGAGTTTTACACTTATTTTATTTTAATTCTTAATAAAAGGTTTAATTATTGAATTTCCATATATTTTTAAATTTATTTACAATAATTAATAAATATATGGTTTTATGGTATTATTTAATTTTTTGGATTTCCATGAACATAGAAAATATTAATTTATGTGAATTTTAATGATTTCAAGTGAGAAATTTGGATAATTGAGTTGTAAATAAGTAAGACTAGAGTTGAGGATAAGTAATATAGGTTTATAAGAAATTTTTTGAGAAACAAAATGAATTTTTAAGAGTCATGTAAGAATTATTTAAGCTTAAATGGACCTTAATATGATTAATCTCTTGTGCCTAATTCTTTAATCAGATTAAATTCTTTTGTCGATCCACTACTTGTGATTAAATCAAGATTGTGTGTGAATAAATTAAAGGAAATTCAATAGTGTAGGATTAACTATAGGACACTGAGGGTCAGTAATACACATAAAGACTTTAACAATTCTATAATAGTTTTTTTAGTGAAAAAAAAAAACTGATAATCGAATCAACCATAAATCCCCAAGCCTTTAACAACACTATTATTTATTGTTTATAAAAGATACCTTTATCAACATATATCCCTATACTGATAAATAATAACTTTATCAGTTCTTTTTCTATAATTGATAAAGTATCCCTTTACCAAATCTATTAATATAATTGATAAAGGTTCATACTATTGTAGTATACTATTTAAATTACAGCACACTACAACAAAAAAAAAATATAGAAAATAATTTAATTGAAATAAAATTTGCAACAAAAATACAAGAAGAAAAAAATATTATATACATTTAAAAGATTTTTTTGTACAATTACATGAATAAATACAATTTGTCACAAATAGTAAAAAACATCAATATTTTGTTTTCTTTCGCCCTCAAACCCCCATCATGGTACTAGTTTCCAAAAAAACTACCCCATCTCAAAAAAATACAAATGTACAAGAAAATAATTTTTATTTTAGTAATACTATAAATAAATAAATTAAACACAAAGTGTCAATTTTAAACTAAAAACATATATTTTGAGTCATACCAGAAACAATAGGTATTAGATTATGTTTTGGTTAATTATCACATTCTACACAATGTAGTTTTGTTCTCAAAAGAATGATCTCTTGAATTAGATCACATCCATACTGATAACAAAGTCACTGCGGTTGTGATACAATTCAAGTGAACTTACTTTTTGAGAACAAACCTTCAACTTTCACACAATTTCTTGTTCGTATTTCAGAATTATCTATGTGAAAATTAACTAAATAACTATCAGATAAAAATGATAAGAAAATCAATTAAATAAATAGTAAATAAAATGTAAAGAATGATAACTAATCTTGTTGTGATCTAGTTTTACTATGTGATGAGAATTTTTAACTAAAATGACCCTTTTATATTGAAAACACGCACTTTGAGTCACACAGACCACATATTTTTTTATTGACATATGGTTAAATTCTACACATCACAAATAAAATATGGATCTTTTTCCTAATGTTTGAAAGAAATACAAACTATTTTCTCATCTTTTTTCAGTGGCATGTGTTTTAAACTGAAATGAAAATGTTATATTGAAAACACACAATTTGAGTCATATCAGTCGCATCATGTTTCATATTGATGTGTGGTAAATTATTACATGTAAAAAATGAATTATGGACTATTTTCCTAATGTTTGAAAATAATTCGATCTCATGTGATGAGTTTTGTCTGTTTGATGTGTTTTTTGAAACTAAAATGTTACTTTTGTATTTAAAACATGAACATTGAGCCAAATTGACCTCATCATGTGTCTCATCGATACGTGGTCAATTTCTACACCTCAAAAATGAATTATAGATCGTATTCCTTAATTGGAAAACTATTTGATTCTGTTTGCTCAATTTTTATTATGTGATGTGTGTTTTAAACTAAAATTACACTTTTCTATTGAAAACATGCACATTAAGTCATATTGACCACATCATGTGTTAGATTGAAATACGGTCAAATTATACATGTCAAAAATTAATTGTTAATCAATTTTCTAATGTTTTAAAACAATCCAAGCTCGTTTGTTTGGTTTTGGAAATTTGATGCGTGTTTTAAATGAAAATTACACCTTTATATTGAAAACATGCACTTTGAGTCATATCGGTCACATTGTGTTTTAAATTGATTTACAATGGATTCTTACACATAAGACACAAATTATATATAATTTTACTAAATTTTGAAATCATTATGAGATTCTTTAATACATTTTGGATATATGATGTGTGTTTTAAACGAAAATGACACCTTTGGATTGAAAAGAAGAACTTCAAGTCATATTGACCACATCATGTGTAATATTGATGTTTGGTCAATTTTTACACATACAAAATGAATTATGGACCGTTTTTCTAATGTTTTAATAAAACATTAGCTCAGTTCTTCTTTTTGGTTATGTGATATGAATTTTAAACTTAAATGGAAATTTTATATTGAAAACACATTGAGTCATACTTACCATATGGAGTGTTAGATTTAAGTGTTTTCAATTCCTACATTTCAAAAACGAATTATTAATTATTTTCAAAATGTTTGAAAACAATTCTAGATCAATTTCAAAGTTTTTTCTATTTTATGCATGTATAAAACTAAAATGACACTTTTGTATAAAAACACATAGTTTGGATCATTCCAACCACACCGGGTGTTACATTTATGTGTGTTCCATTCATACATGTCAAAAATTAATTTTGGATTACATTCCTAATGTTTGGAAACAATATGAACTCATTTTCTTGGTTTTTTCTATGTGATGCATTTTAAACTAAATTGAAACCTTTTTATTAAAAACACATACTTTGAGTAATACCGATCATATCCTTTATCAAATTGGCATACAGTAAATTCCTACATGTGGAAAATAAATAACGGATAATTTTACAAAATTTTGAAAACAATTTGGGCACTTTTTCTAAATTTTGGTGGCATGACACATGTTCTAAACTAAAATGAAACTTTTATATTGAAAACACACACTTCGAGTCATACTGATCACATCATGTGTCATATTGATGAGAAGTTAATTCGTACACATAAAAAATATTTATATATAATTTCCATATTATTTTAAAACCATATTATCACATTTTCTTGGTTTTGGCTATTTGACGCAAGTTTTAAACTAAAATTAAACTTTTGTATCGAAAACACACAACAAGAGTCATACCAACTATATAATGTTTCATATTGATGTTTTTTCAATTCCTACATGTCACCAATGAATTATGGATCATTGTAAAAAAATCTAAAATCAATCCAAGATCATTTTCTTGGTTTGGAATATTTGATGAATTTTAAACTATAATGGCACTTTTATATTCAAAACACTTACTTTGAGTCATACTGACCAAATCATGTGTCATATTGGTGTTCAATCATTTATTATACATTAAAAATGAAGTATGGACCATTTTCCTAATGTTTGAAAACAAACTGAGCTTGTGTTATCAGTTTTTGAAATATACTATTCATTTTAAACTAAAATGATACTTTTATATTGAAAACATGAACATCGAGACTTACCGACCACATCTGGTGCTGGATTTATGTATAATAAATTCTTACAAATCCAATATTAATTATATATCATTTTATAAATTTATAAAAACAATATGATATTTTTTATTGGTTTTGGCGATCTGATACATGATTTAAACTAAAATGGCACTTATATATGGAAAACACAGACTTTGAGTCATACCTACTATATAGGGTGTCAGATTCATGTTCAGTCCATTAATACACATCAATAATGAAGTATTGATCATTTTAATACTGTTCAAAATCAATGCAAGATTTTTTTTATCGATTTTGGCTATTTGATGCATGGTTTAAACTAAAATGACACTATCGTATTGAAAATACTCACTTTGAGTCATACTAACCACATCAGGTGTTAGATTGATGTGTGGCAAATTCCTTCATGTAAGAAATGAATTGTATCTCATTTCTAAAAGTTTTAATACAATCTGAGATCATTTTCATAGTTTTGTTTATGTGATATTTTTTTTAAAAACGATACTTTTATATAATAAAATCATGTACTTCGAGTCATATTGACCACATCATGTATCTGATTTTTATGCGGTCAATTTGTATATGTGAAAAATAAATAATGTATTATTTTACAAGATTTTGAAAACAATACATGATCATTTTTTTGTTTTTACTGACGTGACATGTGTATAAAATTAAAGTTCATTTTTATATTGAAAACACACACTTTGAATCATACTGACCACATAAGGTGTCATTTTGATTTTCAGTTGATTCCTACATGTCTTAAATGATGTATTGATTATTTACCAAAAGTTAGAAAATAATCTAAGAACATTTTCCTTTGGCTATTTGATGTGTTTTTTAAACTAAAGTGTAACTTTTGTATTGAAAAAAATTGAGTCATACCAAATAAATTTAATGTCAAATTAATTATAGGTCAAATCCTACATGTGAAAAATGAAATATAGATTTTTGTTCAAAATATTGAAAAAATTATGAGATCTTTCACATAGTTTTTGCTATGAAATATGAATTTTAAACTCTAATGACACTTTTATATTAAAAACACCTAAATAGAGTCATATCAACCACATTGTATGCTAGAGTTATATGAGGTTGATTCCTACTCATCAAAAATGAATTTCTGATTGTTTTCCTAAATTTTGAAAAGAATATAAGCTTTTTTCCTTGGTTTTGGAAATGGGATACATGTTTTAAACTAAAATGACACTTTTATATTGAAAAAAAAACTTTGATTCATAAAGACCACATCATGTGCTAAATTGATGTTTTGTTAATTACTACACGAAAAAATAACATATGGATCACCTTACTAATGTATCAAAAAAAATATGACTTTGTTTACTTTATTTTTATAATGTGATGTGTGTTTTGAGATCATGTAAAAATCTAAAAAAAATAAGTATCAGATAAAAATGATATGGAAATTAACTAAAAAAGTACATAATATGATGAGAAAATTAACTAAATAATTAGTTGGGAGTTATCTCTTCATGATGTATGTATTCATTCTGACACCATGTGTTATGATTATTCATTTTTAAACAAATTAATTTCATCCATTATATTTCCCCTTTATAAAAAATAAAAAATAAAAAATAAAAATACTAAGACTAATTCTTCACATCCAAAATATATTTATAATAGACATACTAGATCACAAACATGATAGATATTCACCAAACTTTAATCTCGAAAAACATTCTGACACCATGTACTCTACCGAATAATCTCTAAACAATTATACTTCATTTTTTTGAGAATGTAGAATGTTATAAATCTTGGTAGTACTGAGAAAATATAGAAAAAACAAAATATTAAGAAATATTTTTTTGAAATTGTAACTACCTTTAGAAATTACTAGTTTGGGGATTATAGTCTTTTAATGATATATGATCTCTTTACTAAATTTGATAACATATCCCGCATGGACAAAAGCCTTCTTTTTTATTTTATTATGGACAATCCCACTTTTTAGTGTTCAAGGAGAACCCGTACAAGACCCATAGGCCCAAGGAACAAGGCATGACTGACCCGAAATACATGAACCGAAGTCCCAGAGGCATACCATGCCCAGTACATGACCTGTAGGCCCAACCCACTTGAAATTCCTCTCCCTAGCTTCTATGAAATTGATCACTTATCTCCCTACCTTGCATTGTTGATCACCTAGCATTGCCCCATACAAAGCTGCATGGTACCTGGTCCTGATGGCGGCTGCCATACCCTCTCATTCTTCCAATCCTGTTAGCTCTACTTCTGGTGGCTACTACCCTTTTTCTCTGATCCTCTTCTAGGACATGTTCTATGTGAACTGGCCTACTCCATGGTCTACATGGCCCAAAGGCCCTATGTCCTGAAGGCCATTGATGACCAAAAGGCCCTTGAGACACGTAGGTCCAAACCGGTGGTCCGAAGGCCCAAATCGGGTGAATAGATAAAACATATAATTTTTATTTTATCAATAAAATATTGATTTCAGTGCATTACAAATTCAAAATACACAACTAATGTGGATGGTTTAAAGGAAATCCATGCATTGGATCAAAAAATAAAAATTTGGGGAATCCAAACTTATTATGATTAGCATCAACTACTTCCTAAATAATATAAAATAAGTAATGGAAAAATGAAAAATATATTTTACATGATTATATTATAGAGTATTACCCCTACATTATAGGCATCAGGAATAGTATTTCATCTGTTATTTTCTTCTCAAATTCATTAATTAGTTATTATTTTTTTCTTATCAATTTATTTCACTTCCAAATAAATTTATTATGTAGAAATGAAACAAAGATTAATGAATACAAATCATGATTCATAGGGTTTCCCTTTATATAATAGTAATATAAAAGTGTGTAGAAAATTCGAATAGTTATTAAATTTAAGGAATATAAAGGATCCGTTTTTTGTAAAGAATAATTATTAAAATGTACCTCATGAATGTATTAAAAACTTAGACTACTATGTATTAAAACATGAGAACCTATTTTATACTCTCGAGACCAACCATGCCTGCAATGACATTTACAAATATGTATTATTCATATTGAATATCGGAAATTTCTCTATATTTCAATGTTGTGTCTATATAAACTTGTAATATTAATATATTTTACAGTGTAATTGTCAGGGAGAAGGTACTCCCAGAAGGTCCTTTTGTTTTTTTCGGTCTATTCACTAGATTGTCTTGATCTGACCTTCAATTTCCCCATAGTTTTATCCATATCTAATACAATTACTCAATTTAGACCTTTATTTATAAACTATTATAATATTTTCATTTGAAAAAAACTATTAAGGAAACACCTCATGTATCTTTATAATAGTATGCATCCATTCTATGAAATTTCTAATAGCATCATTGACCTTTGTAATATTTGATCATTAAGTGAAATATAGAACCCACTACACTGCTTTTGAGCTACAACAATCCCCACTCTCATGTGATATTTTTAAATTTATTTTTTGTCTATCAGGTATTGCAAGATATTATATTTCAAAACCCTAAAAACAAGGTAGATTGTGGGTGTCGATAAATAAAAATCACATAAAAATTTACCTTGCATAATTTTAGTAATATAAAGTTATAAAAAAAATTTTTGATTCCCATTTTGGAGAAAGAGTAATGAAAAAATTGATTAACTCGGGTAAGGTTTGTGGTTAAGGGGAATGACTAGCCTCAAAGCTAGTTGGGTTAATTTTGATGTTCATGTGCAAGTATTTTTTCCACTATTATCTCAATTTGATCCTTTTAGATATATTGGTATACCAAACCCAACCAGACAATAATGTCTTCAAAATAATCTATTTTAACCTGAAATCCTTTCATCGTATAATATGAATATGCTTGTGGATTTTTCTTCTTCAAATATTTTCTAAGTGATAATCCAAAACCTACACCTCTAACGTGACCATATTGTTCAAGCCACTTCAAATATGCTAATAGTTGTTTTTCTTCAAGTACAGTCACTATCAATTCTTGTGTATCGACCATATAAAAACATATGAACATAAATAGATATTTTTATGTAATACAATTATATTATATAACTAATTATTATTATATCATACTTATACATGTTTCCTATACTGATTTTCTGTTTTCATATACTAGTTTAACCTCTTTATTTACATGGTCCTACTTCCACAACACATGAAATGGGATCTAAGTGGAATCGCATTTTGATTTATTAATCTATATATAAACAAAGGAACATATGTTGTTTCATATAAGATAAAAATTTTAGTGTATATATAAAATACATACCATTTTATTATCCAGTGAAGCATGCCCCGTCCTTGCTTTGCATTAGGGGTAAAATGGGTTTGATGAACATTTTGTATTTTAAACACTCCTTTTTTTGTTTCATAAATTATCAATTTTGAATCAAATTGGATAAAATAAATATATCCAAATAATATATTATCAAATAAAATGAAACTAAAATTATTTCTCATCAATGTGTCTAAAAAAAGTAATTCATTTTTTCCCTTTATAATGTGTGTATAAGTAACTGGTAGGTGGGTCTTTACTTCGCCCTCATCATCCCTAAGATGAAGATTGGTAAGAAGTGTTCAGAATCCTCTATGAGCTTTTCTAATATCCATTAAGACATATTTTTTACAGAAGTCATCTATAATAAATTAACTCTATAATCGATAATGAAATATAAAACGAAATTTCATTATATAATTTTTTGGTAAAATAGATAAATTATATCATATTGTTACCTTAATATCTTCCCAAAGGGTTTCCTTCATTATATTTTAGACCTGGAGCCAAAAATCGATATTAATTGGAACATTCATTCTCATTATGACCCCAACATAACTAATGAAAATTTAATTGTTGAGGTCAAAAGGTAAAAAAAATTTATTCATTCCAACAAAAAATTCATTATCTTTGCTTCTTGAATAGATAATTTTAGTCAATACAATGTTTCTATGTTTTTATTGTTTTTTCGTAAACATGTACTTGATCCCCAAAAAAATTTAGTTTCAAAATTGATCATCTGTTCTTCCTCAAGAATATTTAAAAGTCATTTTCTCCGTTAATGGTCAAACATTTAATTTATGTCTTATTAATACATTAGATAACACATAATATTATGAGGAAAATCATAGTAATTTAAAAAACACTTTAACCATATAATTTAATTACATTTATTTTCATTAAATTATGAAGGGGTTTAGATCCTATATCATGAATCGAAAACCCCTCTTATTAATCCCCTCTAATGTACAATACATTGAATATATTGGGATTTCCATGAAATTATTGTGATCTCCCAATGAAAGGGTCCTCCTTGATTGAATCTTCATCTGACCTTGTAGTTGTTTTATTTGCATGTAAGATAATTTAAATATTCGTATTTACTAGATCAAATATATAAAATACTAGTATTTCATGTGATTACATTATGAATGTTTCATCCTTATACTCTTCCACCATGAAATTCACCTTAATGAAGCACATTTTATCATCTTTTATTTTACTCCTATTGTCAAACAATTTACAATGAAAAAGACACTTGAAATTTTATATTATCTAACTCATATATCAATTCTAGGATGCTTAAATATGATATAATCACATAAATTTGTTTTTTATAATTGGAACTAGATATGTGTATCACTTCCTCCACAAGCATAACTCCACTATTTTTCATCATATTGTGGTTATTGTGTTCTTTTGTACATATTGTATAACCATAAATTACTAAAGAATTATAAGATATAACATTTTAATTTGGTCCCCTAGCTATCCATCAATGTTCTTTAACAATTGAATTTGTATTTTCAGGTAACTCCATATAAATATTATCTTCTAACAATCCTATAAACTATTTATAATATGTATTTGATATCCATCATTCATCTCTTGATGGATTCAGATGTCTAATAATTTATTTGTGGCCTTCAACATATAGATAAAAATATTCAATATTATTTATAATTTAAAGGTGAGGTTGCACCCTCTCTGTGATGGTAATTGTAAGAACATCTATTCTTGAAATTCCTTCTGCCATAAGGAATCCATTAGGACTAGAATCCGGGAGACCTATGATATCAAAATATCAAATTCCATCAGTAAAAAAATCAACAGCTTCTAGAACAATATATTTTTATACAACAGAAAATTATGGCCGACATTGATTCTTGAAGCACCCTTTCAAAATATTCGTATAATGTTCAATAGGATACATCTATTTGTAATGGATATGAAATTATATTTAAATATATCTATCCAAGTAAACCATCAAGTGGACCATTATATCAAATAATTATGGTGGAAATAACATCTGTAATTCACATAATATTACTACAACCTGCTTATTCATGATTGGAAACTTTATCAGGTCAATAACATTACTAAATATGGACTTGAAAAAGAAGTAGAGTACGATTAATGTTTGTCATACTTTTTTAGGGAGAATATAATATAAAATGATGGGCATACAATATTTCATCAAAACATAAAGGGAGTGTGATTTTAGTCCCTATAACTTCAAATTAGTCATTAACATGACATTATTGATATTTCATGAATATGTATTTGGAAATTTTGTACCATTAAGAAAAATAAGGTTTTTAAATTTTTCTCAACCGAATAGCGCATAAGTTGCTAGGGGAATAAAATACATCCTTTTACACTTCATTGGTGCTAACACATCCCATATCCCCATATAAATCATGTCACAACCTATCCTTGATTCCATATTTTGTTTTCTTATGAACATTTAACAATGTTCCAATAGAAATATCAAATAATTTTTTTCTATATGCATGAAATCAAGAAAATGTCTATCGTACACAAAATTCCAGTACGTAAATTCAAAGAAAATTGATCACTTTTTCCAACCTAATTTCTTAAGGGTTTTCAAAAATATTTTTCCAAAAATAGTGTAAATATATTTTACTTTATATAATAGTTGATCACCCAGTAGTGGTGATGGTGTTGTACCTTTTTTGGTATTCCTATCAAATGTTGTCATCAAAGAACTGTATTTTTGTCACCGAGGTAAAAAATTTCGATGTACTAAAAAAATATTCCTCAAGGAATTATTTAATCTAACTGAGTGTATGAATTCTTCACAAATGGGACACACCAACATTTATTTAATGTTATATCCTGACAAATATTTATGAACTGGAAAGTAATTTATGTCCCCGTAAAACAAGACCCTCAATGTGAATTATTTACTTCAATGAGGGTCGTACATTTTAACACATGTGTCCCAAATCAATTTCAAATCTTTGATCCATGGATCCAAATAGACATCAATATCATTAAAAAGCTTTTTGTAAGAGATATAAGTATATACATCATAATATTTTTTTGCCTCATTCATAACCATGGTGGAAAGTTATAATTTACCAAAATAACTAGCCATGTACTGTGAGTACTACATTGTACACCAAAATTATTTATTCCATTTGTAGATAACACAATATTAATGTTTCTTGGATCATTTCAATATTGAGGATACTAATATTCAATTTTCATTCATTGAGGATTGTCTGTTGGATGACATAATTTGCCATATTTAATTCTTGTATCTGCATGACTTGTCTATTGTCTTATGGTTCCCTATCATCCATATATTCCTCAAAACTATGGAATGATGTGAAATTACCAAACATATTTCAAATTAATTTATTTATATTTCTTATATCAATTAAAACCACACTTAGGGAATTTTATGATTGATTTATGGAACTTTCAAAACAATATGAAATCATTAGGACACACATGTTTTTTTAGAGATACTACCCATTGAATAAAGAATTTTTTTAGTATCATATACTCGACAATGCTATTTAATTTCTTCTTGAATCAAATTATTTCAGATACTAAGTAGTTAAATAAAGCTGGTTTCACTCTATCTTATACCCACTTTCAAATTATATAACTTCAATACAAATGACACTGTTGTTTATTTAGTAAAAATGGTTTATAATGACCTATTATAAAAAATATTTAACCTCTCAAACAACATTAGAAAATCATGAAGGTCATATTCAATTTACATTTTCATTTCTTCAATATGATATGTTTCATCATTTACACCGATATTCATATAAAATGATCCATAAACTGAAGTATCATCCCAATTGGTGAGAAAATTAGATGTTAACCATGTTTAGTACAAAATTTATAGCTTTGATCTATTCCATAGAAAATAAAATGTTCATTCAACTCTTATGGACTGATTTTTCTTGGATAACAACAATGTAAACACATACAATAGATTTGTGAAGGACCGTATGCAGGCTTTATTACTAACTTGATGAACTCTTTAACTCTATCATCATAAAATTTTTTAATATGATTATTATACATACATTTTTTTCATATCCATCCACTTAAGATTATAAAATATTCATTTTGTACAAAAAACAAATAAATAGAAGTTATTTATAATCAAATGAGAATGTCATAGATAATTTCAATAAGGGGAACCCGACATTTGAATGTTATCGATTATTATTCATGGAAAGTTATAATTTTACTCAAGGGTGATATGAAAAGAAACAACTATGGGTAAACATGTAGTTGTTCGACCATGTTATTTATATTATGTCTTGTGGTAAAAAAAGTTATTAATAAATTTATTGAAAAATAAAATTTATTTATTATTTGATGGAAGCATTCCGATGGAAAATATTGTTCTTGGTTTCTATTCAATTGTGGTATACCTTTATAAATTTGTTTAAAAATATATTTCCTCGGAACATACTATTGAGAAAATGTTGTTTTCAACAATACTCTATCATTTTATGATGATTTTGATGTTCAAAAATACCCTTATTTGTTATTCTAATGATTTTACTGTGGGTATATTTCAAGAAATTTATATTATTTATTCTATATTTTGAAATAATATTTAAGCGTTTTAATCTGCATGGAATATTTGACAACTTGTTTGAAAATATCTTTAGCATGTTCTGGAAACACTATTCATACTCAACGTGTTCGGAAATCATTTTAGTGTGTTCTGGAAACACTGTTCATACCCTATGTTGAGGAGCATAGCGTAAGGATGAGAAGTTTCGCTTACCTTATCAGTAAAGTATGGTTAAGCAATGTATGGAAGATGAATCCGATGTTTGGAAGGAACCTTACATTTGGAATATTAGAAAAGCATGAATGAAGAAGCCTACGTATGTATGAAAATTCATGTTTGTTTCTCAAAAGTATGGTTAATTATCCTTACTTTTGTAAAAAACATCATGTTGGATCATTTAAATTTCATTTAGAAGCTGAGGAAAGTATGGATTATATACCGTACATTTGAAAGTTGAAGAGAAAAGTATATGTGATCAACCTTACATTTGTGATGAACATCACATTTGTGATCAACCTTAAATTTGTGATCAACCTTACGTTTGAGATCAACCTTACGTTGTGAATCTTACGTTCTGAGAAAGTACGATGTGCAGTTCAACCTTACGTTATTCTTCAGAGTTTTAAAATACGACTTTATTAAAGCAATGGTCTTTATGTGGATTATCAGGCTGATTTCAAGCTAGATTAAAAGCCTGAATCTAAAGAGTGTCTGTAAATGATTCAAAGATGTTTATTTATTAAAAGATCAATTTAAGTGGAGATTTTCATGGCGAATTTTAAGGGGAGTTACGACTGCTCTGTTATTCAAATATTTGAATATCATGATTCTAAAGGCGACTTTTGTGGATCTGAATTTAAAAGGAGAACACTCATCTTTATTCTTTATATAACTGTATTATTTTATATTACAGATATAGAGACAAATAATCTAAAAGAAGAAAAATATATATCAATCTCTTGATTTTTTCACTTCTACAGATTACAAAGACAATCGAGACTTACAGATAATCTGTTACGAAAAGCGACAATGCTCTATTTTCTGAAGAATAAGAAACATGATTAAAGATTCACCGATTCTACATAAAATATATTTTTTTAATTGACTATTATTAAATTTTCGAATTATATTTCATGATCCACTACAACCAGATCAACTCAGAACCCTTTTACCTGAATATGATTCTTTCTGAAGACGATGATCCATCGAATGTCAATTGTGTGTTGTTGCAATTGTGGAGAATAGTTGGAAAGTATTTTAAATAACACATACTCTTTTACATTGAGTGACTAAATTCTTGTACTATTCTATGTGTTCGGTTCTATGTATGAACCAGAGGGATCTTTTTTGTTTTAATGTTGTGATGGAGTCAACTGACTACACTCAGTTGCGGAATGGTCTATTGATAAGAGGACCAGATAGTGAAAATCTCCAAGCTTGTTGAGTAGATAATTTGTGGAGTGTACTAGGGGCCTTCTATTACCCAAACCACTATACATTGTGTGTCATTTGTTATTTATTTTCCTCTACTTAATCATTCTGATAAAGTTAAAAGGACTGATTATAATCTTGTGAAGAAATTTTAATACACACAATTCACCCCACTCTTGTGTATATTCAGTATAACCCTATCCAACAATTGGCATCAGAGGGAGGTTGTTTTGATAAATCTATAACAATATGAACGTTTTTGGATTATACAAAGCCAATGGATAAAACACTAGAGGGTATAACAATGTTTTGAGCTCCCTACATCAATGGTGAAAATTATGGATGATGGAAATCAAGGTTGATCAATTATTTAAAGAACCATGGTTACAAAGTCTACTTGAAAATTCTAACTCCCTATGTGATTCCATAGAAACCCGAAACATAGAGTGCTGATACAGAACCAGAGTATGACATAAACATGAAAGTTATTAATGCTATCATCTGTGGTATTGGACCAGATGAATTCAACAGTGTATCTCAGTGCCCAATGGCTTATTAAATGTGGAATACGATTACAGTTTCTTATGATGGAACTGACAATGTCAGACAAATGAGTTATTCCACTACTAAATTGAAATTCGACACATTCAGAATGTTTTAAGGATAAAGCATCACCCAAATGAAAGGAAGGTTTATAGAAATTGTTAATAACATAATTTCCTTGGGAGATTCTATGAAACAACCAGATTAGGACATGAATGTTCCAAGAGCACTACCACCAAGATGGAATGGAATTTCAACTGCCATTATGAAATCATCACCAGTCAAAAATATTACAATGATAGAGTTAATTGGAACTCTTATGATGTATGAAGCTGAATGGAAGGTGAAGTAAATGAGTATAAATTATTGATCCAGATAAAATACTACCTTGCAAGTAACATCACAAAGGAAGAATAGAAAAATGAAGAATGAAATCAAAGTGAAATAAGAATATTCTGATTCATCAAATTCAGATTTGGAACTGGCTCAGCTAGCTATAAAGTTCAGTAAATTCTACAGAAAGAAGATAGGATTCAGAAAATCCTTCAAAAGGGGTGAAAAAGAACCAAAGGAAGTCAGATGCTATGAATGAAAAAAGATGGGTCACATCAGACCTGACTGTCCTCAATTAAAAGAAGACAAGAAAAAGAAATTCTTCAATAGAATTGACTATGATAAGAAAGAAAATAAGGTAATGAAAGCTACATGGAGTGTTACTGAAGACTCCAGTATCTCATCAATGTCTTACTCGGAAAAAGAAGAATGAAATCTAAAATAAAACATGTTTTTTATGGACGAAGCTGCTGAGGTAAAATCCTATTACTTATCTAATTCGTATTTTAGTTACAGTTGTTCAAATAAGAAACTCACAGCCTACTATAATATTCTAGAAGGGAAATATTATTCCTAATTTAAGAAGCATAAATCTTTGAAAAATATTCATACTTCTATTTTAGGAGAAAGTGAATCTCTACTAAAACAACATCAATAGTTAATTGAAAAATATTACCCATCAAACAGAAACTGTAAAAATAATGAAACTAAAATAAAAACACTGAAAACAAAAGTAGAAACATACAAAATTGAAACTCTTATTTTTTAAAAAGGAGAAAATACACAAAATGAAATACTTATAATGAATGTGATTAAAAAAGAACGATATAGAATAGGCAGTAATGGTGAAAAACCTAAGCTATATAAATATTACATTGATCCAAGTACTAGAAAAGTAATATATAATTATTGTGGAACAAGAGGCCACATATCTAAAAATTGTTATTTATGGAAACCATAAATAAGTGGGATTTAGAAAACCTTGGTTGAAAGTTTTTTATATGATTCTGTTGATTATAGAAAAACAAAGCAAGTCTAGATTCCCAGATCTCTGCTAACTAACACTACTGGACCCAACGGAATATGGGTACCAAAACAAATCCTTGTTTAAATTCCATTATAGAAAGAAGGTCATAGAATCCAAATAGAAATATTGTATATGGATAGTGGATTCTCCTAGAATATGAGTGAAAACTCATCAAATTTTAGAACTCTAACTCAAAAGGATGGTGGTATAGTCACATTTGGTGACAACGCCAAATGTAAGATTATTTGAATTGGAACAGTTGGAGATCCAGAAGCAAACTCGGTCAATAAAGTAATTTATGTAAAGGATTGAAACATAACCTAATAAGTATCTATTAACTCTGTGATAATGGTTATTTTTATGATTTTTCTAATAAATTTTGTTCTATTATTAAAGATAAATTTCTTCAATTTAGAGCTTCCAGAACTAATAATGTTTACACCCTGAACTAATATTCCCTGTGTAAATAGAAATTAAAATGCTTAACTACTAAGATAAATTAATCTTGGATCTGGCATATAAGACTTAGATATTTCAATATATATGCTTTACAAAAGTTATCTAAGAAACAATTAGTTTCTGATTTTCCTATTCTCAAATTAGAAAGTGGCATATTCTGTGATACATGTCAACTTGGAAAGCAGCACAAATTATCCTTCAAATCTGTTAACAAAATTACTACATCCAAACCTCTAGAACTTATCCATATAGATCTATTTGGAACTTCAAGGGTAGAAATAGTGGATATAAAATTATATGTGTATGTTTTAGTTGATGAATATTCTAGCTTTACTTGGATTTATTTTCTAAAATATAAAAATGAAGCTTGTACTTTATTTGAACATTTTTTCTAACCTATTCAAATTGATAAATATTCTAAAATAATTTCATTAAGAAGTGATCATGGTAGATAATTTGAGAATCTGGAATTTAATTCCTTCTGATCAAATATGGGTATTAAACACACATTCTCGACACCAAGAACAACTCAAAAAATGGAATTTTTGAAAGAAGAAAGAGGACTATTCAAAAAATGGCTAAGACTATGCTAAATGAATACAATGTTCCTATCTATTTTTGGGCAGAATATATAAGCACAGCCTGCTATATAATGAATAGAGTTTTAATAAGACATTTTTTTAAATAGACACCCTATGTACTCTGGAATAATAGAAAACCTATAGTAAATTACTTTAAGGATTTTGGATGCAAGGTTTACGCCTTAAACACCAAATACAATCTTGGTAAGTTTGATCCAAAATATGATGAAGGAATTTTCTTAGGATATTCTCATACTTCCAAATCTTGTAGAGTTTTTTATAAAAAATCAAGGATTTTTGAAGAATCAGTTCATGTGAAATTTGATGAATCTGATCCCTTTGAGAAAAGGAAAGACTAAATTAATGAATCTGACTCTAACGATAACATGCGACTTGAGAACTTATAAGATGATTTTGAAAAAGATTTAAATGAAATTTAGTTCAGTTTAGAAAAACATGACATTGAAGAACCTAACAGTTTACTACCTAGACACTCTAGAACCCTAAAGAACCACCCTTTATAAAATGTTATAGGATACCTAGACACTGGAATATAAACCAAAAGAAATGTAGGAAATCTTGTTGAATTATCTTCCTTTCTATCCCAATTATAACCTAATACATTAGATGAAGCCTTATTTGTTGAAAGATAGATGATAGAAATGAAAGAATAACTAAACCAATTCAAGAGAAAAGCCGTTTGGAATTTAGTTAAAAGTCCTCATAACTATCCAGTTATAGGAACCAAATGGGTATTTAGAAATAAACAAGATGATCAAGGAATAATAACTAGAAATAAAGAAAGACTAGTAGCTAAAGGTTATAATCAAGAAGAAGGTATATATTATGATGATACCTTTGAACATGTAGATAGATTAGAATCAATTAGGATCCTTTTAGCCTATGCATCTCATACGAACTTTAAATTATTTAAGATGGATGTTAAGTCTCCCTTTTTAAATGCTTTCTTATTGGATGAAGTTTATGTTTAGCAACCTCCTGGTTTTGAAAATTCAAAAAAACCAGATTCTGTTTTTAAACTTACTAAATCTTTTTATGGCCTTAAAAAAGCACCTAGAGCTTGGTATGAAAGATTATGTTCTTTTCTTTTAAAAAATTATTTTACTGTTGGGATGGAAGATCTAAATTTGCTTAAGAAAACTATCAACTCTAATATTTTATTGGTTCAAATTTATGTTTATGATGTAATTTTTGGTTTTCCATCAGTTCTGTTTTAAACTTTTGTCGTGGAAGATTTTAATTTTAAAATAATGTAATAATTACTATGTGTGTGATGACACGGGAATCAATGATATCCGAAACCATTTCCTATTCCAAAACCGTTCCTTTTATCAAAACCCTTCGAAACCCCGAGAATATCTACCGCTCTTCTCTACCTGCACCTAAACCTTAAGAAACCCTAGATTTTTGAACCTTCAAAAATCTGTGAAATAAATGGCCAAAACCAAAAGAACAAATGAGCCCGAAACCCACAACACCAAGCGGAAACGCTCGACATGATGAAAGATTTTTCAAGGAAAAGTGGTCGATCTGGATTGGTTGTACCAGATGGATCTGATGTAGAGGCAAGTCCTCGCATTTCAGAAACTCAAGAAAACCTTCAATTGGTATTATACTGAATTTCTATATGAGGTAAAACTTTTTCTCTTTTTAAATCAGTTCATTTCAGTCTGGGAGAAGATGAAGATTCTATATTAGATAAGATCAAGGACATAGATTTTTTTATCCCGTCTATGAAGATAGCCCAAATTCTTCACTGCCCTCGTGAATGAGTTTTCTATTTTGATTTAAAGAATATTGGTGATAATTTCCATAATTAGGAGGAAATTATTTCATTTTTTTGTCTCTAAAAATATAAGGAAGATGATAGTAAAAGATCTAGATCTTGACAAAAAGATTTTTGTTAAATTTGTGCAACTTGTTATTTCACCCAGAGTCTCTTCGGAGACATCCGATAAAATTCGAATGATATAGAGAAGATTATCATGGGATGGTATTACACCCATAATGTTAGAGATGGAGAAAATATTTTACCCTAATATGTACATAATGTTTCTGTAAATGAGTGAAATAAAGTTAAATTTTCCAAGATTTATGGTCAGATATATCAACTAATGCTACCAACCAGAAGCAAGGATGAACTTATATCCCTTTGAACGTTCATTTCAATGATCTTATTTAAGACAGATATGATAAGGTAGCTAGATTCCCAAGTGAAATGTCACCATAGAAACATTTTCAATGATAGAATACTGAGGAATAGTGGTTTGTTTTGGAGAAAAATTTAAGGAAAACTCATGCCTGTTAGAGAAGAAGAAGAACAAGAGAGTGCTCAAGAGCTACCTGAAAAATCATAGGAAGGAGTAGCTGAATATTGAACTAGTGGAGTATCAAGTAGGATATGGTTTGAGGCAGTTGATACACCTGAAGATGAGGAAATTAAAGAAGTACTTCGAAAGAGAAGGCAAAGAGTATCTCAAGCTGATAAAGATCATGTTCAAGAAAATTTTGGAACAACTAAACCTCTTCTAAGAAACCACTTTATTAGAGAATCAACAGTATAGTAAATTGAACAACCAACAGTTTCTCAGGTTGAGGTAACTCCTCAAGTATAAAAATAAATTGTGTATCCAACTGTTGAAAATCCTGGAGATGTTGAAGTGGCTAGATCTGAAAATTTACAGCCCACTAAAATTGTTCAAGAAGGATTAGCTCACGAGGAACCTATATTAGAGGAACCTATATTAGAAGAACCTATATTAGAGGAACCTGTCTTGGAGGAAATCAATGAAGCTGATTCTTAGCATGAGTAAGAACCTAATACAGTAGAGAACCCTTCTGAAATTCACACTGAAATTATAGGTGGGTATTTTTCTACGGATGGGTCAGAAAAGGAATCGAAGGATGAATCAGTGGAGAATCAAGTATAGAGGAACAGTGAAGAGAAGTCAGATGTTGACTCCCTACCTCTAGCTCTGATAAATCTAGTGGATGCTCATACTACGAATCAAGCACAAGGTGCCTCTGATTGTCATAATGATCATGTGGATAATTTTATCCAAAAATTTAATAATGTTCAAGATGATAATTATTCTTTAAGAAGAGCATTAGAAAAGGAGAATATGAAATTTCAAATACTAAAATCTAGTTCTGTTTCTATGTAAGAAGTTGAAAATTTCAAGAAGAAAATGTTGGCTGATGTTTCAAATCTCAAATATGAAATGGTGATGAAGTCAAATTTACTAGAGTTTAAATCTTTAATGGAGCGACAATTCACAGCTGTCATAAATAGTGAATTGAGTACATTAGGTACTTCACCTAATCTGATCAGAATATTTTTGGACATTATAGTAGCTATGAGCAATATGAATGACAGACTGCAAGACCTTCAATGTAATAGTGCTTCTTTATCTGTGTTGTTGGACAATTAGAAGTTTTTAATTGACTAGTTAACTTCGAATGAACCTGGAATTCGAGTTTTGGTGAATCATTTCACTGATAATTTTACTCATTTTTATGGAAAAGGAAGAGAGGTTACATGAGTTTTTCAAATTCAATTTGACTGAATACATTCATCTGACTTAGTAATTAAGAGATCTCACAATCTAGTTAGGCGATGGAATGATTAAAAGTTTGATACTACTGATCTTAGAGCTCAAATAAATCATTCAGAGGCGCTGAAACTTGTTTTACAAAGCTTTATAGCCCAATCTTGATTCTCAACATCCTTACTGTACTTGTAATTATAATTTCAATAACATATATTTGAATCACATGTTTATGTGTCATTACTTTGTTTTACTGTACCGTCTATTTTAGAATGCAAGTAATCTAGACTCAAATATTGATAACTAGTTTATCATAGCATTTAATTAAGTTCACTACTTCATTAAAATGTGCTATATTAATTATTCTATCATTATTTTTGATTTCACAAAAAGCGGGAGAAATATGGATAAAACAGAACATATTTATTTTGGGAGAAAATTTTGGATAAACTCAAAATTCATTATTTATAAATGAGGAGATATTATTATTACTTTGTAAAGAGGGATAAATTGTAAAAATTAGGAAATAATTTTTAAAATAAAATATTGTTTTTATCTTTTCAAAATTTTAATTTACATGAAATTAATTTTATAAGATAATTTTATTGGTTATTTCATGGGTTTCGTGATCATCAAAAAGGGGAAAATTGTTGAGCAAGTGTTATTTTCAACAATACTCTATCTTTTTATGATGATTTTTATGTTCACAAATACCCTTATTTGTTATTCTAATGATTTTACTTTTATTATATTTCAGGCAATTAATATTGTTTATTTCTATATTTTGAAATAATATTAAAGTGTTTTAATCCACGTGGAATATTTTAAAACGTGTTTGAAAATCTCTTTAGCGTGTTCTGGAAACACTATTCATACTCAACATGTTCGGAAATCACTTTATCGTGTTCTAGAAACACTGTTCATACCCTATGTTGAGGAGCATAGAGTAAGGATGAGAACTATCGCTTATGTTATCAATAATGTATGGTTAAGAAAAGTATGGAAGAAGAACCCTATGTTTGGTAGGAACCTTATGTTTGGAATATCATAAAAGCAAGAAAGAAGTATCCTACGTAAGTATGAAAAGTCATGTTTGTTTCTCAAAAGTATGGTTCATCAGCCTTACTTTTGTAAACAACCTTACGTTGGATCATTTACATTTCATTTAGAAGCTGATAAATGTATGGATTATATATCGTATGTTTGAAAGTTGAAGAGAAAATTATTTGTGATCAACCTTAAGTTTGTGACCAACCTTACATTTGTGATCAACCTTACATCTGTGTTGTTCAACCCTACGTTTGGCATTAGAGATTTAAATTACGACATTATTAAAGCAACGATATTTAAGCGGATTATCTGGCTAATTTCAAGCCAGATTAAAAGCCTGAATCTAAAGCCCATCATTGAATGATTCAAAGATGTTTATTTATTAAAAGATCGATTTAAGTGGAGATTTTCGTGGATAATTTTAAGGGTAGTTATGATTTCTCTATTAATAAAATATTTGAATATCGCTATTCTAAAGGTGACTTTTTGGATCTGAATTTAAAAGAAGAACACTCGTCTTTATTCATTAAATACATGTATTATTTTGTATTACAAATATAGAGACGAATCATCAAAAAGGAGAAAAACATATATCGAGCTCTTGAGTTTTTCACGGCTACAATTTACAGAGACAATCAAGACTTACAGATCTTCGGTTATGAAGAGAGATAAAGCTCTATTTTCTGAAGAAGAAGAAACACGATTGAAATTCTCCGATTCTACATCAAATATCTTTAGTGAATCGACTGTTGTTAATGTTGAAAATTATATTTCAAGATCTACTGAAAGTGGATCCACTCAGAACTCTTTTACCTGAAGATCATTCTTTCTGAACATGATGATCCATAGACTGTCAATTGTGTGCTATTGAAATTGTGAAGAACAATTAGAAAGTATTTCAAAGAACAAATACTCTTCTAATTTGAGTGACCGACTTCTCGTACTGAGATATGTTTTCAGTTCTGTGTATGAACCAGAAGGCTCTATTTTTCCTTAAAGTTTTGAAGGTGCCAACTTCCTGCACTCAGTTGTGGAATAGTATGTTGATAAGAGGACTAGATAGTGAAAATCACCAAGCTTGTGGAGTAGAGCGTTGGTGGAGTGGAATATGGGCCTTCAATTCACCGAACCACTATACATCGTGTGTCCTTTGCAATTTATTTTCCGCTACATAATCATTTTGATAAAGTTAAAAGGAAAGATTACGATCTTACAAAGAAATTTTAATACACACAATTCACCCCCTCTTGTTTATATTTGTTATAACCCGATCCAACAAATACAAGGTCATGTAATCACTATATTTTGACATAGCATCAAGGATCTTGTAATTTCTTGAAAAAATAAAAGAAAATGTTTTTGATGATAGAAGTGAAGTGGGATTTCATGTTAGTGTATTTTCTACAGATTATTCTATACCATGTATTATAGGAATACCAACAAATATATTTGTACTATAACCCCATAATGAACCCATATTTCAAAAATAGTTGAGTTGTAAATCTATGGTATATCTAACATATCCTAAAATTTCCAAAACCTCTATTATATTTCATTAAAAACAACACAAATACTTTTCATTAATAAATATTCCATAAAATTCAGTTAGCAGGGACTTCACATCTAAGAGACCCAAAATATTATAATTACACCTCTAAGAATGACACATATCCCTATAAGCTATCTCCCACATATTATATTCAAAACATTCTTAGGAAAATCAAAATGATTATACTCATTATAAATAATATCGATACCACATGTATGATTAGAAGAGATTATAATAATCTTTATAAAATTCTTCCACTATCTTCTAATCCAATATGTTTCTAAGATATTTTTTTTAAATTTGAACTTTTTATTAGTGACACTCAAAACATTAAAAATGATAAACAATCGATCAAAATAATTACAATATTTTCCGCATGTCTTAATAAAAATAAATAATGTTATAAAAAAAGATAAAACTTATACATACCCACACACCTCCGTCCATGACAAAAAATGTTCTTGTCTGCCCCTCATATTTTTTATTACTAGATAATAAAATGAATCTGAAAAAATCATTTTCTCAACATCTATTTTAACCAAGTAAAACTCCAAACACCTTCTATCCTAGGATATTATAATTCAAAAATAAACATGACACTCTAAAACACATTGAAACCTTCATAGGAATTGACAGGTCATTCAAGATAGGAACAAAATCACAAATTCAATCAATAAAGATGAGAATAACATACATTAAAAGTAATTGAATTATAGTAGTGAGTGATCAGATGTAACAATAAACCAAAAATTGATAAATCATTCTTATCAATTCATGATCTAAAGAAAATTGACACATAATAAAATATATCACTGCTAAATTTTACTATAAGATCATGCAAATACATAACTAAAAAATTGATTATTTGATTAGTTATTTATTTTAATATCAACATATTAAGTAAAGTCAACCACTTAAAGATACGTCACAACATATATTACTTCTTATCACATAATATTCCTAAAATAAAAATAACTATAATTTACAAAGGGGAATTACTTAACCAAAATTACACTCATGAATTATCAACCATTAATTTCATTGTTTCTTTTAATTATCATCTTGTTAGAATCATTAAATCATTTTTCATATACACATTAAAACATAATGTGAAAACTTATATTCAACACATAAACAATAAGTGGCATGAAAAAAGTGGATTAGAAAAATATGTTCATTCTTCCTCATTATCCTTTACAAATCAAAATTTTATACATCCATTATACATTTATCATATTAACATTATTTTGATAATTTCACATGTAGAATCATAATTTATTGCAGCTTATTAAGAGTAATTCAAGTAAAAATACACATATGAGATCCAAAATGTTATTAGTAGTTTAATGAAATTTAAAATATATACAAATATTTTTCATAATATAAAAAAATCATGAAACAACACATTCATAATTATTAATGGAATCACATCAATGTTCTTAATGTATTATTCATTTTAATTCTTATTCCATTCCAAAAATGATATTAAATTTTTAATGGGAAATCACATAATTGAAGTACAATATGAATATATTTTAATTAACATAGTAATATAGCATAAAAATAATGAAATATATCAAAATTTGTGTCCATATAAAATTTAAAAATGAACTACATAAATTCAACATGAAAAAATTAAAATTTATGTGGATGATGAAATTGATATTAAACCCTTCCCAATAGACTAGCTTAAAAAACAATACATTAAACAAATATTTGAGACATTGATAGTAGTGATGATGTCAAGAAGGGAGTGGGTGAAGGCTTGTTGTGTCATTATGCTGAGGGAGTGGAAGATGAGGATGGGTGGTCCCCATAGGGATTCATTGTAATGATGGGTGGTTGGCTCAGGCTGAATAAAATGATGGTGGAGTGGTGAGGTGGAAAATAGAACGAAACAAAGGGGAAATAATAATTTGGTTTGGCCTAGGTATGCATGAGGGATGTGATCAACGACACTGATAAATGAGAGTGGAGGTGAAATAATAACATACCTTAGATTTGATACAGTTGATTCGTTTAAGAAAAGGTCAAGGGAGAGCGACTACAGAGCGGAACATCCATAAGATCTTGAACGGTGCAAGAGAAATTAGTTTAGTTAGGGTTCTATTGAAAAGATTGAGGAGGATTTTATGAGCGCTTCCAAAACAACACTGATAAAGAGGGGTTTTATCAGCACTAAAATAATAAATACTAATAAAATACCTCTTTATCAGTGTTTTTTCTATGATGATAAAGACCTATATATTTAATTTAAATAATACAATCAATATAAATAAAAATTTAAATGTATATAATTATTAATATATAATTAAATATAAATGTATAAAATTGTAAATATATTAAAAGAATTCTAAATATATATTTACAAATATAATTATAGATATATATTAAAAATAAAAATTATAAATACTTATATTTGTGAATATATTTATAAATTTTTGTATATAATTATAAATATATATATATATAATAAATAGATAAATATAAATATAAATATAAATATAGTAAATATATTCATTATTTAAACATATTTAGTGTAATGTTATAACTATTTAAATATAAAATTATATTTTTTTAACTATATAAATACTTTTATTAAATATAAATATTTATTTATTTATAATTATAAATAATTAAATTTATAAATATAGTAAATATACACTTATAAAAATATTTATTTATAAAAATAATTTTTTATAGATATTTTTTATCATTATTAATAAATATATAATTTAAAATGAATGCATGTTAAAAATGAGTGAAACTGAATAATTAAAAATGAGTAGACTTTAAAAATGTTAAAAAATGGATAGCTTTTATTAATTATACCAATTATTAGAAATTAATATCTGGATATATATTGAAATGGAGAAGAATACATATTGTAAATATTCAAACATAGTAAATAAATATGTATAAATAAATATTAGAAAAATAGTTAATTAAAAAAATAAAATAAAATAATAATAATAAACAATTAAAAATAACTAAAATATTATTAATAATAAATAAATAAAATTTACCTATTAAAAAATAATACATTAAATATATTATGTTACTAAATGAAATTCTAAAATGAATATTAAAATGTGAATATATTACATAAATATTAGGTGTGTGTGCTTTTATATAAGATTTCATTAATTGTGTAAATATTTGTGTGTGAGAAATTATTGTACATATATATACAAGTTTAAAATATGTTAAATTGAACAATGACATTTTATAATATGTAACTTCTATTAATGAAATTAATAATAATAATAATGAATAAAATTTAAAAAATGAATAATTGTTATTAATTATGTATATAATTTAAAAAAATTAAAAATGAATATTTATATATGTTACAATAGAAATGAATACATATTAATTATATAAATTACAACCATATTGAAAACATTAACTGTTAATGAACAAACGCGTATTAATAAAAATTAAAAAATGAATAAAATTACAAAATTATTGAATAATGAAAAATTGAAAAATGAATGAATTACAAAAATATTAAATATATTAATGATTAATTAAGTATAAAATATATCAAAAATAATGAAATTATCAAAGTTTTAAATGAAAAAATATTTAATTTATATAAATTATAATAAAAATAAGCACACACTTTACATTATCAATGAAGAAATTATATTAAATTAAAGAATCTTAAAAATGAGTGAAATTTAATTATATATATATATATATATAATTAAATAATTAATATACTGTTCATAATTAAAAAATGAATAATATTTCTATAAAAAGAAGAAATTTAATACATATGTAAATAAATAGTATTTTAATTATTTAATTACTATGTAAATTATTAAATTATTATATTAATTATTTAATGATTTTATTCATTTATATAAATATTAAATGGTATTTGTATTATTTAATCATATATATAAATAATATATTATTTATTAAAATATATACACATTAAATTTAAAAAATTAAATTATGAAAAATTTGGAGGTTGCATTGAAACAGATCGTGAAAACATGATCACAGTGAGATGAGGGTGGGCAAGGAGAGAGTGGACCATGATGAGCAGAGGGTGGGCATAGGCCTGTGCATGTAATAGCGAGCCTATTTAGGTGCATGGAGAGTATTTGTTGGAGCCTATCCCCACAACGGGCTTCTGGTATTCTGTTGCCATGAAATGATATAAAAAGAAGTGGTTAACCATATGCAAGTGTGATGTGGGACTCACATGCTAGTTTTATAAGATATTTAACTAGAACTAATAAAGACAACCACTATCAGTGCTACAAAATATGAGGATAAAGGTGTTATTTTATCAGAATTTTTTGGGACTGATAAATGAAACTTTTATCAGTGATTTTCGCTAGCACTGATAAAATATATAACTTAATCAACCTAAATATGTAGTAGTGGGTCACGTAAGATATGTTTGTCTAATGAATTTTGATCCATGAGTGTGATTAAACTATCTAATATTCAAGTAACGTGTAATCAAATCACAAATTCTAATGGTTGTGTGAGGTAAAATGTAAGAACCGAGTTATTCTTTGAGGTACAAATAATTTTATTTCCATTAAGTCTTAGTGTAAATGTTTAAATATGGACGAATGTGAATTACCTATGAGGTCATGGAAGTGTCGGGGGTGTATGGGGATTGTTTGGATCCTGACACATGAGCTTTGGGGGGGAAATGGCATGACACATGGTTAGTTAATACTATGCGGGGCAGCCCGCATGATTTAATAAACCATGAAAGTCTTGAACAAATTAAAGATATAGGATTACAAAAAAAGCATGGGCTTCGGGTCACATGATGTAATATCCCAACCTGACTCACTCTAGAACCGGTGGCTGGAACGGTCACCAGATAACCTCAAGCACGCCTCCCCATATGCCAGAGGCTGCCAACTAGCAGCGAGGGTATAAGGATAGTCTGTGGGGAGACTATACCCTATTATTAGAGTTGTACATAGGTACATAAGTGTAAATAACAGTAAATAGTTGGAGCAATAATACATATTTGACAAAATAGAAGAAGACAAATAGTACTCATTTTATAAATGTTTCCAACACCAATTATATAGCAGATGCATGCATGACATGATAATGATAGAAAAATGGAAAACAGTTAAAAAATTGCATTTTTACATTCCAATATATAAATAAATAAATAATGACTCAAAGCTCCGACGGTGGTCTCCTCAACCATCCCAAGCATCTGCTCGGTCCTCTGCTCCTATCTCCCAAGTAAATGCAAACAACAAAATCCTACTACCAAATAGAATCTACTCGGGTACCACAGTGAATTGGTGGCCTGAGTATGGTGTGAGATATAAATTTAAATAGGTTGGGACCACGTGGGTCTACCCCAAATCAAGACATTAAATAAATAATTTAAATGGTGTGAAGACATGCATAAATAAAATAAGCAGTACAAAGTAACTATATACCAAAGTACTTTCTTCAGCCTTAAGCTGGTGTCTGAACCTGTACTGTACATTTTTCATGCATAAAAAATTGTCATCACACATTCATTTCCATTAATCAATTATTTAAACGTAATTAAATTATATAAGTATCAAGATCGACCTAAAACCAATATCCACTATATAAGTATCTCACAACAGATGTCTCTAAATACCATATAAGCAATTAAAGTAAAGACCAAATTCCAAGCTTGTTCTTTTGTTTGGATAACTTGTCATAAGATATTCAATTTAATCTTTCAAATACTATGTATGAGACTATCCAAAAAAATAGTGATTTTCCCCTGGGTCCGTCCACTGAATAGTGATTCACCCAATTCATTAACAAATATGAAACCTTTACTATATTCAATTCACAAACCCTTACATCAAATCGTCTTTCATAAACCATTTAATTAAATAATGTATGACCAATTGGAACCACAGTCCAATGTCAATAAATGTGTGTAGAACATCATGTCTATCACCCTCATGAGTATTTGGAGCACCACCCCTTTTCTCACAACCCCATGGGTATTTAGAGCATCACTCCCTATCCCAAAAATGATTATTTTCATGCAAGAAGTGTGTAGAAGGCCATGTCTTTTTCCCCGAGAGTACTTGGTGCATCAGTCCCTATCTCCCAACCCATTTTTCAATGATACATAAATACTTATCATTGGGGCAGAACTCCAAGCCTAACACCAAAAAAACCATCCATTAATTAATTCATAAATTAATTAATAAATTTATTTAATTAATTCAACAACTAATTAAAAAAATCCTCTCAAGTAATTATACAATTAATTAACCATTCAACATCTCAATAGTTTATAACTAATTAATAATTAATTATTCTTAACCACAAGCAAGTAAACTAAATAAATGACTTGACATTTATTTATCACAATTCCTTAACTGAAAACATGATAATTAATTCCACATAGTATCACTCCAATTCCAAAATTTCTTAATCAAACCCACCATTAAAAAATATAAATCAACATCATGGTACAAAAACATGAGCATTAACAATTCATCATTTAAATTAATGCATTACAATTAATTAGTTAAATACTTAATTAATTTATTCATACCCTTTATTCAACTCCATAATTGAATAAACTTTCACGTCATTAACATGTAGAAATTAATACATAATTAATTATCTTGATTTAGCCGAAAAAACATATGGAAATTAATCCCTGAATAAATTATCTCACTCAGCTAAATCAATATATTATAATTAATCCTTCGATTAATTTTTTATACAAAGTCTCAAAGAAAATAATTAATATTCAAAATTAATTATCTTTTCTTACCCAAAATAAAACATCATTTAGTTATTTAATTGTGTTACTTTATAAAATTCAGCAATAAAATCTTAAAACCAATACATAATCATGTCCTCATTTATCTCACGTGAGCGAAATCCATTAATAACTTTCAAAGTCATGCATCAACACATCACATGTCACATTTAGAAATTTAATCAAACTTACTAAATTCACATTCTAAAATCAGTCAATATAAATAATTCACTTCATAATTTAAATACAAAAAAAGTGCAACAAGCATTTTATTATTTCATTTATTAAAGTTGAGGACTTGAAAGGGGGCCCTACCTAGGGGTGGAACCAGTTCAATATTCAGCGACTTAACATATAATGACAGCAAATATTCAATTGGTCCATAACCACACACACATTCCTTTATGTGTATATATATATATATATATTTATATATACACATGTGTGCGCCCTGTACTTTGATGAAAAACCACTGCAACATAACATTGAATCAAGAAAATGCAACGAAAAGACTCAAAACACCTCAAATTATTTACCAGAGACTCACATAATTTGTGAGACTCTAAATTAGATGGTGAAAAAAACAGAGGAAATGTATATCCTTGCCCAAAGAAATGGAGACATGAAAAATCGGGTCCATCAACCTCACCCTAGGAGGAGGATACCAGATTATGGACCAATGGGTCCGGAGTGAAAATTCACATAGCCTAAAAGTAGAGGAACACAACAATCAGATTAAACCTTAACCTTAGGGTTTCAGCCAAGAAAACAAGGTGATAAAGAGGAGTCAAATAGATGATACGAATCACCTGTTATATGCAGACTGACTCATCTTGACAATGTGGACAAGATTCCTAAAGAGTTTGTAAGGATGAATTGTGTGTAAAGTGGAGTCCGGGATAGGGGTGGCGCACCAAAGAGGGGGTCACGCTTCTATAGGTGTGATGCCCGAGTGTCATGCTCTTCAGTAGGTCATTCAGTCGAGAGTAGGTCGCACAGTAGGTGGTGCACCACAGGGAGGATCGTCTATGGAGGGGTGTTACAGGTGGTCTGAAGGAGGAGGGCTATGCCATTGAGGAATCCTGCACCTCCTGTGCATCGCGCCTCAAAGAGGGTGCATGCTTCAGGGTGGGGGAAAGGGAGAAGTTTCTTACCTTTAATTTATTTTATAATCTATATCCTAAAACTTTAATAAAACCCAAAAATTAATTTCAATAACTAATAATAATAATAATAATAATATTCATACGATTATTATTATTGTAACAAATAAATTTTTTCCCATTAAATCTAAAACTCCATATTTAATTAAAAACGCATGATTTCAAATAAACTGAAAAATCCCACAATTAATTAAATTTGAATTTCCCTTTTAATTAATTTAGTAAATAACAATAATAATTACGTCCTTATTATTATTATAATTAAAAAAATCATTTTTTTAATTCCAACCAAAACTCCCAAATCCATTACTATTATTATTTATAAAATAATAACAACCATAATTAATAATAATTATAACACTCCTTAAACTATAATAATAATAATCTTGTTATTATGACTCAAACCTTTGGTATAAAAAAACCTCCATTTAATAATAATGATTCTTCAATAATTCTGATACTCCTTATTTAATTAAACGTTTCATTGAGATACCCAAAACAACATTACTTTCACATAAGTTATACACCCTATTAATCATGGTATTAAAATAATTTAACTTTAATCTTACACCCCATTAATCATTCAATTAAATCTTTAAACATCCAAATAATTTAAGACATCAAAATAATAATAATAAATACATTATTATTATTAACACCTTATTCTATTTAAAAACAAAACTCTCATTTAATATTATTAATCTAAAGTAAAGGAAATATTAAATTGGGTAAACTGCAAGGGTTGGACCACAACCGTGCACAGCCTTTGCAGATCCATTGAAGTAGAATTTTCTAAATTCGGTGCTCCTAAGACTCATTGGGACACCCGCAAAAATTATTAGGTAATTACACAAGTCCAAAAATAACACCTTTAAGTGTTTCAAAACCTAGCATAATGTTCTGAAGCTCTATTTAAAAATAAACCCATTGATAAATAGAAAAAAATTGAAAACCAATGTAATTTAAAATGAGTTCAAAAACACCGGACTTTACAATCTACCCACCTTAAAAACTTTATATCCTCGAAAATCCATCGGGAACCCCTACTAAAACAACTGACCTACCAAGGTCATTTAATCTCGTTAGAACTGATGTGTTTTGTTCCTAATTCCAAACACACCTTTAACCCATCACAAGCCTAAGGACAAAGCTATTAAAACAAGAGGCAAAGCTCACTTTATACCTTCAACATCGAAACCGAGCTTAAATCTTAGGCCATTACAGGGACCTCATCAATGAAAATGGTTGAATCATGATCAACTAACAAAATAGGTCGCACATGCTTTCCTCGAAAGATGCCGCGGAACCAAAACCCACATTCTATCTTTATCCACTGACTTGCCTTTAAAACTATTCCAAAACCATTTTCATGTATAATGAAGTCCTTACCCGACCTATGGTGAAATATACAAGTCAATCCATCATAAGGATATTTAAAAAAACCATTCCCCGACATGAATAATTGAGTAGCCCAAAAAACCACGCATCCCACGTACTACTCAGATAATAAATTCTCATCATGCCCAACAACATTTAAATTGTAGCGTGGCGTAAGACCAAGGCTATATTAGTGTCTCCATGATGAGTTCAATATAGAGGGACATGCTCCTCGTATTCAGAAGAGTGCACTAAGAGAAAACCAAGGACATTAAGAAGATCAGTTGAACTACTGCGAGATGAATCTATTCTAGAAGCTCGATATATCAGGTCGCCAGGTTTACCAAAAATGATGCGACACTACCCAACATAGGATTTTATAGGAAATCACAGTAAAAGATTATCCGCTCAGCAGTGCAATATTTTAGAACACATTAATTCATACATGTGGCATTCCTCGAACCACGATTACCACATCAAACATTGATCATAAAATCCATAACATTAACCTATCGGCGTGCTATAACAGCTGAGTCCCAAGTAGTCCTCCCGAGCAGTGGGACGAAATTACTTTAACAGCCTAGAACAATCTAATACCACAGGTTATCCCCTTACGAAACATAAACTTCGACCCTCTCTACTGGTCACAAAAAACCGAAATCACAAGATTCAAAATCCCTTTTTTCATTTTATCCATTTTAAATAATTCATTTCAAACTTTCAAAATTTGAATGAATTTCAACAAACAAACATGTAATTTTTCATAACAATTCACTTGGTTTTCAAAACAATGCCCTATGAAAAACAAAATAGGCAAGCTATCACAAACATCCACTTTAATCATTTAACATTCAATGTTATTCAAATTTAAACATTAAAATTACCATCTAAATTCCTTTTACCAAGAAGGCGACCTCCGAGGGTCCCGTTTATTCAATCTGAGTTCTTCAAAAAGTAAATCAACAATAGTTCATTTCAATCAAAACTCAAAAGTTTTACATTTATAACCATTTTGAAAAATACTATGTTTATATAAGGTTCGAACACATGGGTGTCCATGAACCAATCAATAAGGTGCCCATATGCCTTATTACTGGAATTTGGCTCCAATTCATCACATCAACATTCATTTAAAATTTTAACTTTAGAATCCTTTTCACATATCCAAACATATATAGCATGTTGACATAATAAGTAACACAACAACAAGATATAACATAGAAGCATGTCACAACTAAAAAACATGGTAATAAATGAGAAAATATGGAACATAATCACTCAAGAATGATATATATATCACAGAAACTTTCTATCTACATAGGCATGCTAAAAAAGATCAAAACATGGCATTTCACCCAAGGAACCCAATCCAAATTAGCAGGCATCATACTAATGCAACTACATGAAATGTTATATTCATGAAATATGAATCTCTAAGTTCCTAAGAAGATGCATGTATGAAAATTACTTTCCATATCAGGAAACGAAAATTATTTTTGTAAAATCCTCAAAATCAATAAATAGCAGAAAATACACCAGCCCCTCAAGGTGAAATCATATCATCTGTAAACTCTAAATGTACAAACATCAATTCCCATCCTTGGCCACTTGATCATTTCCCATACATGGGGTGATTAGTCCCAAGCACGACTGTTAACCCAAGCACCGACACTTTCCTAGTCTGTTGTCTATCAACACAAAACAGAAAGAAAAAAGGAAAAAAACCCTGTGATACCACTTTATAACATCCCGACCCAGCTCACCCCTGAACCAGTGGATGGACCAGTCGCCACATGACATCAAGCGTGTCTCCCCATAAGCTATAGGCTACCAACTACCAGTGAGGGTCTATGGATAGTCTGTGGGGAGACTATATCCTCTTATCAGAGCTATACAGTGGTACATCAGAGTAAATAACAATCAAGAGCGGCAGCAGTAATACATATTTGAGAAAATAGTAGAATAAAAATAGTAATCATTTTATAAAGGTGGAAAACACCAGTTATACAGTAGATGCATGGATGACATGATAATGATACAAAAAATGGAAAACTGTGAACAAAAAACAACATCTTTACATTCCAATATAGAAATAAATAAACAATGATGCAAAGCCCAGAGGGTGGTCTCCTCGAGCATCTCGAGATTCCACTCGGTCCTTTACTCATATCTCACATGTAAACGCAAATAGGAAAATCTTGAAACCAAATAGAATCTACTTGGGTACCCTAGTGCAATAGTGGCCCGAGCAGGGTGTGAGATATAAATCTCAATAGGCCAGGACCACTGGTGTCTACACCAAATAAAGACATTAAATAAATAATTTTAATAGTGTAAAAACATGCATAAATAAAGTGACAAATAAAAATTAACTATATACCAAAGTACCTACTTCAGCTCTAAATCAGTGTATGAACCTGTATTGTACATTTTTCATGTATAAAAAACAGTCATCACACATTCTTTTCCATTTATAAATTATTCAAACATCTTTAAATTATATAATTCTCAAGATCCTACATAATCTCAACATACCCTTATTAGTCACTCAAAATAGATGTCTCTAAATACCATCTAAGCAATCAAAGTAAAGACCAAATTCCAATATTGTTCTTTGGATTGGATAAGACATGAGAAGATATTAAATTTAATCCTTCAAATACTATGTTTGAGCCCGTACACAAAAAATAGTGATTTTATCATGGTTCCTTCCACTGAACAGTGACTCACCCAATTCATTAACAAATCCAAACCATTTTCCACATTTAATTCACAAATCTTTACATCACATCGTCTTTCATTAAACATTTAATTCAATCATGTACGACCAATTCGACCCACTATCAAATGTCAATTAATGGGTTTAGAACATAATTTCTAGCACCCTCATGATTATCTGGAGCATCAGTCCATGTCTCACAACCCATGGGTATTTTTAGCATTAGTTCATGTCCCATAAATAATATTTTCATGCAAGATGGGTGTAGAATGCCATGTCTTGCACCCCGTGAGTATTTGGAGCATCAATCCCTGTCTCACAACCCGTTTATCAAACATACATAAATATTTATCATTGGTGTAGAACGCCATGTCTAACACCCCAAAACCATCAGCTAATTAATTCATAAATTAATTAATCAAATTCTTTAATTAATTCAACAACAAATTTACCACATAAAACTCCCGTCAAATAATTTTACAATTAATTAACCATTAAAAATCTCAATAGTTTAGAATTAATTAACAATTAATTTTTCTTAACTACAAGAAAGTAAAATAAATAAATCATTCGATATTTAAATATACAAATTCCTTAACTAAAAACATGATAATTAATTATCCAAAATATCACTGCAAAATCACGTCATTTAATCCATCATTAAAATATATCTATTTATCCAAAAAAATGTATAATAATTAATTGTCGGATAAATTATCTGATTCTGATTCCAACAATTCTTAATCAAACCCACCATTAAAAATCATAAATCAACTCATGGTACATAACTTTGAGCATTAACAAATAATTATTTAAATTAATGCATTCAAATTAATTAATCCAAAAATTAATTAGTATATTCATACCCTTTAATCAATTCAATAATTGAATAACCTTTCACATCATTAAAAGGTAGTAATTAATCCATCATTAATTATCTTGATTTATCCATAACAACATATCACAATTAATCCCAGAATAAATTATCTCACTCAGCTAAATCAATATATTATAATTAATCAATTGATTAATTTTTTATATACGGTCTCAAAGAACACAATTAATATAAAAAATTAATTATCTTATCTTAGCCAAAATAAAAATCATATAATTATTTAATTGTCTCACTTTATCAAATTCAGCGATACAAGATTAAAACCATGACAGAGTCATGTCCTCATTTATCTCACCCGGGAAGCATCATTTAATAATGTTGTGCATCAACACATCACATGTAACATTTTACAATTTAATCAAACATACTAAATTAATATTTTAAAATCATTCAATATAATTATTTCACTGCATAATATAAATTACAACAAAAGTGCAGAAAGTATTTTTTTATTATATTTATTAATGTTTAGGACTTGAAAGGGGACCCTGCCTTAGGGTGGAACCAATTCAATATTCAGTGGATTGACATAGAACAACAACAAATCGACAATTGGTCTGCAACTGTACGCTCACGCCTTTATGTATATAAATATACATATATATATACACATGTGCATGCCCTTTACATTAATCAAAACCCACTACACCATAACTTAGAATAAAAAAACGCAATAAAAAGAATCAACACACCTCAAATAAAGTACCATGGACTCACATAATTTGTCAGAATATAAATTAGATGGTGAAAAAAATAGCAAAAATGTATATCCTTACCCGAAGTAATGATGACAAGGAAAATTGAGTCCATCCATCTCACCATAAGCAGAGGATGGTAGATTATGGACCAATGGGTCTGGAGTCTACGTTTACATACCATAAAAGCAGAGGAACACAACAATCAGATTAAACCCGAACCTTAGGGTTTCAACCAAAAAAATGGAGAGGGAGAGGAGTCAAATGGCCTATGTGAATCAGGAGTTATACACAGACAGACTCACATTGACGAGGCAGACAAGATTCGTGAAGATTATGGAAGGAATCGTCACGTGCAAAGTGGAGTCTGGGAGAGGGGGTGGCACACCTAAGAGGGGGTCACACTGCTACAGGGGTGCTGCTCGGGTGTCTTGTGCTCCAATAAGTGGTCCAGCTGGGAGTAGGTCACACTTCAGGTGGTGCACCATAGGGAGAATCGACCTTGTAGGGGTGTTGTATGTGGTACGGAGGAGGAGGGTTGTGCCATGGAGGAAGCCTACACCTCCTGTGCATCGCGCCTCATATAGGGTGTTAGCTTTAGTGGGGGGGGGGAGGGGAGAACGGTACTCAATTTAATTTATTTTCAAATATATAACTTAAAACTTTAATAAAACCCATAAATTAATTGTAATAATTAATAATAATGATTATTATTATTATTATAACAACAATAATAAGAGTCATACCATTATTATTATTTCCACAATTAAAAGTTTTTCTCATTAAATCTAAAACTCCCCATTTAATTAAAAATGCATGAATTCAAAAAAAAAATATTTCCCACAATTAATTAAATTCTAATTTTCCATGAATTTAATTATTTAACTCAATAATAATAATAATTACATCCTCATTATTATTATTATTATTAAAATCATTTTTTTCAATTCCATCCAAAACACCCAAATCCATTACTATTATTATTTATAAAATAAAAACAACCCAAATTAATAATAATTATAACAATCATTAAACCATAATAATAATAATCTTGTTATTATTACTCAAACTTTTGATATAACCAAAAACCTCTATTTAATAATAATTCTTCTTCAATAATTCTGAAACTCTGTATTTAATTAAATGTTTCTTTGAGATTCCTAAAAGCCATATTAATTTCATATAAGTGTTACACCCTATTAATCATGAAATTAAAATAATTTAACATAAATATTACACCCCATTAATCAAGCAATTAAATATTTTAACATCCAAATAATTTCAGAAACCTAAATAATAATAATAACAACATTATTATTAATAACACGTTATTCTATTTAAATACAAAACTATCATTTAATATTATTTAATTAAATTAAAGAAAATATTAAACTAGATATGCTTCACGGGTTGGACCGCAACCGTGTGTAGCCCATGTAGATCCATTAATGTTGGATTTTTTGAATTCGCTACTCCTAAGACACATCAGGACAACCACATAAATTGTTGTGTAATTACTCAAGTCCAAAAAACAACACCTATAGGTTTTCCAGAACTCCGAATAATGTGTCGAAGCTCAATTTAAAAATAAACACATCGATACATGGATTTTTATTGATAACCTTCATAATTTAATCCTGGTTAAAAAACATGGGAAATTACACATGAACGTCCAACCACTCAAGCCAGTTGTAGTGCAAATACATGACTGGGATCGGAAATTCAACCCATATGAAATTAGTAAGACCTCAGTTCAGGTATGGGTTAAAATCTATGGGTTAAACTAGGTTTTATGGCATCCAATAATTCTATAGGACATTGCATTAGCTATTGGAGTTCTAATTAAGATGGATCAAGTAACTGAAATAGCTCGATTTGGCCATTATGCTAGATGTCTTAATGAAATAGACCTATTCTCCACATTAGTAGATAAATTTTGTTTATCTACTGATGAAGAGGAGTAGGAACTTAGAGTGGAATTTGAGAACATACCAAAATTCTGCCCAGATTGTAAGGTCATTGGGTATGAGGTTAAAAACTGCAAGTGATCTGTTATTTTCAACCTTTTATCTCGACAAGGACATGATCATAAATCATGTTCCCACCTTGATTTGGAGAGGAAAACAATACAAAGAAATAAAGCTTGCACCTCTGGTTATGACAACCTTATTAATAGGCATCTTGCTGAGCCTGTTAATCAAGGGATGGTTGTTTATAACTCCAAGAATGATAATGAAAAGGTCTGTACACCCAGCCATAAATCATGGGTTGACATTTTGGAAGAATTTGTGGATCCTGCACCTGCTCTCCCTGTTACTACTACTGTCCATTCCTATGCTCATGTGGTTTCTCAAAGGAAGGAACCCATCCCCCTTCACTGTGTCAATATGATTTTGCTCATATTGACACTAGTAAGGAGGCTTCCTCCTTGGCTGGTGTGGCCCATGAAAGTCTCATAGCTCAAGCTTTACTTTCTGTGTCCTATAGTGATGCCTCTAGTGCATAGGTAAACATAAATCCGAAGGAAGATGGACAAGACAAATTGAAGGAGGTGAGTATAGTTAATCAACAAAACCAGCCTGCCTCTGTTTCTCATTTTTCTAAATCTATGAAAGTGAAGTGTGAGATTCCTGCTTCTTCTGACCATTCTATGATTGATGAAAAATCTGTTACACCTAGTTCTGAATAAGTAAGTATACTTCTCAGGGAGCCTTCTCCGGATCAGAATTCTTCTTCTAGTGTGCATGTAGTGTCAAAATCAAAGACAAAAAAACAGATTGATGGACTACAGACTAAAAATCTAGAAGTGGTGGACAAGGATGAAGGCTTTTGGGAACAATGAAGAACAAGAAGAAGAAGTAGTAGAAATGCTGAAGAGATAATGAAAAATGAAGAGGAGAAAGCTGTAAATATGGACCCTGATGAAGACGTGGATACATTACTCCAATAGGCCAGGGAGATTGAAGCTCAATATGGCCGGGGACAAGGTCATGGCCGCATCAAAATACAACTTTGGAATGAATTATGTGAAAAGGAGAGGGTAATTGGAGAAAATATTAGGAAAAAACTCGAGCCCCCAGGAAGGGGGCTTTGACAAATATGTTTTTCTGTTGATGTTCTGCCTATCTGTCTGAACCTTTTTGTATCAATAAACCGGTGCTTCATACCCCAACTATTCTAAAAATAGTAATCCCAGTGAGAAAACTATGCACTATTCCCCTTTCCAATAGATACCTCTACACTATTGGCGCCTGGTTTGTCAAAATATGTGTCTAAACCACGCGACCCCTTAATTTTGGAAAAATTTAATATATTTTAATTAAATTAAATTCTTTTAAACATAAAATTTATTCATTTTCTTATCGACCCTATAGACTTGTCCCCCCTTTGAAAATCCTTGGTGAATATTCCTAGAAATGAGGTACCATCTCTATCTGATCTCCAATTCAAGATCAGTTTGTCTCGTTGGATCCCTAATGGTAAGACCTCGATTTCTGTTTAGTTGTTCTAGTTTCTTCTAGATATCAGTTGTGAAATTTGGGTATAATATAATTTTCTATATTATTAAGTGATTCATCAATTATTCGATTTACTCCCAATTGGAGATGGATCAGGAGCTGATACTGAATGAGCTTTTAATCAAAAACCAACAATAGGTGTTCTCATGCCTTTTTCTTAAAGTTGATCTATTTAAATATGTCATTATTCCACACACCCAATTTATGTGCATCCCCATAAATTGAAATTGAATCATAGAATTGAAATTCATGGACTAAGTAATTAAATAATCTTGTTAATGGTTATTTATAGGTTAAGAACCTTGAAACTGGAACCACCCTTTTTGGCGAGTTGTTATTCAAATGGTCCATTTGATATATTTTTACTTGGATGCCTTAGGGTGTGACCGTTTACCCCTTCCTAGGGAAGTTAAATAATGATTTCAATTGATCAGTTGATTTATGAATTGAATTACAGATCAAATTGATGGATCGATTTATGAATTGAATTATGAACAAAATATCGAATTGATTTGTTTAACGGTATGGGATTGTTTTAGCCATGGAACTTATCCCATGCTATGTAAATATTTGAGATATCATGAAATACTCCTTTTATTGATTTTTCTACATGATATAAAGGATGTATATTCCATTAAAACTCTTTATTAAGCAAGAATTTCTATTTTATTTGATACGACCATGTGAGTAGTTAAAGGAAATACCTCTATGATATATCTTGTAATGAAATTTCAGGATTAAGCATGAATTTACCTTGTAGTTGATATACCCATGTGAGATAGATAAATACAATTCAATGTATTAGTTTTTTATGCATGTGATGATTTTTATAGTGAAAATATCTATGTGAGTAATTGAATGGAAAGCCTTCTAATTTTGGCCAACGCTTCAGTCACATTTGAGGGTAGTTTGAAATTTGATGCTCTTGGTTTTGACCTTGGCTTGATAAATAATGTTGATTAAAATTGTTTTATTACTCGGTTGATACATGGATTTATATTAGAATTCTATTCATGAACTCAATTGTATTGTACCTTGAAATTAAGTGAGTGATACTTTGACTCCCGAGTGGACTGCCTAGGACAGACTCATTGAGCCTTGACTTATATGTCATGTGATACATGGATATATAGGATAATTCCATGGATGGACTCAAAGGGCATTGAATATTTATTCCATGGGTGATACTCAAGCTCCCTTAGAGGATTTCCAAGGATGTACTCATTTGGTAGTGATGTTATACCACACCTAGAGAGATATCGAGTTCTTGAGTGGTTTGCTAGGGACGAGATTGTAGGGTGTTGGTTGATATTATACATGGAGAAATAATTGAATTCCAATATAGGAATTTCAAGTACAGGATCAGGTTCGAAATTGAATAACGAATTAAATGACTCTTATAACATGTTTACCAAGACAAACACAAGCTCGTATTTGGTCTTAACATACACTATTAGGATGTCCTATTTAGGCAGCCATGGTTATTTATGTTTATGGATAATGATGGGAATATTTCTAGGTTTTGATACATTATTTATTAACTGAAAAATTTGATTAAATAAAATGGGTGTCAAATGAAAACTTGTATCTACCAGATGTTTAATTTTAAGTATTTCTGAGCATATTGATTTTCTTATTGCACACAGGTGTTCTATATATTCACTGACCGATTGGCATAGACTTGGATGATTTCCCACTAGGAATTACTCTCACACCCAATTTGAGCCTTGTTTTGGGACCTAAATAGATTATATGATTTCAAGTGTTGATAAGGTAAAGTTCCCTACTATAGGTACTTTATTCTATACTTTGAAGCATGAGAACATGGGACCAAGTTGAGGTTTGATATGCTACTAGGATACTTTTGGCCTTTTTTTTAATTTTGTTACTTATATTGTACATATGGCTTGTGAACATTTTTTGGATGCATTGTTAGAGATATATGACATTTATCATATTTTTTTTATATGTTTTAACTCCTAGTATTATTTATTTATCAATATTTCATTGTTTACTTGTCATCTATATGATTTACTACTTGTGTTACTTACTTTTTATTGATATATTCTTGTGCTTCACTCTCACAATAAGGGAATAATCTCCCCAATGACACTCTTAGGCCCTCGATTCTAGTCAGAAGCCTCTGGAATTTGGGGAGATTCACTTGACGCCTTGTGACCCACTGGAATCAGAGCACTGTTGAGTGAAATCCAGGCCTAGGATGTTACAATGTGGTATTAGAGGGGTCTTTTTTTGTTTGACTTACTATTTAGAAACAATATAATGGGATAGAAAGGAATATGAATTTGGTACTAAGTTGTGTTCGAGCGTAGCTAACCCACATATAGAAAAAAATCCAAATCACCTTGAATTGAATTGTTATTTTCTAGATTTTGGTAACTACAGTTGATTTGATTCCATCATTGGGTGATGCACTTGATTTATGCTGTTAATTTTTATGTAATTATGGGTTTTATTTATTTCAAACCCGATGTGATGAGGGTGTGGCATCTCATGCAACATATTGGATCCTATTATATTTCACATGTCATTAATCATACAATTCCATTTAGGATTCATTTATTATTTCATCCTATTGTGATAAGTGATGTGATTGTTTTAACAGTTATTGTGATAAGTATTTGGAACTGTGTTATTGTATGAAACTGCTGGAAACCATCCTTTGGTCCCTAAGGAGTATGGGACCCCTTGGATTTATATATTTAATTCCATTACTTGAACCTTTTAAAATTGAAATTTAATATATATATATATATATATATATATATATATATTCAGGTTAAAACGAAATGTGAAATTATTATGCATTCAAATGAAAACTAAAATGGATTATAGTATATAACTTGACCAAACCCAACCTTATTAGTGGGAAATTCGTAGTGTATATTACTTATATATGATTAGTATGACACCCAAACCTGACTCTTGGAGCAGGAAGAGGGGGGATTTCTTCTATATGATGTCTTTTAATTCTGTTATTTCTATATATTCACTTTTGATCTACAAACTTTAAAAATAATCTTGATCTGAGGTGTGTGCTTGGAATTTGTAGAGATATGTCACCAAAAAAGTCCTTCGGCCATATGTCAGGAGGGTGGTGACAACCACACTCAATTTGTGATAGGCCATGGGCTTCCGATAGATCCACCAGTAGTGTTAGTTGCAATACTAGTTGTTATAAAAGACATGAGTGATGAGGTAAAATACCATGGGGGGGTCATTACTCTTTATTTAGACCATTCAGGGAGAACCACAACCTACCTTGAATATGGAAGAGTTTCCACGTTAGTTTCATAAGTAGAATATGTCCACATTTTTAGGTGATTTTGGACTGTGGGCTATAGAGTGATGGATATAGGCCATGTTATCTATTTTTGAGCATATAGATACTCCTCCAGAGAGGTAGGTGAAGCTCGTTACATATATGCTGCATGTTTCATCCAATAGGTGGTGGTATGTTATCTCTTAGACTGATCGTCACCTGTATATGGCTTAGAGGGAGTTTCATAAAACCTTATATGACTACTTATATCCCATGATGCTGAGGTCAGATAAATCCTAACAGTTTTATATATGAATTAGTGTGTGCTATCAGTTATGGATTACTTGTCTTGTTTTACTAAGCTCCAATTATTCACACCTATTCTATTGGGTAATGAGTTATAAAATTCTTGGAGATTCGAGGATGTTCTTTGGGATGACATCCAATCATAGGGGAATATTTTTCATCTGAATACCATTCGTGAAATAGTGAATCAGGTGATTATCATAGAGCACAACTTGGGATAGTATGTAGGTAAAATCTTGGGTAGTTCAACATCTAGATCTGGTACTAAATTGACCAATAGAATAAAGATCCATCTAGAGTGTCTGCATGGTGATACTAGAAGTCAGAGTACACACTAAGGTAGCTAGGTGAGGTTATACTAGGGAAGTAGGGTAGGACACACGAGGACACAATGTGTGAGAGTCCTAGTACACTGTTGATCCTACAACCAGATGGTACATCTATAGAACTTTGGTAAAACATTTCCACTAGAAACTAGTGATAGAGGGTCTGAACTAAATCTGTGTCCAGTAGAAAGCTCAACATCTTGTCATTAGGTATAGATATGGAATACAGCTGGCCGCTCAGGTTGAAGTGGTGTTCATGGTTGTGGTAGTCAGACCCCAAACTTACAACAAAACAAATGGATCTGCTCAGGGTATCCAGGATGTAACACAATTCCACAGTTCATGCCAGATATACGCTACGAAATAGACCCATCAAGAGTAGGATCCTGGACCTTATACTTTCATAGGTACTATTCTAGTAGCCTTAACCTTAACTTATATTCTATTTTCAACATGGGATTCACATAGTTATATATATGTTCCCATTTTAGAGAGTCTTGGGCTTATTTTTCAGACCTATGATGATGTTTTTATTCTTAACACCCCATTATGGATTAAAATGGAGGGTGTACATTAGTTCAAGGAGTGAACCTTGAGATTGGTGGCTGTCACATCGTACGTGACCACTATGTTCTCAAGATGAATTGTTTGAATTTAATTCTTTTGATGGAATGGTTGGTTGGTTTTCATTAATTAGTTAATTAATATCCTTGATGAGTGGTCATCACATCACTAGAGGGTGGAGAGTTTATTCATGTAGGTGAATGGGATATACAGGAAAGCCGAACTAGACCCAAACATTAGGGGCTATGCAGGATGACAACCCAAATTGTGAGTTTGTATCTGGGTGACCAGGGAACATGTTAGGTTGATTTACCTCCAGTGGTTTAACATTTCAAGGAAGAATTCTATGATGGATTTTCGTGGTTAACTTCAGTGAGAGGTGAAGTTATTTATCAAGTAAGTGTGAGGAGATTCATCTATATCCATTACTCCTTAAAATATGGTTACTTCTGAGGTGAAAGAGCTCAAGAGGTAGCTAGAGGATTTAGAGGAAAAGGGGTTTATTTGACCAAGTACTTCTCAGTGGGTTCAACGATCCCTTTTTTTTAAAAAAAAGTGGATGAAATTTTTATTCTATGTGTAGATTTCTGGAAATTGAACTAGATGATGGTTAAGTACAGATATCCAATACGATGGATAAATGATCTCTTCGAGAAGCTCTAAGGATATCAAGCATTATCAATGATTTATTTGAGATATAGTTATTATAAGGTGTGTTTTAGACCATCATACATAGATCACATAGATTTTTGTAGCATGTATGATCAATACATGTATTTGGTTATGTTATTTAGTGTCACAAACACACCAGTAGTCTTCATGGAAAAGATGAACATGTGTTATATCTTTATATAGATTTATTTTTTTTGGTTTTTGTGGATTATATCTTGTTGTATTCTCATAATAGACATGAAATTGCTAAAACTCTTGATATTTTTCTTCAATACGCTGAGATAGCAATAATAATATGCTAAGATCACAAAGTACCACTTCTAGATATATATGATTCACTTCCTACGTCACAATATCTTAGAGTTAGGAGTTTTAGTTGAACTAGAGAAGGTGAGAGAAATAGATTCCTAGGATCACCTCAGGGATGTATTTGAGGTACAAAGTTTATAAAGGCCAGCTGGTTACTTCATGAATTCCATATAGGAATTATAATTCATAGTAGTGCTGCTTACGTGCTTGACTAAGAAGGGTGAAATGTTCATATGGGTGGATTCTTGTGAGATTTCCTTTTAGGAGATGAAGGGAGATTGAATTTAGGACCGATAATGAATTTTCTAGAGTCTGGTAGGAGTTAAAATGTTTACTACAACCCATCAAGTATTAGGACAGGAACATTTCTTATACAAGGAGATAGAGTCATGGTGTATGGGTCATAGCAGTTCAGGCCACATGGGAAGAATTAACTGACACATAATCACAAGTTAGATGTTTTTGTTCTCACATTATGATATTGGAGACATTACATACTATGAGATAATTTTTTCGTGTTCATGGTCAAAAAAATACTCATGTACATATTTACACAGAGTGATCTAAATCTATGGAAATGATGGTGGGTTAAGTACCTATAATATTTAAAATTCTATATTTTCTAAATTTGTGGTATATGAAATTTAGTGGTCGATGCACAGAAAAGGATGAATAAGATATAGGTAGTCAAGTAGGCTAGTAGCGAGTGGAAGCTTGTGGGTTTGTTCATTGAGATGCACTTGGAGGTGCACGATAGACATGGATATACTTTTCCATCATCCTTAGTTATTACGTCTGCCCTTCTAAATAGAGCGATGTTGAGGCTATTATTGGAAACATAAAGCCTATTTCTATGAGAGAGTGTGGGAATTGAGGTCCTTCCCCCTAGATAGACAATATACAAGGATGTGTTTTTTCATATCCATGGTCGAGTGTGCATTTTGGTAGACATGCATGAGGAGATTATGTGATATTTTCATGTTTCATCTTAGGCAGTTTATCCTGGTGTCACAAAGATGTATCACGATTTACATCATCTATACTGATGGCCAGGTATGAAAAGAGGTGTGGCTGGTTTTTTCATGAGATGTTCCACTTATCATTAGGTGAAGGTGGAACACCAGGGACCAGATTGATGTATATAGCTATTACCCATTCCCGAGTGGATGTGTGATGATGTCATGGTAGATTTTAGGAATAGTTTACCAGGGTCACCCTGAGATAATGATGTCATATGGGTTGTTTTTTTCAGGATCACGAAGGATTCACATTTCCTACCAATCATGGAAACCTTTAGTGTGGATGATATTGAATATTGTATATCTGTGAGATAGTATGAATTCATAGTATCTCTCATAACATCATTTTAGATAGGGAATCCGAATTTACTTACAATTTTTGCATGGGATACAAAGGGAGTTGGGTTCATAGGTGATTCTGACCATGAAATACCACCCCCAAATAGATGGTTAGTAATAGTGCACAATTCAAGTTCTTGAGGACATGTTGTGAGAATGGGTCCAATAATTCTGTGGCTCTTCAGAGAGGCATATACCCCTATTTTAATTATACAACAAAAATATATTTAAAGATACCATTTGTATGGATCCATATGAGAATTTATTTGGTAATACATTCCAATCATGCCTATGTTAGATTGAGGAAGTAGAGGTAACTGTTATTGGATGTCATCTTGATCATGAGACTATATAGGGGGTGCAGTTGCTTTAGAAATGGAAGGATACTACACATTCCCATCACAAATCATACGTCGATCACTACATACTACCTCTATATTTCAGTGTTAGGGATCAGGTTTTCCTATGTGTTTCACCATGGGTAGTTCACTATAGAATCAGGATACAAGGTAAGCTTCCACATATGTCAGGCCATTCAAGATTGTAGAGAGAGTTGGGCTAGTATCCTATCGATTGTTTTTACCTCATAGGTATTAGGCGATAGACGACATCTTCAACATTTCTCAGCTATGATTCTATTATCTAGTCCTATATCAATCCTTTAATCCATTGGAGGTTATGTTTGAGGAAGATGCATCCTTTAAGGAGCATCCTATTCATATTGTGGATCATGGCACAAAGTTTATTTGAGGAGGGTTAGTTCCTTTAGTACGATTTATATGGAAGTATGAACGAGTACAAGATGATATCTAGGAGAGAGATACTGATGTATCAACACAATGGCTAGAGTTATACACAGATCATGTTTCACCACAATTATGAAGGGAAATTCAGGGACACATTTCTTTAATGAAGGTTATTTGTAAGGACTCTGTTCTTATTTGAGGCACATATCCTTTTATTTCAATAAAATCTTTGTTTAAATGTTTAAATGTGGCCAAATATGAATATACTTTGAGGTAATTGAAGTGTCAGGGGGGTGTCTCGAGCTGGGTCAGATCCCTAAACCTGAAATTTGGGGTGAAACTTGTCAGACTCACGTTAGTTTAAACTGTGCGAGGCTTCAACATAGAGTAGATATAGGTCACACGGTTACAGAAAAACCGTAAAATTCAAGTTTCTTGGCCATGAAGCCATCTCAGTAAAATTGAAAGTGTATTTTTTCACAGTTTATAAATATTTTTTAAATCATCAGATAAAACAGTGCACTATGCATATTGCCTCTGATACCTATTCATGGTCGGTGTACAGTTAGTTAAACAATGTGCCTAAACTATGTAAACCCTTAATTATGGGAAAATTTAACAGGTTTAAATTAAATGAAATTCTTTTTAAACCTAAATTTCACTCATTTTCTCACCCTCATAGTATCATCCTTCCCCGTTTACAAATCCAAGTCGGAAATTCCCAGATTTGAAGTACCATCTCCATCCGATCTCAAATTCATCTGTGGTCTGTCTCATTAGATTAATAATGGTAAGACCGTAATTCCTTTTATGTCATTATTTTTTCTTATGGATATAAATTTTCCTATTTTGGTGCAAGATGATTTTACCAATTATTAGTTTTTTCATCCGTTCGTTGGTTTTCTCCCAATAGGAGCTAAAACAGGAGCTGATACAAGACAAACTATCAAACACGAACCAACAGCAGGTGGTGTCCTTACATTTGTTTAAATTTTTCCTATATATTTATGTCATCATGTCAGGCAAATAATTTCATGGCATCCCATTAATTGAATTTGAATCCAAGAATTTCAATTCATGGATGACAAAGTTAAAGAATTTTGTTAATGTTTATTTATAGGTTAAGAACCTTGAAACTAGAACCACCCCTTTGAGTGGGTTGTTATTTAAATGGTCCATTTGATGATTTTTGACTTGTATTCCTTAGGTTGTGCCCTTTTAACCCACCATAGTGATGTTAAATAATGATTTAAATTCGTGATTTTAATTGTGAAATGAATTTTAAATCAAATTTATGCATTGGATTATGGATTCAATTGTGAATGGCATAGTGAATTGGTTCATTCAGAGGTAAGGGATGGTTTTGACCATTGACATGGGCCCATGATATGTAAATTCTTGAGCTAGCATAAACTAATATTTTTGTTTATTTTTCCACATGAGATAAATGCTATTTATGCCATGAAAATTCTTGATCAAACATTACTTTCTCTTTTTTCTATATACCCATGTGAGTAGTTAAAGGCAAGATTTCAAAGCTAGATCTTGTATTGAAATTACTTGATTAAACATGAATTTTTCTTAAATTTGATATGCCAATGTGATGTGCATAGATATGAATCCATGTATTGGTTTTTTATACATGTGATTCTTATTATATTGAAAATTCAATTCTAAGTAATTAAATGGAAATCCTTTTAAGCTTAGAAAATTCTTGATTCACCTTTCGGGTGATTTTGAAATTGAATGCTCTTAGTTTTTACCTTGGAATGATAAAAGAAGTAAATTAAAATGGTTATGTACCTTGGGTGATACCTGGATTCATATTATAATTCCACAGAATGACTAAATTTGTGGGAACCATAAATATTCTTGAGTGATACTTGGACTCCCGAGTGGACTGCCACGGATAGACTCATTGAGTCTTGAATTATATACAAAATGATACATGGATTCATATGAGTATTACATGGATGGAGTAAAAGGGAATTGGATATTTATTATATTGGTGATACTCAGGATCCTATAGAGGAGTACCAAGGACATAAGCATTTGGCAGTGATGTTATATCAAACATAGAGTGATATAGAGTTCCTGAGAGGTTCATCAGGGAAGGGCTTGTAGGGAGTTGGTTGATATAACACCTAGAGTGAATCTTGAATTCAAAATTAGTATTGTCAAGGATGAGTTCATTTTCAAAATTGAATGATGAATGAAATGAATCTTATGACGTGTCTGTAAATCCAAAGAAAAAGCATGTATTCAGTCTTAACTTACACTCTGAGGATGTATTGTTTAGGAATTCGTGTTACTTGTTCATATATAGAAAACTTGAAATATTTCCAGTTTCTAATACTTTATTGATTCAATGAAATATTTGATTAAATTAATTGGGTATCAAATGAGAACATGTATCTATGAGGTGTTAATTTTGAATACTTACTTTTTTACTGATTTTATTATTTCACACTGTTGTTATATATATATTTACTAACAGATTGGTATAGACCATGGATAGTTGCCTACTAGGATTTATTCTCACACCCTATTTGGGCCACCTTTTGGGACCCAAACAAATTTTATGATTTCAGGTGTTGATAAGGGTAGGATCCTTTCTATAGGTACATGATTTTCTGTTTCAGAGTATGAGAGCAAGGGACCAAGATGAGGCTTTCTATTCTATTGGGATAGTTTTGGCATTTTTTGTACTTTTTTATCTATATTTTACATGTTCCTTGTAAAGATTTATTGTCTACATTACTAGCGACATATTTTTGAGCAAGTACTGTTTTCAACAACACACTATTTTATTATTATTTGAGAGAGATTGTTGAGAACAATACTCCATCATTTTATGTAGATTTTGATTCTCACAAATACTCATGTTTATTATTATAATGATTGTACCTTTATTATATTTCTGGAAGTTAATATTAATTATTTCTCTATTTTTTGATAATATTAAATCATTTAATCTGCGTTGAATATTTAACGAAGTGTTCGGACATTTTTTAGCATGTTCTGGAAACAAAGTTCATGCTTTACATGATTGGAAATCATTTTAGTGTATTAACATGTTCTGGAAACACTTTTCATACCCTAAGTTTAAGAGTGTAGCATAAGCATAAAAAACTATTTTTACTTTACAGGAAAAGTGTGGTTAAGAAACCATATGTTATATGCAAAGTATGTTAAAGAAACCCTACGTTTGGAAGGAACCTTACATTTATGTTATCAGAAAAGTATGGAATAAGAACCCTATATAAGTATGAAATGTTATGTTTATTTCTCAAAAGCATGGTTCATCAACCTTACTTTTGTGAACAACCTTATGCTTTCATCAATCCTAATTTTGTGAACTACCTTAAGTTTTCATCAATCCATCTTTTCTGAAAAACCTTACGTTTTTATCAAAAAGTATGGATCATGTATCTTATGTTCTGAAGAATAGAAAAGTATAGATGATCAACCTTACAATTAAAATCAACTTTATGATTGAATAATGGATCATCTACCTTACGTTGTCAACCTTACGTTTGGAATCGGAAATTTAAATTTCAACTATATCGAGCAACAGTTTTTATGTAGATTATCAGGCTGATTTAAAGACAAATTGAAGCCCGATTTTAAAGCACGTCTTTGAATGATTCAAAACCATTTATTTATGATTCAAATGATCGATTTAAGAGGAATTTTTCGTGCTGAATATTAATGGGAGTTACAACTGGTCTGTTATTCAAACATTTAAATATCGCAATTCTAAAGGAGACATGTGCATATCTAAGTTTGAAAGAAAACATTCATTTTTATTCTATATATCTATGATATTTTTTATTACACAGAAGAGATGAATCATCACAAAAAGGATCCAAAGTATAAAAACTCTAATTTTTTCATGACTACAAATTTTACAGAGATATACGAGTCACACAGATCTGCTGATACCAAGATCTATCAGACACTATTTTTCTGAAGAATAGGAAAACCGTTAAATATTATTGTTCTACATCGAAGATCTATTGGGAAACCATTATTGTTGGAGTTGATAGATTTATTTCTATATTTATTTCAACTAGGTTGACTCAAAACTGCACTTACCAGAAGAACATCTTTTCTAAATACAATGATTCATCTACTATTTTTTGCGTGCTGCTGCAACTATGAAGAACAACTAGAAAATATTTTTAGACAAATACACTTTTTATTTTGAGTAACCTGATTCTCGAACTAAGCTGTGTATTCAGTTCTTTGTATAAAGCAGAAGTATTTGTTTTAGTCTTAACTTGTAAAGGCATCAACTTCCCACATACAGTTGTGGACAGTCTATTGATAAGAGGACCAGATAGTGAAAATCACCAAGCTCGGGGAGTAGAGCATTGGTGGTGTGGACTAGGGGCCTTCTGTTCCCCGAACCACTATAAATCTCTGTTTCCTTCTATCTATTTATATTACACTACATAAACATTCTGATAAAGTTAAAGGATATATTTGGAAATCATCGTGATTCGAGAAGAATTTACAAAAGACAAAATTCACCCCCCTCTTCTGTATATTTGGTATAACCCGATCCCACAATTGGTATCAAAGGGAGGAGCTTTTTTCAAAGATATAATAAGATAAAAGTTTTATAGAATTATACTAAGAGAATAATGGATGATACACGAGAGATAATGTCAATGGTTCGAGCTCTATACTTCAATGGTGAAAATTATGGATTCCAGAAATCGATGATGATCATCTATCTGATAAATCATGGATACCGAGTCTACTAAAAAATTCTTACTCCTTATGAAATTCCTGAGAAACATCAAACATGGAATGCAGCTACTGAAGCATAGTTTGACTTAAATTCAAAATCTATGAATGCTATCATCTATGGTCTAAGACCAGATGAATTCAGTATAGTATCTCAGTGCCTAAATAATTATGAAATGTGGAAGACAATTCCATTTTCTTATAAAGGAATCGACAATGTCAGATACATGAGGTATGCCACGACGAAATTGAAATTCAACACATTCAGAATGTCTGAAAGATAAATAATAACCCAGATTAGTGGAAGGATTATAGAAAGTGTTAACAATATATTTTCCTTGGGATATCCTATCAAACAAGTAGATCAATCCCTGAATGTACTAAGAGTACAACCACATAGATGGAATGGGATCTCAACATCTATTAAGCAATCATCATCTGTAAAAGATCTTACTATGAGAGAATTAATTTGAACCCTAATGATGTATGAAGATGAGATGGAAGATGAAGTAAATGATCAAAAAGTCATGATCAAGAGAGAAAATACTACTTTGAATGTAACATCCCAAAAGAAGTGCAGAAAGATGAAGAATGAAATCAAACTGAAATCAGAGAGTTATGATTCATCTAATTAAGATGTGGAACTGGATCATCTATCCATAAAGTTCAGTAAATCCAATAGAAAAAAGAAAATATTAATAAAATCCTTAAAAAAGGATGAAAAAGAACCAAAAGAAGTCTAATGCTATGAATGCAAAAAGATATGTCACATAAGACCTGACTGTCCTCAATTAAAATGAGAAAAGGAAAATATTTTTTTCAAAAACAATGATTATGATTAGAAAGACACAAAAGTAATGAAAGATAACTAAAGCATTTATGAATAATCCAGAATCTCTAAAAATCTGACTCAAAAAAGGATGAATTGAATTTAAAAGCAAATATGTGCTTTATGGAAGAAGATGATGAGGTACAATCTTATTTCAGATCTGATTTTGGATCTAGTTTTAGTTTCTCAAATGATAAACATGCATCCTACTGCAATATGCTAGAAGAGAAATTTGATTCCTTATTTATGAAACATAAATCACTGAAAAATATTCACACTGCTATTTTAGGTGAAAGAGACACTCTGTTAAAACAACATCAAGAGTTAATTGAAAAATACAACTCATCAAACCCAAACTGTATAGATAATGAAACTAAAATAAAAACACTGCAAACATAATTAGAAACCTACCAATGTGTAGCTCTTATTTTAATAAAAGGAGAAAGTATACTAAATGAAATTCTTGGAAATATTGTGATTAAAAAGTAAAGATATGGAATAGGAAGTAAATGTGAGAAAACAAAACTCTATAAAAAACTATTTTGTTCCATGTACAAAAAGTGTAATTTGAAACTACCCTAGAACAAAATGTAACATATCCAAAATCTGTTATTTAATGAAACCTCAAATAAGTGGGATTAAAAAATCAATTGTTGAAAGCAGTTTATATAATTCTATTGATTATAGAAAAACAAAGCAATTTTGGATTCCCATGTCTTTTCTAGCTAACACTACTGGACCCAACAAAATATGGGTACCAAAACAAACTTTTTTATTAATACCTTTGTAGGAAGCAGGTCACAGAAGAAAAACGGAAATATGGTATATGGACAGTGGATGGTCTAGACATATGAGTGTAAACCCATCAAACTTTAGAACCCTAACTAATAAATATGGTGGATTAGTCAAATTTGGTGAAAATGCCGAAGGTAAAATTATTAGCATTAGAACTGTTGGAGATCCAGATGATGTCTCAATCAATAAAGTAATCTATGTAAAAGGATTGAAACACAACCTAATAATTATCTCTCAACTTTGTGATGATGGTTATTGTGTTGATTTTTTAACAACTGTTGTTCTGTTTTTAAATACAAAGTCCTCAAATTTAGAGCACCCAGAACTGATAATGTTTATACGCTGGACCTAAATTCCTTGTATAAACAAAAAATAAACTACTTAACTGCTAATATAAATGAATTTTGGATCTCTCATATAAGACTTGGACATTTTAATATATATGATTTAAATAATTTATCTAAAAAACAACTAGTTCTTGATTTTCCTAGTCTCAAATTTTAAAAGTGTTAGATTCCATGATGCATGTCAACTTAGAAATAGAAACAAATCATCATCCAAATATGTTAACAACATTGCTACATCTAAACCTCTAGAACATGTCCATATGGATTTTTTGGACCTTCATGAATAGAAATTTTGGCTGGTAAATTATATGTATATGTATAAGTTGATGATTATTCCAGATTTATTTGGATTTTCATTCTAAAATATAAAAATGATTCTCTTATTATATTTGATTTTTTTTGAAAACCTAATCAAAATAAAATAAGGTTTTAAAATAATTTCATTAAGAAGGGATCATGGCGGAGAATTTGAGAATTTGGAATTCAATTCCTTTTGCTAAAATATGTGTATTAAAAACACCTTCTCTATAACCAAAACACACCAACAAAATGGAATTGATGAAAGAATAAATAGAAATATTCAGGTAATGACTAGGACTATGCTAAATGAATACTATATTTCTACATGTTTTTGGGAAAAAGATGTAGGCACAGCCTATTATATAATGAATAGAGTTTTAATCAGACAAATTTTTAAAAAGGATCCCTTTGAACTCTAGAATAACATAAAACATAAGGTAAATTACTTTAATGTGTTTGGATGCAAGGTCTAAACCTTAAACACCATGAACAATCTTGGTATTCTTGATCTAAAATCTGATAAAGTCATTTTCTTTGGATACTCTTTTACTTTCGACGCTTACAGTTTTTTTAATAAAAATTCATGGGTTGTTGAAGAATCAGTTCATGTGAAATTTGATGAATCTGATCCTTTTGAGAAAAGGAAAGACCGAATTGATGAATTTGACTCTAATGATAAAATGAAAATTGAGAGATTAAATGATTATTTTGAAAATAATATAAATAAAATTCAGTCCAGTTTAGAATAACATGACACCGATGAACCTAACCGTGTTTTACATAGATAGTTTAGAACCCTAAATAATCATGCTTTAGAAACTGAAATAGGACACCTACACATAGGAATAAAAACAAGAAGGAACATAGGAAATCTTGTTGAGTTTTCTGCTTTCTATCCCAATTAGAACCTAAGACATTAGAAGAAGCCTTAGTTGATGAAATTTGGATGATAGAAATGAAAGAAGAACTAAACTAGTTCAAGAGAAATGAAGTTTGGAAATTAGTTGAAAGACCACAAAACTATCCAATTATAAGAATAGAATGGATCTTTAGAAATAAACAAGATGATCAAGAAATAATAACTAGAAATAAATCCAGACTAGTAGCTAAAGGAAATAATCAGGAAGAAGGTATATATTATGATGATACCTTTTCCCCTGTATCAAGATTAGATGCCATTAGAATTATTTTGTCCTATGCATCTCATATGAACGTTAAATTGTTTCTGATGGATGTTAAGTCTGCCTTTTTAAATGGTTATTTATTGGAGGAAGTTTATGTTGAGAAACCTCCTAGTTTTGAAAATTCATAAAAACTGGATTCTATTTTAAAACTTACTAAAGCACTTTATGGCCTTAAAAAAGCACCTAGAGCTTCATATGAAAGATTAAGTTCTTTTAAAAAAAATGATTTTACTATTGGAATGACAGATCCAACATTATTTAAGAAAACTGTAAACTCTAATAATTTATTGGTTTAATTTTATGTTGATGATGTAATTTTTGGTTCACCAAACAAAAATATTTGTCACAATTTTTCAAATTTAATGCAAAAAGAATTTTAAATGAGTATTATGGGAGAACTAAATTTCTTTCTAGGACTTAAAATATATAAAAAATATTTTGGAAATGTTTTGAATCAAAGAAAATACATTACTGGTTTACTGAAGAAATTTGGACATGAAAACAACAAGACATATACAACTCCTATGTGTACTAATATAAAACATGATTTGGATTAAACTGGAAAATCATTTGAAAACAAGTTATGTAGAGGTATGATTAGAAGTTTATTATATCTAACTTCTAGGAGGCTAGATATAATGTACTCAGTATTTATTTGTGTAATATTTCAATCTAATCCTATAGAATCTCACTTAAGTGATGCCAAAAGAATTTTTAGCTATTTAAAAGTAACTGTCTTTCAATCACTTCTATATCCAAAAACATTTTATATTAATTTAATTTGATATTCATATGTTTACTTTCAAAGCTATAGATTAGATAGAAAAAGAACCACAGGGACTTGCCACTTTTTAGGAAAATCATTAGTTTCCTGGTCTAGTAAGAAACAACACATAGTTGCCTTATCAACAACCGAGTCAGAATATGTGTCTACAGGTAGTTGTGGTACACAAGCTTTTTGGATAAAAAACACACTTACAGACTTTGGACTTTGTTTTAATAATACACCTATTTTATGTGATAATACAAGTGCAATAAATATTTCAAAAGTTCTTATTAATTATTCTAGGACTAAGAATATTGATATAAGACATCATTTTCTAAGAGGTCATGTTCTTAAAAAGGATATATTCTTAGAATATGTAAGTACTGAAATTCAATTAGACGATATTTTTACTAAACCACTTCCCACTTCAAGGTTTGATTTTATTAATGGGGAGCTATGTTTATTTAAATTTAAATGAAAATTTAATTTTAATTTTTATGTGATTATATTAAATATTGTTTTATTTTAATCTTCAGTATTATAAATAAATCAATTATTTTTACTGCTATTTTTTCCGTGTACATTTTATATTATTTTAAATAACGTAATGATTGTTATATACATAAATGAAATGGGAATCAAGGATGTTAGAGCCATTTCAATTTCTAAACTTGTTCATATCTTTCAAAACATTTCAAAACTGAAAAAACCTTTCTATCTTTTCTATCCAAACATGAACCTTCGAAACCCTATCTCTTAGAACCTTCAAAAATATACGACAGAAATTGCCAAGACAAAGAGAATCATGGAAGGAGAATCCAGTAACACCAATCATCAACGCTCGATAGGGAGGAAAATACTACAAGGTAAAGTGATTGACTTGGAATGGTTGTACCAAACCGATCTATTTTGGAGGCAAGCTCCCACCTTTCAGAATCTAGAACAGACATTCAGTGATGAAAACATAGAATTTTTATATGAGGTAGAACTTGTTCATATCTTCAAATATGTTCAATTTAGTCTTGGAAAGGATGAAGACACAATAATTTCAAAAATTGAGATCAAGATTTTTCTACCTCTAATGTTGAAATCGCTATGATATTAAACATCTATAATGAGGGAGTTTATCATTTTGGCATAAAGAATATTGGTGATAATTTCCATAAGTTTGATAAAATTATGTCATTTATTTTTGGTTCTATAAATTTAAGAAAATTTTTTGTCAAGGATTTATAACCTGATCAGAAAATTCTTGTGAAGTTTGTGCAAACAAGGATTGCACCAAGAATGTCAGAAATTGAAATGATTTTATTTACATATATGTATCTGATGTTTTTACTTCTGAGTGACATCAAGATGAATTTTCCTAGATATATGGTGAGATATCTTAATTATTATTTCCAACCAAAAGCAAGAATGAACTTCAACCCATTTGGAAGATTCATTTCTAAATTGTTATTTAAGAAGGATATGATCAGATTGGTGGATTCTAGAGTAAGATTCAACCACAAAAATGTTTTCAATGATGGAACTCTAAGAAATATTGGATTCGTCAGCAGTATAGTGAAAGGCAATATTATGCCTTTTGGAGATGAGGAAGACTAGGAATCAGCTCAGGGGTAGCAACCTGGAATGTCTAAAGAATGCATGGCTGAATCAGGAACCAGTGATGTCTCAAAAACATAAATAAGAATTAGATTTGTAGAATTTGATCCACATGCTAATGAGGGATGTCAAGAGGGACTTCAGAGGAAGAGACATCGAGGAGCTCTAGCTGGTGAATAGTCTATTCAAGAAAATGCTGATGTAATTGAACCTCGTCTGAGCTATATATTTGTTAGAGACTCTACAGTACAGGATGTTGAACAAAAAAAGTTTCTCATATTGAGGTGAATCCTCAAGAAAAAGATATTGTGCCTCATGCATAGGTTGAGCCTGAAGAGATTGAAGTGGATCAAATTGAATATGTTCAAAAACAGTCTGCACAACAAACTGAATTTGTTCAAGAGGATCATGTTTTATATGAAATTAATGAATAAGATGCTCCTGAGGATAACTATTCTACTAATGTGAATCTAGAAGAGAATCCTTCTGTAGTTTATACTAAAGTTTTAAATGAATTGTTTTTTGTGGAAGAGTCAGTTAATGAATCTGATGAAAAAATCTTTTGAGTAACTAGTGGAGAAGGCTATAAAGTAGAGATCTGATGCTCAATCATTGCATTTAACTTTAATAAATCATGTTGAGAATCAATAACATGGTTCCTATGATTCTGATAATGATCATGTGGAAGAGTTAATCAGAATATTTTATAAAGTTTAGGCAGAAAAATCTTCTTTGAGAAGAATATTAAATTAGGAGAGACAGAAGTTTCTGAACATGAAAGATAGTTCAATTTCAAAAATTGAAGTGGAAGTTTTTAAGAAGGAGATGTTAGCTAAAGTTTGAAAACTAAAATCTGATGTTTTATTGAAATCAGATTTGGCAGAATTCAAAATTTTCATGGATCAACAGTTTTCCACAGTCATGGGAAATCAAGAAAGTACAGCAGGTACTCCACCTGATCTAATCAAAAGATTCCGGACCATTAAAACTATAATGAGAAATATGAATGATAGATTGCAGGAATTACAGTGTAAAAATGGTCCACTATCTTTTCTATTGTATAATAAAAATAATATTTTTTATTAGCTTAAATTAGATGAACTAGGGGTCAGAGTTTTGTTGGACAGATTAACAGAGAAACATAATCAGTTTATAGAGAAGGAAGAGAGGTTACATTAGTTTTTCAGAGTAATTTTATTGAAGATCTTCATATGACTCAGGAAGGAATAGATCTCACAGTCCAATTAGGAAATGGACTAATAAAATGGTTGAGAATGAAGATGATAGAGCTCAAGGAATTAATTGAGAGGTTATGAAACATGTTTCACAAACCTTTTAGCCCAACCTTGATTCCTGTTTTAATTTCTATACTTGTACATGTAATTTCAATAAAATATATTTTTATCTCATTTTCATATATTTTGATTTATTTTAACTGAATTTTCTGTATTAGAATGTATGTGATCTTGATTTCAATATTTATAGACATTTTATCATATCATTTACTTAAGTTTAGTGTTACATTAAAATATGCTATATCCCTTATTCTATCATTCTTTTTTATGTCACAAAAGGAGGAGAAATATGGATAAACACAACATTTTATTTTAAGTTTTTTATTTAAATATTTTACTCAGAGTTCATTTCAATTAATGTGGAGAAATTTGTAAAAGTTTATTTTTATTTTCTTAAAGGGATGAAATACGGGTAAACACCAAGGGGGATAAATTTGGATAATCATAAAATATTATTTAATTTTACTTCAAAAATAATGATAAATTTAAAAAATTGAATGTTTATTTTTATATATAAACATTTGGATAACATAATGTCTATTTTTTATTTAAATAATTTTGTTAAAATTAAATATTGTTTTTTCCCTTGCTAAATTCTAAATTATATGAAATTAATTTTGTAGGTTAATTTCATGTTTTTTGTGATCATCAAAAAGGGGATTATTTTTGAGAAAGTATTGTTTTAAAAAACACTGTATTTTATTATTATTAGGGGGAGATTTTTTTAGAATATTACACTATCATTTTATGAAAATATTTATGCTCACAAATAATATTTTTTTTATTCTAATGATTTTACATTGAGTATATTTCTGGAAATTAATATTCTTTATTTCTCTATTTTTTAATAATATTAAAGTGTTTAATCTGCATGGAAAATTTGAAAAAGTGTTTGGAAATATTTTTAGAGTGTTATGGAAACACTGTTCATTCTCTACGTGTTTAGAAATCATTTTAGCGTATTAACATGTTCTGGAAACACTATTCTTAAACTATGTTGAAGGGACTAGCGTAAGGATAAAAATATATGTTTATTTTATTGGAAAATCATGGTTAAGAAACCATACATTATAAGAAAAGTATTATAAAGGAACCCTATGTTTATAAGGAACCTTACGACCCATGGGGTGTTAGCCGAGTGGTACCCGCTGGTTGTACCCCTCGCCCTCCATGGGAACTGGATTAGGCTTGAGTCCCACTAGACTTGGACACTGTGCAAATTATGCACAGGTCGATTCAAAGAAATTGCATAGCTGGGGAGTGTGGAGCGCACCTGGGCTTGGTTGGGGCCCCCACTGGGAGACGGTGTTAGCAACCCACATTTTTTCACATGAGCCTTAGCCTTGTTGGTGAGGACTCCTTAAGTGAATCCAGGAGACCCAGGATCAAATCCAGGAGGAGGCTAATTTTCGGTACTGTAGCAGCAACTGTGCAGTACTGTAGCAGGTACTATAGCGGGAATTATAGAGGGAATTGTTTGGAACTATAGAGGCTGAGAATATTCCCCTGTTTGGGCCTCCGGGCCACCAATTTGGTACCTGAGTCCTTTAAGGCCTTCGGGCCACCCAAGCCTTTGGGTCAGTAAGGCCTTTAGACCACCTCAAGTGCAGATGAAAACCAGACAACCTATAAGGAATAAATCTTCATAAGGATGATGAGAAAGGAGCATTCAGCATAGTAGAAGCTAAAAAGATCGAAAGAATGAGAGGGTATGGAACCTACCATCAGGACAAGCATGTTCATGAACGGGAAAGACAAGCCGAACTGCCATGCGATGGTGGAGAGCTGATTTTACGATGACGATTTTGGGAAGGATCAGTTCCAAGTAGTTATCCTGGGTTGTATATAATGTTTGAAGACTATGGGAAATGAATTCTAATAAGTCCTAAATTACATGTAATACTTTATCATACATTCCTTGTATGGGTTCCACCTCACCCCTTTAAAGTTGGATTATCAAAAATCAATAAAAAATGAAGGCCTTCGGGCCATTGGAGAAGGAACCTTACATTTATGTTATCAGAAAAGTATGGAAGAAGAACCCTACGTAAGTATGAAATGTTAAGTTTATTTCTCAAAAGTATCATTCATAAACCTTACTTTTATGAAAAACCTTACATTTTCATCAATCCTACTTTTTTGAACAACCATACGTTTTCATCAATCCTAATTTTATAAAAAACCTTAAGTTTTTATCGAAATGTATGGGTTGTGTGTCTTACATATTGAATCTTAGAAATTTATGGATGATCAACCTTACATTTAATATCAAACATAGGTTTAGGGAATGGATGATCTACCTTACATTATCAACTTTACATTTGGCATTAGAAATTTAAATTTCGACTTTATCAAGCAATGATCTTTATTCGGATTATTAGACTGATTTCAAGCTAGATTAAAAGCCCGATATTAAATAATGTCTTGGACTGATTCAAAGCCATTTATTTATGATTCAAAGTATCGAATTAAGAGGATCTTTTCATAATGAATATTCAGTGGAGTTACGAATTCTCTATTTTTCAAAAATTTGAATATCACAATTCTAAAGGCGATATTTTTGGATCTAATTTTGGAAGGAAACCATTCATTTTTGTTCTATATATCTATGATATATTCTATTACACAGAAGAGAAAAATCATCACTAAAAGGATCAGAAGAATAAGCTCTCTAATGTCTTCAAAACTGAAATTTTCACAAAGATATATGAGTTACACAGATTTTCTGCTACCAAGATCTATTAGACACTGTTTTTCTGAAGAAGAGGAAAAGCGTTAAAGATTTTTATTCTACATCAAAGATCTATCATGAATCCATTGTTGATGGAGTTTCTGGATATATTTCTATATATTTTGAAACTCGATCAACTCAGAACTTCACTTACCCAAAGAACATATTTTATGAAGACAATGATTCATCTACTGTCAGTTGTGTGCTTTTGAAACTATGAAGAATAGCTGGGAAGTATTTTCATACTAATACTCTTTTTATTTTGAGTAACCGGCTTCTCGTACTAAGCTTTGTATTCTGTTTTTTGTATAAAATAGAAGGCTCTGTTTTAGCCTTAACTTGTGAAGGTGTCAATTGCCTGCACTCAGTTGTGGATGGTCTGCTTATAAGAGGATCAGATAGTGAAAATCACTAAGCTCGTGGAGTAGAGTGTTGGTGGAGTGGACTAGGGGCCTTTTGTTCCCCGAACCACTATACATTCGTGTGTCCTTCAATATGTTTATTTTACTATGCATAAACTTTTTGATAAAGTTAAAGGAATGATTTGGAAATCACCACGATTCGAGAAGAATTTATAAAAGACACAATTAACCACCCCTATGGTGTATATTTGGTATAACCTGATCCAACACATATGACATGTATCATCATTTTTTATATTTGATGACTTTTAGTATTTTTTATTTTTAAGTCTTCCACTGTTAACTTCTTGTTTGTATGACTTACTACTTCCGATATTACATGTTATTCATATTCAACTGTTCTACACTCTGGTAATGAGGAAATAGTCTCCCTACAAACACTCATAGTTACTCACTTCTAGTTGGTAGCCTTTATCATTTGGGGAGGTGTGCTTGATTCCTTTAGACCCATTGGGCGTGAAGCACTATTGAGTGACATCCATGTCTAGGACGTTACCTAAAATAACATATGGTTAAATAAGTACATCGTATTAATACACAGGGTATGCATGTCACAACATATGAATTCAAAATAGTGCTTTCATTAGAATCATTTTCCTAAATAAGAGCTATGTAAAAATCATCAGACACTGTGGATATTGTGTAAGAATAACTTGCATGACAATGAATTCACATCATATTAATTGAAACTCGTCATAGATTAAATCGAAATCCCATTTCATAATAAAAATCAACGACTTAACAATATACGTGGGATTATAATGATGAAAACCTACCTCATATTGGATTCAAACACCAAGCATTACCACTGGAGGAGATTAATTGAAATATTATAAAAGATTAAATCCCCTATTATAGAAATAATTAAATTAAAATTAGGGAACATAATTGAAACTATTACAAAATGTGCAATATAAAAATATATATTTCATTAGTGATGGATAAAAGCACTAATAATTATACCTTTTTTTGGAACTAAAAAAGCACGGGTAAAGGGTATATTTCATTAAAAAAATTATATCCTTAAAAATAATATATTAATATATAAATATATTTGTATTGATGAAAATATTACATGTTTTTTAAATATGATATATATATGACCAAATATACATTTTTACTTGATATATAAGATATTTAGTTAAAACAATCTTATAAAATAAAAATTATATATATATATTTATAATTTTTTTAAATATTTTTTATATAATACAATATATGTTTTATAAATCATATAAATTTATATTTCATATATTTAGTGAAACACGGTTTATTAATTTCAAGAAAAATATTAAATATTAATTAAAAAATATTTACTAATTAAGTCATTTTCTTATTAATGTAATTTGTTTTATCAATTTGACATATATATCTAACAACAAATATTTAATTAGTAATTTTAAAAAGTGATTAAATATGTTATACTTAATAATTTATACAATAATTTCACATGTATACATATAAGAAATTAATTCAATTTTATAGAGACAAACACATAAATAATATAAATTGATAATATTAACTCTTTATATTTTAAATTATTACAATTTATTAATTTTATGTATTTAAATTTAATATATTCTATTTATTAATATCTAGAATACAGATACATATAATTTATTATTTTTTAATAATAATTTTTCCAATAATAAGTTTTTTAATATTTTTACAGTTTTTAAATTTTTGATTTTTGATTTTTTTTTTCTTAAAATTGTATTCATTTTTAATATAGATTTATGTTTATTGATTAATATTTAATGTTTTTAATAAAATTTTCCTCTATATAATTAATATATATGCATTTTAATTTAAAAATATATTCATCTTTGTAAAATATATTTAATTAATCAGTTATTCTTTTACTAAATGTTATTTTAGTCGACTCATTTTAATTAAATTTCTTTCATTTTGAACATGAACTCATTTATTATTATTTGATCATTCATACTTTTAACTAATTGTTTAATTTTTTAATTTTTATATATTTTAAATATTTATTCATTTTAATATTTTTTTAATTTATTAATTTCTTTTTGACTGATATATTTATATATATGTATTACATTTATTCACTTTTAATCTTTAGTTTTTAAATATTTTTCACTTTATAGATTTTTAATATTTTTTAATATTTATTTTTTAATGTTTAATAAATTTTTAATACAATTATAATTTACATATATAGAACTTGTTTTATTTTAATTTCACACACAAACATATGTAATTAATATATAAACACAAATCCACGAATAATATTTCTGTAATTTATTCAATTCTTAATATTGATTTTAGAATTTTATTTACTAAATCAATATATATATATATTTAACATCTATTATGTTTTTAAACACTATTTTTATTCATTTTTCAAATTTTTATTCAACATATACTTTTTATTAATTTTTTCATAATTTTTTTCAAATTTAATCATTTTAATATCATTTATTAATCAATAATAATAATATTTTTATTTTTTAAATTTATTCATTTACAATTTTTATTTTATTTAATTTTATCCATTTTAAATATTTATTAATACATGTCCATTCATTAAAATTTAATGTTTTTAATGGGGTTATAATTTACATAATAAGTTTATAGTCAATTTCATTAACATATATTTAATTTCATTTTTTTAAAAAACTTCACAATTAATAACACTTATTCATTAAATTTATTAACTCTTATTATTATTATTGTCATTAATAGAAATTATATATTACATAATTTCATTGTTCAATTTAACATATATCAGACTTGTGTTGTCTACACACACACAAACACATTATTTTCACAAACACATTTAGTTAATTAATGAAATGTTATATATCAACATAGACACACACACATCAAATATTTATGTAATTTATTCAAATTTTCATATTAATTTTAAAATTTCATTTCGTAAATTAATATACTAGAACGACATGAACCATGGATGAGGTCCATGGTCTCGAAAAATTATTATTAAAATTAGAGTAAAAAGAAGATACATATGAAGGAGAAAATAAAAAATGAAATCAAAAGTTCCACCAACAAAATCAGATCAACAACTATCACTTTTGTGTCTTCCACCTCCTGCTCAAGAGCCTCTCTGAGCTCCCAGATGCCTGCCTCTCTTCCAATATTAGGGAGATTTCCAATTGATATTCTGGTCTTCCATACTTGATGAGTGATCATCCTAAATGTCAGCTATAATGTCTCTAGAAGATCCCTTCTTCAAGGCAGAATTGTCCCTCTCTAAAATATTATCCTTATTTTGTGGCCCACTACAAGGGATGAGGAATTCGTCAATAAATGGTTCCCTACATTGAGACCTATTAATAATGTCATCTTTTGTGAGTTTGTTTTTACTGGTAGTAGACTTCTATGAGACATTGACACCCTCCTCAGGTACTAACTTACCCTCCAGTGTAACACTAATCACAAGAGCTGATGCACCTTCAATGAGAGATTATAGAGTAGGTGCAAAAATTACTAGAAAATCAACCTATAGATAAGGTTCAAAACCAAGAAAAAATTTATCCCCATTATTCACTACCTCAACAAGGGGTTCATTCTACTCAATTTCATTCACTTTAGTTAGATTCAAGTCCTTCCCAAACACAAGAGAGGGTGCACTAGATTTCCTAGAAACACCCATCTTAAAACCATCCCCATCCATCATCTTCTCTTTCCTAATACTTTTGGTAGGTTTTTCTTCATTCCTCATAAAAATAATCTCCTAAAATGAGATATTATCCTTAACAACTTGCACCTCTTGCTAATTCTCAAATGGTCACATCCAGGGGGTGTGATCCTTCTCAGCTTACGTCACTGAAGATTCCTCTAGTGAATCTTGTGTATCTGAAACATGTAAGCCACTATAAAATAATTCATGAACATGAGAGACATCTCCCTACACAAGCTTCATAAAAATCCTAAATTCCTTCATTTAATGACCTTTTGTATTTCATTTTCAGTAGATAACCTTCCTACGAAAAATGATCATTGAGTTCCTAACAGAGTTCCAAGCCATACAATACAGAGGAAAATTTTCAAACTCAATTATCAGATGAATATCACAATTAGGGGTAGAAAGTCGTAACTTATCAATGAGTGTATCACTGAGATCTACCTCCACTAACATACATGAAAAGTGTTCGAACCTTACCTTTTCTATCTCTTAGTCCAATCTAATTGGAACTTCAAGAGCAATGGTGATGTCATGTAAGATCTTTGGATGCCATAAAATCTAGTTAAGCCCATAAATCCTCACCCATACCCATGAAATCACATTCCTAACATTGGAAAGGTCAAAATCCATATGAAAATCATGAACATGAAGGGTTATTAGATTTATATATAGTGATCCAAAATATTAGGCTCACTGTTTGAGATCATTAGAGGGAAAAAGACAATGGAAAAATCGAGAGTGATTGATACAAATTTCCAGTTAGAAAACACCCAAATTTAAAAAACCTTATGAATCAAATACTCCATCCTCAACGGGTTTTCACCCTTTTGAATAACAATCCTTGTTTGATAAAAAGATTCTTACCCATAGAAATCCTTCCCAAGATAGCATCTATATTTATTTTGGTTAGGGCCAAAAAAACCTATCATGATGTTCTATCATGTTGTCATCTCGTTGAATGAGGTGGGAATCTACATACCTTCATCCAAGGTTGACAGTCAAGACTCTCTAGTTTTTTCATCCATATTCACATTGAAAGACCTTGAGTAAACCTTCCTAAATGTACCGTGATTTCCACTAGTGAACCTCCACTGTAGTGATGAGCTGTAGAGATGCACCCTTTCCTCCATCTCCTTGTAAAGTAATATATTTAATATATTATGTTTTAATCAGTAAATTTTATTTATTTATTTTTAATATCATTACAGTTAATAGTATTTATTTATTTTTATATTTATTATTTTTTATATTATATTGAATTTAATCATTTTCTATTATGTAATTATATATATTTATTTAAATTTTTTTAATGTTTTCAATATATATTCATCTTTATTTTAATATATATATTTATATCCATATTTAAAATTTTAATAATTTTTATAATTAATAGAACATATTTATTTTTTAATATTTTTTATGTCTATTAATTTTCCATTATTAATTTTCATTCATTTTTATCATTCATGCATTTAATAATATATATTCATTAATTAGGTGATGAAAATATAAGGATATCCCCCTCGTCTCCCTGGTAGATCTCCTAAGTGTTGTGGATATCATCCATCTAGGGTTTTCCCCTAGCGATGGAGTCACCTCTTATGGATTATGGTTCAATCTTCTCTCACCCTCTCGGTTAGATTCACTCCTTCGTGACCTTGTTTTTTGCCAGGACCACTATTTTCATGCATTTTGACACATATTAGTCCTTTTATGCTCTCTTCTACTCTCTTCCCGTCTGTCCTGGTCAGGTTTTCTTTCACTCTGTAATCTTGTCTCACTGTCAAGGCATTGTTCATCTTAATATATACTCTTTGTCCTAGAAATATTGCATTTGAATCCATTTCGGTATGATACAGTTGCTATCTTGGGGGTTTGGGATGTTTTGGTTGATATCTTAATGATTTTACAGGGGTCTAGATTCCCTTATGCCTTAGGGATTCCATTTTCTTCATTGGTTTCACTTCAAGCATTTTTTTCTCGGGTTTTCTTTTGATCATGGTTGTGTTTTTTGGTTGCGATTGTTTTTTGGACCCATGAAGTTTGAATTTGTTCATGGTTTTCATCCTCAACAACAATATAAGATTTTCGTGATGCTGTTCCCACTCAACAGAGATCACTCCTACTCTACTATTACTCTAGGATTCCAAAAATCTCCTTCTAGTTAGATTTGCGCGATGGATGTCACAGTGTCTTGGGAGGTGAGTTCGAATGGTTGACCACGTTCCAAGAGGTTGCAGTGCTCAGTGATGTGGTTTTTTTTCTGTCAGTTTTGTTCATGTGGGATAATCTATTCTGGTGCACTTATCTGTGACAAGGATGATGGTGCTTTTTTGGATTTTTTTGTTTGAAATGATCTCATCATGGTTGTGAGATTCTTACTCTAGTGATTCTTGTGTCTTCGACCCACATACTAATTGGAGGTACTTCTATGATGTTGTTGGTTTTTTGTGGGCAGCTCTCGATGGTGGCATGGTGTGGACGAGATGAACATCTTGGGTCATGGTACATGACATGAGGCAGCTCATCAACCAAGGTGGTGATGATGACTTCTCTTTGTCATTTGAAATTTGAAAGTTAAAACTCCTACTTTCTTGTCATTCAGAGGTGAAGTGTATGTCAATGAAAAATTGGAGTGGACGTGTGGGATGTGTCGATGATCTGGATATATTTGTGTATCCTTTTTCATGGTTTTAGTTTTAATTTGGCATCATGCTATATTTTGAATTTTGCAATATCTGAAAATCTGTAAGGATACCATTCATCATAAAGTGGATTTTGAAAAAATGGATTTGGAATATTCATTGATAATGTCAAAAATATATTTATAAAAATATATTTATAAATATATATATTTATAAATATATATTTACAATACTTATAAAATTATATATTTATAATTTCAAATAAATATATATAATTTTTTAAAAAGTATTTATATAATTATAAATAAGGAATTTTAAAATTATGATAAATATATTTAAATAATAAATATATTTTTTATATTTATAATTATATATATTTATATATTAATAAATATAAATAATTATATAAATATATTTAAAATTATATAAAAAAATTTATAAATATTTTTAAAAATATTTTTATTGATAATGATAATTATATATATAATTATATTTATAAATAAAAATTTACAAGTAATTTAATATATTTATAATTATACAAATAATTATTTATTTATAATTATATATATTTATATATTTTTAAAGTTTGGGGCCGAAGCCTCATTTTTATTATTAAAGAAAAGGCATATTTTTTATGATTGTGTAGAGGGGGATCCATTACATAGCTTGTAGGCCAGGGGGAATGAAAGACCAAATACAAGGCCCGAAAGCCAATTTTTTGGACCAAAGGGCCCTCAAGTGAATAGTACTGCTATAGTACATGTTTTCTATAGTAGCTGTTACAATTCCATCGCTACTATGATTCCACCACTGCTATAGTGTTTCTACAGTACTCGTAAATTTTCACTAACATGGATTCGATCCTAGGTCTTTGGGATGCCAAGTTAGATCCTTTAAAACTTGGGTAAAAGCTCATTAGCATATATATATATATATAATTAAATTTATAAATACTTGTTTAAGATTATTTAAATATATTTAGAATTATATACATTAATATTTGTTTATAATTAAATACATTTAAATGTTTTAATTATATCATTTATATTATTAAATATTAATTATATAGGTTTTTATCAGCCTTTTTATTGATAATAAAGATAAGACTTTATCAGTGCTTTCTAATGTGCTTATAATAATATATCTTTATTAATGATTTTTTAAAATCATTGATAAAAACCTTCCCGATCATATAATTTTAGCCATAATCGAACCCAGTTCTCTTGTATCGTTCAAGCTCTCATCATAGTCTTCCTCTACCGATTCTCCCAATGACCTTCTCGGAATAATCATGCCTTTGACAACCAAACTTATGTTAATTTATACTCATCTATTGTTTATCAGCATCTTTATATTTTCTTCAACGTGTGTTACCCTTGTTGGCGCCAAAATATTGGACGAAAATAACGACGAAAAGAAGGCCCTGTGGCCAGCCTCACGAAGCCACAGTGCGGAGTCCCCCCATGAAACGTGGCTTCCGCGAGGCACAGAATGTGGTATGCCATGTGAACGCCCTTAACTTTAGCGAACCCGCTATGAAGAAAAAAGGATGTACCTCTCCATGAACACCACTGACATTCGCGAAACCACCGTGAAGCAAAAGAGGCGGTACCCCTCAGCGAACTCAGTTGACGTTCGCGGCGTGCCACAAAGCAATCGAAGCCCCTTCGCGCCGCGTGAGCTATGCTTCATGGTGCCTATTGCCTATAAATACCAAGATCCGCCTGAGCCTTGGGGATGGAAAATCTGACCTTTCAGCTTCTCAACTCCCAAATCGCAAAGCACTCTTTGCTATGAGTATCATGAGCTCTGTGAGGTATTTTTTCTTTGTGAGAGCCCTCCGCCTTGTCTCATTTCGAGCCCCTCTTCCGAGTGGGATGCCTTTCGTGAAGCCTATGGTCGTTCGTGAAGTAAAGGGATCCCCAAGGGGACCCGAGTTGTCATGGAGCGTTTATGCTGCGTGAAACACCCCTCCTGTACAGGTGATCCACATGCCAAGGCAGGATCACCATACTTCACGAAGCACATTACTTCACGACACTTCAATTCGCGAGGCTTCTGTGCTCCCTGAGGCAGTGCTCTGTGAACACCCTTCCACGTTCTGAAGCACCTCCCATTCACACCCCATCCCCGTGATAAGGCTAAGGCACCCGACTTCGTGAAGCACCCCCCTTCGCAAGTGCCATCCACTACGCAGAGCAACCGAGTTCCACAAGGCCCTTTCATGTGGACCCCTCTGCTTGGAAATTGCATCTCCCATGCGACCCTCCAGGTTTGAGTGATGTGATTTCAAATACACCTGGACGATACCTCCCATGGCGTTGCTTCACCAAAATGATTCCTCGCATAGGCACGCTAATGGCTATTGCTTCTTCTCATAGCCACACTAACATGGACCCCTCGATGGTTCGCTCTACGACCCCCCTTCTACACGGCATTGTCGGTACCATACCTCGCATAAGGAGAAGAGTGTTCCGATTATGTAAGTCCAAGGGTTGTGGAGTAAACCCACCTCATCCGAGTTGCAGGACGTTAAACTGCCAAACACCCCCGTCCTCAACACATGACGTTCAATTGTGATATTTCCCTGTGCCTCTCACGCGGGGTCTCCACACCTTGGACATTCTCCACGCCCCTGGCCTCCGCAGGGGATGATATCCTATTTTTGGACCATAGGGAATGATATCCTCCTATTGGGAGTGGCGTTTGTCTGTGGGGGAGGGTGACCATCTTGGTGTAATCCAGTAATTCTTATTGCGGAAGGTAGCACCCATGCACCTTTGTACTTCACCACCACCAGGGCCAGCGGAGGGCGTGATAGGGAACGAGGAACCTCCTTTATTCAGTCCCAAATCCCTCTCCTACTGTGCTTTGTCACCCTCGGGCCTCCATCCTGGAGTAAGTCCCCCACCAAGGGCCACCTATCACGTAAGCCCCTCTTCGCTTCCCACAGACGCACCCTTCGCGACGTGATCGTCAGGTCCCTATGACCTCTTGTTTCTCACACCGAGAATGACTCCCATCGTATTAGAGTGAGCACCGACCATGACACACCCAAGGCCACCTCAGAGTTTAAGCCCCGAATGACCCCCGTCCCGCATGACGTTAAACTGCTTCCCCTCCCACATGACGTTAAACTGCATCCCGTATCGCATGATGTTAAACTGCACACCTGAACTACGAGGACTTTGATCCATGTCAAGTCATTTTACGTAGGAAGCCTCCACGAGGTTCAATCCCACCACTAGTGGACCCCCGGGTTCATCTTATCATCGGTTCCTTGACGAAACCATTCCTGAACTACGAGGACTTTGATCCATTTAAAGGCATGGTGCGCATGATGCCTACCTGAGGTTCAAGCCCGACACCCTTTGGACCAAGGTCCTTCTTCACATTGGTTCATCAACACCGACATCCATTATGAACTATGGGGTCTTTGATCCATGTCAAGGCATGGTACATAGGAAGCCTTCATGATGTTCAAACCCAACACCCAACGGACCAAGGTCCTTATTCACGTCGGTCCTCCGACACACACCATTCTGAACTACGTGGACATTGATACATGGCAAGGCATGGTACATAGGAAGCCTTTCTAAGGATCAAGACCACCATCCACCTGAAACAAGGTCATTATTCACGTCAGTTCTCCGACACGCCCTCATCCCACATGATGTTAAACTACATCCCAATCGGTAAGCCGCTGTGACCCTACCATCCAGTTGTTCTGACACCCCTTCATGTCAGTTCAACAAACCCTTTTCAACCCGAACTACATGGACTTTGATCCATGTCAAGTCATGGTACCTAGGAAGCCTCATGAGGTTCAAGCCCATCATCATTTAGACTAAGGTCCATCTTCACTTCGGTCCTCCGATGAACTATCCCGAACTACGAGGACTTTGATCCATGTCAAGGCAAGGTACGTAGGAAACCTCATGAGGTTCAAGCCCAACACCCATTCGTTCTGACCTCATTCACGTTGGTTCACCCACCACCTTGGGTAGCCTCGAGTGTAAGCCCCCACACATCCATTTTGAACTACATGGACTTTGATCCATGTCAAGGCATGGATTGTAGGAAACCTTATGAGGTTCAAGCCCGCTAACTATTCGTCCTGACCGTCTGTGTGTCGGTGTGCCAAGCCCCCATCTAAAACTATGTGGACTTTGATCCATGTCAAGGCATGGTACGTAGGAAGCCTCCCTGAAGTTCAAACCCATCACCCATTTTATCCTATGCCACCTCAGAGTGTAAGACCCAAACTCCCCCCACCCCCCGTCCTGCATGACGCTAAACTGCATCCCTTCCCGCATGACGTTAAACTGCATCTCGTCTCGTATGACGTTAAACTGCACACCCGAACTACGAGGACTTTGATCCATGTCAATGCATGGTACGTAGGAAGCCTCCACGAGGTTGAAGCCCACCAACAGTGGACCCCTGGGTTGATCTTCACGTCGGTTCGCTGACAAAACCCTTCTCAAAATACAAGGATTTTGATCCATGTCAAGGCATGGTATGTAGGATTCCTCCCTAAGGTTCAATCCCGACACCCTTCAGACAAAGGTCCTTCTTCACGTTGGTTCTCCGACACACTCATCCATTATGAACTACGGGTTCATTGATCAATGTCAAGGCATGGTACGTAGGAAGCCTCCATGAGGTTCAAACCCAACACGCAACAGACCAAGGTCCTTATTCATGTTGTTCCTCTGAAACACCATTCTGAACTACGTGGACTTTGATCCATGTCAAGGCATGGTACGTAGGAAGCCTTCCCGAGGTTCAAGCCCTCCATCCACCTGGACCAAGGTCCTTATTCACATCCGTTCTCTGACACTCCCTCGTCCCGCATGACGTTAAACTACATCCCAATCCAGTGGTAAGCTGTTGTGACCCTACCATCTAGTTGTTCAGACACCCCTTCATGTCAATTCTACAGCCCCTTTTCAACCCGAACTACGTGGACTTTGATCCATGTCAAGGCATGGTACGTAGGAAGCCTCATGAGGTTCAATCCCATCATCCTTCGGACCAAGGTCCATCTTCATGTCGGTCCTTCGATGCACCATCCCGAACTACAAGGACTTGGATCCATGTCAAGGCATGGTACGTAGGAAACCTCACGAGGTTCAAGCCCAACACCTGGTCATTCCGACCTCATTCACATCGGTTCACCCACCACCTTGGGAAACCTCTAGTGTAAGCCCCCACACATCCATTTTGAACTATGTGGGATTTGATCCATGTTAAGGCATGGTATGTAGGAAGCCTTAAGAGGTTCATGCAAGCCAACTATTGGTCCCGACCATCTCCATGTCGGTATGCCAAGCCCCCATCCCGAACTACATAGACTTTGATCCATGTCAAGGCATGGTTTGTAGGAAGCCTCCATGAGGTTCAATCCCAACACCCGTTGGTTGTTCCGAGCCCATTCACGTCGGTTCTCACCAACCGAACAACAAAAACATTTATTCCTTTCCATGGGGATATGTAGGAAGTCTCTTCAAGACTCAAGCCCATCACTACCATCATCTCCATGACGGTCCCATTTAATTCCCCCTCAACTCTGTGTAGTTTTCCATCACTCATCCTAATTATTATCCAGGCCTTCACATCCCTGTGAGATCATGCCACCCCATTCCCCGCCACAACATTTGGGATGCTACCCACGGGCTGGATCCGATATCAGTGTTCCTTCAAGGGGGTTTCTCAATCTGATCCACTCCAGCTACTACTCTGATCAGCCCGATCCATCTTCGTTGGACGTTAAACTTGAGGCATACCCTGTGTTAAACATAGGAAGATGAGGAAAACCTCAGATACATGCCTATGGCATATTATTCCATGTGCTCGATGTGGTATGCCTCAGGATTCCGCTCCCTTGAGAAGCTCTATAACAATGGAAAAAATACAGACACGCCGATTCCCCATTTTTTAGACATATTAATGATGCCTCAATGTTACTACTCCCCCAACTAAAAGTTGCTGCCCTAACTGGACCCCTTGAAATGTCCTGATAGAAGCAGTGTAATTAAACAACGTCCATGGAAACATGGCACTGGGAAGAGTTTCACGAACGACGTATTAAATCTATGAGGGAGGTCTGGACTAGGTGACGAGTTCTGAGGGAGAATCCACAGAAGGAAGATCTGACATCCCATCATCTATTTTCGATCAAGGAGAAAACGTCCCTAAATAAGGAACAGATGCCACCTGCCTTTGGAAGGTGGGAATGCGGGGCAACAGGCACGCGTCCTCTACAGACGGATGCACATGCCCCAGCGAAAGCGTCAGAAACATAAATGGTGAACCCAACGTGAAATTATTCTCCTCAATATGGAGACTAGTAGCGCTTGAGACATTAGTAGATTGACATGTCACCGGATCCAGATATCTGGCGCCGGGTCCCACCAAGAAAATAGCGGGCCTTGCGTGAAACTCAACAGAAGTTGGGGTAGTAGGACGTTGGAAATTCCATTCTGCAACATCGTCGGTGTGGATCCATCTTACTGGCCACTAAAGACAGGATGGCGCAGGGGCATTGGATCTCGATTTTTTTTCCTTGCAGTGCACATGAGTTAATCTCCTTGCACCCAAGAATCATGTTGCTGATACAAGGGACCCAATCACCACCCACCCTCCTATGAAGAAGAATGGGAAACACCAGCACAACCACTCCATGTGGCTCCACAGCTGCCACAACGGCGTCTACATCCACGAAAGTGGGTCACCCATGCCCCATCTCCCTATCAGAAGTCATCCAGCGAACGATGATAAACAACCACGTACACCGTTATGATGAGGAAGGAATAATCCCAACCTGAGATATGGAACGACTGGACTTGGAGGCTTCCAGGCCCCGCTGTCAACGCCACTCTCGAGGGCCATGTAGGGAGCCCCTGCTCCCCACCCCAACATTCAATCGTTTCGGGAGCCTGTCCCAGGAACGCCTTGACGGCTCCTTGCATTATGTTGATGAGGTGGTTGATGCCCGGATCAAACCTGTAAGAGTCCCGATTCAAGGGCTCGAAGTAAGGGCCCCCACCCGGCCATGTCAGCGCTGCCGTCTGGTCTTTCCAGAGGAATAGGTAGGCTATGCGCCTGCACCACACGCACCGGCTCGCCTGACCTGACACCAGTGTTGGGACCGAGCTGAGGATGCCTGCCAGGGGGCGTTAACGTCAACAACTACTATGGCCCAATCCACCATCGATGCATATCATAAATCCCCTGCCCACACTGAGGTGGGGAGCTCCTATGCCCAACCGGGATCGAGGCCCCAACCACCCCACGGGTAGGCTGGGTGGACTTCCTGGGTCGTAGGTTTGAGTGGTGATCGCCGCGAACCAACCCGCAGTGATGCCATCCTATGCGGAGGACCTCCCCGTACAACTAACCCATAGAGCGTGGGCCTTCCCTACTCCAAAGATCGTCATGGAGGTATGCCATGTGCTACCCCCAACCAAAATGAAGAACTGCCCCGCGGTAGTGACACTCGGCGCAAAAGCCTCTCCCATTCCCACCACACCGGGTATGGAATTCCTCCTTCCCCCGACCATCTATGTGAAGACATTTCCCATCCGATCCCTCTCTAATGTGGGGATCCCCCCTACATTCTCTCTGTAGCTGGAGAAGGTCCTCTTCACCCTGGCAGCCAACAGGGTGAAGGTAATCCTTTCTCCACCCGCAACAAGCATGGAGGTCTTCCCCATGCTCCCACCGGTTTCGATGGAGGTTTCTCCTGCTCAGGTTCTATTCATGGAGGTCCTCCCCATGTCCCCTTTGACATTTTTCCAGGTGCTCCTCGCACCCTGGATGTCTCATGTGGAAGTCCTCTCTGCCCTAACACCAGCGTGGACCCAATATTACATGTTGGGATTCAGCCTTGTCCTGAGGAGCCACCTAGGGGCAGGAAGGCGGGTCTTCGCTGCCACAAGAAGAATCATGGGAAGGCCCGGATGGAGATCAAACCATCCCACTTCTCTGATTCTGAAGCATAATACGACTCAGAAGCAGAACCCTCCCCTCGGTCCTCCGTTTCAAGGACCGGGGAAGGAACAAGGCATGTTAGCCTCGTCCTTCCAGAATGTGATGTCCACCGGATTCCCGCCTCTCTTCTGAGGTACATCCAGGAGGGGGAAATTTTCGGAGTCCCACAGGTTCCGACTGTGCAATCACCACTGTCGTCACCAGAAGCACCCTCTACCTAGACCAGAGATCATGGAGATTTATTTTGGGGACCAATGGAGGTTGAGAAATAGCATGACCCATCGCGGGTAACCGTGATCCATGAACCGGAAGCCATGGCTGTCAGCCCGTCAAATCGTGACGTTGTGGTCAGATCACCACACTCTTTGGAGGATGGCCCCGAATTTGGCGGTCAATCGGATTGTTCGCCATTATCTCCACCACCCAGTTTACTTTCCCAGTGGTCCGCCTCAGTACCGCTACTGGTTCCTCAGACACCACCGATTGATGAGTGGGGCAATACGGGTCCATACCCTGAATCCGAGCCCAGAATATTTTGGAACATTCTCGAGGAGGATCACTTCTCCGAGAAGTTCTGGCCGGCGGTAGCATTGAACTTTTGTGTGCCAGAATCCCTCACTGCAGAGGAAGTTGAGTGCTTCTGTCAAACCCTATGGGCGACACACTTTCGTCTTCGCTATTATTGGGTGATGTATCCAAGGAGCCAAGTGAATTTTGAAGACATTAGCGAGAAGTTCCATCTAGTTGATCTGGTTACACTCCCAGTGGCCCAGTGCCCTGAGTCACAAGGCCGTCGTGAGGCCCTCCAGCAGCAGTGCGTTCAGAGTATTAAGGTACTCCGCAAAATTATCAAAGAGTCTACCCCCACTGGCAAGTCCATGGCTGGGGACAGTATGTCGCCCCCCTCTTCAGTCCTATTCGGCGACAGCCCGACTCATTATGAGACATTGAGAACATGCCCCCAAGGAGGGTTTCGGTCCACATGGAAGATAGAGTGGACAAGGAGGACGAGATCTAGTTTCTCGATGGAGACTTACCCCATGAGGGTGTACCACCACTATTGGACCCATCAGGGAGGATTACTCATCAGTAGAGGAACCTCCTGGGCCTTGCTGCACCCACCCAGTTTCTGGTACTTAGTCGGAATGCCGGTAAGGGTAAAGAGCATGTCGAAACTTTCAAGCACTCTGACCTATCCATCTCGGTACAGAAGGCGGATGAAGACCCTGAGAAGTCCGCATTGCACCAACAGCTCATTGAGCAGAAGAGGTTGGTCGATGAACTCCTGGCCCAGCGCGCCATAGAGCGGTGATCCGACTATGGTGATCCTAAGCCAGGGTAGAAGGGGCAGGAACAACTTCCCCACGGCGAGATTCCTCCAGGCAACCCTGATCATGCTACTCCCGCGGATAGGGAAGAAGCCGGAACTCTTGGAAATAGGGTGCGATATGTCTCACCAAATGCTCATGAACGGCAAGGCAATCCGAGGAATCCATCCCGGGTTCCCCCAGCTGCCCCGGGAGCTGCTCCGCCGTTCTCTCAATGAGATGTTGAAGCCGTATTCCATGTCGAAGAGCCTAGAAACACACTCATGGTTAGGGATCCCCATTAAGATAGGGACCTCTCCTGGATGATCCTATAGCAGCACTCATCGCCCACCTCAAGGAGTTGGAAATGCAGAACGTGGTTGTCCCACTAGATGGCAAGACATATCCCGCGTGGGTGGATGATATGCATGCACCCCCGGGTTTTGGAAATCCCACTTTCTCACCCTTTAACGGGATAGGGGACCCGCTGCAGCACCTGGACCACTTTTCCTCCAGGTGTGGCCCCATGTTGGGGACCCTAGTACAGCAGGAAGCCGCCATGCTCCGATGTTTTGTGCATACATTGGAGGGCCCTGAATTCGTCTGGTATAGCCAGCTCCCTATTGGATCGATGACCGGCTGGGAGGATATTCACCGGAAATTCCTATACCAGTTCAGCTCCACCACGCGAAAGACCAGCTTCGTAGACCTCTTCAAGTGCAAACAAAGACCTGATGAGCAAGTCACTGACTTCATCGCCTAGGGGAAGGGGCTCACATACTCCCGTGACATGCCACTGACTCAGGAGAAAAAACTGACGATGTGCATAGGGAATGTCAAAACAGAACTGGTTCCTTCCTTGATCACCCAAAATTACCTTGGATGGTTCCAATATTTCTCAGATAAGGCCCAACACCTCGAGGAAGCTCTGCAACAGGCTAGCCAGGCGAATCTGCTGCCCCCTGTTATCCCAGCAAGGAGGGAAGCCAAATCCGATCCCACCGCGGTTTACCAGATAGAATCCCCAAGGTAGCTAGAATTGATGCCAGTGGCACCGGCCCCGTAACCTCGTAGAGTCCCTCCAGCTCAGGCATATACTTCTGCCCTGCAGCAACCGTCTCAGAATCGGCAGGTTCCCCTGCGCAACGTGCCACCACTGCCTAGGCGGGACAATCAGGCTCCGCCTCCTCGGCAGGACCCTCCGGCCCCTCTTCATGGATAGGATACCAGATCCCCCTATCTAGAAATAAGTCACACGACTTACTCGTTCAATGATAATTAGGTCCTCGATTACTTCTGTAGTGCCCTAGAGCATGGGATTGTGCGCTTACCCGAGTGCAGAAGGCCGGCAGAGGCGAATATCACCGATCTCCCCAACTACTGCCCATATCACCAGATTCTAGAGAACACCCTCAAGTAGTACTATGTGTTTAAAGAATAGCTCCAAGACCAGGTCGATAATATCATAGTCAGGTTGGTCCTGGCCCCGGAATAAGTGGTGGGTGTCTTTGTGAGGTCAGAAAGTGGTAGTGACGACGAAGGCGAGTGGCAGCAGGTTCCCAGCCACGGGTCCCAGAAGTACGATGACTGGATGGCTCGTAAAAAATTCTCCCACACCCATGGTATTATTCGGGCATGCCTGAACCAGACAGAGCCTTCAAGAGATACAGCCAATACCTCTACATCATTATCTCAGTCGACCTCTTCCCATAAGAGCAAGCAGCGGCGGTGCAAGAAGAAGCAGCGCGCTCCACCAATATCGTCGTCATCCCGAACTCTCGTGCAACTTCATGCCCCCTGAGATGGGGATCCCTCCCAGAATCCGCCAAATGGTAAATGATTCATCAAGCGACAGTCAGGGGTACACTTCAGTTAATACCGTGAAGTTGGTAAATCCCTCTATGGATTCCAATGAGGGGGAACGCCAGGTGAACCTCCCCAATTTCCCCGACCAATGTCTACGTCGGAAGAGTCGTGACTAAATGTGTCGTCAGTAGGCCTAGCACAGATCTCAGCACACGCAACCTCCTCATCTGGTGCCCTTAGATCTACCTCCACCGCCATTTGTGCTACTAGATCAGGCAGAGCTACCTCGTCCGTACCACGACCAGTCTTTCCCTACTACAGTCCAACTTCAGTTGTCCAGTCCTCATCCAGAAGCCGCTCTTCAGGCATTGACCAGCACGCAACAAGGTGTAACTAGCACTAGCCAACCGCCAGCCCAGCCGGTAGGGCCCGCCGTGCCTCCAACTGCAGAGCGACCTCCTATAAGTAGAGGCTCACGTCTGGCCCGGAAGTATGATGTTCTGAAGAACCTTTCCATAATTCTAGAGAGGATTTCTATCCTCAAGGCTCTTCTCCTATCATCAGACATGCGTGAGGAAATTGATGAGGCCCTAAGGATCCCCTTCCAGTTTGAGATGGATGTAGCAGCTGCAGAAGCCTTCCACGCCGAGGCAATTGAGAACGCCATGTTCTAGGCAGTTATCTCGTTCTCTGGTGAAGATGAAGACCCACCTATACAGGGGAACATTCGTCCACTATACATCACTGGCCAGTTCAATGTCATGGAAGTCCGCCGCTGTCTTGCTGACACGGGGTCTGGGATTAACCTAATCCCGACTCGGAAATTGCGGAAGCTAGGGTTGGCTGAGGATGATCTAACTCGCTCCGACCTCAGAATCCAGGGATACGACTGGACCGAGCAGACCTCGGTCAGTAAGATCTGTTTGAAGACCCAGTTCAGTGGCTTAATTGCCAGTACCGAATTCATGGTTGTCTCCCAGGACACCGCGTACAACGCATTGATGGGCAGACCATGGCTCCACCTGCATTCAGTGGTCCATTCGTCGTATCACCAATTCCTCAAATACTCCCTCAATGGTCAAGTTGGCATGCTCCAAGGATATGTGTTTCCTTTTTCCTCTTGTGAATCCCGTTACCTGGACGCTGACTATTATAAGAGCAAGAATAATTAGATTCTTGAAAGTGAGGTTCAACTCGCCCCGGTCACAGGTGATCCCTGGGCAGGTCTGGATGACGCCCACATCTTCCCGATCCATCGGTTTGAGGCCATGACCCCCGACATGGGAAAATGCATTGTTGTTTCGGGTACAAGAGGAAGGCATATTCCTAGGTCCAAGTGATAGTGGAAAATCACCTCAGAATCCTACACCAACCAGGCTGGGTGATCCCGGAACCTCCAACCCCAGTACGGTATCGGGATTTCTGGCTCATGGAAACGGCGGTACGCCACACATGTCTCTTCCACCAGGCTGGAATCAACCGGCTCAAGCCGATGCACCACTACTTCTTTGATTTCACAAGACTGGACCCTTTGGCCAAAGACCAGATGGGATTGGATCAAATGCCTTCATCGCTATGGTTTCAGTGTCACATGAGTATTCTAATGTGATGAACACTGCTGCCCAGACCGACACTAGCCTCCCGTCAGATCCCGGTGGCTCGGAAGTGACTCCCCCCATGGAGGATCCCTCCACAAGTGGAGAAGAAGGTCTATAGGATGCTCCCCCCGACTTTGAAGAAGGCATCTCTACCACGATCGATGAACTAGTACAGCTGAACCTTGGTAGCGAGGCAGATCCAAGATCCACATTGATCAGTGCCACTATGTCCCTCGAGGAGGAGCAGCGGTACGTGAACTTCTTTAAGTAGCACCGAGACCTGTTCGCCTTAAGTCACGAAGATATGCTAGGACTAGATCCCCAGGTATCCGTCCACCGCATTGTTCTCCCAACAAACCATCGTAGGTTCAAGCAGCCTCCCAGAATGATGCACCCTTCTCACGGTGCCATGGTTGAGGCCGAAGTTGACAAGCTCATCAAAGAAAACTTCATAAAGGAAGTCCAACACCCCAAGTGTATGGCCAACATTGTTCCAGTCAGGAAGAAGAATGGGCAGATTAAAGTCTGCATCAACTTCTACGATCTCAACTGCCACTGTTCGAAGGATGATTTTCCCCTCCCAGTGACAGAGTTGTTGATTGATTCTATGGCTGGGTTCCAAGCCCTCTTCTTTCCTAGATGGGTATTATGGGTACAACCAGATATGGATCCCCCCCCCCGAAGATGAGGATTCCACCACTTTTAGATCCCCCCATGGTACTTTCTGCTACCAGGTCATGCCCTTTGGCCTGAAAAATGTAGGTGCCACCTATTAGGGGGCCACGCACCACATATTCAAGCCAATTCTCGAAACACTGGTGGATTGCTATGTGGATGATCTGGTGGTCAAATCTCTCTAGAACCATGACCATCTCAAAGATCTTGAGAAAGTGTTCATATTCCTCCGTTCCCGCCACCTGAAGATGAACCCTCTTAAATGTGCCTTCGGGGTCATCTCCGGGATGTTTCTTGGCTTTCTTGTCAGATACCGAGGCTTCGAGATTGACCTAGAAAAGATCAAATCCATCATCCAAATGCCTACCCCGAGTAATATTCGAGAGCTTTGAGGTCTTCAAGGCCACCTATCCTACATACTCTGATTAATTTCAAATTTGGCTGGCAAGTGAAATCCTTTTTCGCAGCTCATGAAGAAAGGCTCCGCCTATGAATGGGATGAAGAGTGTCAGGTCACCTTCGAGGAAATCAAGCAGTATCTGCTCCAGTCTCCAATCCTGATACCACCTGTTGCCGGAAAGCCGTTGGTCCTTTATGTGACCGCTCTGAAATGGTCTCTTGGTGCCCTGCTCATATAGAAGAACAATGAGGGGACATAGAATATCCTCTAATACCTCAGACGCATGCTCCTCGAAATGGAAACCAGATAGTCCCCCATCGAAAAGAGTTTCCGTGCGCTAGTGTTTGCCGTATAGAAATTGGGACATTGCCTACAACACCACGAGGTACAGTTGGTCTCTTGGGTAGACCCACTAAAGTACATTCTGAACTGCCCCATGTTGACTGGCTGAATAGCGCGGTGGGTGGTGATCCTCCAGCAGTTCGACATCAGGTTCGTGCCTTAGAAGGAAATCAATGGGAATGCATTGGTAGACTTCCTAGCTTCCCATCCATCCTCTGAGGATCAATCCCTGGACCGGGATTTTCTTGATGAGGCAATCATCTCAGTCGATCATGCCATTTCGTGTTGGAAAATTCACTTAGACGGTGCCTCCCGGAGCCCCACCGGTAGGAGGCTCAATGATCCTAATCTCAACAGAGTGGGTTTGGGTATCGTCTTCATTACCCCAGTGCAAGCCATTCTGCCATACTCATTCCTGTTGTCAGAAGGTTGCACAAAAAATGAGGTAGTGTATCAGGCCCTCATCACTGGCCTCGAGCTAGCCCTTGAGATCGATGTGCCCCATTTGCACGTGAAAGGGGATTCTGAACTAGTCATCAAGTAGATCAATGGTGACTATGTTGTCAGAAATACAGAGCTCATGCCATTGTTGGAGTGCACCCTCCGTATAATGGCCCAGTTTCCTTCTCGACCACAGGTTACCCATGTCCCTCAGTTACAGAATGCTCGAGCGGACGCTTTGGCCGGCCTAGCTGCATCACTTGCAGAACCCGAGCAGGATGATCTGATTATACATGTGGCACACCAGAGAGTCATTTCCCCCATCACCCCAGAAGATGACGATGGCCTGCGAGTAAGCCATCTTACCGCCAGATCCTCTATTCCAGAAGTCTCGGGTTCTTCAGATGTAGTGATTGAGGTCACGCCCGACTGGAGGGAATCTTTTGTCAAGTATCTCCAAAATCATTGCCTCCCAGATGATCGGGCTGAGCACGAGAAAATCAGAGGCCGTGCACTGCAGTTTACCCTCTAGAGTGGTCCCAGTCTTGAGAGGATCCTCTATAAGAGGGTATTCGATGGTTTTCTCCTCCATTGTATTCAAGGAGTCGATATTTCTCAGGTCATGCAAGAGATTCATGCCAGTTCCTACGGTGCCCACCAGGATGGGCGAAGCTATCCCATCAGATCTGGAGACTGGGGTACTTCTGTCCCTCTATGATCCATGATTGTATTGAGTTTTCCAAGAGGTTCCACACTTGCCAAGTTCATGCTAACTTCCTTCATAGGCCGCCAGAGACTCTCCACTCCACCAAGTAATCTTGGCCATTTGCGGTGTGGGGACTCGATGTCATGGGACCATATCCACCGGTGATAGCTTGCCAGTGTAGGTTCATCCTGACTGCCACAGATTTCTTCTCCAAGTGGGCAGAGGCAGTTCCACTCAAAGAGGTCAAGGCCCGTTCCATCGTTGACTTCATGAGCTCTAATATCATCCACTGTTTTAGAGTCCCTCACGCTTTCCTCACCGATAATGGCACCAACTTCTGAGTAGCTAAGCTGATGAAATTTTACGCCAAGTACAATATCCATTCGAACCATACCTCTTCCTATCACGTGTATGCAAATGGGCAGATCGAGGCATTTAAAAAAACACTTTCTAACATTTTGCAGAAAATGGATGGTCAGAATAAGAAAATTTGTCCAGACAAGCTCCCCAATGCCCTCTAGGAATATCGGACAATGAATCGCAATTCCACCCAGGTGACTTCATATTCCCTGGTGTATGGGGCTAAGGCCATCCTGCCCATCGATATCTAGCTGCCATCGTTACGCACTGCAGTCTATGACCATCAGGTGCCAGATAAAGTTGCCGAAATCTATCCAGCTGAATTGGAATCACTCGACAAGAACAGGATTCGTTCCCTTCAAAATCTAGAAAGGCATCAGAATAAGATAGACAAAGCCTTCAACAAAAAGGTTCTCCTTTTATCTTTTATACAAGGTGACCTGGTGTTGGCCCTCCAAGCGCCAATGATCCCCAGCAGGAAACCACCAAAGTTGAAGCCCAAATGGGAAGGGAATTACATCATTCATAATTTATACCCCAAGGGAGCATACGCCTTGGTAACCATAGATGATGAGTGTATAACTCCTCCCACCAACGCCATGTTCCTCAAGCAATACTTTGCCTGAGCCTCTGGGTCCCACATAACCCTGAACTGCACCACGGTCCCGCACGAACATAAACTGTATGGTCCTACATGACCTTAAATCGGATGGTCCTGCACGACCCTAAACTACACAATGGTCCCACATGACCTTAAACTGTCCAGTCCCGCATGACTTTAAACTGCAACATCGTCTTGCATGACATTAAGCTGCATCATCATCCATCATGACGTTAAACTGTTCATTATCGTCCTACATGACAATAAACTGCAAAATGGACTGAGCTCTATGACCCTAAACTAAGATCACCCTCATCCTCACTGCTAGACGTTAAACTGCAAGCTGGTCAGACCTTTCTGACCGAGGCCCAGCCTCAGGCCCCATGGCCTTCCCCGACCCAGGCTCTCTTGTGGGATTATATGGGGTGGTGTGGGATTATGTCCTCATTCATGGCGGGTTGTTCACCACGCCATTCACATCCCAAGATGAGATGCGTTTCATCATCCCACATGACGTTAAACTGTGCTTCTAGAACTACATATGGCTTGATTTCCATCCTCATGGGATGCATAGGAATGCTCGGACATCTCGTCTTGAGCCCAGACCTGAGCTCTTCTCTTTGACTATTCCCCCTGGGTATAGTTTCCTCGGAGGGTACTCGCATGATGTGGAGTAGGATTCCTTAGCTCCACTCATACGAGGATTATAATGGTCACACCATGTGCCCACTCCCGTTCTTCTATCCTCCCACATCTTCACTGCAGGACGTTAAACTGCATGGAATCTTCAGAACTACAAGTGGATTGAGTCCCATCCTCATGGGATACGTAGGAACGCCCAGAAATTTCATCCATTGGCCCAGCCCAAAAGCCAAAATCTTCCCCTCGGTTCAAGACATATGTGAGGGTGCATACATTTTCCCCAATTGACATCGAGCTATCCTCGATTCGGCTGTACGTCCCCCTCCCTGGAGATGTTCGCCTCTTTCGTAGATGGGTAAAACTATGCTTCACCGACTCCTTGACTAGGATTCCATCACCTTCCTAGTCATGAAGGGCCCCTGAACGATATGGATACCATGCCTAAGGGCCCCTTTCCATTCCAGGCCAATGCCCTTGAGGGTGTCGAGCAACATGCTGATACAAGTCCCGCGTTTTGAATGTGGTCAACAGTCGATGCTCATTTTCTGCTCCCATATCAAGTCACCATAGGGACGCTGTGTTTAGAACATGGTCTACATCTGCCATGGATCTTTGGTTCGACCCCAAGATGTCCCAAACATCGAGTATAGTGATTCATTCTGCCCCGTCCCCAAGCGATGAACCCTTTCTGGGCAGGGCCGACTGTCGGGCCCGTGGCCCAAATTCTCTCTTATGGGATTGTTTGATATGGTGTGGGATTATGTCCTTCTTCATGTCGGGTTTCTTGCCGTGTAATACACATTCCTGGATAAGACACATTATCCTCCCCCGTCCTTACTGCATGACGTTAAATAGAAAGCTAGTCAGGCCTTCCTAACCGAGGCCCAGCCTCAGGCCCCTTAGTCCAAGTTCATACCAAGAGTGTACGGTGTGGTTTGGGATTATGTCCTCATTCACATCGGGTTACTCACCGTGACGTACACCTCCCATGTCCAGGGAATCCTATTCCTCAACCCTCGTCCTCACTGCAATACGTTAAACTACGAGTAGGCCAGGCCTTCCTGACCGAAGCCCAACTATCAAGCCCCTTGGCCTTTTCGGGCCCCTGTCCCAGGTTCTCTCTTACGGGACTGTGCGGTGTGGTGCAAGATTACATCCTCATTCACGTCAGGTTACTCGCCACGCCATACACGTCCTTATTAGGGTATCCTTCCCCCTGGGTATCTTTGAGAACTATGTATGGCTTGATTCCCATCCTAATGGGATATGTATGACCACCCGAATGTCTAGACTTTGGGTCTAACCCCATATCTCAGAAATCTCCATTTTACCTTGGCCTTTTGGAATACCCTCTCCTTCCTAGACACCATCGTCAACCCTTTTTCGAAAGTCCACCAATGTGCATAAAGGTGCTCTGGTTTAGTGCCTAGAATATTGGACTCTACTCAGACATGTTCTCACCCGCTTTTCACGTTTTGTGTTCCCCTTCATTCGGACCTCCATTATCTTTCACACCTGGAGGGACCTACAAGAATGGCATGGATATAATGCCTAAGGTCTATCCTACCATTATGGGCCAACTCCCCCAACGGTTTTGAAAAAAAATTTGAATCAAATCCAGTGTTGCGAATATGGTCAGCGGTCGATGATCGTTTGTTGTTCCCACATTAGGATGACACGATATGGAGACTATTTTTCCGCCATGGTTAACAGTTATCATCCATCGCCACGCAAACCCCATTAATCCTAAAATGTCGGTTACACGATTCACATCCTTCTCCACCTTATCATGTCCATGAAGAGCTTCAAAACACGTGATACTATTCCTCTGTGTGCATTTGCACGTTAGAAGGACAAAATCCACGATAAGGGTGTCCATCGGGGCTCTGCATCGACTTTCCTCTGATGGGCGTTCCAGGTATTGCAATAAGGATCTTCCTCCCTTGTTTCCGACACCATGTTTGACTCACGTGGGCTTAGGGATTGGGTTGAGGTCTGCACTTACTTTGAAAGATTCCATCCATTCATGGTCCGAGCTCTAAGACCATAAACTAAGATCTCCCAAGAACTACGTACAGCTTGATTCCCATCCTGTTGGGATACGTAGGAATGCCCAGACCTGGGTCTAGCCTGAGATTTACTAATTTTCCTTTTCTGTCCCGCCTTATAAACTTTGACTACAGGACCGCGTGGCATGGTATGTTATTACGTCCTCATTCACGTTGGGTTTTCATTAGCCACACCAAGCACACACCGTTCTAAAAATTAGCCCTCCTATCTCCTGTCCCACATGACATTAAAATGAAACTTTCTAAAACAACATGTTTCTTGATTGCTATCCTTATTGGATACGTAGGGCCACCCGAATGTCTAGACATTAGGTCTAGCCCCACCTCTTAGAGATCTCTCGATATCCCAGTCACCTAGTCCCCTTGGCATGTCCCTCTCCACGAGGGGGATATATAGGCGTGGTACGGGGTTTTTGGCACCATGCCCCCTTCTCCTAGGAATCTTCCATATTTTGGCCACCCTCATGTTGAGTCCCTCAACCCCTTGTAGTGGTTCTCCCATGTGTTAAGAGTACTCTGGTCTAGGGCAAACTGTGTCAGATTCAACTTAGGAATGTTCCTCCCATTTTTCAAGCTTCGTGTTCCCCTTCATTCGGAACTCCATCATCTTTCACACCTGGAGGGACGCCCAAGAACAGCATGGATACAACTCCTAAGGGCTCTCCTACCGTTACAGGACAACTCCCCCAAGGGATCCAGACAACAAATTGATACAAATCCCGCATTACGAACATGGTCAGCGGTCGATGCTCATTTGTTTGTCCCCATATCAGGCTAATGCAACAGGATGCTGTGTTGCGAACATGGTCAGCAGAAATCCTCTGTCATCACGCCAGCCCCATAAGGCCTTGAATGTTGGTTGCATGATTCACGTTATGTTCCACCCCATCATGTCCAGGTGGAATCTCGACATTCTTGGAGCTATCCCTCAGTGCACCTCTGCACGTCAGGGGGACAAATCGGCAATATGGCGTCCTTCGGGGCTGCCACGGTCCGAGCTCTAAGAACATAAACTAAGATCTTCATTAATGGATATGCGCGGCTCAATCCTCATCCCCATGTGATGCGATGGGTCACCCGGAAGTCTTGTTTCTGAGTCCATCTTAGGTGGGAGCTAGATCCTCATGCCCCTTTCACTGTCACCCCTATTTGGGCCCCTTGGCCCGAGGTTCCTATCTCAGAGTTGCGTACAGTGTGTTGTGGGATCATGTACCTATTCACATCAGTTATGTTTTATGGAACCGTATGCATTACCCTCCTAGCATCGTCTCTGCTACGTTTTCCTTACATGACGTTAAAATGCATGCTTGGTACTGTCACACGACCCTAAACTATGACATTATCATCCTAGCCGTACGATGAAAAATGGCCTTGAATTGTGATGAACTCATTGTAGAGGACATCACGTTGGGTATTAGTCACATGCCATACCATTTTTCAACACCTACTACGGCTTGATTCTTGTGGAGACACCAGGGCTTGCTGCCCTAGGCCTGTCACTTTACAAAAAAAACCCACTCACCTTAAAGGACAAACAAGATTTATCAAATAATGCTTCTATTGGTGCGAGGGCTAGACCCACGTGCCTCTTTCATCCTTGAACTGGTATCTTACTGTGTTGTGCGACCTTTCATGAACTATGTGTCGCTTGATTCTCATCTTTATGAGATACGTAGGAGCACCCGGGCACTTACCTGTGGGCACAGCCCATCTTTCGTGGTCGGTCCCTCAACTCGAACACTTCCCCAGAGAACACATGGTAAGTAGGGAATATGACCTCATTCATGTTGGGTTTTGTAACCACAAAACTATGTGTTTCCTTCTCTCCTTACCCATTCGTGGTCCGAGTTCTAAGCCCATAAACTAATACCATATCAAGAACTACGTGCATCTTGATCCCCATCTCCATGAGGTACGTAGGAACACCTTTTCACTTTGCTTCAGGCCCATCTCAACTTTAATTTTTGGTCCCTAGACCTAAAACCTCCCCCCCCGGGGAACACATGGTGTAGGATTATGTCCTTATTCACGTTGGATATTTGAGTTGCCCCACCAAATGCTTCCTATGTTTCCTCCCATCTATTGTCCAAATTCTATGACCCTAAACTAAGATCTCCCTATGGGAAGGGACTCAAATCCCTCTATCTAGTACGACTCATTGTCGTATTCAGATGCGTTTTGATAAAGAGACCTAAGTGTGGAATCTTCATGGAGACATTCCACTCATTCAGTGTCCCGGCTTTGTGGGCTCTCTATTTGGATCCTCATCCTCTTCCACATCCGAAAGGACCCTCGGATGACATGGATGCTAGGCTTAAGGGATATCCATGGATGCTGGGATTAAGTGATCTCCAATCGTTTTGGGCCAACATCCCTAAGGATCTTGGATGACATCTGTGACATGGTCCCGTGTTTGGAATATGGTCAATGGTCGACCCTCATTTGTCTCTCCCCATTCTAGGATAATGCGATATGGATGTTGTGTTTCCACCACGATCAACAGTTATCCTCCATTGTCACGCCACCATTATTCCGATCCAAATTTCGAGCATCATGATTCACACATTTCCACTTCCTCATGTTCAAGTGTAATTCCAACATACTCGGCTTTATCTTTTCGTGCATCTAGGTGTGCCACATGGACGTTTTACAATCCTTGGTTCTGTATTTACCGAGCTTCCCTTTGCCCCACCATGCCCCTTCCTGTGTCTGTAATGTTCCCCATCACTTCCTGTTTCCCACATCGAGCATGCCTCATGTGGGCTTCGTAGTTTTGGTGGGATGTGTACCGGTGCAACCAGGCTTCTTATCGTCCCTCGTGACGTTAAACTGTGCTTCTAGAACTATTTACAGCTTGATTCCCATATTCATGTGATACATAGAGATGCCCTGGTATTTTACCCAAGGTCCAGCTGCAGGAATCATAAATCTTTTTCTTCCCCTTTACGGCCCCCTAAAAGGACCCTTCGTAGGGAACCATACAACTATAACTTTTCATTGAACAAGTTACAGATGCCCCATGATGATATTGGGAAGCGACAGCCCCCCCTCGCCAGAGAGGCCCTGTCTGAAAGAAATAATGATCGACGATCAAACCGATGCGTCCATCCAGTGTGCTTCCACCACGATGGCGTAACCTCAAGAATGATGGATTCTATTCAAACGAACCCTCACTACACATTCCACGCATTGTGTACCCCGCTTATTCGGACCATCATCCCCTTTTATGTCTGGAGGAACCCCCTAACAGTATGAATTCTTGGCCTATGGCCCGCCTATTGTCTTAGGCCAACGTTCCGGTAGACTAATGGGTAGCATTGTGAGTTAGGCCCCATGTTTCAAACATGGTCAACGGTCGGCCCTCATTTGTTATCCCCGTTTCAGGCTAACACAATAAGGATACTTTGTTTCTTCCATGGTCAACAGTTATCCTTCATTGTCACGCCACCCCCCACAATGTTCCAAATCTTGGGTATCGTGATTCAAACATCCCATTCCAATCTGTTCAGACTGATTTTAGCACCCCTGGCATTGCACTGTTTGTGCACAAGAGCACGCTGGAAAAACGGTAATTCAGTTATTCTAAGAACTTCATTCTCTATTCAGGTCTCCCCCATTTCTCGGAAATCTGGACCGGTTATCCAAACCATGGATTCCCGAAGCATGGATTTCACTCCGATGTTTATATGGGGTGATGAGGTGACTATCTTTTGTTTCCCACATCGGGCCTGACCCACGTGAGCTTAGGGAATTGTTGCTGGACGTTCCGTAAACATCGTAAGGATGCAATGAACCAGTGAAAACAACGGAACTCGTGCATGCTACGAAATTAAAAAAAATCAAAGCACGAAACTATTTTTAAGGGTTTGTAATCATTACAGTACTCGGGGGGTCAACTCCCCCCATGGATGGATTGACCCCGTCAAAAGAACGTTGCAGCTCCGCCACCCTTCGACTTGTGGCGTCCAGGAATTGTTGCTGCCGACTCAGCTCCAACTCCTCCTCAGCAGCGATGGGACGTAGTTCATCAGCCTCAGCTCGGGCCCGCTCTACGTTATCCTGAATGAAGACCATCTCTTCGTATGATTGTCTCACACACTCCTCTACCTCTTCCATCTGGGCCTTCAATCGCAAGATCAACTCAGATTGTGCATTGAGAGAGTCTGAGTGTTCATCCGCCCGGATCTGTAGTTGTTGGACTTTTTTTTAATCCTCTTGGAGATTCTTGATGTTCATCGCCTTCCTCCGCTAATAGCCTACGCTGAGCCCGCGATCATACTCTCATATATTCTTTTCCATAAGATCTCGGATGAGCAGATGAGGGTGCTGAGCATCCACTCCCCCAGCACACAGTTCGCGCAACTGTGAGAGACGTCTATCTATCTTGTCCAGCCACAATGATTGGGGGTGTCGTTTATGAAGCGCGTGATCAGATTCCATGATCGACGGTGGAAAATTTTACTGTCCTCTTCATCGGAGATCGTATCATCCATGTCCGCGCAATTAGAAATATCGTGTGCGGGGTATGCCCGCAAGAAGTCTTCTATGAGATCTGCATCTGGCGTGGCATCAGGCGCAACATCTGGAGATGAATCAGACGTCGCGGGACTTGGGTTGACCGACAGATCCTCATCATCGGACCCCACCTCGATGACCTCCGGTGCGACCTCGCTGGTGGTCCCGCCCACGATAGGGGACACTGTAGCTCGGGTGGGCTGGGTAATGATTTCCATGATCACAGGCATGCCCCCAGGGGTGATGCCTCTAGAAATCCCGATGAGCCTTGTCACATCAGCCCATTCCAGTCGAAGAACTATACGTGATAGATAAGGGAATGTATGTCAGTTGGCACGATCGGTAGGTGACAGTAATGAGTTCAGCAGAGGGGACATACAGATATTGAACTCCTAGTACTACTCCGGATTTAATGTTGACGGGGCCCTGAGGTGTGGCCCCCCGTATATTGTCGGAAGGTCCGGAGATTCTCGAAGATCCACCTCAGGTGTCCTAGCCCTGCCAGACACCAAAATGGATGCGGCCACAGGTGCGAGTTCCGAGTGTCCTGCATCATCACCCACCTAGGGGTGAGAGCGAGGTCTGTGTACAGGTTCCTCTTGCACAGTTGAGATGTCAGTAAGAGGTCCATAATCTCCTGAGAGCATACCCCGAGGAAAGAAACATGGAATGTTACCTCGAGAGCCTCCACAAAATCGTTGAGATCTGAGTCTTGATCGCTGACTTCGCCTTCCTCCAACGAGCTCCCTCCACCAGCCTCATCTCCCAGAGAGGAATCATCTGAATCCTCCGATAGGGGGAAGCGCTCCCTCATCTCGACAGCCGACGGTTGTGGGGGAACTATCTGATCTAACATTACCCTCATGCGGCCTTTCATTGGAAGCGGGGCACCACTGGAATGTAGAAAGTTTTCCTGCTCATCCAGATATTGCTCCATCTCCACCGGGGACACTACGAAACTGGTCCAAATAGGGCCTATACTTGGAATATCTATCCCAAGGCGGTTCAGGTGTTCCCACATCTCGGGTAGGCTAAGGAATTTCCGGTTCACATCCCAAACATCCGAGGCATCTGGGAAAAAAGCATTATTTGGCATGTCGATATAGTAAAGATGTTTCCTCGGAGCCTGAGTAGATATCCTGCGGAATCCCCTCGGTGGCCACCCCTCTGGATGGATCTTCTCTTCCAGGACCCCCGAGTCCTCTACCGCTATTAGATCTGCCGCTGCTGTCTCATCCTCAATTGGTGCAGGTCTCACCGCCACAGTAGCCCCGCCACCGTGAGAGGCCCTTGCTGTCGTCCGACCCCGACCTCAGGATAGGGGAGGCCCTCCATCACCATCTTGAATGGTTGGCTACTTTAGTGTATCCCCCAGATAATCTTCCTCACAGCTTATGGCATAGTCTTTCACCAGTCCGATGGCGGCAGTGGGCGGAGGCAATGCATTTCACATTTTCCCTTCTTCCCATGTGAACATGAGCCACAATTTCCTCATTACACATGGGTGCTCCTCATGGAGCACCTCCCAGTAGACCTATGTGGTTATCCACTGTAGGCACCATAATTGCCTTGCAAACCGGTGTGGTGTGTACGACTCACATAGAGGCTCACGGTCCACCCTTTCCACTAAGACTCCACCTCGAAAGGCCAGGAGATAGGCCCGATGCTCCTCTTTGCCCCGACCGTTGTTGGTAAGTACCCCCGTCGGCAATGGAAACGAGCATAAATTAAACTCATCCGCCTTCCACACCCAGTTTAGTACCAACGACATGGATAATTTGGCAAGAAACATCCAGACAGCATTCAGAATGGATGGGTGGAAGTATGACCCCGGAGGTGAGATGGGGTTCAGATATTCATAAACCCCCTCCTGATGTGCGCCGTGATCCACCCATACAGAATATGGAAGGTCCCACATATCCTATGTGGCTTCATGCCCTCGCTAACATGCCGTAGCATCTTGTACAATCTGGCGAGCATCAAAATCCCCAGATTGACCCACCTTCCTGTGGCCAACATGGATGCCATGATGAATGAGCTGGGCTACACCCCCATGTTGGTATCCCTCACTAGTATGATCCAACCGCAGATAAGGGCCACGACGAACGTCGCTAGCCTGACTATCGACAACTATTCAGTTCTGACACTGAAACCCCAGGTATTCCATTGGCTGTCCTCCAAGATCTGCCAATACGAGTGATCCTTGCCCCGTTGAGCCCCCTTCGGGCAAGTTCGAGGCCTCGGAAAAAACTCTTGATCCTCTGGGAAGTTCAGAAATTACTTGAACTACTAATTAAAGTGGACATCTCTCACTGCTTATTTATCCTTTCCAGGGACCAGTCCCATCAGTGGCAGCCCCAGCCGCGACATCAGCTCTGGATCCTCCCACACACTCATGACAGGGAGGAACTCATCATATATAGCCCCCAAGATCGGGACCCCCGAAATCTCATGGACATCCCAGAGACTGATGCCAACCTCCCCATGGTGTAGGTGAAAAGTGTTGGTCCTAGATGACCATCTGCTCAACATCTCCAGCATTAGCTGTTTCAGTTGATAAATATTGAATTGGGAGTCCCATGCCGCCTCATACAAGCCCACTCTCCTCATCTCGGCTCCAAACTCTTCACATGAGGCGCCTTCCCAGTAGGCCCATGCCTAATAATTGGTCAAGTTTCCTCCCTGGCGCAGGTCCCACTCATCGTACCACCCCTTCTTCGAATCCCCCAAATCTTCCTTCAGTATGGTGCGGTACATGGGAGGGGACGTCTCCGGTTGCAAGGGATTTCCATCAATATTGTTCAAATGATTGTATAGGCATTCAACGGTGACATGTGTGAAGTCCTCCCTCGCATGACCATCAGCTGCCCTAAACCATTGGCACTGACATGACGTGCTTCTAAACCAGAAAACTGGTTCGTCCCTACTCGCCTAAGGAATGAAGACACCATCCCTTAACCTGAATCCATATAAGGATAGCTTCTTGAATAGAGGGTAGTTCTTTTGTCTCTCTGATAACAGTTCCGTTAATGAAATATGGTTCAAGTGGCTTCAGACTAGCTCCCCCAGGCCTAGACAGTAGGCCATCTCATCCCTCCAGGCGGCGTCCACAAGCACCCCATACACATCTTTTTGATGGGCCATTTGTTTTTAAAGGATTTGGAAATTTTATAGCTCTAGTCGCAAAGCCGGTTCGCGGAGCTCCTTCACGAAACAGAATCGTGGTGCCTAGCCTCGGCTTGCAAGTACACGTTCGCTTGGTGCTGTCGCGGAGTCAGAGACTCTCGGTTCGCTGCGAAGCTCGATTCATGGAGAGAAGATGTGGAGTATGCGGAGCTTCTCTAATCAAGAGTGCAAAAGGAAAAAATCCCAGAAGAAGAAAAAGTACAAGAGAGGTCATCCCCCTATTTATAGGCGGAATCCCTTGGAGCTTCGCGGCACATCCAGCCCGCGCGGAGCTTCGCGATGCATCTAGACCCCACGGCCCTCGTCAGCCTCATTTCCCCTCTTCGCGAGTCTACACCGTGAAATGCCGATAATTTTGGTGATTTCCCTTAGATTTTGACCTTTGATCCCTCCGTGCCTCCAAGTCTGAGGTGGGGAATTTGTTGGCGCCAAAATATTGGATGAAAAGGATGAAGAAAAGAAGGCCATGCGGCCAACCTCGCGAAGCCATGACGCGGAGTCCACCCAAGAAATGCGGACTATGCGAGGCACAGAAGGTGGTACGACCTGAGAACACCCCTGAAGGTCTTGAACCCTCCGCGAAGAAAAAGAGGTGGTACCTCTTGGCGAACACCCCTGATGCTCGCGAAACCACCGCGAAGCGAAAGAGGCAGTACCCCTCCGCGAACTCAGTTGACGTTCGCGACCCGCCACGAAACAACCGAAGCCCCCTTCACGCCGCGTGAGCTCTACTTCACGGAGCCTCTTGCCTATAAATACCATGCTCCCCTTAATCCCCCGGGGACGGACTATCCGACCTTTCGGCTTCTCAGCTCCCAAATCGCGAATCACTCTTTGCACTGCGAATCATGAGCTCCATGAAGTATTTCTTCTTCAAGAGAGGCCTCTTCCTTGTCTCGTTTTGAGCCCCTCTTCCGAGTGGGATGCCTTTCGCGAACCGTAAGGGCGTTCGCGAAGGAAGGGGATCCCCAAGGGGACCCGGGTTGTGGCAGAGCATTTATGATTCGCGAAACAACCCTCCTGTACACGTGATCAACATGCCAAGGCAGGGCCACTGTACTTCGCGAAGCACATTGTTCACGACACTTCGATTCACGAGGCATCTATGCTCCAAGAGGCAGTGCTCCGCGAACACCATTCCACTTCGTGAAGCACCTCCCATCCGCACCTCTGCCCCATGCTAAGGCTAAGGCACCCCACTTCGCGAATCACCCCCCTTCGCAAGTGCCCTCTACTACGCAGAGCAACAGAGTTCCAAAAAGCCCCTACCTGTTGACCCCTCTGCTTGGATATTCCTTTTCCGATGTGACCCTCCAGGTTTGAAAAAAGTGATTTCCAAGTCCCCTGGATGATACCACTGTGGCGTGGCTTCGCCTAATGCTTCTTATCACAGGCACGCTAATGGATATTGCTTTTTTGCATAGCCACGCCAATGTGGACCCCTCAATGGTTTGCTCAGCGATCCCCCTTCTACATGGCATTGACAGTACCTTCCATCCCACAAGGAGAAAAGGGTACCAGTCATGTAAGTCCTAGGGGTGTGGATTAAACCCACCTTGTTTGAGCTGCAGGACGTTAAACTGCCAAACACCCTCGTACTCAACACATGACGTTAAACTGGGATATTTCCCCGTGCCTCTCCCACAGGGTCTCCCCACCTTGGACATTCTCCATGCCCCCTGGCCTCCATAGGGGATGATATCCTCCTTATAGACCACCGGGATGATATCAACCTTCTGGTAGTGGCGTTTTTACGTGGGGGAAGGGTTTCCTTCTTGGTGTAATCCCTTAATCCTTCTTGCAGAAGGTAGCACCCATGATCCTCTGTAATTCCCCACCGCCAGGGACAGTGGAGGGCGTGATAGGGAACGAGGAACCTCATTTCTTCGGTCCCAAATCCCTCTCCCACTGCGCTTTTTCACCCTCAGGCCTCCATCCTGGACTAAGTCCCCCACCATGGGCCGCCTAACGCGTAAGCCCCTCTTCACTTCACACAGACACACCCTTCGCGATGTGATCGTCAGGTCGCTACGACCTCTTGTTTCTCACACAGAGCATGACTCCTGTGGGCTTAGAGTGAGAACCAACCATGAAAAACCTTGGGCCACCTCAGAGTGTAAGCCCTAAATGCCCCCATCCCGCATGATGTTAAACTACATCCCGTCCCTCATGACGTTAAACTGTATCCCGTCTCGTATGACGTTAAAATGAACACCTGAACTACGAGGACTTAGATCCATGTCAAGGAATGGTATGTAGAAAGACTCCACGAGGTTCAATCCCACCACCAGTAGACGCCCGGGTTCATCTTCACGTCAGTTCGCTGATGAAAACCTTCCAGAACTACAAGGACTTTTATCCATGTCAAGGCATGGTACGTAGGATGCCTCCCTAAGGTTCTAGCCCGAGACCCTTTGGACCAAGGTCCTTCTTCAAGTTGGTTTGTCGACACCCACATCCATTATGAACTACTAGGTATTTGATCCATGTCAATGAATGGTACGTAGGAATCCTTCATGAGGATAAAACCCAACACCCAATGGACCAAGGTCCTTATTCATGTTGGTCCTCTGACACACACTATTCTGAACTACATGGACTTTGATCCATGTCAATGCATGGTATGTAGGAAGCCTTCCTGAGGTTCAATCCCACCATCCACCTAAACCAAGGTCCTTATTCATGTCAGTTATCTGACACGACCTCACCCCTCTTGACGTTAAACTACATCCAAATCCAGTGGTAAGCCATTGTGACCATACCATCTAGTTGTTCCGACACCCCTTCATGTCTGTTCAACAGCCCCTTTTCAAATCGAACTACGTGGACATTGATCCATGTCAAGGAATGGTATGTAGGAATCCTCACGAGGTTCAAGAACATCATCCTTCGGACCAAGGACCATCTTCACATCGGTCCTCCAACGCATCATCCCGAACTACGAGGACTTTGATCCATGTCATGGCATGGAACGTAGGAAACCTCACGAGGTTCAAGCCCAACACCCGGTCATTCCGACCTCATTCATATTGGTTCACCGACCACCTTGGGCAGCCTCGAGTGTAAGCCCCCACACATCCATTTTAAACTATGTGGACTTTGATCCACGTCAACTCATGGTACATAGGAAGCCTTACGAGGTTCAAGCCCACCAACTATTGGTCCTGACCGTATCCGTGTTGGTGTGACAAGCCCCCATCCCGAACTACATGGACTTTGATCCATGTCAATGGATGGTATGTAGGAAGCCTCCCTAAGGTTCAAGCCCATCAACCGTTTTTCCTGGGCCGCCTCAGAGTGTAAGCCCCAAACACCCCCGTCCCGCATGACGTTAAGCTGCATCCCATCCCGCGTGACGTTAAACTGCATCACGTCTCCTATGTTGTTAAAATGCATACCTGAACTACGAGGACATTGATCCATGTCAAGGAATTGTATGTAGGAAGCCTCCACAAGGTTCAATCCCACCACCAGTGGACCCCCGAGTTCATCTTCATGTCGGTTCGCTGACGAAACCCTTCCTGAACTACGAGGACTTTGATCCATGTCAAGGCATGGTACGTAGGATGCCTCCCTAAGGTTCAATCCCGACACCCTTCGGACCATGTTCCTTCTTCACGTTGGTTCTCCGACACCCACATCCATTATGAAATATGTGGTATTTGATCCATGTCAAGGAATGGTACGTAGGAAGCCTCTATGAGGTTCAAACCCAACACCCAACAGACCAAGGTCCTTATTCACGTCGGTCCTCCGACACACACCATTATGAACTATGAGGACTTTGATCTATGTCCAGGCATGGTACGTAGGAAGCCTTCCTGAGGTTCAATCCCACCATCCACCTGAACCATGGTCCTTATTCACGTCGGTTCTTTGACACACCCTCGTACCGCATGAAATTAAACTACATCCCAATCCAGTAGTAAGCCATTGTGACCCTACCATCCAGTTGTTCTGACACACCTTCATGTCAGTTCAACATCCCCTTTTCAACCCGAACAACAAGGACTTTGATCCATGTTAAGGCATGGTACGTAGGAAGCCTCATGAGGTTCGATCCCATCATCCTTTGGACGAAGGTCCATCTTCACGTTGGTCCTCCGACGTACCATCCCAAACTATGAGGACTTTGATCCATGTCAATGCATAGTGCGTTGGAAACGTCAAGAGGTTCAAGACCAAAACCCTGTCGTTCCGACCTCATTCATGTTGGTTCACCCACCACCTTGGGAAACCTAGAGTATAAGCCCTCACACATCCATTTTGAACTACGTACACTTTGTTCCATGTCACGTCATGGTACATAGGAAGCCATACGAGGTTCAAGCCTTCCAACTATTGGTCCTGACCGTCTCTGTGTCAGTGTGCCAAGCCCCTATCTGGAACAACATGGACTTTGATCAATGTCAAGGAATGGTATGTAAGAAGCCTCCCTGAGGTTCAAGCCCATCACCTGTTAGTCATTACGACCCCCTTCACATCAGTTCTCACCAATAGAACTACGCAAACTTTGATTCCCTGCCATGGGGATACGTAGGAAGTCTCTTCAAGACTCAATCCCATCACTACCGTTATCTCCACGACGGTCCCATTTCATTCATCATCCACTCTATGTAGCTTTCCATCACTCATCCTGATTCGTATCCGAGCCCCACATCCCAGTGAGATCATGCCACCCCAGTCCCCTCCACAGAATTTGAGAAGCTTCCCACAGGCTGGCTCCGATATTGGTGTTCCCCCAAGGAGGTTCCTCAATCTGATCCACTCCATCTAGTGTTCTGATCAGCCTGATCTGTCTCTATTGGATGTTAAACTTGTGACATACCCCGTGTTAAACACAGGAAGATGAGGAAAACCTTAGATACATGCCTATGCCATATGATTCCCCGTGATCAATGTGGGATGCCTCGGGCTTCTGCGCCCTCGAGAAGCCCTACAATTAGGTACAAAAGATAGACACGCTGATTCCCTAGCATTTAGACACATTAATGATTCCTTGACGTGACTACTCACCCAACTGAAGGTTACTGCCCTGACCAGACCCCTTGGAATGTACTGACAGAAGCAATGTAATTAACCGGCGTCTAGGGAAACATGGCACTGGGGAGAGTTTCACAATCAACATATTAAATCTATGAGGGAGACCTGGACTAGGTGACGAGTTCTGAGGAGGAATCCACAGAAGGAAGAACTGACATCCCATCACCCTGTTTCGATCAAGGAGAAAACGTCCCTGAACAAGGAATGGATACTGCCCACCTTTGGAAAGATGGAATGCAGGGCAACAGCCACGCGTCCTCTATAAACGGATGCGCTCACCCTGGCTAAAGTGTCGGAAACAACCTCCCTTGTGCATAACTAGATGCACCGTGAATAGACACCTACAATATCTCTTTGTTATAGGTCATTCGGTAGGGATTATTCCTGGGGGAAATAAAATGCCTTTGAGGGATTGAAACCTACTTCCCCTTTGGGAAATAGAAGACCGAAAGAATTTGAAAATGGAACACATAGAGAATGAGTTTCACTTTCTTGAATTAGAATATAGATTACAGGACCTATATGGGGTGTCAAAGAAACATACAATAAAGAATCAAATTTTTATTAATAAGAGGAAATATCTGCATAATAGAAAATGAAGGTGAGAAATGAAACATGGAGAAATGGATTTCTCCCAAAATCATGATATGGAATCACCTCGAAATCAGGGTGACTCAAAAGGAAACCAACCAGGGGCATGACCTTTTTATTTAATTTAGTATATTATCCCAATATAAATTTTATTTGATTAAATGTTTTTTTTGAATTAATTTTTATGATTAATAATAATAAAAAATATTTATTTTTTTAAATTTTACATTATTTATTAATCATTATATAATTTTTATATAGACGATTTTCATATAAATATTTTTAATTTTTTCATATAAATATTTTTAATAGTTCCTTAAATTTAAAAGTTTAGAAATTAATTTATGACAATGAATATATATTACTGTAATATATAATTAATTCAAAATAAATATATATATATATATATTATGTAATTTAATTTAATTAATATATGAAATAATATATTTTGAATCATTTTTTTAAATTGAATATAAAATTTTTATTAATATATTTTTCAGAATATAATTTATATCTAATTGCAAAGTCATGAAAAAATTAGAATGAATTAAAATTGGAAATATTATGTTTTTATTTGTTAGTAAAAAATGTAATAATAAATTATATTTCTTAATAATGTTTATTTGTGGAATTTAACGTAAAAGTATATCTTTTAATTTCTTTGAAAAACTGTAACAAAACAAGAAGGGAATAAAATATAATCATTACTTTTATTTTACTAAGTATTTAACCAAGTATTATTTCTTATTCATGTTTTATTTCTTCAATATATTTCTAAACTAATATTTTCTCTTTCTTGTGAACTAGCACATTAGGTTATCTTCATCAAGGTGTATGAATTACATCAACAACATTTACATGCATGCTATAGCACACCTATTTTCTTTCTTCTCCATGTGTAGAAGATTTTTATTTTTCTTATGTTTTTTAGGTTCTATTATTTTCATGTACTATTATCCTCCAAGTAACTATTATTTTTTTACATGGATTTTTTCTGGAAAATTGGTAGGGTACGTATTTTAATTATATAGGATTTTTTTTATTTTGTGAAATATGAGGGACAAGATCCAATTCATTTAGAACAATTCTAAAAAGGGAAGATTGATACTTATCATTTTTCAAATTATCCATATGATTTAAATTAATCATTTTTAAATCTTTGAATTAATCATACATGAAATTTGGCTATTGAAAAGTGACAGTCATGTAAACATCCCCACTTCTTTCACATTCTGAGGCAACTTTGGACTAAGATATGGGATTGAACATCAAAAGTGAGGTAGAATAATCAAAGATACAACTATATTTCATACAACCATGGATTAAATTAAAATAATAATTCCCATTTAATTAAATTAACATGCATAAGAACCCCAATATGTTTAATATTTTCATTTCTGTAATCATATACGATAGAAATTTTGCAAAAAAAACCACTAACCTCATGTTCAGTTAAAAATGAATTACTGTAACAATGAAAAAAAAGTATTCATATACAATAGAAAGTTTCTTTTATCATTATTAAGAAAGTTAATTCATTTTTTTTTCATTCGTAGTTCCCCATTTCTATAAATTTTAACTCATAGTACTTGATTCCCCTTAATGACCCCATTGAAGAATTATTCTGCTTTTATTTAAACCCCAACCCCAATTAGTAAGTGGATCATTCTTTTCAGTGAATTATTTCTCTTTTCCCCACTTTTACTCATTTCAAACACAAATGGATTTTCACAAGTCATTAATATTTTGATATTTTTTCCCAGATAACTTTATCGCTCTACCCCATTAAGACATATGGACCTAGTTACGAGGTTTCTTATAACTCTATATAAAGATCCACTCATTCTTCCATCACTATTTGAATTGGTATCTTGACCAGAACTCAAAACATCTATATCATCTTCCATCTTTTTTAAACATCACTCACAGTTCCCATTTGAACATTTTTGTAGACTTGATTCTCTTTTTTGGTTACACAAAGGTTATGTTTTGTTTTTTTGGTGATCCTAGGTAGTTGGGATTATACTCAAATAATTATATTGAAAAGATGATTTCTATTGATCCCACTAGAACACTTTATTCAACATGTATTGAAGTTGATTGTTTAATAATGTCGTAAAATATCCTCAAATTCAGTTCCTAAGAACCATGTTAAAGAAACACCATGGTAAACACCGTGTTCCAAGTGAAGAAATAAATAAACACCAAATCCTCCCTCTTGTTAGACTCTCACCATGAAAGGTTATGGACACCATCTAAGAATTACCATTTTCCCACCCAACATCAAATTGAGAACATAGACCAACAACCACATTTTTACCCCTAATTTTTTTATTTTCCTATCACCCTTGTGTAAAATGATAGTTTGTCACAAATCATCACCAATAACATTAATATGTTGGTTTCCATTTTTTATAATTATCAATAAACATATCTCTTTATTATGAATACCTTATCTATGTTTATTTATTTTTTTGAAGTGAATATTTTATGAAACTAATAATATTGATTATAATAATATCACAATAGGACATGAAGATGGTGTTAAGGAGTTCATTAAGTTTTTAGGGGAGCATGTATATGAACCTTTTCAAAACCTTTTTATGTGTTTATATTATTTTTAATCACGAAAAAATTATTCTAAATTAGTTGGAAGAACATTTTATTTTTTATGGAATAGCTTAGAGCATTAAACGTTGGACTAAACATGAGAATAAAATGAATGTACATAGTGTAAATGATGGTGAATATTTTATGGAAGAATTAAAAATGGAAATTGAACACACTGTAGGAAACATGACTTATACCAACAGTTTCAAACAATTGGGAAAAGCCTAGAAATCATTCGAATAAACTATACCAATAGTTTCTCAAACAATTTGGTAGTTATCAATGGGTATAGAAATAAACCAATGGTTATAACATAACTATTGGTATATGGATTTGGAATGAACATTATACCAACGGTTTCAGATATCCGTTGGTATATCTTTATACGAATGGTTGATACATGTTGGATATTAAGGAATTTCAGATCTATTCCAACGGTTTCAAAATACTTGGAAGGAGAATTTACCAATTGTTTTCATAAAACCATTAGTAAATTATGATTATAGGGTCTATACCAATGGTTTACTAACAATTATTATATAGTTATACCAACGGGTTTATGTTAACCGTTGGTATAAAGTTACTTTTCACAAATATACCAATGGTTTAAAACTATTGGTATAGCCTTGCTATAATTTTTTTGTAGGCCGGAATGCCTCCCCCTATATAATACCCTATGCACCTACCAATTGATAATTCAATTGAAAACCCAATTATCCTATGAAATAAGGAATTATGAATTTAATTTTCTATCGAAAAATTCTGAATTATGAATGAATAACACATACAAAATGAATTATGAATTACATATAGAATTATGAAAGTGTATTCAATTCAAAAATTCATTACATAGAGAATTTAATTATTTATAACACATATAGAATATGGAATACAAAATTGAATTCAAATTATGGGGGTGTCCAAGGGGTTGGGGGATGCCTGGGTGGGTATCCAAGGGGTGGGGGTGTCCAGGGTGGTGGTGTCCAGGGGGGGACTGTCCAAGGGGGTGGGTGGTGTCCATGGGGGTTGGTGGTGTCTAGAGGGTGGGGTGTCCAGGTGGATGGGGGGGGGGGTGTTCAAGGTGGTGTGTGTGTGTGTGTGTTGGTGGGGGTGGGAGTCCAAGGGGGTGGGGTGTCTTGGGGGTGGGGGTGTGTCTAGGGGGTGGGGGTGTCCAGGTGGGGTGGGGGTGTCCAGGTGGTGTGGGGGTGTCCAGGAGGGCAGGGGTGTAGGTGGGGGGGGGGGGGTATCAAAAGGGGTGTGGGGGTGGGTGGGGTGTGTAGGGGTGGGGGGGGGGGGGCTATCCAGTGGGTTTGGGGGCTGTCCAATGGGGTGGGGTGTCTAAGGGTGGGGGGGGGCTGTCCAGGGGGTGGGGGCTGTCCAAGTTGTTGGCAGAGTCTAGGAGGGTTGGGGGTCCTAGGGGGTAGGGGTGTCCAGTGAAGTGGGGGTGTCCAGTGGGTGGGGGTTGTACAAGGGGGTGGGGTATGTCTAGGGGGTGGGGGAATATCCAAGGTGGCTAACCAAGGGGTTGGGGGTGTCCAGGGGTGTGGGGGGCTATCCAACTGTGCCTCCTGCCACTTCTACTATATCAAAGACATCATCATCCGAAGATCAGTCCTACAAAGGTCAATCCTAAAATAAGTGACATCATCAGAAATGTAAAGTGAATTCAGACGAAGAGGAGATTGCATCAAGGCCAAATATGTCACTGAATTTGGATTATTTCATGGAATCTATCTCAAAATCATAGTCTCTACCCCACAAAATGTCACAACAAGAACCGACTTTACAAGAAGAATCTTCATCACATGAGAAATGGATCTTTGATCTCTTTAACGTTATCCACTTAACAAATCCCTATGCAAATGATGATTTTGGTTATGAACCTGAATTCCCTGCGCCTGATTGGGGAACTAGGGGAAGTAGTCAAGGTCAAGGATACATGGGAAGACATAGATATTCTAGAGTCCAATATTTTAACTATACCTTTACTCGAACCAATTATGTTGGAGAAACTCACAGGAGAGCCCTTCAGCGGGCTCAACAAGAATAAGGGAACTCTCCCAAAAAATGATAGGATTTCCCTTGGCATGATCATCTTGGAAGATCGATTAGAGGTTACACCATCACTCTCTCGGTAGGTATATAAACCTAGTCAGTCTAGTCTACCAATAGCAGAAGTATTTACAACTTCTTACTAGACATATGAGACATCTACATCAGGAGAATCAACTTCTAAGGAACCTGCAATATCCCATTTCCATGCTGGAAATGAATGCCTTTTGACCAAAAGTGTGATTTTTTTGAAACAAATATCCAAATAACTGGCCAAGTTATCAATCATGGATGCTTTGAATATGTCAAAAGATATTCTAGAAGCACTTATTGAGGGTTTTCCATGTTTTCAAGAGTTGGAAACAGAAGTTGTTGCTACTGAGGTTTACCATATAGGGAATGATCCTACAGAATTTTATACATTTATATCGTTCACAGAACAAGATGAAGATGATGATGTACATGGAAATATCAGGCCCTTGTATTCATCTGACAGGGTTAATGATATAGAAATTCGATGAGCCTTCATCAATAATGGACCAGGAGTCCACCTCATTCCCATCCATACAATTCATTGATTGGGTCTCACTAAATCCGACTTTTCTCCTTCCACATTGATTCCGCAAGGTTCTAAAAGGAATGAATAAGAAACTCTAGGAAATATTACACTCAGAATTTAGTTTAGGGATCTTGTATCTAATTCATACTTCATGGTTTTCCTATAGGACACAACCTTCAAAATTCTACTTGGAAGACTTCGGCTACATCATCTTGCGACCATTCCATCTTCCTACAACCAATGTCTCATGTATTCCTTCAATGGTCAAATTGGTACATTGTATGGTGAAGAAACACCATTAAAAACATGTGAATATTAGTATATTGAGGTACAAATCTATCCCACAAAGGGAAAAGTTATATGGAAAATGATGTAATAAGAATTAATGCTCTAAATGGTCTGGAAAAGATCCCTGCTATCCCATTCAAACATCTGAGTACTGATTACATGTTTCCTATCAATCAAATTGAAAGGGTAAACCCAAATCCTAGAAATATTTTAGTGACTTCCATAATGTCAATTATGGAAATCAAGCCTGAAAACATGGGATAAATTTTTTATAATGAAAGCTTAAATGGAGATGTCATCATTTCATCCACCGAACATCAGTAAGTAATTGCTTCATCCGTCAGGCTAGAAGAATTTGTCAAAATAATAAAGGAGGAAAATGAAGTTGATCCCCCACCCATAATTACATCTTAAATACTCCAAGAAGACCCTTCATCATCAGTAGGATCAGAAATGGTTTCCTTTTCTTCATAATGTCCAAATACTGACTCATCCCCTAGCTCTGAAAATTTTGATTCATCACTTACCCTTCAAACAGAAATTGAAGAAGTAAAATGTGAGGAAAAATAATAATAATATATTAAGTATATACCTACAACATTTGAGGAAGGCTCCTACACCACTCTAGATGAGTTCAGAGAAATAAATATGGGTACAGAAGGAGATCCACACCCTACTCTAATTAGTGCTTCCATGATTTCTAAATTGAAAGAGATGTATACTTCATTTATAAAGAAACATAGAGATGTATTTACTTGGAACTATACATAAATTACATGCCTTTATCCCGATGTGTCCTCTCATCATTTTTGTTTTCTAGAAGAGCATCAAATATTTAAGAAGGTACCAAGAAGAACACACCCAACCCACACCTTGAAAATTGAAGCTGAAGTCGACAAGTATATCAAGGACAGCTTTGTCAGAGAGATTCAATATCCCAAATGGATGGAAAAAATTGTCCCAGTGAAAACAAAGAATGGTAAAATCATAGTTTTCATTGATTTAAGATATCTTACCTGGAATTTTCCCAAGGCTGACTTTCCGATTCCAATCAAATAACTTTTGATTGATGCAACATCTAGCTACAAAGCTCCCTCTTTCATGGATGAATACTCTGGGTATAACCAAATTTTAATGTAACTAGTAGATGAGGATTTTATATCCTTTATATCCCCCAAGGTTTATTTTTCTATTGGGTAAATCTCTTTGGATAAAAAAATGCTGGTGAAACATATCAACGTTCCATGAACTATATCTTTAAACCCTTCATGGGAATTTTTTTTGAATGTTATGTGAATGATCTTGTGGTTAAAGAAAAACAATGTTTTGATCACCTAACTGATATTGAGACTATATTTAGTAAACCTACACAACATAATTTGAAGATGAATCCCTTGAAATATACTTTCGGGGTAACCTTAGGAAAATTTCTCGGTTTTTTTGTATGCCATCGTTGCATCGAAGTTGATCCTGAGAAGACAAAAGCAATCCTTTACATGTCACCTCCTTGATATTTGACGGAATTAATAGGAAATTAAGGACACTTGGACTATATTCCTCACTTTATCACCACTTAAGCAGGAAATTGTTTACCCTTCACCATATTAATGAATAAGGTAATTACTTATAAATTGACCGAAGACTTCCAAGAGGCATTTTATACCCTCATGAAATATCTATTAATTCCACCAGTATTAATGCCACCTATTTAAGTAAATCAACTTATTATCTATGTGATAGCTTTAGAAAGATCACTGGTTTCCTTTATTGAACAATAGAATGATGCTGGGAATGAAAATATCCCTTACTATCTCAGTTGAACCATGGTTGACACAGAGACTCGATATTCAAGTATCAAGATGTGATGTCTGGAATCAATCATTGCGGTTCAAAAGATGAGGCACTACCTATAACAAAACAAGATCCACTTTGTATCTCATAATAACCCAATAAAATGTATCCTCATTCATCATATTCTGACAAGACTTTTGGAAGAGTTGACAATTATTTTTCAATTGTTTTATATTCAGTTTGTTCCTCATGAAGAAATGAAAGGGCAAGCCATGGATGAATTCCTTACTGAACACCCTCCTACAGAAGATAAATCTTTGAATAATGAACTTCCTAATGATGAAATCTTTTATATTTAAGATAATCCCAAAATGTGGGAAATGTAATTTTATGGTTCTTCTAGAAGACCAATGGGGTCGAGAATGAAAAACCCTAAAATAAAAAAAGTTGGGTTAGGATTTGATATTATATCCCCAGAAAATGAAGTGTTTCCATATTCTTTTTTGTTATCATAAGGAGGTAGAAATAGTGAGGAATAATATAAAGATCTCATTATATGCCTAGAATTGAATCTCTAGGTACAAGTGAAACACCTGAAAGTGAAAGGTGATTTAGAATTAATAATAAAATAGATCAATGGGGAATATAGTATCCGAAATGAAGAATTCATCCCTCTGTACAATTACATCCCCAGGTTAATGGATGAATTGTTCTCAGATCCAACATTGTATTATGTCCCATGATCATAAAATTCCCATGTTGATGAATTAGATAATGAAACAATATCCCTAGAAGATCCAAATCAAGATTATACAATCAATAGTATTTCCCATCATCGTGTTTTTTCACCTTTTGTTTAAACTAGAATAGAAGAAATTAATGAAATGAGCCCTATTTTGGAGCCATAGGTCCTACTATGCGATGGATGACACCTATCATAGAATACTTTCAAAATGGATCACTTACACCATATTGAATTGAAAAAAATAGATCTGCTGACGAGTGGCCAATTTTACTCCTTATGACAGCGCATATCACTATAAGATACTCTACAGATGAGGCTTTGATGGAGTCCTCTTTATGTGTATTTATGGAGATGAAACTGCAGCTGTCATGAAAGAAGTACATGCAGGAGCTTGTGGTTGTCACCGTTTTGGGAAAAAGCTTTCTGATCAAATGTGATGGCTTGGATACTTCTAGTCTTCAATGATGCAGGATTTCACATATTTTACCAAAAAGTGTCACCCCTACCATGTACATTCCAACATCAATCCCCAGAGTTTCTACATATAGAAAAATACATTGGGCCTTTTCTACGTGGTGAATGGATGTAGTTGGACATTATCCAACAGCTACGACTAAGAAGTTAAAGTATATTCTTAATTCTACAAATTTCATAACCAAATGGGATAATGTAATACATCTCAATGAATTCAAGTCCAAAATCATTGTTAGCATTGTCAAAGCTAATATAATTACCATATTTGGTGTTCCTCATACCATATTAATGGACAAAGACACCAAATTCTATTCTGTTGATGTAACGAAGTTATATCATGAGAATAATATAAAATGAAACCATTAATCTCGCTATCATGCAATATCCAATGGACAGATAGATACTATAGAAAAACCCTATCAAATATACTCCAGAAAATGGTGGATAAGGATAAGAAATCTTGGCCTGATAATCTTTTTCATTCTTTATGGGGTTATCAGACTAATACCTGTACTTCCACTCGAGGAACTCTATACTCATAGTTATATAGAAAAGAACCAGTTTTTTCAATTGAAATTCAATTTCCTTTACTCTGAGTTGTCATCTGTGATATGTTATCTATAGACAAAAAGTCTCAAAAGTGATTTGATGAGTTGGAAAGATTAGCCAAAAAGGGATTGCATACATTTCATCATTTGGAAGCCTATCAGTTTAGAATGGAATGATATTTAAACAATAAGGATTTCCTCTACTCATTTATTAAAGGAGAATTGGTATTAGTCCTTATGAATCCAACGATACTAGGAAAGAAGCCTCCAAAACTTAGTCCAAAGTGGGATGGACCTTACTCTATACATAAGGTCTACTCTAATGGAACTTATTCCCTAATATCATTGGATGGATAACTTATAACAACTCTAACCAACGAATGATTCTTGAAGATGTACTTTGATTAATCACACAGAGTAATGTCCTCACTACATAACATGAAACTACATAGCATAATGTCCTAGTTGAAAGACATTATACTGCATAACAACCATATGGTTCCATGTTGCATGATAGTAAAATGATTATCATCCTTCTCCTTATCTCATGACATTAATCTTCAAAACATCATTTGTCCTCATTACCTGACATTAAACTATATGGTTAATTTCTTCTTGATTTGATGTTATGAAATCCCATAAGATACAGCAAATTGGTATTCCTTGTGGTTCATTAAAGAATGAATACCTTATATGTATAGTAATTACTCACATCATTGCTACTCCTTAGGGGAACATGAGTTTCATATCTCCCTATGTTTGATTCAAATCTGCATAGAGATCTCATTTCAAGAACTACATGTTGCTTGATTCTCATTCCAATGGGATACATAGAGATTTATGGATCACCAATATTGGTTCTAGCTACAACCATATATAATTTTTTTTACCTTATGTATATTAACCAAATCTATATAGAGTACTCTTCCAAGATATGTGGTTTGATCTTCATACCATCTTGTGTCTTAAGTTTAATAATTCCTTCGAAATGTGTTGAAAGACCTCGTCTCTCACATCAAACTCAATTTGTGTGGGGAATGATTTTATCAATAACTACATTTTTCTTGATTCTCATTTCAATGAGATATATAGAGATTTATGGATCTCTAATATTAGGCCCAACCTTGATAAGATATCCCTTTATTCCCTATGTGTATGAATCAAACCTGTACAGGGAACGGTTCAAGAGCTATGTGTGGCTTGATTCTCATCCAGTTTTCATATGTAGTGACACTGGGGTTAAATTCTCTTGTCCAGCCACAATATGCATTTCCATGTTAGAGTCACTTCATGTCGTTTCTGCATGACAGTAAACTGCAAAGTACCCAAAGAACTACATAAGGCATGACTCTCAACCCATTGAGATACATAGTAAAAAATAGGCCTTATAATATATTACCATCCACGAGATAATTTTTTATCTATCATCCATATATATTTAACAATCTATGTAAGAGCTTTTATTTTGGGTCCTCTTATTAGAGAGACCCCCAGGGAAACACGAAATGTCCCCATTTTACATATGAGTTAGATCTATGTAAGGGATTCCAAAATCAAAGCCAATATGGACTAAACCATATCTCTTGTGCATTGAGGATTACCCCTTTCTTATTCTACACTCTTAATCTTGAATACCTTTTGATCTTCATAATCCTTCTTACAGTTTTTGGTGGTAGAATTTCTAATACATGATAGGTATTATTCCTAACTATACAGTACATGCCCTTAGGTGGCTTTGCATAAGTCACCTAAATAACATGACTTTCAGTCAAAAGATACCTCTATTTGGCTATGCTCTATGCACTAGTTGTTCCTGCATAATACATCCCCCATAACGGGTTTTCCTAAATAATGGTAACTTTTTTCTTGGTAAAATCATCTTTTATCTCCACTAATCATTGATGAAAGTATACACGAATCTTTATCTTAAAGCTTTGATCAGTTTATATTTGTTCCATTACCTTTATCTCAATCGGAAAGTCTTCAGGACCATGGTTTACACATTTTACCTCTCCATGTGTTCAAAGCATATTGAAATAACCATGGATCATTTGACCACATATCATCCACTGTTTCAATTATACTTTGTTCCTAGTAGTATGAAATAAAGTAAAGATGCAATACTTATTATCTTTGGGTCATACCTTCATAGAAATTCCATTCCTCTTATTCTTTTGAAATCATGATTATAAATATTATTTCTATATTCTGGCACCTTTCTCCATAAACCAAATAATGTGATGTGGAAAATCTGAATCTCTATAAACATTCCTTGATTTTTAGTATTATAATGTTTAATACCCAAGATCTATTTTTTCTAACTATGCAGTACATTCCCCTAGGTGGACTAGCATATATATCCTATATAACATGCTTATTAGTCAAAAGATACCATTTTTTTGGCTATGCAACATATGCCCCAATTGTCCTTGAATAATACATCCCTCAATGAAGAGTTATTCAAATAATGGTAACTTTTTTCTTGGAAAATACTTCCTTTAATTCCTTTAGCCATATTCCCATGTCATTCTACAGATCAAGAAACTCCCAAATCATAGTTTACAATTTTTACTTTCTATACCTGAACATGGTAGTATGTTTCCAGAAAAATTATCAAGAAACCATAGACTCATAATCCTTTGGTCAGAGATGAAGTCCTTAAATTAAATCCCCTAAATATCCATATTTCATCACTACCTAATGTTCTTTCTTCATGACATGAAACTTCAAAACACAATGTCAGAAATCACATTTCTGAACAATTTTAACTTTTATTCACACACCAAATCTTTGTAGGAGAGGTTTCCCCATTCATGACCTATGTCATCATATATGTCCCTTTATTCATAAAATATCTTTACTTGGAAAAAACACACACTATGGTCTTGAGTCACCCAAATATTAATTTCTCTTGTCTATTAATAATAAAATGTAAAATTTTTTAGAGATCTTTTTCTTGACTATCCAATATGTTCCCCTTGGTGGACTTGCATATGTTTCTTACATAACAAGCCTATCAGTCAAAAGATATCACTGTTTAGATATGAATAATATACCCCAATTGGCCTTGAATAATACATCCCCCAATAATCGGTTTTCAAGTAATGATAAATTCGATCTTGGAAAGGATCTCTATGTTTATACATCTTGTTTTAGATTTGGTGACCATAAAAATCATGACTCAAGATTCCCCTTGGAAGTATCTAAAGAATATTGGAGAAATTTTTATCCAATAAGCCTTGTTTGGGATCTAATTTCAAAATTTCTGGTCAAAGCTATTCGACCTTAAACACTAGCCTTATTAGTCCAATGTACATGACTCTAAAATACCCTTAAAAAAGACATGGTACTCATTAGATTAAAAACCTGCAAAGGGAACTCTTGAACAAGTTCGAAGTCTCAGCTCGCTAGACTTACATTTTTTATGGTTTAGGAAATATTAAGAAATAAAAAATCAAAATATATAAAGTTTGTGGGGTTGTTTGTATAACCCTAGTAAAAATAAAACTACAATCACTAGGTCCATTAGCTTAGGTAAAAAAAGAGAGCATTCTTTCCCTATCATTTTAATTATGGTTTTCCAGTATAAAAATATCATATTATGGATGTAAAATTTAACATTATAGATAAAAGGAAACAAGGATGACGACATATATGATTAGAGATGATTTTTTTTCATCTGTGAGTAAAAAATCCCTTGAGGAACATCCAAAAACTGATGACTACTTCTCCATGTGTCAAATTGAATGAATTAGTATTTTGAATCTAGAGTCTCAACAACTCTCCAGGAAATCATCATTCCTATATATATTGGTTTTACTGACCCATAAAGACTCATAAAATATGATTCCTTTTAAGATATCCATAAACTCTGCACATGTATTGCACACCCAATACGCCCACATCCATACTGGTTTGTCACCCCCTCCTGGGTGAAAATCCCAACTTTTCATCCAAACCTTGGATTGATCTATCTGGGAATCATGAAAAATGGAAGAATAAAAGTGAAATTATAGCTTGGGAGTATATGATTTCAAATCTAGAACACACATTCTATGTTGTATGAAATGGGCCTTAGCTGTCGTCCCAACATTGATATATGTTACTGCAATAGAAATATTGGCAGATGACAAATTGGTTTGGTCTTGAAACCAAGACAGTGGAACATAATTCTTTAGATTTGGTATGTTGGAATCCTACAGATGGGCATAAATATACAAGGAAAAATAAATACTCCTTGGAAATATGAAGTGATATTTCCTCAGATACTTTTCCAAATTTTGGAGAGTGGTGTCATAGATTTCAATGTAATCATGCTCGACAATCTTCATCATATCTTCAATTCTTTTTCTATCAATTTCTTTAGCAGTTCTTATTCTCTTCAGATCCATTGAACGTACAAAAGAGTTCAAAATTTATCTTAATGTGAACTAATTATGTTTTTTTGACAAAGCAATTAAGATAATTTGACACATGCATTAAGGCACACATGTATGGATCTGTCGTGCAAGTGTAAATCTGGCATGCAAGTATGGCACCCAATTTGTGGCGGGAAAATAAAAAATGTACAGTAGAATCTTGACTGAGATGAGTTTCTAAACGAAAACACTTTCACATTGAGATCTATATTACCAGAAACCATTGTAATGTTCATCTAATGTGAAGGCACAAAATATATGTAATGAAGACTACCCTATGCGCCATGACGTTAGAAGCATTCACCTCACACGTTATCAGCTTGAGTGGAACGTAAAACTATTTGACCTTTTCATAAATTAACTTTGTATAAGAACCTATCTTCATTTCAGATCTAATTTTGAGGTGGTTCTTTTGTTTATGCTCTGTTCCATCACATCGATAAAAAAATGCCAAAGAGAAATGCCTTAGAAAAAATAGGATAAAATACATAGAGAATTTCAATATTTGAAAATTCTTGAAATTTGGATCACCCCAGCCAAGCCAAGGCACCATCAGTGCGCAAGGTACTTGTTCCCCTCTTGTTTGGCACCCAAGCCACTTGCGCGCCCAATCACCATTCTCCTAGGATCACTTATTTTTCTATAAATACACCCTTGGGGTCTTTATTTTCACTTAAGAATTTCCCTAAAGCCCAATTGGTGCTCTGATTGACCTAGTGCTTCACACAAGTCTCAAAAAACCTTCAAGGTAGATATTTAACAGCTAGGGTAGAGGAATTGAAGGAGGATCATAGTACATAAGTCCCTTTAGTGTTTGAAATCCATAACACTTGTGTGCCTAAAGAGCCTAACCTCCCTAAATCAGAAACACTTGAACGCCACCCATTCCTCTCAAAGGAACTTGATCACCTCACATTTGGGAATACCTTTCAATACTCTTGAAGGCTTGAGTAAAGTCTCACAAATGTTTTAACATCTAGATTGTTTTTTACTTATGTAAACATCTGATCTTCTGATATTACCTGTGTGTCTATACCTACACACTAGATACCTACTTGGGAACCCCTCTTTGATTCCCCTTATCCCTTCATCCTATACAAGCCTTTCATCAAGAATTCTTCAATGTCATTCATGGGAAGGTTTCCTCTACATTGGATCCCTTTTCTGAAAGGGATTATGTTGTAACCTCCACCAACACTTCATGACATATCAATCCTCTGGGAAGGGAACATCAGTGTGTCTCCTATTTGGGTTTTTATATCCATAGTCAGAGGTTTACCACATTATTTTTATAATGTGGTCATGATTCATGGAGTGTATGTTTGTTTTTATATCCATAGTAACATAGAAAATTCTCCTAGGAACAGTGCTACAGAGTTCCTGGTTTGGGGGATTAGGGTTTAGGCTATGCTTTCCACTTATCATCTCTAAAACCTGGAGCCTTAGGTCCCTGGTAAGAAAGGTATGATTCAATCCTACATTTCCTTTTGAAAAAAAGGAGAATTCTCCCACCCCTAGATGGGATAATTTTAGGGAAACCGTCCTAGTGTAATCCCTAAGCCTTTCATGTAGAAGCTCACAATATCACTTCTTTTCACTTCCATCACCTTCAATCCTTCCTTATATTAGAACCTTGTCTAATTTAAGGTGAATATGGGGAAGGTTCCTTGATCTGTGCCCTCTCCCACCATTACCTCATGTTCTTTCACCATAGGCCCACCCACTCCCATCAGAGGAAGAGAGAGAGTGTGTTTTTTGTTGAATCTTTTACATCCACTTTTTTTTTAATATAGAATGACTAATGTGGTATTATATAATTGTGATGATCACAACCACCACATGATCCACCATTCTTGAACTATGAGAACACTGATTCCCACCATAGTTGGGATACATAGGAATCCTTCAACCAGGGACCGATCTCACTAGATATCTCTTTCATGAATCCAATCACAATTCCCTTAATTAGGGCATACTCCTTAGGAGTAATCCCCAACCTATTTCTCTAAAAGGGTCATACACCCCTATGAGATTTATTAAACTACATGGGATTTGATTGCCATCTGAATGGGATACACAGGAAGTCTCCCTCAGGTTCAAACCCAATGCTCCAAAACAACCTTGTTCTTCTTGGGAAATATTACCAATAGGGTCTATTCCAACATGGAAACTAATATATTTTCCAGGTTTCTTGGGCTTCTTAAGCCTAAGTCGCCCACCAGGCATTGACTATGAACCTGCCTATTATATTTCCTTACCACATGACATTAAAGGGTATGCTTAGGTCCTTATCGCACGACCTTAAAAGGTATGATCTGTCCCCTGAAGTAGTGTCGAACAATGAGGGTTCTCATTCCTTTCACAAGGATATGTAGGTTGACAATTTATGGGTACGATTCCAATATCAAAACAAACTTTCATCTCCTTGGGTGACAATAAATTCTAGAGTGCCCCACTGAGTGGATTAAAAACCAGTATTATATTAACAACAGTTAAAAGAATATCTTAATAGTATATAAGTGGATAGAATTAATGGGGAGCCGTGAATACATATGGATATCTCCATTAATGAAGAACCTCTAATACATACAGATGATTCTAAATTTCACACGTGATAATAATTGATTACAAATTCCAAGGGAAACATATGTTATACTTGGTGAATTAATAAGGATTCATGAAAATATCTAAAATCTATAAGAGAGACCCAAAGTAGGAAATAATTCCCCCCAAAAGGGTGTGCTAAGTCTGACCTCCCATCCTCTCAACTCATGTGTGTTCATAAGTATTTTAGGTCCAAACCTAATGAACACCTACCTTTAGTAAGCATGTACCTTTGGATAAATAACCCTTGGATGTTTTCGGTTCCATAAATTTATCCAATGGATATTTCCCAGAAGTATTTATTCCTAAACATAACACATGTTTAGGGGGGAGACATGAAAAAAGGACCTTCCCTTCCAAACATACAACATTTATTAGTCAACTTAAGGAAATTTTATCCATGCTTGTTCCTTCAATTTGAGTATAATATAAACTCATATTCTTCTCTACATGTTTTTTTTATTTTCAATTGAACTCCATCATCCGTTTATTATCAAAACCAAGAGTTTTATATGTAAATATGACCTCCATTTCTATCTTGATATACATTTAACAATATCATAATTCCTATGTAAGTATCTTTTAGAAAGATACGTTTGGAGGATTGGTTTTAAGCCATCGAGAAATCTATCATCCTTACTTTCTGGTTGGATTATAATGCCAGAAGCATACCTTAAAATTCTAGGAAACATTTCCTCATACGTACCAATAGATTTATCTTATTTTTTATTTAGCATAAGGAACTCCTTATACATCATTGTAAGAAGGATACAGGGGATTTAATTATTGAAAAATAACTTTTCAAACTCTTTCCAATCTATAGATTCCATTTCATCCGATTGCTTCATATTCTTGATAAGAGTCCACCACTAACCTACTTCACCTTCCATATGGTAGATAACTAAAATGAAAATATCTCTTCCAAAAACTAGATATTGGAAACTATATTTCCATTGGTACTCATCCATTTCTTATAATGTATTAAATCAATAGATCCACTAAAGGAAGGTAGATGTTTCCTTCTAAAGGACTGAAACAAAAGTTTTTCTCTCCAATATTCATTTGGAAGTATAACAAGATTCAAAGATTGAGAAATTCACGTGGTCATTTCAATGAGGTTTTTCATTTCATATTCCATAAATTTTTTATTCAGAGGAGGTTAATCATATCATTTTATACCTCACTTATCATTAATACAGATCCTTCAAGTTCCATTCATTGAATAAAACCAAAAAACATAGAGTAATAAGCAATAATCATAGAGAGGAACCACATTATATTGAAAATTCACTTATAGTATCTCTTAATCATGACACATTCTTCAATAAATAAGACTTAGGTTTATCTTTGACCATTTCTAGTCATCGTATATTTTAATCCTTCAAGAGGGTTCGTAAAGAGTTTTTGAATTGCCAAAGCATATCCCATGGGAGTGTCAAACCAGGTGTACAGTAAGGCTTGTTGTCACACACCATTTCATAATCGATTCTAGCTCAATATATTGTTTTGGGGTTATTAATCCTAGGTAAATATATTATGTAGTAACATCCAGTTATAGTATCTTGATAGGGATGTATATCTAGGAATCCACTCACACTATCATTTACCAAAATTCATGAATATTTTCCTATACACTGTCTCATCCTTAGACTTATCCATAGATATATACTTATAGATCTCATTACATTTTTCTCATATGATTTTTCCATGTTTAAATAAACCTATACATTAATACCAACTATAGAGACCTAGTCTTTTCATAAATGGAAATTACATCATTTTTATGAATATTCAATATATTACAAAAATACATGCCATAGAACTATAATAGTTTAGTGAATTTGGAAACATGGAAACATAACCACTGGTCCATAAGTGAGATACATCATATTCAACTATTTTATTAATAACTATCACCCTTCTTAGGAATATATTAAATAATGAATTTCTTTATAACCTAGGAAAAGGAAATATAAGAAAGGGTAAGATCAGATTCTCAATAAGGGGGAAAAAGTGACATATATAAGAATTACATGGGAATAAATGTATGTGGACATGATCATAAGATCTAAAAACCATAAACATCATATCAAATGTCATTATCTTGAATCACAGAATAATTATTGGAATTTCATAAGACATAAATCCCAAAATATTCAATAAAAATATGCCATGAGAGAATAAATTTGTATAAGAAATAGATCTTTGGCATACACGTAAGCCTAGAAAATAATTTAAATATTAGTAAAGGCTCACATCTTAGGATATAATATTGGAATGAGTTCACTCACCAAACCATCATAGTTGTCAAGGTTCACTTCCAATACCATCATAGTGGATAGAGTCCCTTATTGAACCTAGTTCACTCCTCATTCTAGTCTTGTATTACTGAACTGGGTTCACTCCACATTTCAGTGTAGTCTGAATGAACTAGGTTTACTCCCTATTATTGTTCTTTTTATCTTAGGAGATATAAATATTTACCCAATGCATTGGATGGAGAAATTTGTCCCACCCATCATATAATGAAAACCATATTTACATGTACCACAAGAGTATAATCATTAATCATATCATAACCCATGAAATGAAATGAGTATCATAAAAATTTGTGGAAATGCGGATGGTACCATAATTATTTTATTTTAGAAGAACCTGTGAAAAGAAGAGGGTTTCAAAATCATTTCTTCATGGTATATCCTATAGAAGAGAAACAAGTTTCAAAAAAAAATCATTCCATTGAAAATTAAATCATTCATAGAAATAATATCAATAATATATTTGGATAATATCCCTAGTAAGGCATTGGTAACATTTAAAAATTTCATCTTATAAAGAAAATAATTTTAAAATATTAGTTAATACATTTCTTGGGGAAAATAGACTCTATGATTTGAAAAACATAAAACATTTTGAAAACCATTTTATTTGATGAAAATCATGAAAACCTATAATGGAATTTTTAATGAAATGACTGGTTGTGATGTTAGAATTTTCTTTTAATGCCTTAAATGTTAAAAGGTAGGTTCATTTCATATTTTCTAAAAAATTAAAACATGATTTTTTTAGAAAATGACATGAAGATTCCTTTAAAAAAATTATTTAAAAAAATCAAACATGGGTAATTTTTTTTTAAAATTAGAAAGGAGTAATACAAAAGTTTTGATATTTCTTTTAGAAAATATGGTTTTAAAAGGAAAATATTTCTGACCGAAGAGAGAAATAAAGATAGATTTGTTTGAAAACTTTGTCTTAATTAATTTAAGTACTAAATAGTGGAAAAATGGTTCCATTAATTTATGATATCATGAATAACCAGAGTATAAGAAAATTAATGATATACAGAAGGTGATTTCGGGGTACAATTATATCAAACACTCTCAAACCTCACACAACAGCTTTGCAAAGAAGGTCATAACCCCCCAAGGGGAGTGTCCACCCATAATGTTCACTGTTATTATCTATAAAAATATTCTTTTAAACCCGATATATCAAGACTCATGAGTTTTACACCCATATAGTTTGTTCACATCAGTAGGAGCTACCTTTCCTCCCAGGTTATCCACCCGCCAGGGCTCCTTCAGACTGCCACATGCCACCTCACACACTATCCACCCATCAAGGCTCCCTCATGTCTACACACATGACAAACTCTACATCCTATCATCATCACTTGTGATAGATCTTGTTTCCCTAGCTTTATAATGATCTCTCCTATCAAATTAACTTGTAATGGAAAACTCTGCTTTAATCCCATTCAATCACGATGACCACCACTTCATCTATGAACACCACCATCCATTGGATTGGCCGATGTCAGTCTTGATGTTGTCTGATAACCCCTCTACCGCCTTCGTTGCCGATTGAAATCAAGAACTACATCTTGAGACGAAGATATCATCATGTTTTATGGCCCCTTCATTTCCCTTATCACAATGACTGGTGAGCTATTCTCCTCTGTGTCATCCAATCCCATATTCCACACCCGAAATCCATCATCTGCCACATCTGCAGCCCGTCCACAATGAAGGGAAAATGTTGCAGGTGAGATTTGATCCCAGGCCACATGATGAAGTGGTGGAAGTAGAGTAACAATCCTACATAATTCTAGTTGTATAATATTGTTGATAATTCTTGAGATATGTATCATAAGATTTTATCATCAGAAACATATTCAATATCAATCCTGATAAAATATGATATCGTCACATAAAATCTTTACCACTTTGGAAACATTGAATTGTAATCCCTATGAAAGAATAAAATAAAATATAACATAAAATATAATGATAATTATTAAATTAATTATATTAAATTTAAAGTGTTTTATATATACAACTCATAAAATAATATAGGTTCATAATATAACATACTTCTCCAAGAAGACAAATGAAGACAAAAATCCCATACCAATTTGTTACCGTTTGAATCGAAACCCCCACGAAAGAGAGATACTAAAATCAATATTTAAATCCTAATAATTTTCAGGATAAGAATAATAAAATATATATGTGGTTATTATATACACTACATAATGTAAATATTGGTTAATATGGCTTGTGTCTCAAAGAAGTAAAATGTGGGATGAAAATCCATTACCTTAAGTCTTCCCCTCCATAGTTTATGTTAGAACCCCATGTATAATAAATAAAACATTATTATACATATATTAATGAAAAATATTCAAACATATCATTCCATATATGATTTTATTATTACCATTCATGACCCATTTACTAATAATTCAATGTCAAAGTCATGTTTTGGGAAATAACTTCTTTGTTTTTTTTACATATGTTTTAACGTTTTATATACTGGTCCTCTTACATTGATCATCATTTATTCTTCTAAAAATGTTAAAAATGATATAAATATAATTTATATTAATTAAATATGTGTTTATATTATTTTATGAAATTTATTTATAGAAAATTAAATGCATCATTCAAGGGCACAATTGGTTGTACGGACGTATGAACGTTATTTCCATTTTCTTATTATATTAAAATAATGAAAATTAAGTAATATATATTATCATTAAAGAGTAGTTTTTATTTCATATATAAAAAATATATTCATTAAAACCATCCTTAATACCTTCCATATAAAGAATGAACTAATCACATAACTTCATGAGGCTATAGTCTGCCATTCACATGAACCTTGTTATCATAATTCCTCAAAATAGAAAATATGGAGGAATATCTGATATAATGTTTCTATAATCATAATAACATCATAAATATATTATATATCATATATAGAAAATATATTCATCATTATTTCCATCCTCAATAGGTGGTAGTGGAAAAATAATGACATCAGTTCTTGGGGCTATAGTTTACCGTACACGCGGACAATTATTTAAAAACCCATTTGATGGAAGTGGAGATTATTATAAGTAATTAACTTAGCACAAAATCATATAAGTATATTTAATATAATTAGGATATTATAAACACATGATATAAGAATAATTTAATATATTTGAAAGATAAATACAAAAAAATGCTCATTGATGAACATTACTTCTTATTGCGGTATCATCCATATGTTTCCACTCAAAGCTTTTTTAGGATAGATTTATAACCAAAATAAGGATTATAAGATGAGAAGAGGGAAGTTGGGAATTTATTTGGGTAGGGAATATAGGATAAAAAATGGTTTAAAATTTTCAATAAGAGTTTAGAGTGTGTGATCTTTTATAAGTGGAGGAGAGGACACACTTGGTATTTTTGAAAACAATTGAGTGCTCTCGCATTTTTCATATGTAAAAAGGGTTAAAAATGGATAAAACTATAACATTAGACATTATATGGTCGAAATATATCTATAATATATATTTTAGAAAAGTTTATAGGTTATTTTTACACATATCGTTTTAGTTTAACCCCGATAAACCCATTTCCCCTAAACTATGAAAATTAATTTTTACTGCATTTACTATTCATTTTTGTAAAAAATTAATTTGAAATTATTAAATAATAAAAATTATTATTATTCCAAATATTTAATACCTTTGTTTAAAATTAATTTCATATAAGTGGAAGATTTTAATTAAAAATTAATCAAAAATACATGATGAGAAAAAAAAATTTTGATGAGAAAATGTTCAAACGTTTATAATTTTTTAATATAAAAATTCGAAATTAAATTGATTTTAATGACCTAAATAGGTTTAATGGATATATAATTTTACAAATTTTAATTTAAAATTTATTTATAATATAATTTAAATTTGTAAATAAATTAAACAAAAATAGTTTTGAATTAAAATTTAGTATTTTCACTATTCAGCAATAATTGAATTTTTTCAGGAAAAATATAGAAAATTCACCCTAATATAATTTTGATATGATTATTTCAAAAATTAAGTTTATTTTTTTGATAAATTATATTGAAAAATAAAAAATTATATTTTAAATAAGGGCCCCATAAAAAGGAAAAAACATTCTTTTTAAAAAAATAAAATTTTTAAGCGTGAAATTAGATTTAATCTTTTCTTTTATAACATATGATGAATATAAAATTGTTGATTTATTATATAATATAATATTTTTTAATTATATGTCATTTTTTGTTTAAACTCAGTGTTCCATGTAATTAAAGATAAAATCAGTGTTGCATGTAACATAAGATAAACTTATGTTTGTGGGTAATACAATCCAAACTTATCTTTGGGTGTAATAGAAGATAAAACTAGTGTTTCGTTTAACATAATATTAACTTGGTTTTGCGTGTATCACACGCTATCAATGAAATTTAATTTACATGAAAAATATTAATTCATAAAAACATGTGGTGTAGAACTAAAAGTGTGTATTTTCATTATAGATGTACCATTTTTGTTAAAAACATGCATCACATAGCCAAAGATTAGAAAATGTGATCAGATTGTTTTCCAACATTAAAAAAATGATCCATAATTTTTTATGATGTATAAGAATCAAGCACACATAAATATGACACATGATATCCTCAGTATGACTCAAAGTATGTGTTTTTACAATAAAAGTGTCATTTTAGTTTAAAACACACATCGCATATCTAAAACAAAGAAACCAAGCTTGGATTTTCTTCAAACATTAAGATAAATTTCCACAATTCATTTTTAAGTGTTGGAATTGACCTCACATAGATTTAACACATGATGTGGTTAGTATAAATTGAAGTGTGTGTTTTCAATATAAAAGTGTCATTTTAGTTTAAAACATGTATCTCATAGAAAAAACCAAGATAACTATCTCAGATTGTTTTCATACATTAGAAAAATGATCTATAATTCATTTATGATGTGTAAGAATTAACCATCCCTCAATTTGATAGACGACGTGATAGATAGGAAATGAACTACATGTATTCAATATTGAAGTTCAATTTTCGTTTAGAATGTGTATCACATAGAGAAAATCAAGTGAACAACCTCAAATTGTTTTCAAAAGGTATGAAAACAATCCATAATTCATTTTTGATATGTAGGAATTGATCGTACATAAATTCAACATAAGATGTGGAATGTATGACTCAAAGTGCATGTTTTCTATATAGAAGTTCCATCGTAGTTTAAAAATCACATCAAATAGAAAAAATATAGAAAAAAAGCTCAAATTGTTTTTCAAATTTTTTGAAAATGGCCCAAAATTAACATTTAGCGGTCAACCAAAGGCTAATCCGACACATTATATGGTCGGTATGACAGAAAGTTCATGTTTTCAATATAAAAGTATAATTTTAATTTAAAACTCACATCCTATATCCAGAACTAATTAAATGAGATTAGATTATTTTCAAAAATTATTAAAATGACCTATAATTATTTTATGATTTGTAGTATTATACCACATATCAATCTAACACACAATTTGGTTGGTATGACTCGAAGTGTGTGTTTTCAATATAAAAGTATAATTTTTGTTTTATACATGTATCACATAACCAAAACTGATCAAAAGAGATCAGATTGTTTTAAAAAATTATTATAACAATCCATAATTCAATTACAATGTGTTGTAATTTAATGTATTTATATTTGATAGATAATTTTGTAAGTATGACTTGAATTGTGTGTTTTCAATATTAAAGTGCCATATTTGTTAAAAACACGCATCACATAGCTGAAGTCAAAAAATAGCTTGGATTTTTTTTGAACTTTATTAACATTATCTATAATTCATTTATGATGTGTAATAATTAATTATATGTCAATCTGATGTACGATGTGGTCGGTATGGCTCGAAGCTAGCGTGTTCAACAAAATAGCATCATTTTAGTTTAAAACACTTATCACATAGTCAAAAAGGAGAACACATGATCAAATTGTTTTCCAAAAATTAGGAAAATGAACCATATTCATTATTTATGTATTGTAATTTACTTCACATCAATTTTCCACAAGACGTGGTCAGTATTACTCAAAGTTCTTGTTGTCACTAAAAGTTTCATTTTAGTTTTAACACATATCACATATCCAAAACCAAGAAAACGAGCAAATAATTAATTCATATTTTAGAAAAATGATCCATAATTCATTTGTGAAATGTTGAAATTAAACACCCATTAATTCAAAATATTATGTGGTTAGTATGACTTGAATCATGTTTTTTTAATATAAAAGTTCCCTTTTGCATTAAAATGTGAATCACATAGAGAAATCTAATAAAATAAGCTCATATTATTTTCAAAATTTATGAAAATGATCCATATTTCATTTGTGACATGTAGTAATTGACCACACATTAATCTAAAACATAATTTGGCCGATATTACCTGAAGTGTGTGTGTTTAATATAAAAGTTTCATTTTAGTTTAAAGCACACAACACATATCCAAAACAAAGAAAACAAGCTATTACTGTTTTCAAACTTTTGGAAAACAATACATACTTCATTTTTGATGTGTAATAATCAACTACAAATAAATCTGACATTTAATGTGGTTGGTATGATTCAATTTGTGTGTTTTCAATAGATGGTTCATTTTTTTATAAAACAAGTGTCACATAGACAAAATTAAGAAAATATTATTGGAATATTTTTATAATTTAGGAAAATTATCCCTAATTCATTTTGACTTGTAGGAATTGACTGCACATCATCATCATCATCATCATTATCAAATTTTTATTTAGGAAGACAAGGTGAACAAACAAGGAAGACAAGGAAACAAAAAAAGAAACAAAAGACAAAGCACCCAAGAACTAGGGGGGTCTAAGTAATGTAAAACAAGAGTTTCTCCTATTATCAAATTAACCACCATGGGTTCCATGAAATTGGTCGAAGGGAGGCAAGTGATGTTGGATCCCGAGCTTGCTAATAACGCAAGGTGATTTGAAACTCTGTTCCCCTCCCTCCATGTGTGTGTCACTCTGACATTGTAGAGGAGAGTGTGCCATTTCCTAACTGTGTAGGATATTGACCAAGGTGTGCGACCTTTTCCATGCATAGACTTATAAATAATTAGAGAGTCAGTCTCCGCTTGAGTGATCATAATTTCCATTTGTTTGCAGATGGATAGTCCGGTGAGGAGGGCTTTGGCCTCTGCCTGAAGCGGGGTGACATTCCCATAGAAAGCAGTGAAAGCTATCACAACACTTCCACCCCTATCCCGAACTACACCCCCTCCTCACATATCTCCTAGTAGGCAGGAACCATCCGAATTTAGCTTGTAGCCCAAGGCTAGAGGCCGCTAGAATATCCACTACCTTGGTGGCCTATTGTAGGGAGGATTAACAGAAGGAGAACTTACCTGCAACAACTTTAGAGAGGGAGCCTCCCGCCAGTCGGGTATGAGCATGGCCAGTTCTAGAAGCAATCTCCACATGCTTTCTATTATGGACCTTGAAGAATGAGTGGTTCCTTCGAAGCGGTCCTGGTTCCTGGCTTGGCACATGCTCCAACACCCTGCACTGAAATGTAGAGACCGCACCATCTTTTCCATATCTAAACCATTTAGCCCATGGAACCATCTTTCCAGAAAGGGCATATCGCCTTGCAAACCAGAGGAGAACGCCATGGAGGCTCCAAAATAGAACCATACACTGTGTGCCCACTCTCTCTTGAAGAACAGGTGGATCGTTCTCTCTTCGATCTGGCTATGACAACAATGGCATTTGTAGGAAATACTGATCCCTACCTTCTTGACCTGCTCGTCCATAGCCACCACATTGTTTCTGATTCTCCATGTTAGGAAACTCTATTTGGAAGGAATCTTCTTACACCAAAGGGTGGTGTTCTTGATGTCGCAAGGGCCCTGCGAAGCTAAGAGACTTCGATAATCCTTGGAAGAGAAGTGACCCGAGGAGGAACATGTGAAAATGCATGTGTCTAGGTCTGCATTAATAACAATTGAATCGAGGATTTCTTGTTGTTCTATGTTCAGTACATCTTTGGTAAAAGAGGGGTAGAGACTTGCTTCTTTAAGGGTTATCAAGGGGGCTGGGCAGCCTGGGAAACCAAGAACAGAGCCAAACAAATTATGCCTCTATAATAGGATCTTTCCCTCCCCCACAATCCAGTGAGAGTGTGGTGTCAGGGTGTTGATGAGAGGGTAAATTCTGGACCAGAATGTTTAACCATTACCGCCAGTGTAATCCTCTTCCCCCACCCGGTAATAGGACATAGAATTCCCCTATAGGGGTTTCCCTTCAATCACCTCCCTTTCCATCTTGGCATGCGTACAATGCAGCATGTAATCAAGGCTCCTCACTTCAACTCCCCTCTCCTGGATTGGATTTGGCATTATTCCCCACAAAACCCAGTGGCACTTACCCTCAGAAAGAGAATTCATCACAAAGCGAGCCAAGAGATTATCAATAGTCCCAATGAATCCTTTTGGCACAATAGTGGAGGCCATTTTATAAATGGGGATGGCCGCTAGAACACTATTAACCGAAGTGATCCTCCCCCCAAAGGAAAGGAAAAAATTCTTCCAGTTGAGGAACCTCCCTATAATCATACTCACAACATGGTTTAAGTCTCAGATCTAGAGTCTCCCTGAAGAAATTGGGGTTCCAAGGTAATCCATGGGAAAGGAGCCATGGTGCAAGTCAGGCCTGTTGCAAAGAGAGGAAGCTTAGCTATGTATACACTTATTGGATATGTGAAGGTTGCTTTAAGCATTGTTGAGAACCTGGACACTCCATTAACAGTATTCCTCAAGATTTTTTTTATTCCATTAACAGACCTCCTTCCACCATTGACGAAAATCAAAGTGTCATCCGCGAACATCAAATGGGAAATTGGTGGGAGGCTCAACTTTCTGCAATAAGGGAGTAAGTCCCCATTGAATAAACCCCTATTAATAAGATGGCTAAGCATGTCCTGAGCAAGAATGAAGATTCTCGGTGAGATTTGGTCTCGATGCCGAAGCCCACGGGTGGCCTTAAAGAAGCCATGAGTTTTTCCCATGAAGAAAACAACCATCCAGGAGGAGCTGAAACATCTAAAAATGAGATCTGAGGCCTTATGAGAGAGGCCCATCCCTGAAAAAACTCTGTTAATGAATACCCACTCTATTCTATCATTTTTCTTATTTATATCCAGTTTTATGGACATGTTTGATCCATGAATCTTTTTGTTAATATCTCTCATAAGTTCCGGGGCCATGCCAATAACACCTTGTATTGAACATCCCTTAACAAAGCCATGTTGTTCGATAGACTTCCACTGAGGAAGGAGTTTGGACAGCCTCAAGTTGATGATACTAGCCAGGATCTTATTGGGAAAATTACACATACTCATTGTTCTATAGTGTGTGAGAGCGGAGGGGTCTCTAACCTTTAGTATGAGCACCAAGGTTATGGTACAAGCGACCCTCGGGAGGCTTCCACCCTGAAAGAAATCCTAGACCGCAACATTGATATCATCCTTAACCACCTCCTATGAATCCCTGTAAAAAGAGCTAGGGAATCCATCAGGGACGGGGGCGCTCTTCGGATTGAGGTTGATCATGGCCAAGAGGATTTCATCCTCATCAGGGATCCTTTCAAGACAAGCTTTGTCCTTTCTAGAGACATATTTGACCACTGCCTCCCATATTGCCACATTACCCCTGGGATACCCCATGGCCATCCTTGGGTTGGGGCCAACCATGAGATCCCTGATGAAAGAGTGCGCCATGGTTCCCAACATGTCTCTATCATTTGTGTATGTCCCATCTTCTCGCAGAATGTTTGGTTCCATGGGTCACCTTCTTTCCATCAAAAAGGCATGGAAGAAGGCCGAATTCTGATCACCCTCGTACAACAACTTAATCCTGGATCTTTCACGTGCCACAAGTTCTTGATTAAGGATTATCTCCACCCATATGTTTTTTCTGGCCAAGAGCTCCTCAAAATTCACATCGCTCCAGATCACTTCCAAAATAGATTCCGGATTCTCGATGCTCAGTTTCATTACCTCCATGTTCTGGATAGGGGGAGGGACATCCTTGGCCCATGCTTTCAACCCTGATTTTAGCCGACGTAGACTGTTGTGGGCCTCAACCCACAAATGCCCCTGCGTCGGGTCCCCCCACAACTCGCTAATGATCTTTTTGTAGCCAAGGATGAAGGTCTTGTAGTGGTAGTACCTAAAACCCTCTGAAGACTCTGACTTGGGGGATAGGGAAACCAATAGGGGCGAGTGGTCTGGAATACCACGAACAAGGTGCTTGACCTTGGCATTGGGGAACTTGGGAATAACATTAATATTTTCAAGGCCACGATCAAGATGACTCCAGCACCTTCTACCTCCTTTCTTGTTTTTAAACCACGTAAAGGGGTCTCGGGAGAAGCCTAAGTCCATTAAACTGTTCTTAGCCATGAAATGAGTGAAATTCAATCTGGACCTCCTGGGGAATTCCCCTCTTTCCTTCTTCTCCGTAGGATCGATGATGACGTTGAAGTCACCTCCCATTATCCAGAGATAATCCCCCAGATCAAAGGAACTAAGATCTTTCCACAATTGTTCACGTCTGTGGGTGTCACAATTTCAATACATGAAGGAAACCAACATACTTTCCCCGTTCTTCAATATTTTTTTTGGTGATGAATAGGTCACCTGAACATATTAGATCAACCGAGACTTCCTTCGACCTGAATACCCAAATGTTCTTGTTAACTGGATTCGATTGCATGGAACCACACATAATGATCTTGCGACAGAACTCCTGGATTTTAGAAGGCTTCTGCTTATGTTCCAGAACAGCAACCACATCCGCTTTTTTATTGATCACATCCATAGAAATGAAGTCAGATTTTACCCAGGCATCGAGGCCGTGGGCATTCCATATGATTAAGGATAACATTAATCATAAAAAAACTGGTTTTGAACCCAGGCCCCTCAGTCTCTCTGAGTTGGGAGGAAGATTTTACCCTCATCTTCCTTAGTTTAAAATGGGTACAGTCTCCTGGCCTTGAAGCATGATGGTGAGATGAAAATGGGGTTAGAGAGGTGTCCATCCCGATGGTCTTACCTCTCACCGCACTAGGTGGGGATGAAGGTTCTGGTAGCTGGACCCTAGGCTCCATGCCATCCAACTGGGCCGCACTGTCAATTTTCTGCACACTGACATCAACTGAAGGTGGATGGAAAAGCACTGACTTGTCATTCTTATGACATACTGTAGCACTCTGGGGACCTTTATCCGCTGGTGGGTGCAACCTTGGAGCCATTGAGAGCCTAAGGGGGCGACCCATGACTCTTTCTAGAAGGATACCCCCCAAAAGAAACTGGCCTAGATTGTAGAAGAGTCCAAAGAACACTTGGGCCATAGAGGAGGCCGTCAGAGCAAAGCACTCCAACTCCTAGCAGTTAGGGACATAATCTGGAGGGGAACAAAGGGGGAGAAGCATGTTCTCTGGGGCATGAGAAACTGGTTGGGCCACAACCAAATCTTGAGGGGCACCCTGGGAAGGTCCATGTATAGTGATATCAGAGGGAGTTGGAGCACCGCATCGGGAGGGCCGAGAGGGATGACTTCGACCACCTTGCCTACGATTCATGCAAACTAGACATAATGGCCTTGGAGAGTTCATGAAGAGCAATACATGGGGAGAACCAGGAAGACAAGATCCTGCCTCCAATCTACTGAGCCTTGTACTTTTAAAGAGATACGATCCGGGAGAGGGAGGGAGATTTCCATTTCAATAATTCAAAGTTAGGATAAATGTCAATCTTTCAAAATATCATGCATGGTGTTGTGATCCTCTATTCAAAAATAGATAAAAATGGAGGAAAAAACATGTATTTATTTCACAATGAATAAATATTACAACCCTCCATCTATGGAACTCTCAAGATTCTCCCACCGAATATAAGATCTCTCTTATCTCAATTCTAATCTCCTGGATTCTCCCTTGGACCTCCTTTAAATAGGCATGATGAGAGGTGTCTAGATTGACACAACTCCCACCAATCCCACATACACCCAATGACCATGGACTTATCCCTTGGATGGCACCAAGATTCAACCATGGCACCCTACACAATAGTTAATATAGGGGTATCCAAGGGGCTTGTGGGGATAGTGCACTGACAACCTACCAAAGTAGGTGGATAGTCAAAGACTCCATCAATTCTCCCCCCCCAGACTACAATCAAATAGAGAATCACCAAATAACTAGATTCACTTGAGAAACCACCTTTTTCAACATATCCACTGGGTTTTACTTTATGTGGATCTTCCTAAGTTTCATTAGCTTTCGATACATCACTGCGTTTATCCAATGATAAAAAATGCCGATGTGCTTCATCTGGGAACAGTACATGATGTTCTTGCTTAATTCCAAAGAATATTGACTATAATAATGAACTCTATACTTCTTATGGTTGAATTTGAGATCCTGATGAAAACAAATTAGCTACAACATATCATTTATATCTTTTGAAGTGGATTTGTACTCTATTTCAATGGTGGATAAATCCACACCCTTCCGCAACCTTTATTTCCATGATACATATGTTCCTACAAAATTATAGATGTATCCTGATGTATACTACCCTATATTAGGATCTCTAACCATATCTTCATATTTATGGACCTCCAAGATAGGTTCAGCTCCCCTATATCACAAACATAACTTTTAAGTACCTACCTCTTTATCCACATGAATTCATCCCAGTGCTGCTACCCGTGATTGGAAATAAATCAGCTCATGATCACCACTTCATGGGAAATGTTAGGTCTCATATTAAACAAAGTGTACGTTGAGAATCCAACGACTGAGGAGTATGGCACCACCTCATTTGTCGTGATTTATTTCATGGATAACGAGCATGAGATCATTATCAAATTCAAATAGTCAGGAAGAATAATTCTCACTGGTTTGGATTTTTCCATGTTGAAACATTTCAGAACACATTCCACATACTTTTCTTGAGATAACCATAAGAACCTCCTCTTTCGGTCACAAATGATCTGGATTCCCAAAATCTATTGAGTTTCACCCAAGTCTTTCATATCAAAAGACGTGGATAATTCCTTCTTCAACAAACTAATATTTGTTACATCCTTCCAAATGATCAATATGTTAGCATCATAAAGTAAAAGAGAAAAAAATTTACCATCCTAAAATCTCTGTACGTAGACACACTGGTCTGCCTATGTCCGCCAGTAGCCATAACTCACCATGAATGAGTCAAACTTCTTTTACCACTGCTTGAGATCCTATTTCATTACGTAAAATCTCTTCTTAAATTTGAAGATGATGTTTTTTGTTCAGAAACCACTAAAACATCAGTATGTTTCATATATATTTCATCAGAGTGGTCACATTGAAGAAAATATATCTTCAAAACCATATGTTTATGCTCTAAGTCCATGCTAGACACCAATCTGAAAATGACTCGGATTTAAGTAATCTTCACCAGAGAAGAAAAGATCTCATTAAAGTCAACTCCTTTCTTCTAAAGGAATTCCTAGACAACTAACCATGCATTTTTCATGACCTCCTTTCTTCATATATCCTTATTCAGCCTGAACACCCATTTTTTTGTTAGTGACTTCTTACCTTTGAGAAGGTTTATTGAATTGTATGTTTAATTATTTTTCAAAGATTCCATCTCATCCTCCAATTTATGTAGCCACTGGAGTTTTTCGGGATGAGACACTCCTTCCTAGTATCCTTTTGGCCACCACTCATTTGTCTGCAATGAGTACTCCAAATATGAATATTTTTTTGATATAATCCTTCCTCGTGAAGATTTTAGAACCTTTTCAATGTTAGGTTCAGGAGGCACAAAATTTCCTAGATCTTGTGATGGTTCTGCAACTTCTTGTAGAGAAGATTGATTCTTCCCCTTCTCAATATCCACATCATCTGCCTCCTAATCCACAGTCATGAGTCTTCCTGCACCTTCTCCTCTTTATTGATAAGTTGTGATGATAATGAAGATGGCTCCTTTTTTCATATTCCATGCTCCATTACTAAAGATGTTTTCATAGCCTTGTCGATCAAATGTTTGTCCTGATAACAGGTTGATCTGAAGACTTGTAATATGGAGAACATCCTTCAAGGTGACTATGTATCCAATGAATGTCTTTACTTGGACATCACTCATTCCAATAATCTCTGCTGAACTGGTATTTCCCATCTTGACTGCACCAAAGTGACCAGCTTGATAAGTCAATAAATACTCACGATATGGAGTGTTGTGGTACAATGCTGTAGTATTGACCACCCATTCTACATCTTGGGCCTGATATATGAAATCATATATCTTATTTTTTTTGGATCAAAGAAAAAATTACTAGGTGATGCTCAGATGAGCATCTCCATTTATCTTTTGTTGATTTCTACATTGAAGATTTTCTTATAGAATCTTTTGGAAGTTCTTCTTTGTGTGTCCCTCCATGAAACAATGTTAGAATTTGTATGTTGGCCTCCTACCATATGTGGACCTTCCTCTGTTCTTCCTTTGACCTGAGGTTCATGTCCCTCAACTTCCCCATTATTGTATCCATCGCTTCCCCAGAATTATTGCTTGCATTTGGTCATAAATCACATCATTACATTGGGCCTCCTCATTGAACAATTCATCATTTACCATTTCCATGGTAAGTTTTCCTCTATGCACTGAGTTTCTAAGGGATACGACAAGAAAATCCTACCTATCAGGATGTGTGCAGAGTAGGTGGTATGCTAGATCTTCATCATTTAGAATCATACCTATAACCACCAATTAGTTCACCCGGATTTGGAACTCATTGGTGTGTTTTGATATAGAGATTTCACTCTATAGTCAAATATTCATAATCTTATTCAATAATAGGATCTTTTTAAAAAAAGTATTTGACTTGTACATATTTTTCAACTTTATAAAATGTTCATATGAACCAGTCTCTTGAGAAACAAAGTGGTAAATGATGTGATCAATCTATTGGAGGATTTGTCCGATTGTCTTTTTGTTCATCTTTTTCCACTAATCTTATTTGGTGGCATCATGGTCTATATCTTCATTTTCAATGGGGTAAAAAATATCCTTAGCATTGAGGAGATCTTCCATTCAAGACTTTCAAATGCAGTAGTTCGAAAAAGTCAGTAGGATCATCCCTCTCGTCGATGGCCCCTCTAAGTAATTTCATGTATTTAAAACTTTGTTAAATTTTTTTAAAAAATGGAGTTCACAGTTGTTTCTCGAAAGATTGAAAATGGTGGAATCGACTCTCGGATTGTCAAAATCAAACACTAATTGATCAAGATATGATTAAAATAGTATCACTAGTAAAGATCATCTGATGACATGGTGATGATGTGGTGATGACGTGGTGCTGATGTGGTGTGCCAGAGAATCTACCAAAATCTCATCATCAAAGTCACTGGTGACAGAACACCACCTTCTTCTATAGAAAGGGGGTACTGTAGCACCCAAATTTTAACCAAACATTGACCGGCTCCAGGAAGGTCATTTTAGCTCTATTTGGGATGTAGTTTGCGCCGTTGGAATCAGCTTGACATGAACATTCTAAATCTGCCTTCAAAACACAATTATAGGTAATGTGGATTTTCTGATCACTGAAAAAACTCCACCACTCATCACCATTTCACTGGAACCACTCCCTTTGATACCACTTGTTGTGATCCATTGATCACAGATTGGAAAAAATAGTGTCTGAAACTGGTCTTTTTTCATAATGAATAAATATTAAAAAACTCCCTCTATGGAAGTCTCAAGGTTCTCCCACAGGATATAAGAGCTCTCTTAGATCAAATCTAATCTCTAGAGGCTCCCATAGACCTCATTTAAATAGGCATGGTGGTAGGTTTTAGGTTTGACACAACTCCCACCAATACCACCTACACCCACCAACATTAAACCTCTCCCATTTTTGTAACCTGAATTCAGCCATGACATCCTTCACAACATCCAATATTAAAGCAACCAAGGGGCTGGTGGGGTTGGTGCCCCAGCCACCAACCGAAGCAGCTGGATAGTCGAAGAATTAATCACATGGGTTACTTGTGAAATAATAGGGAAATTTAAAGATATATTTTCAATTATATTAATCAAGGAAGATTCCACATGGATCATGTTCAATTCATGATAGTACTATGAAAAAATTATATTCCAACTACTTTACAAAAATCGGTAAAATGATATAACAAACTTACAAGTGGAACATAATCTATGAGAGAGATAAGGAATCTATTGGAATTATGTAAATCACTCACTCAAACTCTTAACTCGATAAAGGAATATCTAGGGATCAAGGTTCATTCTCTACAACATTAATTCTTTCCTATAAAGGGGAGTGGAAGCTACTATTATAGGGGATTGTGATTCTTAATTATATTTCTGCATTTCCATCTTCAGATAGGGAATTATTATACCCTTGTGGCCAAGCCAATGAAATTTTCCCCATCCATATCCTTCCAATGAATTCTAATGCATTAATATCTTTTTATTTTTCTTAATCTGATGGGTGGATGTGTAAGTACATTAAGCATTAGTGGATTGTCATTATTTTATTTTATTTATTTATTTTTCTTATTATTTCCTTAGTTTTCACATACAACCCAATGATATTTCTCATTTATAATACTCTACAGAGTGGTGAGGTTGACTGGCCAGGGATAAGATCATTGATCAGTTTGGAGAGATAGAGACAAAGTGAGTATTGGTCATTTTATCCTTAGGGCTAATCTAACCACACTGAGGGTGAATAATTGGTGTAGATATTATCCAATTAGTGAGAAAATATGAGAGTGATTAATTGAGGTATTCTTGATTTAGTGGAACTATTAAAAACTCATATTATATAGTGGTATCCATTATGATCGCTAGATAAAAGCACTATTAAAGAGTGGTCTTTATCAACACTTAAAAATTCTGTAAAAAGGTAACCACAAACAATGTTAATAAACATTGATAAAAACCACCGTTTATTTATGATACTTTTTTGCGCTGATAAAGGAAACCCATTATCAGTGTCTTTATTTTGTGATGATAAAGGGTAAATTCCATTAAAAAAATTATATCCTTAAAAATAAAACATTAATAAGTAATAGTATTATATTGATACAAATATAACATATTGTATAACATATGATAAATTTATGATGAAATATTCATTTACAATTGATATATAAGATATTTAGGAAAACATTTTATGTAATATTTATATATATACATATTAAATAGGTTGAGGGTAAATCCACCTTTAATGAATTGAAAAATGAGAACACATTTTATGAAATGTGAAAAGAGGGAACCCGTTACAAGGCCCTAAGCCCCAGATGTGAAAATTCCATAAACAATTACCCAAAGGCCTTGACATGGGCCAATAGACACAAAAAAATGAGAATGTAATGAACAATCATCACACCTCATGGAAGACAAAAATTCCCAAATGGAGGTACACAATAAGGAAGAAACCAAACAATCGTCTCATCACCCCTCTTCCAGATCATGCACTTGAGATTCTAGTCAAGAATGACGTGTCGTCCCATCTTCCATGAAGTTTCACCATGTTGGTATATCAAAAAGTGATAGAGCACCCCCATCCCATAATGAAAATATTATATGATGACTGAATGATGGGTTCCATGACACCCATCTTTCATTCCAACCTCCCACCTATCATTTCTAGTAAGGAACTCATAACACTGTCAACCCGATGCTTTGAAAATTCAGATTGAATTCATTATGTAGGGAGATTTTTGGCTGAGTGCCATCCCTCCCCCAAAAAATGAGTGAACGTGGCTAAACTATGGGTGTTAGCACCCCCATCCCTCTTTTGAGGAAACCACCCAAAATTACTTTAAATGATACTGAGGTTCACCACCTACTGAATGAATCAAGAGAATTGTCGGTTCACACAATGTCATTTGAAACGAATAAAAAACATTCCAAAAAAGTATAATGAGATCATAAACTACCTCAACTATGCCTAAGACCTCCAATTACAATTGTACTTTAGGATGCAAACATCATTGATTGAAAACCCAACACTTTACTTCATCCCCCATGAAAACCACATTCCTTCGACCATGAATAAACCAATTCCTCATGCCAAATAAGGGAGATCTAAATCCCCAACATCGTTGACTATAACCAAAATCTTGCAACTAAAGAGGATGCCATCATTGCCATCACTATGAGAATAAATAATACAAGGGACACATTAGAAATCATTGTAAGAGGAGAAGGACGGGAACAACAAAGATGCAAAAATGACCTCAAGCATAAAGGAACTAGTACATGACTTCATTGAAATTATTTATGTTTCCTCAAAACCTCTGCCGTTGAATTATTTTTATTTATTAAAATTTAAAATAATATGGTTTAATTTTCTAATATTATTTATTTTATGTATTTATATCTAATATATATTATTTATCAATAATTCTAATTAATATATATCCATTTTTATTAATAATTATTTCATTATTAAAATGTTTCATATTTTTTAAAATTTAATCATTTTTATTTTTATTTGTTTAATATTTTTTAAATTCTATTCAATTTTTATATTAAGTTATTTTAATTGATTAAAATATATTGTTTTAAATATAGTTGTATTTCACATAATTAATATTTATTAACTTTAATTTAAACATATATTCATTTTTTGTTTTTTAAAATTTTGATAATTAATCTCTTATTAATTTATTTTCTAATTTTTATGTATACTCATGTTTTAATTAAATTTCTATCATTTTAAGATTCATTAATTCAATATTTTATATTCATTAATAATGTTAAGGGTTTTATTAATTTTTTTATAATTTATATATTTTTAATATTAATTCATTTAATATTTTATAAATTTCTTTTTTTATACATAAATATTTAATAATATATTTAGAATTTTTACATTAGAAATAGAAATATATATATATATATATCAATATATATAATATTTCCCTAAATATGATTTATATAATACAAAAATTGGCAATACTTAAAAATTAATATTAATTATAAATATCGACCTGATGAATTGAGTATTGAATGTTTAATTAGAGGTATTGTTTTTCAATTTAAATTATATTAAATGTGTACTTAGTTAATTTCAAACATACATGTTTGTTACAATGAATTTTTTATGCCTCTGTTGCATTAATTGAGTGGTACCCAATGGTTATACCCCTCTCTCTCCATGGAAATTGGCCTAGGCTAGAGTCTTCCAACACTCTAATATTGTTCATATTATGACACATGATGATTCAAATCCATTTCTTAGATGGGTAAGTAAGGGCACATCCGACTATGTGGCATGATCAATTAGGTCATAAAGTACAGTCCTTTTATCCCCATAGGGCATTAGTTTAGTTGTACTCACTAGTTTTACCCCTCTCTCTCCATTGGATAGAACTTGGATCGAATGTGACCACACTCGAAAAATATTCACATCATGAAATAGGGTGATTCAGATCCATTTCCTAGCTGGGTAAGGAGGGGTGAAACCAACCATGTGGTGTAAGAAACTTTTCATGACCCAACCCAAGGCATGACTAAAATATGGAGGTCTTTCCCTAAGTACACACACACACACGCGCGCGCAGACATACACACATATTAATCTTGATAAAAAAGTGAAGAGGGGGGTAAAATGAATGAATTTGAAAGTAAAGGGAACAACCATGCTTGAAAAACCTCTAGTAAATACTAGAGTATGGTACTGGAAACTGAAATGTAATGGGGTAAAATACACACCCAACTAGAAATATGTCCATACCTGAAAAGACTGGAAAGGTAAACTAATGAGAGAGAGAAGCTTATGGTCACCAATATGCAACCACTGTACCAGGATTAAAGTACCATATATCCGTCTTCCCCTTTGAACTCTTTTTAGACCTGTCAATCATCTGCATAAGACATAATACATGTAGGAAAATACCTTATAGGGGCTAGTATATACAAATCCAGTAGGATTCCATAAAATATGAAGTGGTTAATTAATAGATACAATAGGAATAGAATGCTTGTATATTGAACAAGATGCAGAAACTAGTGAAAGAGGACAGATTGACCGAAACCTAGAGAAAATGTATCCTCATTGAAACATAAGGGGCTCACTATAGTGTGTAGATGAACTACATGTTGAGTATTTTCCACCTATAATAAGAAATTATTATCATCCAACAACAACAAGATAAACATAGAAATCACACTACATACCCTACACGTCTTTATATCTCATGCAAAGAGAGTATCCAAATCCAAAGGTATGGATAGATAAGCTATATATATGCTTTGTCAAAAGAATCCAAAACAAGAGAGTAAGGAGATCCCCATACCACAACTTATCTTATAAAGAAGAGTATTCAATAGTCATAAAAAATTATCATCAATTCTCAGCATCCTAACTGTGTTCCTAGAAGTAACCATCCAATTCCAAGCATGCCTCACCATTGTTCCACACAATCAAGGGGCCACAATATCTCGTTAGAGGACCCATGCCTTGGAACAACATAAGGATTCCACTATGATATTTAAATAGAGGACCCATGACCAGACTATCATGAGGGTTCCACTTTGGATGTCATCAAGGAACCACTTCCCCTCTATACTATAGGGAACCACTTGGAAAGCTATCGAGGTCCCACTTCCCATATCTTCTATAGTGTAACAGTAAAAACGTTATATAAGACCCATATCCCATTTATGCTGGAGGGAACCACTTGGAATGTCATCGAGGACCTAGTGAGAAACTATCTGGGAGGGTACCACTTAGAATGTCATCAAGGACCCACTACCTAGCTCCACTTCTTGGTACCACTCAGATAGTTGTCAAGGACCCACTAGATAGCTCCACTGGAGGGTACCACTCAAAAAGTACCTGGAGATCCTACCCGATCAATGTTGTCATCGAGCATCGCCTAGCCAAGCGTCGTTCCTAGAAAATTCCACAATGTATCTTGAGAGTCAAAACTGATGGAACCATTACCTTCTATATGTAAAAACACTCACGATAGGCTACATCCAAGCCAAAATACGAGTTCAAATTACGGAGATACAAATTATAGAAGTTTCCTCAAAAGGAACCAAGTAGGACACAATGTGTGAGTGGAACCACAAGGAGTGTAGTACCGCTCCAATGCTTGGTCATGTCCTCAGCCATCACATAGATCCAAATCCATATATGTGTACCTGTTGTGCAGGTGGACTACACGATGCGTCCAAGATATCTTGGGCCGATCTGTGTCATTCTGGCCATGTCTGTGTACTTCATATTGTGTCTGTGTACTTTGGTATGGGGTCTGTGGCATCACAAAGGGTACCACCCATGTGATTTGGCCTATCTTTGTACTTAGAAACATTGAATGTTCCTAGCCATGCTATTCTTCACATGGATCACCCACACAGAGAAGGGGGTAGATGATGTGTGGTAGAACTATATGTCGTACCATTGTTATAAAACTTCATTACCATTGTCACTGCAATAAGAGGGATATATGTTATTTGTTCAATATTGTAAATGGTATATAGTCCGGTTTTCTACATATTCCCATATCCATGATCTATACTATGATTTAGTCTATTCCTTTGAAGATCCCACCTCGAATCCTTCCATGATATGCAGATCTAGGCACCATTAACCACTCACCAAAAATCAGATCCCATAGTTCATCGAGGGGTTATTCATCCAACCTATACACTAACAGTCCATCCACCTTTGAAGATACATCCTATGATCATTGAAACGATCATCGAAAACCCATAAAAATCCTTTATCAAGCCTTGTTCCATTGATCTTTCCCTTTTGTTGCTAATCTGTTTCAATTCTAGGGGTCCAATTGGGTTCGTTACCACCCGACAATATCGAACGGGGACTGTGGGGTCCTAGTGAAGGACACAAAGAAACCGATGGAGAAATTCACAATAATAATGGTTTAAATTATCATTTCCTATATTTCTTGGACAATAATCAAGAACGTGGCATCCATAGTTATAAAGAAATGATATAATCTATTAAATCATTATGTGGACACATCAAATGGCTGCAATTGGTACAGATCAAAGAAAAATGATCAATATGCTCAATCAATTTAAGATAAGAGGGTGTAAAGAAAATATGAGCCCTATTTGGAGATTGGATCACACTTATTTTAAGAACAAAATTTCATATTATTGAATGATTTTATTGTGCTTATTACACTCCGATCTACTCCAATATGGTGTTTCGTCATCATCCAATTTGATCTGCCAAAAGAATTTGAAAGGAGAAGATCTTGAAAGGTCTTATGATTATGAGGATAACCCTAGGTGAATCCCCAAGGAAATATATTTATAAATATTTAGTTTATGTAAAAATTAATGAATGAATTAATGAACTAATTAATTAATTATTCCACTAAACATACTGCCAATGAGATCAATGTTCAAACGCCCTACGCTGACCCATTTTTGGTCACGTATTGGGTAAAAAACTACATTATGGAATCAACCATGGTCTCATATTTCAGATCCAAGAATCTTCTTAAGAGTTATCCTATTTTATTAAGAATTGTGTTCATGTAATAAAAAGTATATTTTATATTATTTATAAAATTAATTTTGGGAACACTAGGCTTCAGAAGAACATGTCGTCTCAGTGCGTAGCGCAAAAAAATGGAAATATTTATAAGTCTTATAAGGAAGAAAAGTGGAATCTACATCATTCCAACATTCAGTATTTTCATCCCTAGAAAGAAATATTAAAAAAAACTCCAGATAATGTGCCAAAATCTGACTCTCCCATTCCCATGAACACTCCTGCACATCCCCATTCTACCACAACACAAGAACAAAGGGGATGGTCTATCCATGCTTGGTCATCTTCTGTTGATCCTCGATCACCACTGTATTATCTGAAAAGGTGGATCCATCATCGATGTCTAGCTTACCCCATTAAATGACATTTATTGGATCATGAAATTCTCTACTTATCCATGACACATGGAAGACATACTAATCCTGATCCAACTGTGGGGGTAGGATGAGGTGATAAGAAACTTATCCAAACCTCTGCATGATCTCAAATGACTCGATGAACCATTGGGATAACATTCCTCACTGGAAAAACCTCCACAATACTCCTCATGGGGAGACTCTTAAGAAAATTTAGTCTCCCTTCTCAAACACAAAGGGGATTTGATAGTGATGTTTGTAAGATATATGTCTACTTTGGGCCACCCCAATCCACTCATATATGACCTGAAACGTATTTTTCTTAACATGTACCATCTCTCGGCCCACAAGATATGTCTCTCCAAACTCTATCAAACATTAAGTTGGCTTGCATGCTATCCCATATAGGACCTCAAAATATGCTATACCGATGATAGAGTTGTATCTATTTTTGAATGAAAAATCCACCCATGGGAAGTGATCCTACCTGCACTGATCATATTCTAACACGTAAGCCATTAGCATATCATCCATCACCTAGATAGTGAGCTCTATATTCTCATAGTTATGGGGGTGAAAGGCTGTACTCATCCTCAATTTTTCCTGAATTCATCTTGTAAGACTCTCCACAATCGTGACATAAACCACATGTCATGATCAGTGACAATCAATGGGGGAACCCCATGAACGAAAACGTTCTCCCATACATACAACATCCCTAAACACTCCATCAAAATTTGCTCCATGATAGGGTGGAATCATGATGACTTTATTATTTGGTAACATATCACCTAGAGGACTTCATGTCCCTTTTCTAACCATGGATCCCTGTCAAAAAGTCCATGGATATGTCATCCCACTCCTACTCCAAGATCTCAAGGGGCTACTGCAAACCCATCAGAACTTTGTTCTCAGCCTCCATCTATTGATATGTTTGGCCCAAAGAGAAGAACATAACTATTCATTATATAAATATAGAGCACCAAAAATTATATTTAATACCTATGTACATCTTCCCAATATTGGGATGTAATGTTAGGGGAGAGTTGTGGAACTCTCACATAACCTCCCCACACATTGTGATTAGAACCACCATCCATCCATGAAAAAGATAATGTGATTCCCTCATTTAGAAAATCAATATGTCGAATCCCCCATGGATATCCGGTCATGTAAAACCTCATAGTTGATGTCTACCACCTGGGACTCTATGACACACTCAATAAGAAGAGGATTCAACACCATCAAATACAAAAACATTGTTCCCTCCTACTAAACTAGGGTTAGTTATAGGGAGGCACACTACTTTTAAGACTCCTGCACCAAGTGATCATGGGACTTCCTTATAAGGGAATATGAAACTTTGTTTCCCTTGGAGTATTGAATATCTCAAAGTCATAGTCCTGTAGTAACTCCAACCAGCATCACTGTATTAGGATCAAGTATCTATGCGTTTAGATGTTACTAATACTATCATGGTTAGAGTTATCCAAAAACCACTCTCCAAGAAGGTAGTTCCTCAAAAACATCAGGGTGACGACGACCACTACTAGCTCTTGGTCATGAGTCACATAGTTCTTATCATGGGTTCTGAACTTCCTGGAACCATATGTGATAACTTCCTATCCCTAAATAAACATGAAGCTGAGACCAAATACCAAGGAATAACAAAAAATTATGTACTCCACACCATCCACTAGTAGTGTCATCATAGGAGCACTCATCAGCCTCAACCTCAACTCTTGAAAGGCCCTCTGACACAACTTAAACCAGGTAGACAGATTCCCTTTCTATATCAGGGTGGTCAAAGGGATTTTAATTTTGGATAATTCCTCCAAAAACCTCATATAGTACCCCACCAAGCCAATAAAGCTTCACACCTTTGATATGATATTGGGTTTCTTCCAAGAAAGTAATTTAATGATCTTTGCTGGGTCCATGGCTAAAGCATGCTTAGAAATGAAATGCCCGAGAAAGTTAGACTTAGAAATCATGAAATGGAACTTAAAGAGCTTCCTATAATGATGGTTCTCTAAAATCAAATATAGAACCATCCTCAGGTTCCGTGCATGATCCTCCTCTAATATGTAGTGTACAATTATTCCGTCTATAAAGACAACAATAAACCGGTCTATGTATGACTAAAAAAATGGTTAATAAAATCCATAAACATGGAAAGGAAATTATTCACACCAAAGGGAATCAATAAGAACTCATAGTGTGCATAGTGTCATCATAATGCCATATTTGGAATATCTACCTCACGAACCCTTAATTAGTTGTATCTGGACTGGAGATTGATCATCAAGATCCATCTCACACCATGAAACTCGTCAAAGAGGTCGTCAATCCTTAGAAAGGTTTACTTGTTCTTTATCATGGCTTGGCTCGGAAGAAGATAATCTACACAAATCCACAATCTACCATCCATATATTTCATTAACAACACTAGAGATACACTTAAGGACACACTAGGTTTGGTGTAACCCTTCTCTCAAAGGTCCTCCAACAACAACCATAGCTCTTAGAGCTCGGTAGGGGCCATCTAATATGCCAGAAAAGATATTAGAGTTATGATAGGATGAATGTCAATACAAAACTTTATATCCAACACCATAAGTTATACCTAAACAAGCTCAAGGAATAAATATATATAATCCTCCTCCACTAAAGGAATCCAGATGCTTGAAAATCCTGATCCACCAAGGGATACACTTACCGACTGATGGGTGATGGGATGTGTCATCTTTCCTACAGAACCCCCTTGACGTTACATGAGATCCCACTCATCTGAAAAGGATAATCACATCCCATCAGTGCATAGAAATATGACTCATATATGGTGAACGAAAATCTAGTATCAAACAATAGAGAACCAATATATACCCAAAATGACATCATAGGGTTCCATCATGATGACCAAAATGTCCCACATGAACCTCTCTCCACCAAGAAATAGATCACAATTACAACATATAAAATATAAAGAAGAAGCATTCCCTATATGAACCTCAAGATGAAACTACTAAGATAGTGCCTAAACTGAGATCTTTAGCTCTTAAACCAAGAGTATAGAGATAAAGGAATGACTGGAACGTATTTCTACTAATACTGAAGTAGGAGTAGAATAAACACATATCATACCTCTAATAATATCATGAATTGTGGGGTTTTAAACCTTCAGAGCCTGTAGTTGTCTGTCACCCCAACCACCAGCTCCCAATACCTGATGTAGGATTCTTGGTGATGGTGGTGGAAGTATATCATATCATCATTCACCACCCATAGGTCCTCATTCTCCTTTTCTTGCTTCTCCTCTTTAGGGACCACCCTACACTCACCAAGAGGATCCCTCATCATGGCACTTATTCTACCATGGTTGTCCATAAACTACCTTTCTATACTCCACAACGTGTTTGGTTGGAAAGACATGATATATGTGACCTCACAAGTCACAAGCGTAGAACCAAAACTCTTTGGGATTCCATAATGCGTTACACTTTTCCTATACTGCATGAACATGCACCTAAGTCTAATCGTGAAAGGGCATCGTCTGTTGAGATCCAGCTGACTGGCGCCTAAAAGCTATAGTAGAAGACTCATATCTTTGATTCCCACTGCCAGCTCTAGCTATATAGAGTCCCTTGGATATAAATATCTTTGTTAGTAGTGCTCGCTCCAGCACCCTGGCATAGGCGGGGATTCACAAGGGAACCACACTGGCAGAAATCTCTCTACAAAGTCCCTAATCAAACTTTTATGCTAAAAAATAACCATCTTAGATCATATCAAGGGAGTACCATGTAAGGTCAGTAAAACATGTTGCATAGTATTCCACAGTTATCCATCCTTATGGTAGCTTCAAAATATCATGAATCCAAATGAGCTCAACCATGAGGGTTAAAACTTTTCGTGGAACAACTACTTGAAGTGAGGCCAAGAGAGTGTTGACTCATCATACATATGAGTAACAAGACTCCGCAAACGCCCAAGTACTGCCTGGAAAAGGATTTTTAACAGTGAATATAGCTGATCCATCAAGTTCTGATCAAGCCTAAATATATGGAACACTAACTCTATCCATTCCTATATTGCCTAAGGATCTAGCTCAACGTGGAACCACAACGTCCTCTGCCACTAGAACTCATAGAGCACGCTAATCCTGCATGCATCCTCTTCCTACTCTTCTAGGATGATCTTCTACTGGAAAGGTGGAGGTTCTTCAACCTACCCACCTGGAAGAAGAAGCTCATAGGATTTACCTTAAACCGAGGCCTCAATGCTTATCAGATCATCTGGATGATCCAAAATTTGTATCTTTCAATTTTTTATCACATATACATCTGGACATTTAATCAAGTCGTACCATCATAAAATGAGAATATATTTATATATAATAATTGTGGGGAGTTGAATCATGAGAAAAGAAGACTCAATACTATATGATGCATGTACTATGGATCCTCGCAACTAATGTCTTATAATACATAGTTTAAAACCAGGTAGTCAATGTAAGGTTTAATGGATATGAAGGGCACCTGTACCATCACTAGCTTCCATAGACCAAGAGCTACACTTGAGACACCTGTAAACAATTTACCTAATCCAAAAAATACTCATAAAGGGACTACTCCAAACACGGTCCCATGGATTGAACCACCACTAATACCAATCTCTCAAGGTCTGAACCAATCCAGTGATTAAGCTGCAATTACCACAAGCCCGCCTCTGTAGGCCAGGGCCTGACGACCAGCACCGAATACAAAACTAACATGGGGATAACATTTACTAAGTACCTATATGAAAACAAATATCCATATCGATGAAAAAGTTCAAAAGGAGTAGAAGTAAAAGAAGTTTAAATCTCAGGGAACAACCATGCATGTAAAACCCCTTGACAATAGAAGAGTAAGATAGTGTAAATTGAAAAGTAAAGGGGAAAAATACACCCCAACCAGTGAAATGTTCCAACCAGACAAAACTGGAAAAGTAAAATATTGAGAGAGCCCCTCTCCAAATCTACAAGATATGACCACCTTGCATAGTCCAAATTACAAAGTATCCCTAATATCCTCTAAAGTCACCGTTGACCTACCCATTCTCTACATAAGACACAACACATGTGGGAAAATTCAATGCAAGGGTTAGTATATATGTACCAATTAGGATGCCTCAAAATCAATAGTGGGAGTAGTAAATGATACAATAAGATTAAAAATACTGTAGATAGAAAAATATGAAGAAAGTAGTGAAAGGGGAAAACTCAATCCAAACCATGTATAAAAGTAATCTCATTCAAACACAAGGGGCTCAACACGGTGTGTACATGATCTAAAAGTTAAGTATTTTCCACCTATAATAGGATATTAGAATCATCCAAGCATGAGAATCTAAACAAAGAAAAAGAACATTGCACACCCTATGCACGTTGACAACTCCTGGAAAGAGAGAAACCAAACAAAATGATATGGATAAAAAAGGTATATATATGGTCAGTGAAAACAAGACCAAAGGAAAGAGTTATGTGATATTCATATCATATCTCATCCCAAGAAGAAGAGTATGCAAAAATTCCAACATTTTATCAATTATTTCTAGAATCCCATGCATCTTCCAAGAAGTAACCATCCTAGTCAAACCATGTCTTGCCACTCTTCTATATAGGATAGGGGGAACCATATTTAGGGAGAGGAATCATGAAAAGATACAATAGGAGTTTCCCAATATGATAGTCTATTATAGGATCCATGACCTGCCCACCAGAAAGTTTCCACTCATGTAGTCATTGAGGACCCACGACCTAGCTCTACTGGAGGGTACCACTCAGAAAGGCATTGATGACCCACTACACAACTCTACTAGAGTATACCACTCAGAATGTTATCGAGGATGCCCTTCCCATCTCTACTAGAGGGTACCACTCGAAAATTCCTCGAGGACCCACTACCCATATCTACTGAAGGGTACCGCTTAGAAAGTGTCTGGTGAACCCGCACGATCACTATTTTCATCCAGCATCTCATAGACAAGTGTCATGCTCGAAATATTACATATCATAACTTAGAAGACACAAAAAATGAAAACATCATGTTCTACATGAAAAAAATCATATTATAGCGTACTCGTGGGATAAAATTTGAGTTCAAAAGATGGATATTTGGAGACTTAATGTTTCCTAAAAAGGAATCATATAGTACACAACCTGTGAGGGGACCCATATGACATGTGTTCCCACTACTCTTATAGGATGTGTCCCTTGCCAACACATGAATCCCAAGCCATTTAGGATTACATGACATGTAGGTGGAATAAACGACATATCAAAGCTGTCCTAGGATGGGCCTTCTTTTTCTGGTCGTGTCTTTGTACTTGAGCCTATGTCTATGTAGTTTGGTACTCTATGCGTGGTTTCAAAAGGGATACCACTTATGTTCTCCAGCCATGTCCGTGTACTCGAGAACATGGTGTCTTCCAGGACATGTGTCTCTCATACACATAAAGAAGGTTTACATAGAGTGTGGTATAACTACACATCATGTCATCCATATAAAACTCCAAAACCCTAGACGCCACAGTTAGGGGGATAGACACCATGTGATCACCCTTGTAAACAACATATTGTCTAGTTTTCCATAGATTCTCAGATCCATGATATTTACTCCCATTCAATTCATTTATACATAGATCCCTCCTCATATATTCCAATTATTAGTTGATCTAGGAACCATTCTTCTTTTTTATCCATTGTGCGTCAGACATTAGATCTCGTTGTTTGTCGAGGGATTCACCATCCAACTCATACACCACCGATCCTTCCACCTTTGAAGATCTAGTCTTCGATCATTGAAATGATCATCCAAAACCTATAAAAATTCCAGATCTATACTTGTTCCACTTATACATTTTTCATCCGCAAATCCGTTGTGATTATGGGGGTCTGATCAGGCTCAGTAAAACCTGAAAATGTCGACCGAGACTATAGAGCCCAACTGGTGACTAATGTGAATAAATCAAGGGGGAGAAGCACAAGGAAATTTTTTTAAACAATATTTTAAAATATTTCTTGGAAATGATAAAAACTAGGGAATTTGAGGTTATAAACCAATGAAGTGATCGATTAAATCATTATGTGGGAATATGTAGAGGCTACAATTAGTGCAGATCCATGAAAAATGATCAATATGTTCAAGAACATTAAGCCAAGATTGTGTAAACCAAAAATTAATGAGTCTTAACTAGAGATTATTTTGTTCTTCATCAAATTACATTCTTTACAATTATTGAAGGATGTCGTTACATTCATTTTCCACCGATCTGCTCTAATATGGAGTTTCATAGTCATTTGATTTGATCCGCCAATGAAAGGAGGAAAGATAGGATCTCGACAGATCCTAGGACTATGAAGATAACCATAGGATGATCCCCATGGATGTATATTTATAAATATTTCATTTAGGTCAAAATTAATGAAATAATTAATTAATCCACTGAATGTACTACAAATGAGAAAGATGTCCAAATGCCTCACACCAACCCATTTTAGGTCACGCCGAGGGTAAACATTGTATTCCAAACATAACAATTATCTCAGATTTCAGATCAAATATTTTTTAATATATTTTTACAATTTTATTTAAGAACTATATGTGTGTAATATAAAATATATTTAATATTTTTTATAAAAAAATTTATGAGCACAGAGAGCCTTGGAATCACACGTCGTCTTACTTCCTACCTCTAAATATATATAAAAAATAATTCAAATTATTATAAAAAAACATAGTCTCTACCCTATTTGATTATAATATACACTACTTTTTGAAATTGGATAGATCTTAAAAGAGTAGGAAATCCATGAATTTCACTAAACCCTAGATCCAGTTATTGGGGATTGGAAACAAGCATGAATCTCTTGATATGAGGAGTACCAAATGTGGTTGTGAAGCATATACCTATGTAGCTGGGGTCTATGGTGAAATTAATACTCATTAAATAAGGAAATTCGCACAAGGTGGTGAATGCACAAGTTATCCCCAACCATGGGAAGAGATCGAGTGTGAGATCTGTTTAATCGAGGAGAATAAGACCATTATTTATTTTCCTGGAATCATAGGACATTAAAACGTGGGGTAACCATGGATTTCCCTCTCCATTAGTGAAACTTGAAGTGAGATTTAAATATATTACTAAAGGAGAAGGAAATCCATGGTTGCTGGTGAGAAAACCCCCTATTGACATGGGTGTCGATGAATTCTTCTTTGTGGGGTGGTGGTGGTGAAACATTTTTAGTTTCCTAGGATTTCAGAGAAAAAGAAGTTCTGATCATCATTGGGATCAATGAAGATACGATCCTAAAATGAGGCATCAATAGGATGAATGTGATTTTCACAGTGGAGGATTTCGTTAGGAGGTTATGGCAGTGTGACAATGCTGAAAGGGATGGTGCTGAAAACATTCATCAGACTTCAAGGTACTCATTCAAAACTACCATATAACTAGGATAGTGGTGGATTAATTAGAGGTGGCTAGGTTTTGATTAGTTGGGGAAAGTTAGTTCAGGGTATCCAGAAACCTTGGGCCCTGGTCCTCATTCTTGTTTTATGACTTTAGTTCTTCAGGATGTGCAAGTTTTTCAGGTCTTTTGGGTTATTTTTCTCACTTGGATACTTCATGACCCTTAATATTTTGTTTCATCCAGGATTTTCTACCATTTTGAGGGTTAACCCTTTTTTAAAAAGGGTTAGTATTTTTGATTTTTTTTAATAAAGACGCTTGGACCCACTTGTTTTGAAAAACAATACATTTTCATATAAAACAAACACCCATAATATTTCTGTAATTTATTCAATTTTTGATATTCATTTAAGAATTATATTTATTAACATAAAATATATATTATATATTATGTTTTTAATCAGTAAATTTTATTCATTGTTTATATTTTTAATCAATATATACTATTTATCAATTTTAAATATTTTCCCTTAATTTATTCGTTTTTAATATTATTGATTCATTAATAATAATAATTGTTTTTTTAAATAATTTTGTAATTTCATCCATTTTTAATATTATTTATACATGTTAATACATTAACATTTAATGTTTTTAATGTGGTTTTAATTTATATAATTAAATTATAATTATTTCAATTATGAAAAATATTCCTTTTTAATGTTTTTAATAGTATATATAATTAATAACATGTTTTTTATTTTGATAATTTTTCTATAATATATTAAATTTTTAATTATTAAATTTATCTATTTTTCAGCATTCATTAATTTTGTTTTATTTAGAAATATTTATTCATTAATAATGTTACCTATTTTTTACTTTTTATTTTAATTTATGTAGTTTTTATAATTATTCTTTTAATATTTTTTGTAATTTCATCAATTTTATTATTTATTTATAAATATGATTTCATTACTAATTGAATATTTTAATATGGCTATCTTGTACATATTTAATATGTTTGAATTTCATTGTAATATATCTTAATTATAATTTTTTTAATAATCTATATAATTAATAAAACTCATTCATTTTTCTAATATTTAAGAAGTCTATTCATCTTTAGTTATTAATCACTCATTCATACCAATCATGCATTTAATATTAACTATTCAATAATAATTTTAATATTTTTTAATATTTATTTTATTTATTCATTTTTAATATATATATATATGTGTGTGTTTAGTATGATTTAATTTATTTTATAATGTTGTTACTAGCACTTTCCAAAAATTTCTGATTAGTATTGGTTTTGTTAGTGAAAAATTTAATGCTCTGAAAAAACCTTTAGTTATTAGTATTAAGAGAGAACTAAAAAAACTAAACAATACTAGTGATTTTCACAAAGTGCTGACAAAAATTAGAATTTTTAGTTCTAAAAAGTGATAATAAAGATTCATATTTATCAGTGATTAGAGGCATCACTAATAAATATTGACCTTTATGAGGGTTTTTTATTTTATCACTAACAAATATGGGTCTTTATCAACACTTATTCAAAAACACTGATAAATCCATTACGATCCTTTAAACAAAACCTTAATAGAGGACTCGATCACTGGTGCTGTTAAAGCTATCACAGAATACAAAATTCACCACTGACCTCCATCAAACCCCTTGGATGATCAAAACATTCAAAACTCATGGTGTTCAAATCGTTCAAGATATTTTATTACTTGATCATTTTTTCTTCATTGGGTGTTCTTAGTTCTCCCAATGGATTTGAATAGCGCACACAGGCAACCTTACCTTGATCTGCTTCTTTCATTCTCCACCCAATCTCCCTCACCTTGATCTAATGTTGTTTCACCCACTCTCTCACCCACATGTTTATTAATTTTTATTATAAAATTAGGTTAGGTTGTGTTTGAATCTATTTTTGTACATTTTATTAATCCATCTAATTATTATTTTCATAAACCTACAATTATATGATGCTTCTAGCCAATTTTACAAATGTGTAAATATATTATAGATTTATAAATTTTTGTTTAATTATCTATTAAATTTGTTTATTTCAAAATTTTCAATTTTTTTGTTGATGTTGCATAAGGAGTACATTTCCTTTTTTTTCAAATTTAGTTGCATTGAATATAAAATTAAAATCCATAACTAATCATTTTTTAGAGTTTAATGTGATGAAATTTTCAATGAATGTATCCGTTGAAGTTAAATTGAATTATGTTTTATATAAACCCGTTTTTTGATTTTTTTTTCATGAAACAATTATTGGATTTATTACATATATATTATAAAAAATGGTTTTAAATTAAAAATTTAAAAATTTATATAGATTTCACCTTTAAATAGAATAATGATTATTTTTTAAAATCATGTTAATTAAAAACATAAGAATTTTATATTGAATTATTTTCAATTTTAAATCATTTTTAAATACCGTATTCCTAAAAAATATTTAAATATTTTATTTTTGTACTAATTTTAGGGAATATATTTTTTGAATATTTTATTATTTTTATAGATTATATTAATTTTATTTATATTGATATATATACTATATCTAAAAATGTATATCTTTAGTAGAATTGAAATATTCTCTTTTATTAATGTCTTTTCCTTGTGATACTAAACTGTACATGCATAACCTCTCTCATGCATACCTAATATGGACCACTATCACACCCTATTTCATGTAAAATTGATAATGTAATAATTAAGTGGGGTTATAACATTGTACACCAAAATACATACAATTATACAGTTTTGATCGATTCTGCTCAGCCTCATTGTTTTCTTTTAATTTCATGTTCACGTGAAAAATAATTTTCCATGGCCAAATGTGGAAAATGATTCCAATTACTCATTAAATTGTTTTGGATATTGTTTGTCAAATTATAATATAATTCTTTGAATTAATACTAAGTGACATTTGGATACTAATAAGTGTTTTTCACCCATACATTCCCACTCCTTCCATATCCTGAGGTAATATTTGAGTGAGGACTTCAATTGAAAATCAAACATGAGGGAGATGAATCCAAGTTTCTGGTATCATTTATCCTCTCAGAGAACAAAATAAAATAATTCAACCCATTTTATTTCATTAAATTGAAAATAACCCCAATCCTTTTAATATATTAATTGTTGTGAACATCTATAATAGACATTTTCAACACAAAAAACTAAACTGATGTTCAGCTAAAGAATTCATTCTTATAGGAATGATATAAAAAGTTATCATACAAAATAAAAACTTCTAGATCACTATTATGTATGTTAATTAAACTATTTTTTAATTTATTGTACCCTAGTTTTTTAAATTTTCAGCCATAGTAGTTTCATCCCCTACTAACCCCATTCAAAACATCCATATAAGCTTTTATCATATTCAAAACATGATCCTAGTTTCCACCTTGATTTTTTTAGAGTTGGTTATACATATGGGTTTCACTAAGCTTGAGTTTTGATTTTAGGTGATCCCAATAAACTGGGATTATACTCCAATCAATGGTTTGTGATGAGTCTTTTTTCCGATCCCACTGGGATGCTTCTTCAACATGTATCAAAGTTGATTATTTCATCAATTGATAAAATAATATCAACTTCAATTCCTATGAACACTATCACTAAAACACCATCTAAACCACCATGAAATTAGTGGAGAAAGTATTAAACATCAACTCCTACCTCTTTTTGGACTCTCGCATAGAAAAGATATGGAAATCATCCAAGAATTACCTCCTTTTGTCCCACAAAACATCAGATTTAGAACCTAGACTGAAAATAATCTATTAACTCCATGTTGTTTATTTTTTATTTAAATATAGTGTAAAATTGGAAACTTATTAGAAATTATCCCCAATAACATTTAAATTTTGGTTTCCTCTGATTAGAAGTATCTATAACATTATCCATTTATTATTAATACCATGTAAAGATTTATTTATTTATTGTAAAAAAATTAATATTTTATGAACCTAATAGGATGAATATGAATCAAACATGGATGAGCTCTAACAATTTGATAAATGAGTAGAAGGATATATATGATTAGTCAATCTAGTTTATAATAGAGAATGTATATGAAACTTCTCAAATCCTCAATCTCTGTTCACATTTTTATTAACCAAGAAATATTATCTAACATAGTTGGAATAACACTTGATTTATACTAAAACATATGAGAGAAATAAATTATATACTAAACATGGGGAGAAAGTGAATGTAGACAGTGATCTGGATGATACTATGATTTAAGGATCATTTTATATGAATTATTGTGTAAATGATGATGGATATCATATGAAATAAATGAAAATGAAAATTGGATATGAACATAATGATTTTAAAAGGTAGTTTGAGAATCTAAATAACTAGAATGAGAGATCATTATATACCAGTTGTAATAAATATACAATATTGTCAATTGTATTGAAGTTATATATTTTGGAAACTAGTATCAGATGGAGCAACAACATCTTTACAAAACTACTTGGTCTGTTAAAAGATATTATAATATAATAAAATAATCTTCCTCATCAAACATATAATTCTTAATGAATTCTTAGTTCGATGATCATTATCTCTAAAAAAATACATTCATTTATAAATTATTGAATATTATTTCACAAGGACTACGAATCACATAAAAATACCACATGTGTGCAATTAATTTATTCATGATATTTGAGTCAAGTCCTTATACTTATTTATAGTACATTATTATCATCCCATGATTTATATGAATATATGGATGTCACAAAACCACTAGACAACTAGCATGGAATGAAGATATAATAATTAAATATATGAAACTACGTCACCCAAAAAACATTCCTCATTGGATAAAAATTATTATGAGTATCCTAAATTTGGAAACGAGATGATAAACCATCACCTTATGTTATCTATAGATGGAATAAATCCTGTTTATGTATATAGTAGTACATAATGTTCATGGATGATTACATTGGTAAAATATTAAATGCCATCATAATTATGAATGAAGAAAAAATTCATTATGTTGTCCCTGCTTATATATAGAAAAAACAAATGGTAAATTTTTTTATTTCTATTTGGATCCATTGAAATAAATATGAAATTTATGAGGGATACTGGTGTTACATTGTATGATTCTTATAGATGTGAATAATTCACATTGAGTTCCATGTTTTATGGGAGGATAAATGACTTTCATTCTTATGGAAATTTATTCAGGCTAAAAAATTAATGGAATGTTGATGTGTCCCAATTATAAAGAATTCACACAAAATGATTGGTTGAAAAATTTCATGGAGACTATGTTTTTAAGGCATTAGATATTTTTACCTCGATGACATAAATACCAATCATGGATAAAAATATTAGATGGAAACAAAGAATAAATTACATCACTTCCCCCTCGAATAGGTGATAAATTATCTGTGAAAGTTAAACATATTGATATTTTTTAGTAAACCATTTTCATAAAACTATATGAAATTATATAGGAATAAGATGTTGATTTTCTTTGAATTATGATACTTTATTTTTTTAAATCAAATTTTTTTATGTCAAGAATATAGAAAAAAATAAATTTGATATTGTAATTGAAACATTATTAAATGTTCATGAAAAAATATAGAATCATGGATAAGATGGAAATTATTGAAATGGGAATATGATAATATTTAACACTAGTGAAGTTTTAAAGGAATAATTTTCTTCCTCAATGAACTTACACTATTTCTAGAAAAGAAAAATTGAAATTTTCAGTTTCCTTAATTATGTAAAATTTGCAAATAATAATTTATAAAATATCGATAATTTTAGGTCAATGACTAATTTGATTTTATAGGGTTCGAAATCCCATGATTATTATGTTTTTATGCAATATTGGATACCCGTTTCTTAATGTAGCATTCTACCTAAAAATATAAAATATAAAATAGCTATTCCCTATTTCTTTTTCAAATCCATATGTAGTAATATTATTGACCCAATGAAGTTTCCAATAATTAATAAAGAGATTGGTGTCATATTATGTGAATTATAGATGCTCTTAACCTCATAATTATTTTATATAATGGTCCACCTAATGGTTTATTTATTTAGAGAGGTTAAAATATGTGTCCATATGCGTTATAGACTGATGTACACCATTGAATGATATATGAAGATTTTGAAATATTACATCAAGAATCAAAGTTGGACAGAAGGTTGTATTGCAGAATAATATGTTATTGAACAAGATATTGAAATCTATTTCGATTACCTATCATATGTTTATAGAATTGGTCTCCCAAAGGCTCATCACAGCATACTCATTATAGGTGAAGGGATTTTCAGAAGAGATTTTGTTACAGTTACAATAATAGAGTTAGATCCAGATCACCATTATGTTTTACCTAATAGTGCTGATGTTTATCGATAAATTTAATCCCATAAATTTAAATATATGAATTCATAAAGGACTGAATTATGGATATCAAATAAATATAATCAAAAGTTTATAGGATTATTATAGGATCATATTAATAAGGAGCTATCTGAAAATATAGATTCAATTACCAAATAACATTAATGTATATCCAGGGGAACAAATGTAAATTTTATATCATACACTTATATTATAATCAAGTGTCATATGTTCGATAAAAAAGAATAAGACAAACTTAGTATGATAACAAATAGTGGAGTTGTGATTGTCGTATAAGAAATGAAAATATTTAGTTCTATGGATAGAAAATAAATGAATTTGGCTTCGTGAAAGTAAATTTTAGTGTGGAAGGGTATAAATATGATCCATTCATAATGGAATCGCAAGTAGAAGATGTATTTTATATTTTAGATCCAAAAAATATGAGTTGTTAAATTTTCCTAACGGAGACTAAAACAACTGTAGGGTAAGAAGAAAATTTAATGGGGGATGACCCTTTATTTGGGAGATCCAAATCATTCCACGATGATGTCAATGTAGACAATGCCTAGTACATTATAGGGGACCACAAAGAGGGGATTTCGACACTTGATATAGGAACCAAATCCCTTTAACCTGTAAATAAAAAAATCGAGTTCAATGAGTAGGTTAATTTTTTTTAATATATTATTTTTTTATCATAATATTGTTTATTCATTACTTCATTAACACAATATAAATTAAATATTCGACTACTCATGTAGATAATGACTTTTACACATGATGATGTTACCAAGGAAGAACAAACGATTGATGTTGAAATCACATAATTATTAGGGGAAAAATGACATGTTAATGGAAAAAATATTAATAATGCAACATCACTATATTAAATTAAATTATCTTGGTAAGATGCAAGGGTATAAAATTTGATGTTGGATAGAATTAATATGAACAATCTATTGAATCAAACAATTCAATGTTTATTAGTTATATTGAGATTAAATTGAGAATTAATTTTCCAATTAATATAGATTCATGAAACCATGTCTTTTTTATATTTAAAGAACCCCTTTTGTAAGATATTAATGATGTGTTGTGATATAATTTATCTATTCTACAAAAAATTATATAATTAAATGTTTATTTAATTTCTATCCTACCCTACAGAGTTCATTTATTTTAGTTTATTTCTATAAAAAAATATGTCTTAATGTTCTATACAAAATCTCATAGAGGTTTTAGGACACTTCTGACAAATAATAATCTTTAGGATGTTGATGGGAAAGTAAACACCCAACCACTAGTTTTTTATGTATAGAATATAAAATATGATACATGGAAACCATTCATTAGTCATCGTGAGGAGAAATCGTTCCAGGTACAATGTAATCAATAATATTTTATTTTACATTATTTATTTAATCCACTTCGATTCAGAATTATTAATTTATGAATGATTTAAGGAGCTTTGAAAATAAACAATGTTTAATAAAACCAATGTACCCTTATCATAAAGAAAAGATGGGGTGCACTTAATTTGAAAGGAAAATGGTCATATTTAAAATCTATAATAAACGTTTAATGCGATGTGAAATAAAAAATGTTTATTTCTTTATATTCAAATTTATGAATCAAAATTTGAAGCCTCTCATATCCCACATGATGTAATATGGTGGGAGGACAACAAAAAATAAAGAGGGTAAAATAGTTGATGAAAAAACAAAAGCATTTTGGGAATCATGTTTAATTTTGAAATAATAGAAATTTTTTATTATTTATAAAAGTATTACATGAAATTATATAATTTTTGAATTTTTTATATGGTTTAGAAAAAAATAATCATCATTTAATGTTCCTAAAGAAAAACTACTTTGAGTAGATTTGAAGAGGCAAAAATAATAATTCTATGTTAGAGTTGGAGGTTTGAGAGTGTCACATCAAACATATTTTCAGAAGAGAATACAGTAAGGAGATACAAATGATATGGTAAATGGGTTACAATAAAAAATATGTGCTTTGAATGATATTTTTTTCTAGTCTAGTTTGGTTGACCAATATATGTGAAAATATCTAACTAAACCAAAAGTGAAAAAAAAGATCATTACATAAAGGAAAAAACAACCCCACAACATTTAATGCTATTTATTCTCCTCAAGCACTTACCTTAATTGAGGGAAAAATATTTCTCATTTCAATTTATCCTAAATGTAAATCAAGAAACATCGAATAACATTATATTATTGTACATATACATGGTGAAGTTTTATGTGATTTATATCTATCAACACACATGTATCACCCTATTGTGAGGGGTGTAATGTTTAATATCATATGACACCTTTTAACAAACAAACTAATATTTCAAATAAGAGTGATGATTGAAGCATCTGACTTTCCAAGGGATGAGTTTTATATTCTTATTGATGATCTAGATATTACTACGGTCAATAATGCTATTATAACATCCATAACAAGTACATATAGTCTTATAAAGATACATTAGATTGGTACTGAAATATTTTTTTTTCCAAATTAATAACCATTAAAATATGATAAAATTTTTATGAAATGATGTGTGGTATTATATTTGGATAAAAAAATGCGGAAGAAAATGTTAGTGTCGAGATAATCTAGTAAATCAACCAAGAAATTAAAAGGTACTTCCAGGAGTACCTTCTCCCCTTTAGTTCCATTATAACATATATTAACATTACATGTTCATACAAAAAAACATTCATAGATTTATATAAATCATATAATCAATGTGAATAATAATTTTTTGGATATTATATTATAGATGCAGTTTTCCTTGATAGTATAAATGAGATTATAATGTTTTAATGGTTGGGAACCTCATATATGAATAAATATTTGAGGTACATCTTAATAATCCATTTATCAAAAAATGATATAATATTTTAATTAAATTTAATAATTAAACATATTTTTTACATGTATATATATTATTAAATTATAAAATAAAACCATAAAAAGAACCATTTGGACTCATTAATCCCTATATCAATTAAACATTGGAAATATCTTTGGAATTGGAAGAAATTGAAATGAAAAAATATTAACTATGTGAGTCATTTTTGAATAAAATAATTTCTAATAGACTCTTATTTACTTCTAAAAAATTTGTGTAGAACTCTTCAATATAATCATATAGAATATTTTTTATTTTTTTTCATTACTTATTTGTTTTTCATAAATCATGAGTGGCTCATTGTAATCAATTTGGATGCGCAAAATGTATATTTTCTTGATCTAGTATATGGATTTCCATTGAACAAACCACACATAATTACTATTGTGAATTATTTCTGAACTAAAATCAATATTTTAAATATATAATTTCAATTATATGTTTTAGTTTTTGATTTAAAAATAATTATTTCTTTATAGGGAGATCTATAAATATCTTCTAAAATGGGGTATGAGGTTGGTGACTGAATATAAGAAGCCTATGGATTTCATCAAATGGAAATATATGAAGGTATAAATATTAATCTTTAAATATGAAAAAATATTTGAAAATAAATTGCTAATTTTGGTCGATGTTTTTGTAGTGTCTGCAAAAAAATCACAACAATGATTGTTGATATTATTTTTTGATGTTTTTGAAAGATATCATATACCATAAAAATAACATCGTCCTTAAGAATCTAATTTACAAAGGTAATTAAAATTTATTTAACAATAATTTTAAATAATTTATTTGTCTATATTTTTTAAACACCACTAATATTTTTAGCAACCTATATACTAAAAATAAGAATCAAATTTGTTTAAAGATGAGTGGGTAGAGTACATGCTGTCAAATTTTTTACTGACATAAAATTTATGTGAATACATATTATGAGTTTGAATTTATATGGTCTTGGACCTTAGAGATATAATTTAGGTGTGAATAATTAGTAACATGATTTTTATATATTAATTTTGACCTAATTATATGGAGAAGTATAATGGATAGTTATGCTCTCCGTATTCTGGTAGAGAAAGTAACATTTCCTAAGCTACTCATGCTCATGAGAGATTGGACATTGAGGATGAAACTAAGATAAGGTTGATAATTAAATGGACCAATAATGTATATATACATCCTAAAAAGGTGAATTATGACTAATTATTTAGAAACTTTTTTATAGAGATAATTTTTAATTATGAACAATATACCATGTGATGGTTGAAGGATTTTTTTTCTCAATATAATGTTCTCTTAAACTGAGTCAAATCCATGGTGAGAGATTCTTATCCCCATGGATGTGATCCAATTGATTAAAACATAATTTAGAGGAAAATAAGAAAAAGTGTGACGTATAGGAATCAACCATAACTTAGTCTGACACATGGTGTGCCCGATATGACTCAGTGTGCGTGTTTTTAATATAAAAGAATTATATTAGTTTAAAACACACGTCACTAGTAAAAAATGATCAAACTTGTTTTTATTGATTTCAAAATTTTGAAATATACACCATAATGTAGTTTTGATGTTTAGGAATCTGGTGCATGTCACTCCGACATATGATGTGGATAATATGACTCAAAGTGCATGTTTTCAATATGAAAGTTCCATTTTAGTAAAAAAACACTCATAAGAATGCCAAAAATTGAGAAAAAAAGATTCGGTTATTTTAAAATATAATAATATGATCCATAATTAATTTTTGATTCATATTAATTGATTTTACATTAATCTGATAGATGATGGGGTACTTATGAATCGAAGTGCATTTTTTCAATATATAAGTGCCATTTTAGTTTATTACGCACATCAAATCGACAAAAAAAGAGGGAAAAAGATTAAATTATTTTGATTTTTCTAGAACCTGTTCCATACTTCATTTGTGGCGTATTGAAATCTAATGTACCTAAATATGTTATACGATGTGTCCTGTATGAATTAAAGTGTATGTTTTTAGTTTGAAATTGACATTTTAGTATAAAAAACATGCAACATACTCAAAAGTAAAAAATGCAATCAAATTATTTTGACAATTTCAGAAAATGATCTATATTTAATATGTGATGTGTAAGAAATGAACGCTTGTCCTTATAACCCGTGATGTGGTTGAGATGTATTTATGTACATGTTTTCAATATAAAAATTTCATTTTAGTTTAAAATGTGTCACATATGTAAACTCGGAAAATGAGATTATATTTGTTTTAAAAATTCGAAAAAAGATCCATAGCTCATTTATGATGCGTATGAATCAACTAAACATAAATACAACACACGATGTGAATTTTATGAATTGAAGTGAATGTTTTGAATATGAATGTTCCATTTTAGTTTAAAATGGGAATTACATAGAAAAAATAAACAGTCTTGTATTTTTTTAAACTTTATAAAAATAATCTATATTTTATTTTTGATGTGTAGAAATAAACCCCATTCCAATCCAATAGACGATGTGGCCTGTATGAATTTGAGTGTATTTTTTTAATATAAAAGTTCCACTTTAATTTAAAAAATGCATAATATATCCAAAACCATTAAAATGATATATTATTATTTTTAATATTTATGAAAATGATCCGTAATTAATTAGTTATGTGTAGGAATCAACTAAACCTAAATATTATACTCAGTGTGTATGTTATTACTCGAAGTGTATCATTTTAGTTTAAATTTTACATTTCAGTTTTAAACACACGTGACATACTCAAAATAAGGAAAAAAATAACAATTTTTTATACATTATTAAAATGATCCATACATCATTTTTGATATGTATAAATTTACTTCATATTAATCTAACACAAAATGTGGTTAATAAGACTCTAAGTATGAATTTTCAATATAAAAGCTTCATTTTAGTTTAAAATGCATCAACTAGACAAAATAGATAAAATGAGATTAGATTGTTTTCAATCATTAGAAAAATGATCCACAATACCTATGTTATGTGTAGTAATTGACCACAAATCAATCCAGTGCATGATGTGGATGGTATGAATTTAAGTACAAGTTTTCAATATAAAAGTGCAATTTCTGTTGAACACATGAATTACATAGACAAAAAATGAAATATTATTTGTTTTATTTTAAATTTGGGAAAAAATATAATTTATTTTTTACATGTAGGAATCAACCAAACATCAATGCAATAGATGATGTGGCAGGTATCCCTCAAATTTTGTGTTTTCAATATAAAAGTTACATTTTAGTTTAAAAAACACTTCACATATCTATAACAAAGAAAATAAGACCATGTTGTTTTCAATATTTAGGAAAATGATCTATAATTAATTTGTGACATGTGGATATCAACCTAAACTCAATCAGATATATGGTGTGTCTAGTAAGACATGAAGTTTATTTTTTATTTTAAAATTGACATTTTAGTTCAAATCACATGTGATATACACAAAGCAGATAGAAAAAATTCTATTTTTTTGACACTTTAGTTAAATGAACCATATTTCATTTGTGATGTGTATAAATCTACCACAAATCAATCCGAAACATGATGTGCTTGGAATGAATCAAAATACAAGTTTTCAATATTAAAGTTATATTTTAGTTTAAAACACACCACATATACAATAAATGATAAAATGAATTTGGATAATATTCAATAATTAGTACAATGATCAGTAATTCATTTTTGTTGTGTATAAATCTTCCTCATGTAAAAATGTTACATGATTGAGCAGGTATGAATCTATGTGCATATTTCTAATATAAAAGTTCCATTTTAGTTTAAAACATGCATCAGATTGGCCAAAATGAAAAAATGATCACATATTGTTTTCAGTTTTTTTGAAACTGATCTATAATTCATTTGTGACATGTAAGAATTGACCAAATTTTAATCTAACACATGATGTAGTCCATATGACCCAAAGTGTATGTTTTCAATATAATAGTTCAATTTTAGTTTAAAATGTGCATCACATGGCCAAAACTGAGACAAAAATCATGAATTGTTTTCAAAATTTAGAACAACATTACATAATTCATATATGATGTGTAGTAATCAACAAAACCTCAATATGATATATGATGTGGTCGGTATGACTCAAAGTGTATTCATTTTGTTTAAAATTGAAATTTTGGTTAAAAACACATGTGATATACCAGAAACTGAGAAAACACATTCAATTGTTTTGATTATTTAGGGAAAGAATACATATATCATTTTTGATGTGTAGGAATCCCTTGAATGTCAGTTTGACACACAATTTTATTGGTATGAATCAATGTATGTATTTTCAATATAAATGTGTAATTTTAGTTGAAAACATGTCACATAGACAAAATTGATCAAACAATATCAGATTTGATTTCAAACATTGGGAGAATGATCTATAATTAATTGGTAATATGTAGGTATTTGCCACATTTCACAGGATATGGATAGTAAAATCAATGAGCATATTTTTAATTTAAAAGATCCATTTTATTTTAAAGTGTGTGTCAAATAGAAAATATATCAGAGAAAATAAGCTCATATTTTTTTCAAACAATAGGAAAATGATCCATAATTCATTTTCTACATGTAAAAATATACCACTCATCAATATGGTAGACAATGTTGCGGGTATGACTCCAACTGTGTGTTTAAAAAAAAAGTGTTATTTTAGTTTAAAATACATGTCATATAGGACAAAAAATAAAAAATAGATTAAATTTTTTTAAAACTTTATGGAAATGATCCATAATTCATTTTGGAGTCGTAGGAATCAACCGAACATCAATTATATTCATTGTGGGGATGTAATGACTCAAAGTGTTTGTTTTGAGTTTAAAATTAAAATTTTTGTTCATAAAATATGTTACATACTAAAAAATGAGAAAAACATTAATTTTTTTTATTCTTTAGGAAAATGATCCACATTAAAAATTTTACATGTATGAATTGAGTGCATGCTAATTCGATACACGATGTGGTTAGTATTACTCAATGTATATGTTTTCAATATAAAAGTTAAATTTTAGTTTAAAATGCATCACATATCCAAAACTAAGAAAATGAGATCAAATTGTCAATAAAATTTAGAACAATGACTCATAATTAATTTTTGATTTTTTAGGAATCAACCTCATGTCAATCTGAAACATGTTGTGGCTGGTGTTACTAAAACTGTGAATTTTAATTATAAAAGTTATATTTTAGATTAAAACACGTGTGATATAGACAAAAATGGTCAAACCTAATCATCTTGTTTTCAAACTTTAGGAAAAGTCTCAATAATTCATTTTTAATGTATATGAATCAACTACATGTCATTTTGACACATGATGTGGAAAATATAAATCAAATTGTGTGTTTTGAATATAAAAGGTCCATTTTTTTCAAAAATTTCATCACATAGAAAAAATGGATGAACAATTTCCTATTGTCTTCAATTTTTTGGATATTGACCCATAATGTATTTATATCATGTTGGAATTTACTATATGTCAATATTAAGACTGATTAAATTATAATTTCATTAATATATAGAAATGAATAATATAATTTATCTTATGTGGATAATATAAAATTAAATTATAAATTTGTTTTTTATTACTAAAATAAACATTAGTTTTATTGTAGGTAAATGATTTTGAAGGTAGGTTCATCAATGGATGAATTATTCTAGTTTTTAATTTTTTATTGGTTGTATTTTTTTTTTGAATTTTAAATAGGACATCAATGTAAATATTTTTGTATGTAAAATTTGAATTGAAATTATGGTGAATTGTGATATTTTTATTCCAATATGATTTTGTATGTTTTTATATTCCCTTTTATGTATTCTAATTAGGTATGTTTTTATAGTGCTTCTGCATGGAGGTTGTAGGGATTTAGTTGTGTTATAGCTGATATGGCCTTAATCAGTGCTACTAAAAGCACTAATAATAGTTTTTATTATCAACACTAGTGAATGTGATAATAATTAGTACCTTTTTCTTAAAAAGAAAAGGCACTAATAAAGGAATCCTTTATCAGTGTTAGAGAAATCCCTAATAAATGGTACCTTTAACATCGATAAAATGAAAGTACTGATAAATTCCCTATTTATCACATTTTTTGAAAATCATTATTAAAGGACCCCTTTATTAGTTTTTTCTTCTAGGATTAATAAATTCCCTCTTAGGTAGTCAATGATTTTTTTTCATGGAAAATGACAATTTTTAGCACTATTAATGGCCTCATTTATTTTAGTTCTTATAGGTTTGAGGGCATATCTGAGGTAAGGATACAGTCTATCCATTTATTTAAAACACTTAACCACTTTCATTGATTCACAACACACTTGGAACTATATTTTTCACCATATACTGAAACCATAAAGACACAAAATGATCACTAAGGATGGATGTCTATTAATAAGACAACTGTTGTCAAACCATTATATTTCATTTATATTGGTTTCAAAATTTCATTTCTTATCTATCCCATGGAGTTTTTATTAAGAAAATGGATTCACTTCCATAGAGGAAATCCATATAAAACATTATCCTTTTTATTCTATTTGAGTTGTTTTCACTTAATGAACTGATATAGTTAAAAAAACGCTTTAATTTTAATATAGAGTTTGAGAGAAATTTTCAGTAATGTGAATGGAATATCAGGGTCATTGAACACTTGGATTATAAGTTTTTTATTATTTCATTGAAAAATCTCAATCCCCAACAGAATCTTCATATAGATAATTATTTAACAATGATAATATGAAAGAGAACTTAACACAACACAATAGTTCACTTAGAGGTTTGTGTGAACCAAATTCTTTTTATAAAAATACGCATCTAATGTTACCAAATAATCCCACGAGTTTTACACTTAAACATGGTCTAATTAAAATCATACTAATGTTCCATGGCTCTGTAGGTGAAGTCCAAAACAAGAACATGAATTAGTTCTGTAATATTTTCATTACATTCAAGCTGAGAGGACATCACAATGATCGAATCAAGTGTATAGAATTCAACTTTTCCTGAGAAGGTAATTGTATTGAATTGATGTACAATTTTTAACTGTGAAAAGAAATATATTGGGATGAGATCCATAAATATTTACTTCATAAGTTATTCCATACTTCAAGGAGCACAACATTTAGATCTATGATATAAGAAAATATAACAGAGAAACTCGTTAAGAGTATTAGGAGAGGTTTAAGAAATTGTGTTCCTATTGTCCACATCATGTCATATAAGATAATCATTTCATGGTTTTATTCTACCAAGGAATTTTGGATAGTTTTAGAAAATTGATTTATACTTCATTTATTAGATTTATTATAGATAAATCCAGAATTTAGGCTTAGTAATTAATTGAGAAGGTATCTAATTGCTTACAAAAATTTGGTAAATGGAATACCATAAGAGGAATTAATGAGGTCAAAAGATCCAACTCCCCTTTACTTATTTATAGTGATAAGGAGCTAACCTATCTTATGAGAAATTTAAGACTTATACAATTAAGTGAATCAAAATTAACATCCCCATGTTTCTATCATGTGTGAAAATATTTGGATTACTAGATATATTTATACCCCTTACTAAAAATAAAGTGTTATATGATATCATTTACGAAAGAAAAATACAATAATTTCTGAATAATTAATGTTTCATAGAGTATTGAATCGTACAATATAGAGATAATAGTCAACATCCATAAAGGCCACTATTCCATCATTCTTATTATCTACCCCAATTGCAATAAATAAAGAACAACTCAAAACCATAAAAAATATTCAAAACACAAGGAAAAAATCATGATTCACCCATTATAGACTTACTAAGACAACTTGGTGAGCACCAAGGTAATCAACAAACTACTTTAAAAACACATGGTTCTAATATTAAAGAATTATAAAGAGTTTATTAAAAAATCATAATAATTATGATTAATTGGTAAACCAATGTCTAAATAAACCCTGATATTGACTAATTACTTAACCAAAAGAGAAATTTAAGTGTTATTTCATTAAGAAGTGGTAGGGATGTATTGGATAATGAGAAGTTACAACTAGATTCCAAAGCTGAAACTGAAACAATTGAAGAGGAATAAGACCCTATGGAGAAACTTTTCCTAATACAACTAGTGAAGTAAGAAAAAGTTAAATCAAATATAAAGGCTATTCCTTAACAATTATGAAAATTACATTCAATAATGGTTCCACCAAATACATATCATCAATAAGTCTTACAAAATATGGTAGTTAGAACATTCAAAAAATGGTGAGATCAACATTACACTAATTAAAGTAATCAAATAAAATCTTAGTTATAAATAATTCCCTAAATAACTATGTACTAATAGGAGAAGGTTTTATTGAGATGAAATGGTATGTTTAGGTTGGAATTTTTATGGCTTGATCATGAAAAAAATACCAATGGAATGCTAAGATACATGTACCTTCACTATCCCTTGAAGTATAGGGAGGTTGAAATACACTATTTCCATGCGTGACATGGGTTTATAAATTGATATCATACCACATTTGATCTACTCATACATGTAGGTTGGAGAAATCGAACCATCCCAAGTGGTGAAGCAACTACCCAATCGATATATTTCATATACTATGGGAGTTTTGGAAGATATTATGGTAGTAGTGAAAGGTCTAATATTTCCTTCTAATTTTCACATTTTGAACATAGAGGAAGAAAGAGGTACTTATCATTCCCCAATCATCCTTGGGAGCACATTCCTAGAAAAATTAAAGACAATAATAAATGTATGGAACCCACTCAATAAAATTTAGAAATGATATTGTAAATTTTAATATCCCATATTCTATAAAAAATCCTCAAGAATAGCATTAGGTTTTCCCCCTCTCATTCTAGAGATAATTCCTGCTTAGATGACAAAACATGGATTTTAGATGAAATCATGAATTTTGGAAAATATTTAATTTGACCAAAACTAGTGGATAAAACAATTTCTAAAAATTAATGAAATCATAAAATAAAAATGTGTAATAATTTGTTTAATGATAAACCTGATGAATATCTTTCTAATGATATCTATTTTGTGTTAAAATCTATCTTTGAATCTTATTTTATTCACATGAAGGTTAAAAATATGAGTAAAACTGAGTTGAAAACATCATTAAAACAACCTATAAATATGGTATTAAATATAATTCTATCAAATAATAAATATGAGGATATTTTAAATTCTAATTCAACTCATATTATAATCACAAACAATTTAGAATCAAACAATGAACACAAACTGTTAAATACTATGAAACAAAATGATAAACCCTTAGGATGAACACTAGGGGACATACCAGGAGAAATCCAAACTATTTCCATGCATCATATTTTACTATAAAATTATATAAAACCATTTTGGAAAACCAAATGATGGATAAACCAAATATTAATTGAAGATGTGAAACAAAAGGTTGAATTTGTTTTAGGATCTATCATCATTTACCCAACATCAGACTCCCTGTGGGAGAGCCTAACTCAATGTTTTCTCAAAAAGGCTAGAATACCCATTATAAACAATGATAATTTTAAAACAATTCCTAATTGGATTTATAATACCTATTGAAATTATATTTATTATAGAAAATTAAATATTTTCACCCAGAAATACCACCACACTATTCCACTCATTGAAAAAATTGAATAAATATCTAGAAATGGACATAACTATTCTCTTAAAAGTTTATATATATTTTTCAGGTTCCCATTATACTATAATATCATGAAAAAATTACATTCATTTCCCTTATGATACATTGTTTTACCAAAGGATTCAGCTCAGTTTGTGCAACACACCACGCATATTCCAATGCAATTTAGTAAAAAAAATTTAAGACACCATTAAAAGACACATTAAGTGATTTCCATATGATGTTTCATTTTATGGAACCTTATTTTAAAATTTTCTTTGGAATATAGACATACTTTTAAAATGATACATTAAAAATAATTTTGTCCTAAATTTTGGAAAATATCATTTAACAGTGGATATAGGAATTGTTTTAGGATATAATGTTTTTTAAATATGGTATCGAAGTGTAACAATATAAGGTTGATATCATTTCATAACTGTCATACCCCACCATAATAAAAAGTGTTATATTATTTGTGGTTCATACGTGGTTCTATAAGAGATTAATTAGTATTTTGAAAAACTATATACGGTAAATAAATATGCTTAAAAGGGTAGTGGATTTTTGTTAGATGAATAATACATGAAAATTTTTTATAATATCAAATATGTCTTAATTACAACTTGATTGTTAGGATTCTATCATGGTATGTTTATTTTCATTTGTTCTATAAAACTTTGTAACAAGGATTATGTTTAGTTTATCTCAAAATATTGAATGAAACCCTCAATTGATAGCTTATTCTTCACCAAAATTAGAATGATATAAAATTTAATTTACATTCACTAAGATGTAATTTATGTCCATAGTTATTTCACTTTATAAATATCATTCTTTATTTTAAAGAAATAAATTATAATTTATTATAACCATTTAGCTCTTTGGTACTTGATAAAGAATTCTTTCACAAAACCGAGGCTGGTTCAATGGATTATACTCCACTAAGAATTAAATATTTAAATTAAAAAAATGAAAGGATATTTGATGCTCCTTTCAAAACATATGAGAATATATCTCATAACTAATTAAGTTTAAATAAATCCATAAGGACCTCTAAATGATTCAATCTATACTGATCAGCTCTACGGGGTCATCGGTAAAGTTCTATGGTAGAAAAATATGGTGAATTATTTTTTTACATTAATGGTACATTCATTCATTTCATTGAATTAATTTTTGAAACTGAAGTTTTTCTCAAGATTCTATATTTGGGAAGATTGACGCATGTTGAAGATATGTAGTAATCAAGTGATAAAGAGGTGTGTACTAGATGATGAGTTACCTCTTATTATTAAATTATATTGAACACTTTGACATGGAGGATATTTGAGACCTCATAACATAACTATGAATTTCATATAGGTGATAATAAAATAGAGTAAACTCCTCAATAATTCCACCATTTATCTACTAGAAAATAAGTCTATATCAATGTTTTTTCAAACCGTTTTCTAGTATGGAATTGGGATAGGACGATCCCATCGATTCTTCTTAAATCATTGGTATTGGGTTGTGTAAAGTTCAGTATACCAATGGTGTTACTACAACCATTGGTATATATTTATACCAACAATTTTGTAACCATTGGTATGGAGCATGACTTCAATTTTTACCAATAGTTGATATGTCATTGGTACAAAGTTTTAACAATGATTTTAATTAACCATTGGTAAAAGAATAGTATTCAACTCTATACCTACGATTTAAAATTGTTAGTATAGGTAATTTCCAGAATTCAACACAACATCCAGAAACCCCCCTCCGCTATATACACCTGCATTAAACACTTAAAACAACACAAAGCACACACCTGCAGTCAACACTTTACAACACAAAAAATTACCACTGCAATAGCACATAAAAACAATAGACTCCCTTATATATGAAATTTATTAATGTTTTTTGGTTCATCCTATTTGATCTACTATAAAACCATTCAAAAATTACCTAGTTAATAATGAAATGTATAAATTTAGTTTTAGTTTGAACTCTATATCACTACACCTTATGTCACAGTATAATTGACCTTCATCAATTTAGATATGGATTTTTCATTTCCACATTAGAATATACCACAACATAGTATTACCACCATGACATGCACCACATCATAGTATTACCCATTTTATATTGTGTTTTATGTAATATTGTTTTTGATGAATTGTGAAATCATATCAATACATGATGACTTACTTCTGAAATAGTTTTAGGATGTCCTAGTTGGAATATCAAAACCTATTTATCACTTTTTTAAGGGAAATCACCAAGTGGGTTTTTAGTTATTTAGAAAAATTGGTTTCAAAAGTAGTGATTGATTGGGTATTAATTCCAGTAGATTTATCTAGAATGGTTTCCAGAAAAAGGATGTAGACCTTTTTAACACTTCTCTCCATTGTTGAGGTATCACTATGAGGCTCAATGAGTTATTGTGGTTTATACAACTTTGAATTTAATTGATAATTTACTTATAAATTATAATAATTAATTAATAACGTCTTACCATATGCAATTGGGGCTTGATAACATAAGTATTATTACTACAATATGGAACAAGGCTAGGAATATCATGACTAAAGGAGTGGTAACTTTTATATCATACTTGGTGGTCCCTTTAATACATAACCATATGTTATCTATGCCTTTTCTTTCATAAATATTATTATGGTTTCTTTTTTAGGATGAATGTGTTGGAACCATATGAGTTTAAAATGTATAAGTGGTTACGATAGAACCTTCTAAGAGTGTTGTGGTTACATTGAGTATTATGTTTTTGCGATATAAAGGTTTTAAAGACTACATCTCCCAAGAGAATCATAAATAATTATTTTGAAAAGAACCTTGAGGGTCATGCTTCATGAAGTTCACAATAAGTGTCTTTGTATAACCCTAAAAAATATGGGTAATGTTTCTTTGGATAACCCCAAAAAACATGGGTAATGTAATACTATGTGGGAAAGTCATAGGGAAGTGGTTTTGGTAAGTGTCTAACCTGATAAATTTTGTGGTAATGACTTCGGGTGTGACATTGTTAACATGGAAATTATATATATAAAATGGATTGATAGGGATGGATTTAGTGGACCATATATATATTTTTAAGCTTATTTTACTTTTATAGTTGAGTTTATTGTAGTGGTTCATGGGTGTATGTAAGGACCATGACCCAAGTATACTAACAATATCACACTAGGTTGAAAAAATGACTCAGGTGCACCTTTTGATTACTAGAGGCTGGTGTAAACACTAATGGTTATAACACACAAATATGAGATATAGTTTCTCCTATTAGGTTATTTAATTTTATGTTAAAATTTAATATTGAATATTCAACATGAAATTTAGAGAAGTTATACAGACACACAGACACATATTTTATTTAGTATAGATACATGTTCATTGGGACACCTAAATGATATACAAATTTAGTCACTATATGTTCATTAATCCTTGATAAATAATTTCCTAGTCATAATAATATATTTAAATAAATAAATAAATAGTAAGAAAATGAAATACACAATAATATTTTGGCCAAATATTACTACAGTACTAACATAAGTTGTTGTTTAGGTGGAATAACTATCTTGAATGCCTCGGGACAACCCCTATGTCCTTTCCCGAACCATACACTAAAAACTAAAAATGACTGATCTTGAGTTCAATAATCTTTTTTTATCTTCTATCTTATGTTTCCTTACCCCTAGAGAGATCAAATACATTATAATATATACAGATAAAAAAGTAACATGCAGAGTGTGTGTATAGTATACCCAGTAAGAATTCCCCAACCCTCCCCTTATTACCTATCATAAAATAGAGGGTATATGAAAAAAATGAAAATAGAGAGAAGTGGTATATGTTTAGTCAACATTTATTACATGTATATCAATTAAAAAACAAGTTATAACAAAAAATACCTACATGGGGAGAATCCATACAATGTGAAAATACTTTGAACCTCCCCTTAGAGTTTGAGATGAATTTTATGAATAAAATACCAAATACCAAGTCAGTGTGTTCCTCCCATTCCAAGAATGGGATAAATGAATACATAGTTGGAAAATATTATTAACCATCCTTTTAGATGATGTGAAAGTGGAATAACAAGTACAAGCACTACTATCCAATTCTAATACTTATTAAGGGTGTTGCATGTCCATCCTACACATTCCACTTATTCATTGACATGTGGTTACTTTGTTATAGTAATATATAACAATATATCCATTCTAATATATGGAACATAAAAACTAATCATGTAAGAATATATATAACAAGTATAAAAAAGATGGAATGGGTAAATAAATAAAATTAATTATGTTGACATAATAGAAAACAACATATTTGATCATTCACTGTTTATTTCAAACTCATACCCCCCAATTTTTGTCTTATAGATTTCCATAATTCTTCCCAACCCAAAATAGATGTATCATATTTACCCATGATTGTTTATGATTTCATTTGATTATATATTGTATACATTATATAGAATTCATCATCATTCTAATTAATATCAACATATTTGATCACATATGAAGGGTGAGGCACACACCTCCTTAGTTGAGAAACATGGATGGTTCCAAGCATGACACTAAAACTTGGGGGTAAATCAAGATTATATAATGTTTCTCCAAATTCATCAAATATCTCAAAAGTCCATAAAAATATAAGAGTCAACTTTTTTTCCTACCCAAATGTCGGTGAGCTAATCTTGATGAATCCCAAATAAATAAATTCTCATAAACCTTGAATTACAAAGGTCACCTTCATTGATTATCATATTATTTTTCTGACTCTGAATAATAATGATAAAGTTCTAAATCAATTTCACCTATTTATTCTTCTCTAAGACAATACTAGGTCTGATCAAATAGGATTCAACAATTTTAGTTCAACATTGAGGATAATGATGAGGTCTTTAATATAACTCTTCATATAAATCTTTTTGAAGTTATTCTTAGTATCTCAAATTAAAGTAAAAATCAACCATAGAGTTGTTTTAATCCCATAATTAAAAAAACAAAGATAAAGTCTAATGAAATATCATTAAAATTATTGATTTTCCACATTAAATAGCCATTAATTTGTTGATGAAATGTATAATCAATATAACATAAGTACTTGAATCTCACTATGGATATTTCCAAAACTGGGATGTGAATCATCGGTCTTTTTAGACAATGTACTAGCTGAAACATTATGTATATTTATGATTTACCTTATATTTAACCTCCCAATTTCAAAAAATGATACGGCCAATTTGTTAGGTAAAAAGTGGGTTATCTTTACTAGATAGTTCATGATTAAAAAAACTATATCATAAACATTAGAGGATCTTGTTATATGATTTACAAATTTTATGGTAATATCAACCCATTTACAAACTTGGAGGGGAAGTGGAATAAATTCACGGATTGGATATTGAAATTAAAATTTAATATACTAATATGTTAAAGATTTATAAATAAATTATATAATAATCCTATTTAAAATAAGCTATAAAAACATCCAATGAATGGTATGATACAAATTTATGATCTTTTGGTCTACAATCCATCAAGAAGAATAAAATTAAATTATGACCTCTTATCTTAAGGTGATAGGCACAACAGGACTCCCATGAACATACAAAAAAGAATAAGAAGCTAGAAACCATCCATCAAGAATCTCTCCACCATCAAGACTGTTTGGATTAATTATAAAATCAAAATATGATATTTGGGTGTCCATAAAAGTCTACATTTTGGATGATGTGTGGTCAACATGACATAAATTTACACCAAAAAGATCATCAATGTAATTTATGTGGAGTTAAACAATAATATAAATCAATACACAGTCCTCATTTTCTTCTTATAACTATTGAGGGTGAAGTTTGTGTCTAAGATAACTGACTACATCATTTAAATTTTCCAGTTTATTCTGGATAAAATAATCAAACTATTGAAAAATTTTTATCCAACATCCCTATCTCAGATTTAAATATTTTTTTTGTGAAAATAAATACTTGTGGATTTTTTGGTTAGTTAAAACCATGAATCAGTCACCAAATACGTAGTGAATAAAATAGATGACAATACATTGGTTAAAGTTGACATGATTAGAACTATATAACATTTAGGATACCCAATTCAAGTATAATGTGACCTACCTAATAACACATATATTTAGGAACAATAAATCATCAAACATCAAATGTCAGTAATGTCTATTACCTTGGAAGGCCATTTGGGATATGGCTGATTTAAAGGGATGGAAACATCGGGAGGGACCATGCATTCAAGGGATCACCGAGTGTCCCACATAGAGATAGTGGTTGTTTTTGTTTCTTGAATGAGGTAGATCCTGTTTCATTCTGTTTTTTGCTCGGGGTTGTATGGGTGTTTTGCTGGACCCTATGGTATCTCACTTTTCCCACAAAAGTGTATTCTTTAATAAAAAATAATTTTCAAGTCAAGTCTATTAAAAATGTAACAGATCAATCTGCCCCTACTCACCATCACTATCATCACCAACAACATCAGCCTCATCTTCATAATCACGCTTGTCCCCATCATTGTCACTATCCTCATTACTTTATATTTCATCTTCATCATCCTTTCCCTCTTCTTCCACCTCGGCCTCCGCCTTGTCCTCATCCTCAGCCTCTGCCTCATAATCCTTCTCATCCTTAGTATCTTCCACACCATCGTCATCACCAAGAACAACCTCATATTGGACACCAATAGGAATTCTTATTGGTGCACTATATAGTGAATGCATCGATAAAATATATTAATCACAATCTACACTGGACTTTGGTGGAAGTGATGGACATAAAACATTCATCAGTTTCATAAATTCAGTGTTTGTGCTATTAACTCGTTCTTCAACCCTCTTTGACCCTTTTTTCATTCTATTATTCTAGTGATTTGTCCTTTTCTAACTCGTTTGTTCTATAACTAGTACTTGAAGAGGGCCAATACCTCATCATGACTATAATATTCCTAGGTTATTAGCATACTTTTCCAGGGTTCTCATCTTTGAACACCTGATTTAAGTAATCATTTGGCCAAAATTTGTCAGGTTCCTAGACATAAAGGTCCTCCAAAGTAGACTATTACAAATATAAATAGATTATTATGTTTCAAAATAGATATTAAAATTCAAATCAACAACATACGACTTAAAATCTAATGTTTTTTTGGTTTATTAACCACACTTTCATATTTTTTCTTTCTACTCAAGAAAAATAGTTTTTCTTGAGGCACACATCCTTCAATATTTAATATCTTCCTCTACAATGACATTGAATATATGAAACCATAATTGAAAATAGGTTACCTATAATGAATTTGACAACTAAATTATATCAAAACATTAAAAATCAAATAAATTATGGAGTAAACAACAAAAAGTTCAAGTCCAAAATAAAAATTATAAACAACTGTCATACCTACTTCCTCTCATGATATGACATCGTAGTATACCCCAATGTGTGGAGGTATTTTTTTTATCATCAATGTTTTTTATTTTTTCTGGATTATTCCGAAATAAAATTCAATAATACAAAATATAGTATTAATGGAAAACATGAAAATTTTAATTTTAAAACAAAAAATGTGACTAATAAATTAAAAAATGTATTCATCCACTGAGTAATCATTTTTTGATATTGTTCTATCAGACACTCTTTATTTATAGGTTATTCTTCTAACTCTATTACAACTCTAGTATGCTATCCAATATACAACTCATGTTTATAGGCTCTCCAAATCTTACCGAATTCCTTTAGACATGCTGGGTGTGCACCCTCACCATCAGAAAAATTAAACTAAAAATGACACCAAAATATTAATTACTAAAAATAAAAAAATAATATTAAATTAAATCCAAAATATTTTTTACACTGGAATATGCCCAATCATTATTTTTAAATTCATTTGGGAGCTGTCTCTATCAGAGCAGGAGGACGACAATGATGTCAGAGTATTTTGAAAATGTTTCCATAAAACTCTAACATTGGTGCCTTGTTTTATGATCATTTGGTTTTCTTTGTTGTAGTCCACCATCAAATGCGTGTGAGGTTCCACACTACACACATGCATGTACTCCCCTTCCACGTATTATTATATGTATCTATTATGAAAGAAAAAAAAATATTATATCAATACATGTTATAATGAAAATAAATTATTCTATAAAAATATTTTAGGGTTTTAAAAAATACCTACGACATTATGATCAATGGGCGCCGCGGGATCCACAGGTACTAAAGGAACATGATCCTATTCAGGTGGTGTGGTTCCTAGTGTATGCTCCATAGGCACAGACAATGTCAGAGCAGGAGTCGAAGAAGGAATATATAAGCTCAAATAGAAATAAGTAGATGGTAAAGAAGATGTCATGAATGGGTAGTCAAGTTCATAATATGGAGGTGGAGTGGGACTCATCATCAGATATGGTAAATATGGGCGAGGAGTCTTAGATGTAAAGGCTGGTGAAAACATGGGAAGCTTAAATATCCCATGTGTCCCTAACAACACAGCAAGATAAAAATGTGTGGAATATAGTATGTCAGTGGGAGTGGTAGGGTCTAATCGTGTATGCCGACTTGAACTCATAGCTCTCATACCACCCCCATACCATCAGCCTGAGTACTGGGATTACTATTAGGATAGTTATTTCATAATAGGCTCCTGAGTGGTGGTTCCTGCATATATGATTAAAATAAAATTAATCACATGACACAATATTTTATTAGTATATTTAGTTGAAATTAAATACCCACAATATGCACTAATTGAAGAATTCTCATCTCTATCATTCAGTGATTGTTTTCAATCATCTTTTTTCTTGAACACTCCGCAATAGTTTTCATTTCCTTCATTTGAAAACTAATATGGAAGTCATTAAAAAGGATAATTAATGAGTTACCCAAATAAAAAAAATTGAGACATGACTTATTTTTATTAGTTCATTTGGTTCATATTTTCATTTATGTAATTTAGTTATTTTTTGGTTATGTCATTATTTTCAATTGTTTTGATTTTTATATCAATAAGATTAATATGTCCCATTCAATTCCCTTTATTTTTATTCTAATTTTATTATTTTAGTTGTGTTTGGTTTTTTATGTTTGAATAAAGTTCAATTCAATATTAGAAAATGCAACTCAAATAAACAACAACCAGTAAAAATTGAAAATTAATATTAATCTCAAGTTAGATAAAAGAATATTGGTAATCAACATTCAATCATATTGAATACTACCAACCATAAAAACCCAATTAGAGCTAAACCAAAAGAACTAATAACACAAATGGATGATTCTATATATTTCCCAATAAGACATTGGGTTCACAATCAACTCTGAAAAACGATCTATTGAAGTCATCATAAATTATAAATGGATTTGTGCCAATGGTAGTAGGGATGGTGAAAATTCCATCATCCCCATCATAAAAAACATGTCATAGAATGTAACATCCCAATTAAGTAATGAATAATATATTTTCTTATATATGTCTATTTATGAATTAGATAGTGTTTTAGAGGCTTAATATGAGAATAAATCCAATATTAAGCATATAATACTCTAATATTTTTAAAGGATTGTTTTGCCGCCATTTGATGGAAAAGCCATTTTTAAATCCAAAATTTTAAAATTTTATAATCTATATTTTTCAAAATAAACTTATTCTTTAGAATTGGGACATTGAAATTTACTTTGGATAAATTTTTGGTATATTTCTGACAATGTTCATTTTTTAACTAATAGTGAAAAATACTACATTTTACTTCGAAACTGTTTTTTCATCTAATTTAATTATATAGTTAGATTATCTTTTTAATTGGTTTTAAAGTTTATTTCGAACATATTTTTACCATTTAATACAATGGTGATCATTATGATTAATTTCCCATTGAAATTGCACATAAACAATTGTCAATCTTTTGATAGATATTGTTTCTTAAAAAAAACGCTATTTGTTTTGACTACGGGAATTATTTTTAAATTAATTACTGAAATTTATGGGTTTGGAATTTGGTAAAATGGATTCCATATTTGGAATCAGGAGGTCCAAATTATGTAATTAAGACTCTTTTGTTTTTAACATTATGAATAGTAACGACGACAATTATCTTTAATTGTCGTGATTAATTAGTAATCGGGTAGTTAAGGGTAATAAAATAATATAAAAATAATATAAAATGACTTTAACTTGTGTCCAAGTCCTTTTTTGAGTCATGGCTGACCATGGGATGCTTTTTTCCAACTTGGTACCCCATGGAATCACTTTAGTGTGATAGTGACCTTTTATTATATTATTTTTTAAAGAAAGGAAAGTATAACCAAAGTATGTATCACCTAAGTAAAAAAATATTAGTTTTGTTTATATAAATTATCTCTTAGAATATAAATAGTCATTGTAAAGCTAAATATATTTCCTATATCATTTTATTTTTTTATAATTTTGAGACATTAAATAAGTAAATTTATTTATGGCACCATGATGATGTAGTGATTACCTCATTAATTAACGATTTAAATAAAATGAAAAGATAAGGTATCATCTAAGACGTACACTTTTCTAAAACATATTATATGGGTGGATTCAGAACCATTATCACCTTATCCTCGAACTATATCATTTTGGAACCTTTAAAATCTGGAAACCATTTTATAATAAAGTAATATTTCAAGACCTTCCAAAAGTGACCCTCCTCCCTCTTATAAAAGGCCACCACCAGTACCCCATTACCCACACCTCTAAATACATTTTCTAGTACGACCACTACTCATATTATCTCTCCAAATACCTCTATTCTTCCTAGAAGCCTTACATTAGGTAGAAAGCTTTTCAGGAAACCCTTTTGGTTCAAACCGAGGGGAGTTACCCGATTTAAAGGTAATGTCTTCTCTTATGTCATTTTGTTTTATTTTTCTTATCCAACCCCATAAACTCTTTTTATTCCTTTATTTTGTAACAACACCAGTATATTTAATATACTAGGATTCTGTTATGAGAATTATTTGAGCTACACTTACACACACCTCTATCTAATGGGTGAAGAACACATTGTTTCTGTGGATGACGAACTACTGCCTCACGAAATAATGATTGTTAAATTATCTCCTACCACCTCTCATGGTGGCTATTAAGATGTCACTATATTTACGTATTATTTTTCCTTATGATTATGTATTTTCATTTATGGTATACCTTTATGGTTTCCATAATGGATAAACGCAATAATTTCATTTTATGAAGTGCGGACTACCGCCCCCTCGAAGTGATTTGAATAATTAGTGTTGTATGTGGGACGTATAAAGGATGCCGTTAATGATATTATATATGATATTATACTGGAATGATAATATAATTTTATATCATTATTATTTAATTCCATTAAATATGAAATTTAAATTAAAGTTGTGTTCATGCGTACGCACGACTTACCATCTCCATGAATGATACATTTCATTTCTTACCTCTAAATGTTATGTAATATTATAAATGCATGTATATACCTAATATATATGATATATATGATATCAATATCTTGAATATAATTCTGGAGATAATTCATATTTTACCACATGAACAACTTGTAATTATAAGATTTTTATTTTTGACTCAAGTACCAAAGATTGACAAAAGGACCGTTATTAACAAAAATGATTACCAAATGTTCATAAAATGGTAATAAGTGATATAAAAGGAATAATGAACTTCAAAATGGTTCTTAGGAAAGTAGAAATTAACTCTAGTTTATTATTCATGAGATTAAAGAATGATCGAGTCAAGTTGGACACGAGGTAAGGGACTTCGTCTCAATATTCTTTCATTGAGATATATTTTGTTTTATACAAATATTTATTTTATATGATGTATAGACCCCATTGACTTTTACTTTTATTCAAAAGGAACCGTTTCTCTACGATGTGTTCTACTAAAAAACAAAAAGTATGTTTCTTTTTAACGTACACGTTGACGAAAACCTTTCCTCCACCGTGAGTATTATTTGATCTTTGGATTCCTTAACAAGCCGTAATGTTTTTAAAAGGAAAATAAATACCATATACTCTTTTGTGTATTTTGGTATTGAAAATGGTTTTGATAATGGATTTGATATATCAATATATTGTGATTTAAATGTGGAAATTTTTTCTTTCCTCTATATTTTTTGTACGTGTTATGATTTTATAATGGTACTTGGACATTTGATGGGTGGTTACGTGATAAACCAAATGACTGGTGATGCCGTGAATACAAAGATGGGTGGTTATGTTATAACTTCCAATGCATTGGGTATAAAAGTTAGTCGTATGGCTATTCCATTTATTTATATGTGTGGAAGTCGATAGTATGGTTATTCCATTTAAGTAAGTGCATGTCCCATGATGCCTTTATATGTTATGTGTTCTTTATATGGGGTTTATGCTGATATTATGGTTATAAAAGGGTAAGAAATGATCTTTTATTCAGTGAAGAGTATTTACTACTTCATAAAGGTGAAAAGTATTACTTATTATGAAGTATTCATGATTTACATGTTGTTTTGAGAAACTAATAGGATTCCTTCTTTTTGTATCACTTACTGAGATTTTTATGGTCATCCCACATTTTTGAAATGTTTCTCACATGACTTAAAGATAAATAGGGTCAAGTGTGGGATCAAGGAAAGACATGCAATCTAAAACATGGAACTGGACATGTTTCTTTTTAAGTGTTTTTATTTTATGCAAAAATGGGAACTGAGTATAAGTTTCTACTTTTTAATCTTTTCAGATGTAATAGTTTTGGCCTAATTATCTAAAACTCTAAACCTGAAAAGATCCTCAATGTGAATTATTCATTTAATTCATGATTAAGTAATGTTTTATGGTCGGGTCCTTATAGTTGGTCTCAAAGGTCGGTTTAGACAACACTAGGAGTTAGGATATTGTTAAATTATTGTCCCTAAATAAATTTCTTTTATGATTGAAATAATATAGAATTTTAACATTACAATGTCGCTTCACCTAAGATATCTCTGTGTTCAGAATGGTTTTCCATAGAGGAAATAGGGCAGCTATGTCGGGACGACATCAGGAGGAAAACAACCATCAAAATCAGCAACCTGAGATGTTCGGAATCAGAACTGAATAGTGTGCTTCAGTGATGGCATAGTTAACTCAGGCTATAAATGGTGGTGGTATCCATATATGAGAACATCCAGATCAACCACGGAGGAACATGTCAGTAGTTAAGAATTTAATGAGGCAACATCCCCCATAATTTAGAAGATCATCAGACCCTGTGCTAGCAGAAGGGTGGATTAAAGTACTGGAGAAGATTTTTGATGTCATGGGGTGTTCAGAACATCAAAAGGTTAGTATTGCTATTTACTGTTTTGAAGGTGAAGCTGATCAGTGGTGGTCGATGGTGAAAAATATATGGGATAGTAAGGAGATTGATGATCATGACTTGGATGAATTCAAAGGTATGTTTCATGAGAAATATTTTCCTAAGGTGGTTCATCTTAGGATGGAAAAACAATTCCTAGAATTGAGGCAGGATGATGAATCATGGGTTTCTTATGAAGAAAATTTCAACTGACTGGAATGGTATGCTCCAAATTTCATACGAGATCTTGATAGTGAAATAAACCATTTTTAATCACGGTTAAAGACAAAGTATTGAAGGTCTTTAGCCTCCTGTGAGTTCAAAAGTTATGAAAAACTTGTTTGACGTGCGGAGAAGGTGGAGATGGAGTTTTCCAATGATTAGATGTTCTTTGACAAACAATAGAATAAGAGGTCCAATTAGTAGAAAAAGGGAATGAATTTTTCAAATAATCCTAGAGGTAAGAAAAAAAAATATCCATCCCTTGAGAAGTGTGGTAAAATACATCTTGGAGAATGTTTATCCAATTCTAGAAGGTGCTTCTGCTGTGGTAAGTCCTGTCATATTGCTCATAATTGTATAGAAAATGATCAAGAAGGCAATTAAAATCCAGCGACAAGATGTTTTATGTGTAATGAAATGGGCCATTATAAAAATGAGTGTATAATGAAGAACTCAACTGAGCGAAAGCAGCTAGACTACAAGAATAAAGGGGTGGTGAAATCCTTTGTAACTACTTCAGCAGATGTTGGGCCATTGAATGAAGTAGTATCAGGTACACTCTTTGATTGTTTAGATTATGCCAATTTGTTATTTGATTCAGTGTCTCCACATTCATTCATTTCTGAGAAGTTTTCTAGTAAATTGGGAATTCTATCTCAAGATATTAATCCTAAAAATATGGTAAAAACAACCAGAGGAAATGTTGAGACAAAAAGAAATCATAAGAACCTTCATGTCCTTGTGTGTGGAAAGAATCTACTTACAAACCTTATTTTTCTGCCTCTAGTAGAGTTTGATGTTATTTTGGGAATGGATTGGATTTATGTTAATCATGCTAAGATTGACTGTAGAGATAAAGATGTTTCTTTTCAGAAAGATTTTCAATTTGTGTACAAGAATGAACCCTTGATTTTGATAACATATCAGGAAGATGAGAAACTAGTAAACGATGGAAATGAATGTTACCTTGGACATATTGTTTCTAACAAAAGAACTATTTAGATTAATGATGTTCCAGTGGTAAATGAGTATCTTGATGTTTTTCCTGATGAGTTTCCTAGTATTATACCTGATCGGGAATTTAAATTTACTGTTGACTTAGTTTGTGATTCTAACCCAATTTCAGAACCCCTTTATCGAATGGCTCAAGTTGAACTCTTAGAGTTAAAGAAGCAATTACCGGAGTTATTAGATAAAGGTTTCATTCGACCTAGCACACCACCATGGGTTTCTTCGGTCTTGTTTGTTAAAAAGAAATATGGTTCAATGAGACTTTGCATTGATTATAGAGCATTTAATAACATCACTATTAAGAACAAGTATCCTTTTCCTCATATCGATTATTTTTTTGATTAACTCCAGAGAGCTCAGTATTTTTCGAAGATTGACTTGAGGTCGGGGTATGATCAGTTGAAAGTAAAAGAAGCTGACATTCCGAAGACCACATTTCGTACTAGATATGGCCATTATGAATTTGTAGTTATGCTTTTTGGGTTAACCAATGCACCTGTTGTATTCATGGATCTAATGAATAAAATTATCCATGAGTTCTTGGATAAGTTTGTGGTTGTTTTCATTGATTATTTTTTGGTCTTTTATAAAAGTAAATAGGAGCATGAAATTCATTTATGGGTTATCTAGAAAACCTTAAAAGAAAAGAAACTGTATGGAAAATTCATCAAGTGTGAGTTTTGGTTACAACAAATTTCTTTCCTTGGTCACATTGTTTCAAAAAATAGCATAACTGTTGATCCTAATAAAACAAAAGTTTATAAAGAAATGCCAAGACCTATAAATATAACTGAGATCCGTATTTTTCTTGGTTTGGTAGGTTATTACTGGAGGTTTGTTGAGAATTTTTCATAGTTTTATAGTCAATGACTATGCTAACTCGAAAAGGTGTTAAGTTTATTTAGACAAAAGAATGTGATGATTGTTTTCAGGAATTGAAAAGAAGATTGGTGAATGCTCCAGTTTTGGAAATTCCTTCTATAAATGGTGAGATTGTTTTCTACAGTGATGCTTCATTGAATGGACTTAGTTGTGTCTTTATGGAGAATGGTCATGTAATTGCTTATGCTTCACGTCAGTTGAAAACTCATGAGTTAAATTACCCTAGGCATGATTTGGAATTAGCTGCTGTTGTTTTTGCTTTAAAAATTTGGATGCATCATTTGCATGGAGTAAAGTGTGAAATATATACCAATCAAAAATGTTTAAATTATATAATCACTAAGAAACAATTGAACATGAGATAGAGGAGATGGATGTAATTAATCAAGGATTATGATTGTAGAATTCATTACCATCCGGGAAAATCAAATAAATGGATGAATCTTTGAGTCAAAAAATTAATGCTTCATTAAGCATGATACATTTGGAACGAGATCCTTTGGTTTGTGATTTTATGAACTTTGTCATAGAATTTGTTGGTGCGGGAAGTTATTCTGTTTTTTTCAGGTGCCAGTGAGATCATATCTATCAGACAGAATTAAGAAAGCGCAGAAGGAAGACAGTGGGTCGCAGAAAAAGGTAGAGCTGGTTCAGAAGGGTAAGTTCCATGAATTTAACAATCATAATGATTTTTTTTGTGATTTTGGAAGATATTGTGTTTTCCTCATGATTTATAGTTTAAGGGATAGTTTTTATTTGAATCTCATAGTTCTGCATTTTCAGTTCATCCAGGCAGTACTAAGATGTATAGAGATCTTCGAGAGTATTACTGATGGGATGGAATGAAAAGAGATATTGCTGATTTTATTGTGAAGTGTTTGACTTGTCAACTGGTTAAAGGAGTGTGGAAGTTACCGAAAGGTATGCTTCAGTCCTTACTAGTGCTAGAGTGGAAAAGAGAAAATATTTCCATGGACTTCGTTGTGGGATTACCAAAGACATCTCTTGGTAATAATGCAATCTGGGTTATTGTTGATCGATTGAATAAATCTGCTCATTTTCATCCTATTTGAGATAGTTTCTCTCTAGATCAACTTTCTCAGTTTTATATTAAAGAGATAGTCAAGTTACATAGAGTTCCCCTCTCCATTGTATATGATCGTGATCCCAGTTTTACTTCTATCTTTTGTAATGACCTTCAGAAGTCGTTGGGTTCTGAACTAAATTCTAGTACAGCTTTTCATCCACAATCAGATAGGCAGTCAGAATGAACAATTCAGACCTTGGAGGATATGTTATGTGCTTTCAAGATGGATTAACAAGGATATTGGTATGAACATCATTCTTTGGATAAATTTTCTTATAATAACAGTTTTCATTCTAGTATACAAATGGCTCAGTTTGAGGAATTATTTGGGAAGTGGTGTCGAACTCTAGATTTTTGGGATGAATTAGGTGAAAGGAAGCTGATGGGAATAGAATTGGTAGAAGAGATGGAAGAAATAGTTCAGTTGATTCAGAAGAACATGAGAACAGCTCTGAGTAGGCAGAAAAGTTATGTGGATAACTCGAGGAAGGGTCTATCGTTCGAGGTAGGTGATCATGTTTTTCTCAAAGCTTCTCCTTGGAAAAGTGTGATGTGTTTTGGTAAGAAGGGAAAGTTGAGTCTGAGGTTCATTCGACCTTATGAAATTCTAGAGAGATTTGAATCAGTTGAATACCAAGTGGATTTACCTCCGAGTTTATCCCAGTTGCACAATGTTGTTCATGTTTCAATGTAAAGGAAGTACATGCCATATCCATCTCATGTTTTGAGTGTAGAGGTAGTTCAGCTGGAAGAGAATCTATCTTATGAGGAACAACTAGTCCAGATTCATGACCACAGGGAGAAAGTGTGGCAGAATAAGGTTATTCATCAAGTAATGGTTCTATGGAAAAACCATATAGTTGAAGAGGCAACATGGGAATATGAAAATGCAATGAGGGATAAATAACCCCACTTAATCGATAAGTAAATAAATTGCGAGGACACAATTTCCTAAAGGGAGGGAGGATGTAACATGTCATGTAAGTAAAGAACAATAGATTTTCATTTCTTTGTCTATTTATGAATTAGATAGTGTTTTAGAGGATTAAAATGAGAATAAATCCAATCTTAAGCATAGAATACTCTAATATTTTTTAAAGATTGTTTTACCGCCTTTTGATGGTAAACCATTTTAAATATAACTTTTGAAAATTTTATAATATCTATTTGTCATAATTAACTTATTATTTATAATTGTGACATTGAAATTTACTTTGGATACATTTTTGGTATTTTTCTGATAATGTTCATTTTTTAATGATTAGTGAAAAATAATGCATTTTACTTCAAAACTGTTTTTTCATCTTAATTAATTACATCATTAGATTATCGTTTTAATTAGTTTTGAAGTGTAATTATAATATATTTTTACCATTTAATCCAATGGTGGTCATTAGAATTAATTTCGCTTTGAAATTGTACATATTCAGTTGTCAATATTCTGATAGATATTGTCTCTTAAATACACGCTATTTTTTTTGACAACGGAAATTATTTTTAAATTAATTACTGAAATTTTTGTTTTTGAAATTTGGTAAAATTTATTAAATTATTTATAATCAGAAGGTCCAAATTATTTAATTAATAATCTTTTTTTAACATTATGAATTGTAACGACAACAACTATTTTTAATTATCATGATTAATTAGTAATCGGGTAGTTAAAGGTAATAAAATAATATCATAATAAAATAAAATGACCTCAAATTATGTCAAAATCCTTTTTTTGAGTCATGGAATACCATGGGATTCCTTGTGCCAACTTTGGGAACCCATGGAATCACTTTAGTGGGATTGTGACCTTTTATTATATTATTTTTTAAAGAAAGGAAAGTATAACCAAAGTATGTATCACCTAAGTAAAAAAAATTTAGTTTTGTTTACATAAATGATCTCTTAGAATATAAATAGCCATTGGAAAGATAAAAATATTTCCTACATCATGTTTGTTTTATAATTTTTAGACCTTAAATAAATAAATTTATTTATGACACCATGATGATGCAGCAATTAACTCATTAATGAACGATTTAAATAAAATGAAAAGATAAGGTAACATATAAGACATAAACTTGTCTAAAACCTATTCGATGGGTGGATTTAGAGCCCTTATCACCTTATCCTGGAAATATATCATTTTGGGACCTTTAAAATCCAAAAACCAATTTATAATAAAGTAACATTTCAAGACTTTTCAGAAGTGACCCTCCTCCATCTTATAAAAGGCCCCACCTCTACCCCCTTACCCACACATCTCAAGCCATTTTCTCCTCAAAACCCTGATAATATATTATCTACACATCCCTTCTTTCATCATAGAAGCCTTACCTTATCCATAACGCTCTTCAAGAAACCCTTTTGGTTCAAACCAAGGGGAGTTACCTGATTTAAAGGGAATGTCTTCTCTTATGTCCTTTTGTTTTATTTTGCTTCTCCAACCCCCTAAACTCTTTTTATTCATTTCTTTTGTAACAAAACCAGTATATTCAATATACTATGATGTTTTTATGAGATGTATCTGAGATAAACTTACACACACCAACATCTAATGGGTTAATAACATATTGTTCTTGTGGATGGTGAACTACTACCTCACCAAACGATGATTGTTCAATTATATACTACCGCCTCTCAGGTGGCTACTAAGATGTCACTGTATTTATTTATGATTTTTTCCTTATTATTTTGTATTTTCATTTATGGAATACCCTTATGGTTTCCATAGTGGATAAAGAAGATAATTTCATTTTAGGAAGTGCGGACTACCGCCCCCTCAAAGTGATTTGAATCGTTAATGCCATATGTGGGACGTATAAAGGATGGAGTTAATGATATTATATATTATATTATACTATAATTATAATATACCATTATATCATTATGATTTAATTCCATGTAATAAGAAATAGAAATGAAATTAGCGTTCATGTGTATGCACGACTTACCGTCTCCATGAACGATGCATTTCATTTCATACCTCTAAATGTTATGTAATATTATAAATGCATGTATATACTAGATATATATGGTATCTATGATATCTATATCATGAATATAATTCTGGAGATAATGGATATTTTACCACTTGAAGAACTTGTAATTATAAGAAGTTTATTTTTGACACAAGTACCAAAGATCGAAAGAATGACCGTTATTAAATTAAATGATTACATAATGTTCATAACATAGTAATAAGTGATATAAATGGAATAATGAACTTGAAAATGGTTCTTAATAAAGTATAAGTTAACCCTATTTTATTATCCAGGAGATTAAAGAATGATCGAGTCAAGTCAGACACGGGGTAAGGGACTTCGTCTCAATCTCCTTTCATTGAGGCATATTTTTTTATACAAAACATTATTTTATACAGTGTATAAACCCCATTGAATTTTAATTTTACTCAAAAGGAATATTTTCTCTATGAAACATTTCACTAAACCACAAAAATTATGTTTCTTTTTAACATATGCGGTGACAATGAACTTTCCGCCGCCGCGAGTATTATTTGTTCTTTGGCTTCCTTAACAAGACGTAATGTTTGTAAAAGTAAAATAAATACCATATACTCTTTTATGTATTTTGGTATTGAAAATGGTTTTGATAATGGTTTTGATATGTCAATATATTGTGATTGAAATGTAGAAATGTTTTCTTTCCTTTATATTTTTTGTATGTGTTATGATTTTATAATGGTACTTGGACATTTGAGGGGTGGTGACATGATAAACCAAATGATGGGTGGTGCTGTGACAACCAGGACGGGTGGTTACGTTATAACCTCCAATTCATTGGTTATGGAAGTCAGTCGTATGACTATTCCATTTAGTGATTTGTGTGGAATTCGACCGTATGGTTATTCCATTTAAGTATGTTTATGTCCCAAGTCACCTATATAATCTATGTGTTGTTTGTATTGGTTTATGGTGATCTTTTGGTTAAAAAAGGGTAAGCAATGATATTTTATTCAGTGAAGAGTATTTACTACTTCATAAAGGTGAAAAGTATTACTTATGATGAAGTATTCATGATTTACTTGTTGTTTTGAGAACCAAATAGTTTTACTTCTTTTTGTATCCCTTACTGAGCTTTATATGCTCATCCCATGTTTTTGAAATTTTTTTCATAGGACTTCAAGATGAATAAGGTCAAGGGAAGGATCAAGGAATGACATGCTATCTAAAACATGGAAATGGACATGTTTCTTTTTAAGTGATTTTATTTTATGAAAAAAATTGGAAACTGAGTAGAAGTGTCTACTTTAAAATCTTTTGAGATGTAATAGTTATGGCACAATTCTCTAAAACTCTAAACCTGAAAATATCCTCAATGTGAATTATTCATTTAATTCAAGATTAAGTAATGTTTTAAGGTCGAGTCCTTATATGGAATTACTTCAATAATGACACCAAATTTAGGTCAAAGTGAATCGTTGACATTAAAAACTTATTTACTCATTGATTCCAATACATATGGTGTTTTTGTAGCAAGAGTGCGAGTCATGTCAATAACTCAAAATACACAATCATCAATAAAGGTTCAATTCCTCGTCATCAAATCAAGCCATTGAGATTTTAACATAGAGACTCAATCATGAGAGTAATAATCCAATATTATTATTTTCTCAACCACTGAATAATAAGAAACAGTTTCTAAATGAGGCCTATTATCCAATTCACTGGCATAACAGTCTGTTGTAGAAGTTATCATAACACCATCATGTTGCATTCTCATGTTTTTTTCTCATTCAGTGATAATAAATATGTACCCATTGATCAAAATTGATTTAAATTCAAGAACCACAGTATTAGGACCAAAAGCCAAATATCTTATTTCCTCAGAAATAGAGTCAGTAGAAAAACTCGACACCAAAATTATAAAAAATATTAAATTTAATTAAATATTTATTTTATTTATTTATTAGAGCAATATTTATACCTTAAATTTGAACAAAGAAGAATACACTGTTTTTGGAAAAGTTTCTATCCATCTCAAAGATAATTAATGATTTTCTATATTTATCATTTATTTATGTTCCATGTAGTTAAAAATAGAAATAGTTTATAGATATGTAAAATTAAATGAGATGAGTGAAGATATACATGTTCAATTTATTAACTTTTTGTATTAATCGAAAAAATCACAGTTGAAAACCTTGTGTGATGTTCCATCTCCCACTCTTCATGGAATAATGCCATCAATGTATATGTTCTACGAATTCCTCTTATTTGAAGAAGTGATGGAGAACTGGGTTCAATTTTCTCAAAATGTTCTTCTTCATTTCTCATTAATCTGTTCATTATCGTAGTATGATCAGAAAAAATAATTGAGCAGAAATCCATACATTTTTTATCCAAGTAATCATTCATGATAGAAACGTTGGGGTGATTCCTATTCATGACATAATATTTCATTGTGTACATATTTATTTAAGTTGGATACATCCGTTGAAAAGAAACATGTCCTCTAAGAATTATTTCGTTTGGAAGATGGATAACTAGATGAACATGAATGTGAAAAATGATGGAGGAAATATTTTCTCTAACTCACAAAAAATTAATGGTGTCTCTACCGACATTTTTTACAAGAAATAAATGGGACAAATTCTTATAAAAAATATCTCTAAACAAATGGAACAACCAAATAATTGACATCCTTGTATTATTGGAAAAAATATGATGGATTTATAGTGGAATCATATCATGCATAAGGATGTGTTAACCATGAGTGTTCGATGATTTTTGCTTTAAATATCTTTTATTGACCCTTTTTTATATATTGATAGAATATCCATTAAGTACTTTAATAGTCTCTAGTACTTCTAGAAATTGATTTTTTATGCAGGTTTCATCACAAAAGAATAAAATAGAACATTACATTTATATTCACTAATACACACATCATGAAATTTTTGGCCGGATCCCCCAATACACCAATTCACACCAAGATCATAAATCATATATTTTATTTCCCTTGACATTTAAAATAATTGAAAGAAACATCTCACATATATTCTTTTCAATGTACATTACATCTGAGACATGACGTAAAAAATTGGTTTTTGAATAAGGAAAATTAAAGATGATACTCATCTTCTTCTACTTGAAACATGTACCATTCGAAACATTCTTATTCTTTCTAGATTTCATTTGACCCTTCCTGAAAGAAAATATAAATATTTTCATTCATTAAGTACATGGGGAATGGAAATTCCTAAGAGCTGTGATGCTGAGAATGGGCTTCTTCACTAAATGGACAAATATCGTCATGCACTGCATCTCGACCGTCTCCTTGAGAATCAAAGTCAATGGGGAGCTCACCAGAGGATTCGCCCCAAACCGAGGTCTGTTCCACGGAGATCCTTTCTCCCCTTTTCTCTTCAGCTTGGTGGCTGACGTCTTCTCTAACCTTATTTCTAGGGTTGCATCCTCTTCATCTATTCATGGAGCAAAGGTCTGCCATAAGAGCCCACAAGTGTCACATCTTTTCTTCACCGACGATTGACTCCTTTTCTCTAGAGCCCCTATTAATGAGTGTCGGGTGATCAACCACGCGATTCAGCAATATGAGTGGGCGTATGGACAGTCTATCAACCACGAAAAATCAGAAATCTACTTCAGCGTAGGAGTGCCTCTTGCAAAGAGAGATGAGCTTTGTGCATATGCAGGAATCCATATAGTCGATAATCACCAAAAGTATATCAGACTCCCTACGGTGATTGGACGGTCCAAAAAAGAAATCTTTGCAGCCTTGGTGGAAAGAATTGAGAAACAAAATTCAAGGATGGACCCCAAAAAGCATCTCCAAAGTGGGAAAAGGAACCCTTATTAAAGTGGTCATTCAGTCGATCCCCAGATACATTATGTCTATGTTTAAGCTCTCGACGGCCATCGTCAACTTGATCCATTCTCATACTACCCACTTCTGGTGGGGGAAAAACGATGGAAGAAATAGACCCCACTGGGTGGCCTAGGAGAAACTCTGCAAACCCAAGTCAGAGGGAGGGATGGGATTCGGGAACCTTCTTCTATTCAACGACGTACTACTGTCCAAGCAAGGATGGCACCTTTTGAACCGTCCATAATCTTTGTGTTTGCGAGTACTCTGTGCCAAGTAATTTCCCCACATGGACTTACTTGGCTCATTTATGGGCCCTCGTCCTAGCTTCATCTGGAGAAGTATTTGGGGGGCCCAAAATATCCTTGAGAAAGGGGTGGCCTGGAGGATTGGAAATGGATCATCTGTAAACATATGGATAGATCCCTGGCTTGTTGACAGGGGTGGCATGTGGGGCACATCACCCACCCAACCTGGTTTTGAAGACGCGACTGTCAACTACATTTTTCGTATCAGGTCCCGGGGTGGTGTGTGGACAAGATCCAGGACTGGTTTAATGAAAGAGACCAAAAAATTATTCTGAGCATCCCCTGTGTCCCTAATGTAGGCTTCGACCATTTGTTTTGGACCAATGATGTCTCAGGAGACTGCACGGTGAGATCTGGGTACATACTGGCTTGTGGAATTCACTATCTCGACCGTGATGATGGACCATGGAATGCACTTTGGAAGCTCAATGTCCCCCTAAAATACGCCAATTTTAGTGGCAGGTGTGCACAGGCACCCTCCCTACCATGAGCCTCCTTGTTTACCGTCACATGGCCAATGATGAATCCTGTCCTTTCTGCCCGAATATTCTTGAAACTCCCTAGCACGCCATCACTCAATGCCCAGGAGACAAGGATATCTGGAAAAAATGGGGCCCGGCTTCGGATGCTTCTCTGAATTTTGTCTCTGATCTCCCAGATCTTCAGATGCGATGGTGCTCCTCTCTGTCACCGATCGATGCCAGCTCCTGTTGTACCCTAGCCTGGATCATTTGGGTTCGGCATAATGACTCGGTTTTCCACCACCTTCATCACCCTCCCGAGTTTTGGATTGAATGAGCAACTTCATGGATTGAGGGTTGGAAGGACCTCATTTGACACGTTGGGCCAGATGCTCCCCCCTCCTGTCCCCCTCATTTGACCCCCCCCCCCCCCCACCAGAAGGGAGTATTAAGCTTAACAGAGATGCTTCGCTCCCCAAGGATGAGCCTGTTGCTCTCGGTATCCTGGTGCGAAATCATCTGGGGCAGATTGTGGCATCAAAAGTTAAATCCCATCAGGCCTCCTGGGAACCTGAAGTTGCTGAGACCGTTGACATCCGAGCAGGCATGATGCACGCTATGGAACATAGATGGGAGGATATTATCATTGTGTCAGACTGCCTCTCTATTATCAATTCCATTAGCCACCATGATGACAGACTCCAATCCTTTTGCTTTATCATCCGAAGAATCTGCTCGTTGTTCCAAGGCTTCCCTTGTTGCACCATCTCATTTACCAAAAGGGAAGGAAACAATGCGGCACATCAGCTAGCGGCCTCAGTCCCCTTCGATGTCAACCAGCTATGGCTGGACAATTTCCCTTCATTCCTCTACTTAGGTATGGCTTCTGATCTTCATCTTTAATATTATCCTTCATTCTTCTCAAAAAAAGTACATCAGTTCGAGACATACATTGATGTTGATCATCGCTCTCCATTGTATTGTCAAATATTCAATGATTATTTCTATATGTATGGTCCACTAGAATGAATTTTCAATGTCCCATAAAACTAAAACTATGGTGATATTTCAGTATTCTAGATCGACTATTCTTCATAAAAATGGACATGATAGTTTTCCCATCATGCGTCATCCATACAACATTTCACAAGTTGGAAAATCATTGATCATCGACATAAGCGCAACACACATATGAAATATGTCTCTCTAACATACATCATATGTTTTCACACCCATATCCTAAAGAAGTTTTAACTCTCTTATTAATGTTTTTATGTATACGTCTATATCATTTATGAGATCCTAAGGGACAATTATGAGTATACTCATGAAAGATTACAGTTTTTTCAAACAGAAACATGGGGGATGTTTATAAATGTGTATGAAAACGGTACATGTTTTTTGAGAAGTATGGATCCTCACAAATGGATTAAAATAGTCACACAAAATTCCCAACCTCACATTATGTATGGAAGCTAAAAAAGTAGGATATTGAGCGTCAAATATCTTCCATGAAAATCCATCTACATGGTTGAAAAACTCTTAATTATTATTTTTTTGTTGGTATCATTCCATCACATTTTTATTTATATTCTATCAGACATGAAATATTCTGGAGTTTGGGGATCAATCAAAAGTGCTAAATTACATTCTATTGCACAAAAGATGGTGTTCCATCAACTTTTGGATTCCATCAGAATGTTTCGAATTTTATATAATCATTTGTTCCAGAAATTTCATCCCAAAATAAGATGAAATATTTCAGGAAAGAATGGTTTTTTTTGAAAATCCAATTTATTCATTTATATTTTGTGACTTATAGAGGTTTAAGGGAATATATGCATCATCTGGAAGTAAGTCCTCTAATAAAGTAACAATATAATAAAAGGAAATTTTAGAAATCTCATACATAGTTTTCAAATGAAACAATCAGATTAAAATTCGAACCTTTTCATTTTACCACATTAACAATATACTGGATTCACCAAAGTACCATTCAATTTTTTCACCCTATCAACATCATCATTTTCATTGGATGCATCAGGTATGATTGTATCAAAGTCTTCTTGGGTATACATCATTTCCTTCCTATGATAAAGAGTAAATAAAAACTGATCATATATCAAATTCTACAATCCAATCCACTCATTTGGATCATCAACAATTTGAGATTTTATTTTCTCCCCATTGTGATACCATACATAGTAGTTTGTTTGAAGAGAATATTTTGTTTTATGGTAGCTAACTTCTTTATGTCTCAACCAAGATCTTCTTACAAAATTATAACATGGGAAATATATGTGACCACTAACTAAAGCACTTTCAAATGAAAAATCGTAAAATCTCCTTAAATTGTTTTAGATGTCACTTGACATCCGATAAGTTTCATACACCCATCTCCTACCCATTCTGTAAAAATAATGTAATAAGTCAATTCATGAAAGAAATTCAATATGATTTTCATTTAACCAAAAATATATTTAATTAAATGAGAATTTTTCACTTTATATAAAACCACAACTAATAGACTACTCTGTATGAGAATCATAATATGAAAGGAAACAAAATACTATATATATAGGTCTTGTTATGTAAATGGTAAATTTTCAACATAATTATTTTTTTATCATTGGTAAAGAATTCATTTTCGATAGGTTCTGTTTAGTTCAATTATTTTTTATTTTAGTTCAGTTTGATGCAATTTGGTGTTGTTCAGGTCTACTCAGGTCTAAATGGGTCAAATATAGTCATTTAAATTCAATTTAGTTTGTTTGGTATAGTCTGAGAGTTCAATATTATGAGGGTTGGAGTAGTGTGATCTTTTCCACTAGTAATAGTATTATATTTTTGATATACTTCATCAGCCTATATCTTGATAAATAATCTACACATTTATTCATTATTAACTATCAAAACAACAATAAATAGATACCCATTAGTGATGGTCAATGGGCCTTCCCTTGTGGAATGAAGTTAATAGGACATTAATTTTAGTCTTGAGTTATAGATAAATACATTTTCTCTTTGTTGGATCTTAATTTATTGAATCAACAAGTTATGTGATACTCCTATTCTCACCATGAAAATTCTAGAATTTACAAATTATTCTATCATTATTTTGGTATGTTCTGGAATATATAATCTTCATTTATTTCCATCCATTTCTATATCCATATTCATCACTTTAACTTCATAAAAAGATTTATGTTCTTTCTGTACATGCATATGAAAACTACTCTATTTGATAATTAGTATGCACTAATTCCATTTGGGTTTTTATAGTATATTCTATAAAACCACAAGGTGTCTTCCAACCATTTTCTCAAATATTTTCTATTTGAATTTACTACCTTTTACAATATTCCATTAATATCACTTTTCAAAAAAATTAATTTTTTTGGCATTTGGATGGTAAGATGCTGATGTATTGTGGTTCACTCTATACTCCCTCATTAAAGCTTCCAAGAACCTGTAGTGAAAGAGGGTTCATCATTCACTGAGGAATTCATGTAGGATACTAAATCAAAAAAGATAGTATTACTTGAAAAAGTACAAATAATACTGGAATAAATAATTTGTTTTTCCTTGGATTCCGCAGGGTTTGAATCATTTTCAACAAATAATAATTTTTTTGAATATACAAATGAATTCTGAAATGGTTTTATAAATTATATACCACATATCAAATATTTAAAAAATAATAATTGGTCATTTATGTTTTTATTATCCCTTATATATATTTCTAGTGAATATTCACAGATAATGTTACATATAAAACTCAAAAGAATCCTTAAAAAATTTTGGATAATATATTCTATATTTTAAGAAATTCCTAAATGTTCATTGAGGTTCAAAGTAACCTACACAAGATAAATTTTTATACATTTTCAACACATATTATTCCTCAATTTTAGGGAACCATATGTTGATCATTTGATCATTATAAACATCCATATATATGGATCTTACTAAAAATAAAACTATGGTACACTATATAGTATAAAAAATTGTTGTTAGATTAAATGTTACAAAACATGAGAGGTTTCCAAAAATTTTAACATATCAGCATACATCTTTTAATTCTCTATCAAGAAATATATCTATTCTTTTGGAATTATATCATTAAATATTTACTTGTTTAGAATTTCCACCTCAGTTGTGTGGTGAATCCTTAAATAGTTGTCTCGTACTTGATTTTTATCTCCTATAATTTCTTTTATTTTCAAATATAATTTCTATCATTTCAATTTTTTTTACTAAACATAGATTAGAGAATGGATTTTTGATTAAAAAAGAAATAAACCTGTCTTAAAATCAATGTGAATTAAAAAGGTAAAAATTAATGGATCCATAACATATACATTAGTTAGAGTTTAATAATTTGAAGTGAAAGAACAAAAAAATTACTTGAATATAGATCCATGGTTGGGAAGAATTTTTGTCACACTAGGAATGACAAGGGAGTTATTGTTTAGGGAAAATCAAAACACAAAACAAAAAGTAAATAGATGCATAACATTAAAACTAAGTTACCAATTATAGTTTTGATGTTTTAGGAAAAATGGATTCAATCAAGATGGATCGACCAGTGGGAATAAGGTCAATAGGTTGGAGAAGTGGGGACCTCTGGTTTAGGGAAACACGCAGGTGGAGGGGGAATGTGGATGGCTGATGTGTATTTCGGGGTAAATTTCTCAATCGTTTTTTAAAACCATTGGAACAGAGTGTGTATCCCAATGGATTTAAATAATTGTTGGGATAGGTTTGTATAAAGGACCATATCCCAATGGTTTAGTAAAACTGTTGTGATATGTTGGCCCTATCCCAATAGTTTTTTGAATCCTTTGGAAAACCAGCCTCTAAACAAGCCTATACCAATGGTTTGTGAAAACCATTGGTATATGTGAATTGGTATAGAGTGTTTCTTTAGTAGGGATTTTTTTTTTAAATCATGTAAAAATTATAGTTCATTGGAGGGATTTACCGAAATAAAAAATAATCCAATAAAAATTATCTTTTTGGGAAATATTTGATGTTTTTGGAGTAGTCTTTAAGGGGAAATTTCCTATCTCATTTTTATTTAGATATATTCACTTGGAAAAGGACAATGTCTCTAAATTAATTGTGGTCCAGGATAATAGAGCTGATGATTTGTAAATTGTTATATACTTTCTCATATCACACATTTTTTTTCAGGTTTGGAAAACCCTAGTAAGTCAACACTTATTAGAGAACACAATTTTGAAACTAAATTATGTAAAGAAAAATGAGAAGATATGGATCATAAAACAAGACTTACAGTAACTTTCACCCACAAAAAAATGAAAAGTTTTAGGCTTTCAACCAATAGGTGAGGATAGTTATGGATAAGATAGTTAAACCCAAATAGAAATATTGGATCTAGAAGGTGGAGGATGTACTTTGGGAATATAGAGTAGTATTCACCCCCATTAGTGTATATCATTTAATAACTATTTATATTAAACCCCACCATTTGTTTGTTGAGTTACAACATAAGTTATACCAAGCCATTAAGAAGTTAAATTTAGAGATGAGAAAGGATATAGGACAAAGGATGTTACCAATAGTAGAGATTGGGGATATTAAGGGGGAATATTATGAGGACTCTTTATTGTACAAAGGAAAGAACAAATATCCCCTAAAAAATATTTTCAGAAAATAGACTTATATGTTGATGTTAATGTTTTACTCTGCTCATCTTAATTTAAACTCATGATGAGTAAGCTTCATTACAAGTGGACTGGGGAATATATTTTTACTCTATATTTCTATTTTTCATGGTTGAAATTATGTGAAGGGAATCACATAAGCAATTCAAGGTGAATGGGAACCAAACATGAATTTTAAGTGAACACTTTTTCTAAAAGGACCCCGAGGAGTTCAATTGCCCCTATTGTATATGAATAACACAACTAGGTTGTCTCCATCCTAATTTCATATTTTAGGAAACTCATATAATATGTATATTTTCGATTGAAAATATTCATTCTAAAAATCATTAGGTATGGTGTTAAAGATAATAATATGGGAGGAGATATGTTGGTTTATGTTGTAAATATATTTCATGATATCTATATTTTTTTGTGTTTATGATATTGAAATAAAAAAAATATGATTTAATCAATATTTCATTCTCCTCACTTGATAATCAAAATGTCACAATGGAACCATACAAAATTTTACTTTCTCACTATAGAGTGGATTGATAATGGAAGTGACCTTAGTGGAGTCAAAATTATAACATGATAAAATTGGGTTTGCAAAGATACTCATGGGTAACATATCTATTTAAAATAATTAACACCATAAAGATTCTCCTTAAATTCTTTGACTACTAAACATTGATCATTGGGATTCATGAGAAATTCCTAGAAATGGGTTTCATAATTAGGGGGGGTAAATCTGTGGTACTTGTTTTTCAATTTTTTGAAATAAATCTTCTGCGACTTATTATATTCTGATGCACAAAAATACAATATCACAACCATACCCAAAATATATTGAAATATGAATAAAAAAATTAAATATTCTTAAAATGTTTAACATCATTGTGGGTGAATGCACCCTTACTATGATCAAGTTGAGTCCTAGAAAAATATTCCCCATAATAATAAAAAACCAATTATAAGTGGGTTGGCTAGGTATCATCATAAAACCATTAGTTTTCTGAAAAATTTGTCTTGTGATGATGATTATATTGATTCCCACTTACTTAAAATAAATCCACAAAAAATTCAATGAAAAACATCAAACTAACTCCAAAATAATTCTGTAAAAAAATACTCTTTTTTTGGGCCTCTGGAATAATCTTACTATACACCTGATCACAATAAGAATTTTTAGAACTCAAACTTCCCAGAGCTTATATCTTTCAATGCCTTTGAAAGTAGTCTTTTTTATTCATTTTTCAACAACTATCTCATGAATCTTGTACACACTACCTAATATATAATTTCAACCCAATAATTCTTTATGAAAATCCTAGTACATGAGGTTATCTTTATGAAAATATATTACCATGCATGAACTTATAATAGCTCTCAGATTGAATGATTTATTTTCTCAAATACAGGTATAAAAAACTATTTTTATTAAAACAATATATTATAAGTTCTTAAAAAAAATTATGATCCATATTTTCAATCTTTCTTCACTCTAATCTAGGTCAGAAAAATTTACTTCATGAAAACATATCTCATTCATGTAATTTTTGAAACTTTTAGTTAAAGATACTCTCTTCATACATGCATAGTTTACTATATGTAAATCATGTTACCTAGTATCATAGGATCATTCACAAAAATGATTATTAATTGATTTTATACAATGTATGGAATCCTCCTAGGCTTTCCTTACATGAATATATTGAGAAAATTATCCAACTATTCATCACCAATTACTATCATTTCTATCCAATAATATAAATAATATGTTATTAAGAGGTATTTTTAGGAAAACATTGTTCCATTCCTAGACTTTAGTTCCACTGAAAAATATGTCTAGACATTCACGCAATGATTTGAAACGACATCAATCATGGAGTCACACTTTCAAAAAAGTATCTAATTTTTTTTATCACCATACATTACCCCCATATCAAATTATTTTCTAAGGCCTATCATTTGAATCATGCCACATTCAATGTTCACAACTTTGTTATGTAATAATTCCCATAATTTCAGATCCTAATTACTTTTTCATGTGTGTTCATATCCTCACAAAGAGCCTTTCTTCAGCATGGATCGTGGTATTTAAACCACTAAGATATTGTTACAAAATGGTAAAAACAATTATTTATTAGATTGATTTTCCATACTATCATACAGTCATTCTCAACATAGAAGTACCTTAATTCATAGTTTAATATTGTGGATTCATTCCAAATGAATTATAGACTCATTTAACTTCCTAATAATATAATATATTTCATGAAATAAATCTCTCCATTGAGTTCATTGGTAGTTCACAACATGATTATAATTGGCTATACATGATACCAATAAGAACAGGGTTAAACAAGGAGGTGCAATGTGAAATCCCACAAGAAAATATAATAATGAAATTAGAATTCATGGTAATAATACTACAAGAGGGGGTAATTTTAGTTTAAAAACAAATAAATGTTTTCTTCCAATTCAAGAGTTAAATTTATCAAAATTAATAAAAATAAATATTTTCTAAAGAAAAATGTGTCTGTACTATAGAAGATCGATATTCCCATAAGATAAAAATAATAATCATAGAAATTAAAATTTATATATGTTATTTCAGGTTACCAATGGAATTAATATGTAAAATTGAAATATAATATAAACTATAATACAATAATATGAAATATAAAATACATTTTAGAAATAACCTGCTAAACAATGATATTATAACCACAATTTTAATTCCAACTAAACGGTAGATATATAGAATTTATCTGAGGTATACTTAACTATAGACCTATAAAAAGGTAATAAGTTCATACACACCAAAATCTCATATCTGTCTTCTTAACCCTGGATGTACTCAATAAAATATGACCAAATTTCCCTCTATTACTAAAATTGATATATCTATTTTCACCACTACTTAATCAGTAGCTCAGTATATCATGAAACATAACCAATAGATTGATAGTTATACTAATAAAACTAACTTCTCTATTTTTCCACTACAATAACTAGTTTATTGATGAAATAAATTTAAAAATAAATTCTATATTTTTTTACAATGATTTTTTTAAACATGTTCTTCTAGAAAGAAACAATCAGATGTACATTAATTAACAAGAAGTCGGTGCCTCCATAAAATTATGATTCTAATATATTTATTGATATATTTTTTTTATCCATGGGATGCATATATATTTATAAGAAATTATCCAATGGTCAAATTCCAAAAATACCGGGGTTAGTTAAAATTGTATGAATAGTAACTTATTATTATTCTTATATTGGACACAAATTTTCATATCAATCCATTGTTGATTCAACACTATTATGTTTCTCTAAATGAAAACTATGTCTTTTAATATTTTGAAATTCCTTAGAGTGTCTTTTTTAATATATTAGTTCCATTGGTATTTCAGGAAACCTTATGTTACCAATATTTTATTGAAAACTTTTTATATAACTGTGCAAAAAAATAAAAAAATAAATTCAAGATAGGTCATTTAAATTAATAAATTGTTTCATGATTTTCAAAAAATTAAAGTTATTTTTAAGACTCAGTAATGTACCTTTATTTTGAAAAGAAAAACCATATAGAGAAAAATTAATATTTTTGGACAATATACTTCTTATATATCTTTGGATGGAGAAAATTAAATTTTATGAAAATAATTTCTTACATTTTTTATCCCCTTTAAGGAACCTTTCCCCCTTTGTGCATTGGTATCCCTATATGTGAAATACATCATGTGTATCTATGAATTAAAATCCACCTTTTAATTAAAGTAAAGAATATTTGTGAATTAATTTCCTGATTTATATTTTTCTTACAGAAGGGACAAAAATGTTTTTATTGAAAAATGTATTAAACTAACAAGTGGAAAAATTATTAGTGGATAATGTAATCATAAATTCATAAATCACATGATACTGATATATCACATTCATTACAAACCATTTATACAATGGTTTGTAAAAATTAGAAGATTTAATTATAAACATCAGATTTGTATTTAGAAAAATATATGGAGAAGAGTTTGTTATTATAATTTTTCATAAATTTAGGAAAAAATTAGTATTTCTAAATTTAATTTTTAATAAGGTGATTTAACTTCGTTATTTATTTCTAATGATCTAAAATATATCCTTCATGGACTTTAATTTTTCTTCAATATAATTTTTTTATAAAAATATTATTTCTTGGTACATTAACTTCTAAACCCATTCTTTGAGCCTATATTTTAAGGAATTTTCTATGTTTATTAGTCTAATTTCTGATTTTTATCAGGAAAATTCTGAGTTTGATCTTCAAAAAAATTATTTCGATGTTTTGTAACAACCATCAAACATTCTCTTGAAGAATAAATACATTAAACGTTGAATTATATTTCTTTTAGAATATTATCAAAAACAATTAATATATCATAATGTATATCATTGTTTTAGTTAAATTAAATAATATTCTTTCTAATATATTTTACATCATTTTCTTGATATCTGAAGAAATTTTTCATTTTTTTAACTAGTGTTAAAAATACCTATTCCTATTCTAACTTCCTTTAAATATTTTCCCCATTTTCTATTGATTCTATCAACTAGATCAAAACATTGAGATTTCGAACATTCAATTTCTGATTCTAAAGCACTCCCATTATTTCACTAATCCAATAGATTAAGATGATGTTTAAAGTAGTTTAACTTTTCATTATTAAGAAAATATTCCACATTTGATTGAAATAACAAATGATTATAGAATATTTTTATTTTGTTGAAAATTCCTTTATATTTGTATTCTGAACATCAAAAACATCTTGGTGAGATTTTCATTCTTCAGGGTTTTCTAGATATTAATATTCGATGTAAATAGGTTCATCATTTAATATATTTATTTATTCTACAGTTATCTCAGAACAAGATGAATAAATTGAAATTTATCTCTCCTAGGAAAATGAATTTGAAAAATATTTATTTGATGTAGTGGAGGAGAAAAATTTTTACGTGTGGACATAATATTCAAGAGTAGATAAAGCTTCTAAAAATACTTCGTTTTATTGAGCCTACACTTCCTTTTTAGTTGATATGTCTAAAACTGGATGTTTAACTTTATTTTCATCTGATTTTTTAAAAGTAAAGGTAGTGGAACTGACTTCTGGAATTTTTGATATCTGAACCTCAATTGGTTGGAAAAATAATTCTTGAGAAGTTATAGGATGAAATTCATTTGGAATAGAGACATTAACATTTGATCTGTTAGCTTAAGTAGGATTTTCATCTAGAATTCTAGTGAACCTAAATGGTAAAGATTGAGATGGATATATCTCTAAGAATTTTTAGGTAGCTCAGTTTACATTTCCTACAAGACCCATATTTATCATCAATTTTACTTTAGGAATTAAATATTTATTCTTATGGAATTTTTTTAGTATAATAAAAAGATTATTCTTTGCATACAAATTTTTAAACTATCTACGTACATTATGTAGCTTCTGAGAGACAAAGTTGGGGATCTCCCTCAAAATGAAATTCTAAAAGTTATGAAAATGTTTCCAATGTTATTGAAAATCTTTTTACAAAAAGAAAAGATAATACTTTATTAATAGCTTCATACTCTGCACATTTGGATGAAACCTAAAATTTTCTTACCATCAAAGGGTAGTACAGGTCATTCACATATTTAGTTGAAGAAATATTTATATGGCCTTATAAAGTAATAATTTCCTTCAATTAATCTCATATTTTTCTAGAAAATAAGGATCATAATGTATTTCTCAAAAAACAACTCAAGAACTCAATTTTTAGAAGAATCCATGATTCTAATATATGATCTAAATAGAGTTTTATAAGTTGGTATAGAATATTTAGGAAAACCAAAAGAAATTTTCTATTCTTTATAGTGAATTCATCCAACAACATCGGGGTCCACACCTTTTTATAAAGATTTTTATAGAATACATAATGTCATTATCGATTTTTTTGATCCAACTAAAAATATAAATTGTCTCTGAAATCACATGTTTTCGTAACTATTTTTAATGTTTTACTATATTTTAAATTTTTTTGATGCATTACAATATTTTAGATGTATGGAACTAAAAAAATATTTTTAAATTCAAATAACGAAATATATAATAAAAAAGTTATATGAACAGTATTTAAAAAAAAATTAAACACACTACCAAATTTGTAAATTTAGATGTACAAAAAATATTTAAAATTTTATATAATAATTAAATTAAGATATATATAAAAATGAAATATTCATAAATAAACAATATTATGAAAATATGATAAGATTTTAACAATTAATGAAAAGATGATGAACCAAAATAGTTGTCATAAAAATTTGGTAGTTCTGTTCCATTGATTAATGTATTGATTTTATTATTTCAAAGATGGTTTAATTTTTTTACACAATGTGGTGAGTTAGTTAGAGGATTATATTCTATTTAATGTGAACAAAAAAAACAAATACCCAAACAAAATAAATGGAATAAATGAAAAAAAAATATTCAAGATCTAAAGAATTTGATTTTTATATAAATGAAAATTAGAAATACAATGAGCATTGTACATTAGAATTCATCCCCTGATACAGAACCTGAAATAATATTTACAATTAGTTTTTAAAAAATATATAACTCCTTAGGTCTAGAACAATTTGAAAATTGGATTTTCAGAACCCACATTTGATAGGATCTCTTATATTCGCAAGAGGAGATTTTAGAAGAAATAAAGGATCAATGTTGTCCAATAGTGTATGTTTTTTTCATAGAACCATTCTTATTCCACATCCTCCTCTTTTAGATAATGTAAAAATGGTTCTTTGTTTGGAACATAAAATCTCTTCATATGGATTCAAATTATATTTGAATTTCTTCCTAATACATATGTATTTATGATGGATCTTATTTTTTGATACATCATTTAAAACTATTTTCATCCTATTGTGAACATGGTTAGAAATGTTTTTGTAAATCCTCGACCCTAGTTACCCAGAGTCGGTGCATTATTACAGAACATTGACATGATCACAATAGATCAAGTCTCGAAAGACCGATTAGTTTAGTATATTTGGAAGTAATAGATACATACATAAGTTTTACATTACATCATGAAATGAAAAAAAAAACAATATTGTGTCCCATTTGAACACACTCATATCCCTTAGCCTATTCTTACAGGTTAATCGTAATATACTTCTTCACATCTTGAAAAAAAATAAAAAATAAGAAAGGGGTGAGCTCAGATGCTCTGTAAGGATAAAAATATAGAAAAAACAATCATAAATAAGAATAAACATTTATGTAAATGTATAATATTAAAACAAAAGCCTTTTAAACATTAAATTCAGAATAATTTGGCAAAGATAAGTAAAATAATTCCATTTACATATTCAAAATGATATTATACTAGTCGAATAATGACATGTAATATCAATGGTTAATTTCATAATGATGGAATGCATAATGTCGGACATCATACCCACATAGTCAAGGCCTCTTTCCAAGACTAAAATAATATTTTGTGAAGGCCTTCTACTAAGATTGTAGTTTGTCTCATGAGACCTAATGATGCATCAAGGAGCTATAGCAGGCGACACCTATCACTTACAATGTCTAATACATTCTTCATATGAAAAGGTTGAAACATTACATAAACATTTGTATTAAAACTAGAATATGAAATGTCAATAATTTAACCATAAACCATGAAAGGTATAAAAATAGAACATTCACAGTCGAACATATCATAAAACCTTCAATACAAAATGAAAGATTGTATCATAATAAATAAACTTCAAACAAATATAAAATCCAATAAAGGATGTTGATATAGATGAAATAAATCCAAAAACTATTTGGATGAAATATTTCTTTCTACATTGAAATCATTCAAAAGTTTAGAAAAAATTTATTTTGAAAATACTATTATAAGATGGTAAGGTATGCTTCAAAGGTGTTATAACTGCAGAAAATAGTTTCACCTGTCGTATAAGTTAAAGAAAAAATCTTTCCTTAATTTGTCGAAATATTCAAAATGTACCTTGTCTGAAAAGTGACCAAAAGATTCCATTCAAACAATTTTATAATATTTAAATCCTTTTTATTAAATTATAAAAGAACTATATACCTAAATATGATTTTATATATGATCTTCTAATATTGTTTTCTTAATAATAGTTCAGTAGTATCATTGTTTAGGGTGTTAATTGATTCTTTTTCCTTATTTGTTTTATTACGTAAGTAATGTTATTTATGTAATAGGATGTATTATTTTCATATATAGAATGATATTAATTTAAAAAACATTATTTTTAATAATAAAATGACAATTATTCTTGAATGGTTACGACAGGGAATGAATCTCATCGCATTCGTGGAGATGGTAATCCGTACGTACTCACATGCGACAATACCATTTTATTAAGGGTTAAATAATATGTAATTGGATGGTATATAATATATATATATAATCATTAACATGTTATATTTATTATTAACATCAGTTGTACTCATTTTTATACCCATCCAAATTATGAAGTGTTGAAAAAAAAACTACACCACAACATCGAGACGGTAAGTCGTACATACGCCTGTATGGTTACTTTTTCATTCATAGAATGGATAGAATAATGAATATAGTTGTACCATATTTATAATAACATCACAGTATGTAAAAGATTGTAGGGTTATTATTTTGGTATGGAAACAACAAAGAAAGAGTAAGTGGAAAGAGATAAGAACTTTGAAATAGGTGATGAAATCATTACCACTTCTTCGGGCGATTATTTTTATTTGATCAAAAGGTATCCTTTGGTAGGATTTCGGATCAATGCATACTATTATATTATTCAAGGAGAAAGGTACTATGTAATCTTGTGGTATTACATTCTCCCCTCCTTCAAATAATTTCTTCCTCAAAATTTCTAGAATATTATTGAAAAAAAATATTCAGGTGGTTCTTCATCATAAGTTTCTTTGGTTCCCTCGTTGCCTCTTCCATCATAAGGTTTTTCCATGGAACTTTTACCAGAAGATTTTTCCAGTATCTCAACATTTTTTCTCTTGTATCAAGAGTCCTGATAGCCTCTTCACAATAAGACTAATCAATTTCCATTTCTATTTCTTCATAAGTGAGTACATGCGTTGGGTCAGGCATGTATTTTCTCAATAGTGACATGTGGAACCCATCATGAACTTTGGAGAGACTTGGAGGCATTTCCAATTGGTAAGTTACAACTCCAATTCATTTTATAATTTTGAATGTTCCGATGTAACTATGGCTTAATTTACCCTTCTTACCGAATCATATAACACCCTTCCCTGAAGACACCTTCAAAAAAAACATGACCTCTTACTAGAAATTCCAAATCCTTCCTTCGGTTATCGGTATAGATATTCTTTCTACTTTGAGCTGCATTGATGTCAGTTTGGATAATCTTCTCCTTTTCCATTGTTTCCTCAACATGTTCTGGGCCTACAGTTTTTCTTTCACCAACATCATACCATCATGTTGGTGTGCGACATCACTTTCCATATAACTCTTCATACTGTGCCATCTGAATACATAAATGGATGCTATTGTTATAGGAAAATTCTACTAGAGGAAAATATTGATCCCACATACCTTGAAAGTATAGTGAGAAAGATATCAACATGTCTTCTAAGGTTTGAATTGTCTGTTCTAATTTTCCATCAGTTTTATGGTGGTAGGTAGTGCTCAAAAGAAGGTCAGTATCTTGGGCCTTCTAAATACTATTCCAGAATCTTGATGTAAAACAAGGATCATGATCAGAAACAATAGATAGGGGTACTCAGTTATGTCTTACAACTTCATTAATATATAGTCTTTCTAAATGTTCAAGTGGTAAATCTTATCTTATAGCATGAAAATGTTCTAACATGGTAAGATGATCAATAATGACCCATATTGTATCATTACTTCTAAGAGTCATTGGTCTCTCCATTACAAAGTCTATTGTAATATCATCCCATTTCAACTCAGGTATGGGAAGAGGTTTCATGGCTCTTATTGGATGTTGTCTTCCAACCTTCACTTGTTGACAAACCATACATCTTAACACATAATCATAAATGTACCTATTCATGTCTTCCCACAAAATATTGTCTTTCAAATCTCTATAAATCTTAGTTCTACTCAGGTATGTTTGGAACACAATGTCTCTTCCCAAATTTCAAACTTCCATCTTCATATATGAAGTCAATCAATCTCCCATCATTCATAGAATTAATTTTCTTTTGAAACTCCTCATCATTAGTCTGTGAACATTTTTTATCCTTTATAGTAAAGATGGATTGGCAACCATTTGAAAAAGTATCAATGTTTCACCTTCCATGATTATTCCCATATCCATCTTTACATGATCCATGAAAATCGGATCCCTTTGAACTCTCATCTTATTCAGAAATCAATGATCCTTTCTGCTCAAAGAATCTTCCATCTTATTTGCCTTCTTTGGGTGGTAGTGTATTATGAATTCATAATCTTCGAGTTGTTTAAGTCATTGTCTTTTCCCCATGTTGAGTTTTTTTCTGTGAGAAAATATATTTCAAAATTTTGTGATCGGTGTATATCTCACATTATTCACTATAGATAAAGTGTTTCCATATCATCAAAGAAAATATTATAACTTCTAACCCAAGATCATGAGTTATTTATTTCTGTTGATGAGTTTTAGCTACTGTGATTCATATTAAATAACTCCATCATTCTACACAAGGAAACAACTGTGTCCTTTCTTTAAAGCATCACTATAAATAACAAACCCATCATTCCCTGATGGTATAGTCAAGATAGGAGAATTGACTAATATTATCTTCAATTATTCAACACATTCTTCAAACTCTTTATTTTAAACAAATTTAACCCCTTTACATGTGAGATTGGTTAATGGGTTAGCCAATCAAGCAAAAGTATAGGAAAAACATTGATAATAACCTACTAAACCAATAAAACTATGTACCTCAGTTATCATCATTGGTGTTGGTAATTCTTGTACTACACTTGTCTTAGAAATATCAATAGAGATACCATCCTTAGAGACCATATGGATAAGAAAAGAAATCTTCTAAATCCATAATTCACACTTTCTAAGCTTCCCATATAATTCATTTCATCTAAGTGTCTTCAGAATAGTGCGTAAGTGATTTTCACGATCTTTATAAATTTTGGAGTAAACCAAGATATCATAAATAAATACCACTAAAAAGTCATCAAGATATTCCTCGAAAACGTTATTCATTAGATCCATGAAGAAAGAGGGTGATTTAGTTAGTCCAAAAGGCATTACTATTAACTCGTAATGCCCATACATGTTTTGAAATGTTTTCTTCAGAATGTCTTCCTTCTCCACAAAAAACTGATGATATCTATATCGAAGGTCAATCTTTAAAAAATATTTAGCTTTTTGAAGTTGAACAAATAAATCATCAATGCATGGAAGGGGATACTTGTTCTTTATTGTTATAGCATTGATCACCCTGTAGTCAATGCACAACCCCATAGACCCATCTCTCTTCTCAATAAAAAGAAGAGGGGATCCCCATAAAGAAACACTATGGAGAATAAATCATTTATTACTCAATTCCTCTAGTTGTTTCGTTAGTTCCACTAATTCCACAATGGCTATTCTATAATGGGTCTTCAAAGTGGGTCTTGAACCCGAAATTAAATCAATGGAAAACTCAATTTCTTATTCTGGAGGATGTCAAGGTAAATCCTATGGAAACACATCAATATATTATTTTACAATAGGAAAATCCTCTATTTGAACAATCATTTCCACAACTATAGTTATTTCACTCTCTTCCACCCTAATAATTGAATTTAGTATAGCTACTAAGGGTGGATCTAGATGAGAATCAGATGGTGACATTTCTACTCTAATGATACGATACTCCTTATCATCATCGAAAATTACAATATCCTTCTACTTATAATAAATTTTAACATCATGGTATGAAAGACAATCCATACCAAGGATTATATCAAATTAAATCATGGGTATGGTAATTAAATCAGCAGATAAAGCACATTTATATTCCCTAGTGGGAAATGATTCACAAAACTTTGTTGTAATGATACTTCCCTTAAGAGTTCTGACTGAAAACTCCATTGTTTAATGAAATTGGAAATATTTAATTTTATTTATAAACTGGGAAGATATGAAACAATGCAATGATCCAGAATCAAATAAAGCATTGGAAAAATTTGGGGAAACCATTAAATTACCTAACACAACATCATTCAGAGCTTCAACCTCAGTAGTAGTGATCACATAAGCTTGGCCTTTCTCCCTTGGCCTTTTCTGAGGTATGTTTCCTTGACGCTTAGGACTTTCATTTTCATAATGCCCCATTTTTCTACAATTTTAGAATACAAAATTGTCAGCCTATTTCTTTCCCATTAAATCACAAGCATGGTATCCTTTTTCACAACATTTGTAATAGACTCTCATTCCCTTCAAGAAAGTACCTGGGTGTTTCTTCCAACATTTACTACAGGATGGAAATTCAACTTTTCCCTTCTTCCTCTTATTTCCATTTATAGAGTGTTCAGTAGATCTCTTCTTCTTCTACTTTTCTTTAAAGTCGTAAGACATAAAGAAATAATTTTTTGTATTGATAGAATATGAGACAATATGTTCGTACGATTAAAAGGATTTTGAGACTAATGCTCGATGAATAAATAGTTTTATGCCATAAAAGAATAAATAAATATTACTCATTGGGTTATGTATATAATCTGGTGTATTCCTTGATAATCCTTGAAAGTTATCCTCATACATTAGGACATTCTCATCCCCTTTTTTCATCAGACTCAGAAATTTTCTTTCCATATCCGGTCGATGGTCATAAAGAATGTATTTTTCCATGAAAATATCTTTAAAATCTCACCATTCCATATTTGATAATTCTTTATCCTCCATTGTGTTTTGAATTAATGAACACCATTGATCTGTATCTCCTATGAGGGGATAAACTACCATGACAACCTTTTACCTTTCACTACTCCACAAAGAATGGAATATTTTCTCTACAGAACTTAACCCTTGCTCAACTACAAAAGGATTTGTAGTCCTATTGAATTTTGGTGGTTGTTGCCTCATGGATCGGTCTAACATTGATCCTCCACATTGTGGATCAAGGTGATATATATGGGTAAGGCTATTATTCATAACATGAGTGAGTTGTCCCAGTATGGTTATAAGCTATTCAGCACCAGTTTCATCACTAGTTCAACTATAATTATCTTGAGTAGGAGTTAAATCCTTACATTGATTACGTGCATTGATACATTTTACATTCCTTCCACTAGGTGCCATTTCTAAACAATGGAATACACAAAATTAGTTTATTAATTTCAATACATAATTCTAAACTAGTAAAATACCTAAAATAAATTGAACAGGGTATGTATATAATCTATAATCATAAAAAAATTTCTTTGAAGAAGTATTTACTCATAAATCCTTCATAATGATTGTTAAAGAAATTTTTAATTATCTTAAGAATATCCGTTAGGAGTGTCATAACCTACAATGTATCAAGGATCGTTGTTGTGTAGCAGGATACCACGAGTCATGCCCAAAAATAATTTTCATAGTTTTCACTCCTAGGTACATCTGTGCCCGAGCTGCCTCTACCTGCTCGTATTTAGATAGAGATGTATTTCATATAAAATACACAGAATTTCTACATTACCAAAATTCTAGGAAGTTATTTTATACTAATAATCAATGTCTACAATAGGGTAATGTTCTCTAATCAGAGATTTTCAAAATCAAGCTTCCAAGGTTTGTACTAAACTTCATATGACACGAAATGTAATGCCCTGACCCTAGTTACCTAGAGTCAGTGAATTATTACAGAATATTGGCATGATCACAAGAGATCAAGTCTCTAAATACAGATTAGTTTAATATCCTTGGAAGTACTAGATACATACATAAGTTTTATATTACATCATGAAATGAAAAAACCACAACATTGTGTCCCCTTTGAACACAATCATATCCCTTAACCTATTCCCTTTGGTTAATCATTATATACTTCTTCACATCCTGTAAATAATAAAACATAAGAAAGGGGTGAGCTCATATGGTCAGTAAGGAAAACGATATAGCAGAAACAATCATAAATAAGAATAAAATTTTAAGGAAATATTTAAGACTTGAAAAAGCCTTTTAAACTTAAACTTTAGCATAAAATGGAAAATATAAGTCAAATAATGACATTTAATTATTCAAAAGGATATTCTAGTAGTCTAATAATCACATGTAATATCAATAACGAATTTCATAATGATGGTATGCATATTACGGGACATCATAACCACATAGTCAAGGCCTCTTGCCAATACTACAATAATATTTTTCAACGCCTTGTTCTAAGACACTAGTTTGTCTAATGAGACCTACCGATGCATCGAGGAGCTATAGCGGGCTCCAGCATTTACTTACTAAGTCCAATGCATTCCTCATATGAAAGGGTTAAAGCATAATATAAACTTTAGAAATGAAACTAGAATACAAAATTTCAATAATTTAACCAAAAACCATGAATGATTTAAGAACAACACAACCACAACCAAACACATCACTAAACCTTCAATACAATATAGAAGATTGTATCATAATAAATCAACTTCAAACAAATGTAAAATCCAATGATAGATATTGTCATAGATGAAATCAATCCAAAAACTATTTGAGTGAAATATTTCATTCTACAATGAAATGATTCAAAAGTAAATCAAACATTTATTTTGAAAATATTATTATAATCATTTCATGAAATATTTGAAGGTGTTGTTACAACGGAAAATAGTTTCACCCGCTATAGAAGTTAAAAAAACATTCTTTCCTTAATTTTGTTTAAAAGGCAATAATGTAATTTGTTTGGAAAGTGATGGAAAAATTCATTGCCAACAATTTTATGAAAAGTCAAAAAAAGGGTATAAATTAATTTAACCCATAGTTTAGTAAATAGTAAAAAATGTTTTCAATTGCATTTTTAAGAAACACAGATGTGGATGATAATGAGGTCCCAATAGATACTAACATATCAACAATCTGAGATAATAAAGAGATTGTAAAATTTAATATTACCTTGTAATTTTCCTTTGTAAAGGGTATGTTAACCTCTTTTATAGTAGTTAAATCATTTTTATTAAATTATACAAGAACCATATACATATATATTATTTTATATATGATCTTCTAATATTGTTTTCTTAATAACACTACAGTAATATCATTGTTTCAGGTGTTAACTAATTCATTTTCCCTATATGTTTTGTTATGTATGTAATGTTTGTTATGGAATAGGATGTATTTTTTTCATATCCAGAATGATATTAAGTTCATAATTTTTTTTAATCTTAAAATGAAAATTATTCTTGAAATTTTACGACGGGGAATAAATCTCATCGCATTCGTAGAGACGGTAATCTGTATGTACGCATGGGAAACAATACCATTATATTAATGGTGAAATAGAATGTAATTGATGGTATATTGTATATAAATAATCATTAACATGTTATATTTATTATTAACCTCAATTGTACTCGTTATTATACCCATCCAAAAAAAGGAATTGTTGAATAAAAAACTACACCATGACGTGGAGACGGTACGTCGTATGTATTCACATATGGTGACTTTTTCATTCATAGGATGGATAGAATAATGAATATGGTTTTAAAATATTTATAATAATATCACAGTATGTATAATGTACTGAATTTATAATTTTTTTATGGACAAAACAAAGAAAGAGTATGTGGAAGGAGATAATAACTTTGAAATAGGTGATGAAAATATTACCTCTTCTTTGGGTGATTCCTTTTAATTTGATCAAACCAGATCCTTAAGTTGGCTTCCTAATCAATTTTAGGCCTCTAGGTTAAAGGGAGGGTATTTGGGAGGATATTTGAGTAGGTTTTTTCCAATCCAAATCGCTTTGGAGGTGTGATTTGGAGGGAAAGGGAAGTGCCCTTTTATAAGAGAGGTGAGGGTCACTTTAGGAAAAGATTTATATGTTAATTTATTATACAATCATATTCAGTTTATAGTGTATCCAAAAGAATTTATTTATTGGATAAGGTAGGGTTGGGTCAAAAACATATCAACCAATAGGTTTTAGACAGGTTTAGGTCACCATATTAAACTTATATTTTAAATTTAACTCTTAGTTAAATAGTTTAGCTTTTACAATGTCTTCTTGTATTTTTATATTACATGGTTAAAAAACTTACTATAAAATGCCAAGAGAACCCCATGTGGTTAATTATTGACATATATAACCTTATCTAAGTCCTTTGAAAAAATATTAGATTATATGGAATATTATATCATTTAATAATATAGTATTTGTCTAAAAAAGTTATTTATGTCAATTTTGACAATATTTGGTATTTTATTTTTATGAAAGTCATTAAAAATTTATCAATTTGAAAAAAAAATTATTTAATCAATCCTAACATTTAATATTAAGAGATAAAATTAGTGTAATTCATCAAAAGTCTCAATATACATTTTTTGGATATCTATAATATAAATTATTTTAATCTTTCATTAATAAGGTAATTACTTCATCGTCATTGTGTCATAAATTAATTTAATTATTAAATGTATAAAATTTATAAATAAAATACCATAATGTAGGAAATATTTTTTAGATTTATAGTTAATATTTATACTCAAATTTAGCTTATGTATAAACCTATATTAAAAATTCTTTAGTTGTGAGAATTTGAATTTAACACTTTTAACTCTTATTTAAATAAAATAATAATAAATGTCCTAATCTAATCCAAGTGGATCAAAGAGGATCATATTTTCTTTCTAATTTTTATTTTGGTCAAAATAAACTTATCCAATAGAAATAGGACATGTTTTAGGGTAATTATAATATCATTTTTACTTTTAAATACCCTATTTACTTTTAACTCTGGTAAATAAAATTCTAAAGTTACTATTCACCAAAAATTATTTTCATCCTATTGAACCAAATTTTACATACTGATGTCAACTGTTTCTCTAATATTTTTGAAATTCGATTCATAGAAGTTTTAAAATTACGTTTTACAAAAAATTTTAAATGTTCATAGAAGGTGGGTAAAAGATGTTAAAATGTTCAATAAAATTTTATATATCTAATTTTATTATAAAACGACTCTAATGAATTATATTGAAACTATATAGTTTTTATGTATCTAATTTTCCCAAAAATAAATTTTAATAAAATAAATAATTATTTTTAAAAAAGTACGTTTTAAATAATAATACTGTGTTTTTTACTATTCGTCAAAAATTAAATGTTTTCAGAAAAACACAAAACAATCACCAAAAGATAATTTTGATATTCTAAATGAAAAAAATGAAATCCATTTTGAAAAATAGAAATTTATAAAATTTCAAAAATTGGGTATTATAATTCCTAACTGATAGTTTGATTGGTCGTGGTGTGCTAGAACTCAAAGTTGCGTACAACACAAGCTATTGTATTTTTTAAAGAGAAACATACCATGGAAGTATGAGGTGTTACATTATTTATGTTTTGGATATCAGATATATATTTTTTAATCATAGAATTGTATTGAAAAAAGTCAAGCTATTTAGCTTTTATTTACTATTAAAAATTTATAACATTGTATCTTAAAAAAAGTTTTCTTTTACTTTCATATGAGTAACATGTTTTTCATCTTTATCTCTTTAGTTTTATAAATTTAAAATAAACCCTCCAATTTACTTTATTATCTCTATCATATTATCTTCATCTTTTGTTATTCATGTTTTTCTTTCTATGTATTATTCTTAATATCAATATACTTCATATATTTATTTTAATACATTGTTTCAAATTCTAAAATTTAATATCTCATATCATCAATATTTAAAGGATAAATTTCTCAATCTAAACTATTATATTTAGAATCATCGTAACTATATAAATCTTATAATCATATAGAGTTTAGGGATATATTTTTAAGGGTTTCAATAGTCAACTATCCCATAAAAGTTTTTCTAATTTGGAGGAATTGGCATCAAATCCAATTATTTTTATTCTATAATCACTATCTATATAAAAACTATTTGATGTAGTATCACCTTAACTGTCACTCTTGGTATCCATAGATTTAAAGATTTTGTAATTTATATTCACTTAGTATTTTATAGCACATTTATTTTATTTATTTTTCAGATTATGGAATTGAAGTCTTATGTGTCCTTGTTTTCTGAGTTCAGAATAAATAAGTTCTAAGGTATGACTTTCCCCTTAATTTCCTATGAATAGTTTCAATTAAATTTTTTATGTTTGAAAATAATTATTTTTATATTAGAATATCCATCATTAGTTATAAAAACCCTTCTCTTTATTACACACTTAAACATTATTTATTACATAATCATGAACTTAAGACAACTCTGAGGATCAAAAGGTCTTGTGTCTTGGGAAATTAGGAACATTAGATGAAAACATAGAACAAAATCCCAACATATTTATTTTAACTTCCTTTACATGACCACAACATTCCTTCATACCTAGCATTGCATGGGATAACCTGAGGACATTCGTAAGAAAAGGGTGAGTTATAAAGACCAGTAAGGGAGTAAATATGAAATAACATGAAGAATATAGTATATGTTCTATAATAGGTATATTAATGGATCACATGAGAAACATGAACCAAATGGCATGGTATAACATGATTATCATAACATGGAAATGTGGCAACAACATTTATCATGATATTAGCATGAGACAAGGCTCATTGAATATGGAGCATGAGTAAACAATAATTGAACATGAATTATAAAAAGTAAACTCTCATTACACTTGAAGTATCATGATACTACTATTTACCCAAGACATTGGAGTGCTATCAGGGCGCACCCTTCTTAATCATTTCATTTCATGCATAAGTGTCCACCATGGATCATACAACATGGAATCATTGAACATAATCATTTGTTCCAAGATTAAGGAATGTGGAATAAAATCATGAAACTATATAATCAATATGTAAATGTGTATAAAGTTGAATACCCATGATAGAGAAATAGGAATGGTATCCACTACATAATGACTTTGGTGTGGAAAATCACAGTGCAATTTCGGTTACCTAACAGCGTAACATAAGAATTCCTAAAAATGGATGATGAGAGAGAAAGGGGTATCTCATCATATTTACATTAAATGGACAGTAAATGGGTCATATATATATATGTACCAATATATGTAATGGAATTTATATGAATAATATAAAATAATTTCTTGAATGTAAATGAGGAGAGCGAAATCCCTTATGGAATTTCGGCATGGTAACAGGTGTACATGGGAAGATTTAATGGGAGATAAAGGGGTCAACAATAATTCCAAAATAAGGATGGAAGTATAGGGGTGGGGGAAAATCATACACCAATATTTTTAATTTAAAATAAATTGGAATAACAAAATAATAAAACGTGGACAAAAATGAAAATGGAAGAAATCCCATACTTGGAAGTGTGATCCCAAAGGATTGAAAGAGGCTTGAGAGAGGCTTGAGAGAGGATTATTGGGAGATTGGGATGCCTTGGTAGGTTTCTATAGAGAGGAGGCTGATGTTGGTTAAGCACCAAATGGTTTGTGTGCAGAGGAATGGGAGGATAAGTGGGTTTATATAGGAAATAATAATGAATTATTTATTATTTTAGTTTTGGGAAGCAGACATTAAACGAATCAAAATCACAATCCATCCCATGGTTTTTGCCCACGGTTTTTTCCAGAGTTGATTAGAAAACATTATGTAATAAGTAAAATTTCTTAACTTATTAAAATATTAGGCTTTCTTATGTGTATGTGAGTCACACTATCAAGGAAATCATTTTAAAATGATAAAATGTTTTGTATGTCTTGGTGGGTCCACTAAGGCTTTGTAAAATAAATCAAATAAATCTAAAATCATATTACTTTAAGGGGAAAAAATATATTGGATTAAAATACCATTTATTGTATTTTATTACATCACTCTTGGGTCACTATGATATCATAAAACACATTATATATTTAAACTCTATTTAATTTTTACCCAAAATTTCGATTGTCTCAGAAAATTATGAAAAATTCACAATTGGATAATTTCAAAGTCCAGATTAGAAAACTAATATTAATTTCATCTAAATAATTTTATAATTTTTTGAATTTTTTATTTTGAAATAAATAATGAAATTTATCAAAAATTCATGGGTGTTGAAAAAACATCTTTCAAACCTTAATAAATATTACAATTATATTCAAAAAAATTATAAGATAATTTATATTTAATAAAAATTAATTTATTAATAATAATATTTTATTAAAATAATATTTAATTTGATAATACATTAATTCATCAAAATAGATTTTTCAATTGAATATGAATATTACATGAAAATACTATTTATTCTTAAAAACTACTTACAAAGTAACAATAATGAAATGAATGTATATTATTTATACAAAAAATAAATCCAATAATCATAGTGCTAAGGTCATGTTACATAACCCCTTAAAACAACTAAAAATACCTAAGGGTAAGGTGTTTGAAAGTTACAGACTCTTGGGGTGGCTTGGATAACATCGCTCGAGTGGAAATATTTATTAACTTCCACTTCTACCATAGGCGATTCCGTTCAAGAATAATGTGTTGAAGCTCGGCATGGGATTAGTTATGATCGATTCCCGGTGATGATACATAATTTACAAGCTCCGAAAAATGGGCTTCATATGGTTCAATTCTAGTAGATTAGGACATCTATTTGTTGGTATGAGTAAATTGGATTTGTTGAAGCCCTATATTTATACTAATCATGTTGTCATTGTTCAACGAATATATTAGAAACAATTACAATTTTTATTGCTATTTTAATATCCAAAAAACATAAAACCAAGTAAGTTCATATGTTTTATATAAACATTCTACATAATAAGACATTTAATTAGATCAAAAGGATTTTTCATTAATAAAAGTTTGTGTTATTCCATTAGTAGGTTCGTATTCATTATCATCAATACTTTTATTGAAATTTTAATCTAAGATATTGTTTTACTATTTATGGTGTTTGAATTTTTGATAGTTGTAAATTATACACCAATTATCTTTTTCTATTTATTCAAATTATATTTTCAAAAAGATCTTATACTACAATAAGTTACCAATTAAGTCATATAGAATAAACTTTTTCATTTGATTTTTTATCATCAATAGATGTCATTTTTGATTACCAATCCATTGGTATAATGTATATAAAATTCTAAACTAGGAGATCATCAAATAATTATTTTTCAAAAAAAAATTATAATCTATTAAAAATTGTTAAAAATACTTGGGGACTTTGAGAAATTATTTCTCCATGTAAAGAAATCGAATGATTAATAGTTTCCTCTAAGAAAAGTTTTTTTAAAACATTTGATGTTATGAAATGTGTTTATTCTATTTTTTTCCAGATTCCTAAAACAATTTGATAATAAAAACTTTGGCTGTAAATATTTCTTTATATGGTACAAAAGAGAGTATTTATTATTCTAAAATTTTTTTTTAAAAAAATTTATCATCACTTTAGACGTATAAACATATATTTCTAAAAATTTATAATCTTCAGAATGGATATGAAAATTTTCAATTCTAGTATTGATGACATATTTTTCATTATATCTAATATAAATAATCATTATAATATAAAATTGGTGGCCTATTATGATTTTTATTTTCTATTAATATAATATGAAGACCTTCCATGATTATAAAAATTCATATACACAGTTTCTAGACGGTCAAGAAACTGTAATATAAAAACCTGATTAAAAATTACGAAATATCAAGTTTAGTTTCTAATGTAGAAACCTACTCAAAAACCTAATATATAAATGAAATTATATGTTATGGAAATAATAGTAATCTAATAGTGTGAATCATATTATTAAAAAAAATTAAATTTTTATCCTCCCAAAGAGCTAAATTTATCAGAATAAAAAATAGTCAATTAGTATAAATGCCAATGTATTTGTATTTTGGAAGGTCAATATACCAAAAAGATAAAAAAAATCATAGAAATTGAAATTAATAATTTATATTTCAGGTTAATGATGGAGTTAATATAAAAAACATAAAAATAAATTTAACTATATTACAATAAAATGAAATATAACATATAATTTGGAAATAATCATATAAAGATTGATATTATAAAATAACTTTTAAAACAAAACAAAAGGTAGATACGTAGTCATGATATGAGGTATCCTCAACATTAGACCAATCTAATGGTACATGATTCTTTAAATTTAGAATAATGATTCTATATTCTTAACCCAAAAATTCATCAATCTTCTCGATCATAATTTTCATATGTTACTATAATTAGTAGCTCAATTTCCCCAAATACATAACTAGCTTCTTGGGTTACCATTATACGTTAATAGTATCTAGATAATTCGAATACTAAAAGATAATGCTCATTTTTACCACTACTAAAACTGGTATATTAGGGACAAAATTACAAAACGAAATGGTAGATGCTTTTATAGTCAGTTCCTTACAAGGGTAAGCTTCTAGAAAATCAATCCGAAAGAAAACAAATTAGAAGTATGAAAATAAAACAATAGTCAAAGATTCAATGATATTTTTAATATCAAAACCTTCTTGATAATTCTCTATTATTTTGATCTATTATTTTAGAACCTTTTTATATACAATTCTAAAATACATTTTTTCTACAAATATTGGGTCCAATTGTAATGGTATCGAAAATATCTCACTATTCATCTTCTGATGGACTTGGCTTTCCATATCCACTGATAGGTTGGTTAAAAACTTATAAAGTAATTCATATGAAAACCATAGAGTTTGGGTATTATAAAGTTCCTTATAATATCTAAAATTCATATATTATTACTATAATTATTTCAAAAAACCTTAAGTTATCAATATTTCATAAAACAATTTTATATAGCTGAAAACATCAAATACATAAAAAAATTATTCAGTTTGACCAATTACATAAATGAAGTGTTTTTTTCCAAAAAATTTTTTGTTAATTAAAAAACTAAATACTAAACCCTAGTAATGTGAAGCATAAGACCCATGAAACCTTATTTGATCTCAATTATATATGAATTTCATTTTACTAGAATAGTTCTTTGAGTATTTCTTTTGACATGAAATTTTTGTTCATACTCGAAAATCATTAATATTAGAAGTTCACATTAATAGGCTATTGAATTCCCATGGTTCCACCCTATACACTCTTCCTTGGTACTCCATTAATTCCAAGAACCTCCACACACAAGTCTCACTATTCTCATTCTAATGTTGACCCATGCTGGCCCTATACACCTCCCAATCCAACCAGAACGCTTATAGTTGAGAATGGATCTTGCCTAAAAGTATAAGATCCTTTCTATTACTTCTAGATAAGGATAATTTTTTTAAAATCATCTTTATTTAAATTTATTTTTCTAAAATATTATTCTTTATCTTAAATTCTTATTCAACTATACTCAAAAAAATTATCAAAAAATTACTTAAAAAGAAATAAAAAATAAAAAACAATTTTATAGATTCATAGTAATATCCTTTGGATTTTTTTAACACAAAAAGATCTCAAAAATAGGGATCAAATCAAAAACTATATCAAAGGTAAACTTCATAACACTACAGTACCATATAATGCAATATTTTGTAGATAATTCCATCTCAATGTGATAGTAAATTTTTGGTTCAGTGAATTAGATTAAGTCCCCCTCAATTCATGTTATATCAATTAAATTTTGTCCCACTTTTTATAATAACATATAATTTTGATTCAAAAAATATAAATAAATCACTATGTACTCTTATCACCCCTTGACTGTAAAATTAAAATAACATTGGGGTTTTATATATGAGCCTCTAAGTGAGAGGGGAAGTTTGAACATTAAGTTTCCTCCTAAACTCTTTAACTATTTCTCTTAGATTAAAAATGTAGAATATATAAATAATCTGGTCATTTTGGGAAATTTACTCCAAATTTATATATCCATTTAGACCTTTATCATTGATGAAATGATATTTAATATAAATATTTTTTTATCTATAGTGTTGCACTGGATTATTTGAGAGATCAATTACACTCTAATTGTAACAAGAATTATTTAATAGTATTTCAACATTCAGCTTTATATCATCTAGTTAAACATTTATCCACATAATTTGAGTAAAAGAATTAGTTTCAACACTATAATTCATCTATACTTAAACATAAAAAATTGTATTTCTTACCATGCTATGGCACAAAAATTTATCAAAAGAATTAATCCATCCGAATGTTTATTTTTTATCATCACAATATCCAAACCAATCAACTTTATAAAATACCATAAAGTTCAATTATAATCCATAATTTTATGTTCCTTTGACATACCTAATAATTATTTTATCATACAACCCTGTTGAATCCTTCTGGTCACATTAATATCTTTTCCCCAAATCATTTTGATTCACACTTCTTTAGGATTCATGTTTATACAGTTTCACACAACCTATTATCATGTTATAAACATACATTGAACATTCAATGCCAAATTTATTCAATAATGTCATGAAATATATTTTTTATGAATGTAAAATGTAACTTCCATTTTATAGAACATGTAACACCATATATAAATTAATTTCTCTTAGAATTAACATCTTAATTTACATATTCATTTGATCATCAAATTATTCTCTGGAATATTTCTTTTCATCTTCAAAGATTATTTCAAAAATATATATAATGAAAATTAATGTTTATGTTTCCATATACTTCACATATAACTTCAAAAAATATTTCATTTATAAAAGTTAAATTGCTTCATAGAACTTTAAGGTTTAGAATACCATGTTCTAGGTTCTTGTTTCAATACACATAAGTCTTTATTAACCTCACTCACATTTTTGGGATCAAAATAAATGAATAATCCATCCATTTTATTAATAAAAACATATTCATTATTATATAAATTTAAGGAAGATAACTTTACATCCAATAGATATAACTTATATTTCTTGTGATCTAAAACGTATAGAAATATTATGATAACATTTAGTTTTGAAATAGGTGAAATATTTTCATCAATTTTTTCACCATCTAGTCATGAATAAACCTAGAAGACTAATCACGAATTTTTTTTGGAATCTAAATTTTTTCATAGACTTTATTTCCAAACACCCAATTTGATCCAACACCATTACTTCTGTATTGTAAAGAAAATGGATCCTAGGATTCATTTTTATCACTTTAATCTAACTATTTTTTCATAACTCTCATCCACTCATTATTCTCAACATCTTCTTTAACTAACTATGGTTTAACATGTGATGTAAGTGTTATTTTATTTTCAATTCTTAGTATTATTCTTGTCTATACTAGAGATTCTTGGCTACCAATAATTATTTTGGTTTAATATGATCATTAAATCTCTGAGGTTTCATTTTCTCTACTCTATCCAAATCATCCTCATCAACATTTTTTATCCAAGTTGACTTCAATTTACTATGGTTCATTTACTTTCTCTTATTTATTCTCTTTACAAGAAATTTGAAGTATGTTGGCCTCTATTTTTTCAATTTTCGATTTTAATTCTATTTCTAGTTTGGAATGATTTTCAATAATCATTACATAATAATAATACACCTGCCATTATATCTTTTCATCCCATCATTTATATCCTCTACCACTAGATCGATAGATAATAAATATACCTTCTTTAATTTTGTCATTGAATTTCCCCGTTGTGTTTTTAATCTTCAGGAAACATGGATTAAAAAAATCATTGAATAAAGTCACTGTTGGATTCTTTTTATTACAAATATCATATATATTCCATTAGAATAAAGGTCACAACAAACATCTATTTATAATATGTAAAACTATAGAAACTACCTCCCTTCAGAATAGTTTTATGATTTTCTGTTCATTAAGAATGGTTCTTCATATTTCAAATAAACATATATTATTTATAAATGTGACTTCATTTTGTCCTAGTGTACAAAAATCAGCATATTAATTCTAAATCCCTTTCATTACAAGAAAAATTTAAAAATAATTATTATCAAAATCCATTCCATTATCTAATATTAAATTTTTGATATAGAATCCCATTTATCCTTCATCATATCGTAAATGTTTTTTGAACATATATAGTGTTTCAGACTTGTACTTAATAAACATGATATTTGTAATTTGGGTTAAATGATTAATTAATAGGATAATTTAGAGATCAACCTTGATATAATTATTCTCAAAGGTCCACATAAGTTAGAATAAATGAGCACAGGTGTCTTGGTGGTCCAAATATCCACCTTTAATAAGATTGATTCACAAGTTTTCCCCTTTGAAATTTTTAACATTAACTTTATATTTCTCTAATTAGTTAGGTAAGATCAATCACCACATTATTATTTGAAATTTTTCTCATACTTATTTAACCAATAAGGTAAAACTTCTATTCTATATCCTTTATTTTCATCTATATCACTCAAATATCATAAATTATTGGAATCACCAACCTGGAATATATTACCTTTAGTTCTTTATCCTTTGGTGATAATTCTCCCATATTTTGAAAGATTTATGAAACTTGATTTTTAAAATATGATTTAAATTCCATCATCAAAAAGTTTCTTCACACATAATAGATTTAGTTTAATCCCTTCTACAAAAAGAATATATTTCGATTTCAGCCTCCGAGCTTCTATCTCAGAATTACCAACAACTTTAATTGTATTAGATCCATTGTTCACAAATATCACTGCTTTTACATTGTGATGTTAAATATTTTTCTATATTTTTGAATCACCTATCTTTTGAGAGTATGAAAAGTATCAAGAATTTATATCTTATCCCTTCAAAATGTATTCAAATCAATTTCCAAAAATGGAGATCCTTATTTGAAATTTACTTTTGAAACTATCTTTAATTTTCATTAGAGAAAATATATATATGAATAATATTCATACACTCTTCATAAAAACGAACCAGTTAGTCACATCAGACACATATTTCTTATAGGCCATAAAAATTTATATATGTTGAGTTTTTCTTCATAAATTTTTGATTCTCCATTTTTTTCATATTTTTATCAGAATAAATTTATTTAATCTAGTATTTTGCCTCCTAATCTCATTCATGATCCATGGGAGTGGCATGTTGTTCCATTATGTGATGGATTTTTCCAATGTTATTCCTCAAAACCAAAATTAACCTATTAATTTTGATCTCCCATACTCACGAGAGTTATATATTTAAAAATTTCATTATTGTCCTTCTATATACTTTTCTTATTTATATCATATGATGGTAATCCTTTTATAAGTATGCACATCAACTTTTATTTTAGAAGTTGATTTATAATTTATATTCTCTTCCCATATTTTACCTGTGATTTCTTTAGTACCTTCTCTGTTAGATATAATATATTTATTTTGAGATATAGAATGATAATACTTGACTTTTATTTTTTGGAAAATATTCCTACCAGCCTAAGATAATTAAAATTTGAACATAACTACTAAATTAAAATCCTCAATGACCTTATTTATAAAAATTATAGTGTTAATAAACTTTTATTTTGTCTAATTTCTCTCTTATTAGTTTATAACATGTTTTCATCAAGATCATTAATAATTTTCTTGGTCTCTATGGCCTTCAGATTGAAATTGGTAATCTCATCAATGTAATCATCCTATAATAAAAAATATTCTTCTATACATTTATCATTATTTTTTCCCTTTATTAAATAGTACAATTCCTGTGTTTAATTGAGTGTTCTGATTAAGACAAAATTCTTGTTAATAAATCTATATATGTTCCATATAGGTCTCTTCACATTAATCTTCTCCACTATTTAATGTTTCACCACACATTCCAATTCAAGACAAGATGTTTAGGAATTTTTAAGTAGATTCTTATTCTTATTGACTACTTTATGTGTATTATCATTTATCTTATTTGGCTAATATAATTCTTTTTTCCATTGAAAAAATCCTTTTTTTCAAAGATGGTTTTATGACCTCCTGTGAACTTTTACACATTTTTTCAAAGGACATTAATCTTTTTCATAATCTTATACCCACCACCTCTCTTGTTTAGATAATAAATTTTTAAATGTCCAATTACATGAAAATTTAATCATTTTACTATTATTTTTCCTTTGTATATACCTTTTCATTTTATGAAGCTCTATGATACAAGAGAAATAACTATAGTATACAGCCCATTTATCATTTCATTATATTTTTAATCACTTGAGTTCATATATTCTTATTTATTAATATTGAGTTTTATCATGGATTAAAAATATATTTCTTCCTTGATATTATTATTGAATATAAAAACTTCCTCATCTCATAGACAATAATAATATTATCAAATTCATTAAGAGTTTTATCCTCTCTATATTTTGGAGCATAAAGATAAGAATCAAACCAATTAGGAAATTTTCTCATCAAATTCATTACAATTATAGAATCCTTCAACTTTTCTCCATACCTTTTGATGTTTTTGATGATCTCATTCACCCTTTTGAAGTAATCCTTAATAGTTTTTATAAAAAAATATATCATATTCAAATTTACTTCTCCATAACTATAAATTTTATTCCGTCACTTTCAAAATTACTTGAATGATTATATATTGTTTTTCCTAAGACTCCTTTTTAGTTTGATGAACAATAACATTCATTTATAATTTTTTTCTAATCGGTATATGAGAGTATTCTTTCAATCATTTACATCATCTTCTAATTTTACCTTGTTCATAAATGACATGGAAAAAACACTCTCAATCTTTGTAAATACCATAGTAGTAGAATAAAAAATATCCTTTCCAAGTTAAATATGATAAGGATTAATCGTATTCTTCCATCCATGAAATGTTTTTCCATCAAATGCAGAAATTAATATGCTTTTGATTAAATTAAGATTCTATATATTCCATAAATGTAGGATCATTTAGAGGGAACTGGGGTTTCTCTAATATAAATTTAAATGCCTTGGAATGTTTTGTACCATTGGGATGCGGGATTTCAATTATTGGCACATCATTTATAATTTATTTTCTCGAAATAAACATTTGAAAATTATTAGATTTTGATCCACTAAAATATAATATTTTAAACTCACCCAAAAATATATAGAATATGAAATCACTATAAGGAACAATTTTTTTAAATGTTTTACACCCAATGTGGGCATAGATTCTCACCCAAAAATCCATTGAGCAGTTCCCCGAGATGGTTGGCCACATGACCTCAAGCATAGCTCCACATACACCAAATCCTACCGAATAACAGCAAGGGCCTATGGTGTGTCTCTGGGAGACTATTCCCCCATGAGTTATAGTGGATCACAATGGTAAGTTACATATGAAAAAAATGGAATTAGTAGCCAATAATCTGAAAAATAATAATAAGATAAAATAAAGATAAATAATCAAGAAGAATCTGAATAAAAAATTGATTCATAATTAATAATAATGATCATGTTAGGTAGCTATAAAAAATAAGTTACATGGGATACAGGGTATGAAGAATATAAAAAATGATATAAAAAATACCTAAAATAACAATATAAGAAACAACTTGAATCTTGAGAATAGGCTCAGTTCTCTACACTTGAACTCTATTGAAAAACTGAAAATCAAACATTAAACGTTAGCTACCTCCCTTTATTTACACATGAAACCATGAAGTCTGCTTAAATTACAAGGTAAGGTGATGTAGTGTGTGAGATACACTCTATATTCCACCACCAACTATGTATACCTTAATTCTATTTGTGTATATGAAATAAGGAGTGTGCTAGTAATAATAAATGTATGTAAATAAATAAATAAATAAATACATCAGTCTAAGTTATTCATGGGACAATCGACTGATTATACATACTCCATCCTAGGTTATATGTCTATGAATAAAAGGTACTTATGAATGTATGATTTAATTCATATGAGGGTCATCAAAAATTAAGTATCAAAATATGGACCATCTGTAAGAATGTGATTTGCCTTTTCAAGCACATCCCTAAAATTTAAGCTACATATTTTTATTATTTAATTAAATCTAATCTTTATAATTTTATGAAGAAGTACCGAGAGTCCATCCAAGGCGTTCTGGAAACAACACATATCTCACTCTTAGGGCACTATAATTACTAGTACCATAAGAGTCTATGCAAGGAAATCCATAAACGAAGTCCCATGTATCACTCTCGGCATGGCATGAAATCAACTCTCTTAGCCTATCCCTGGTATCTCATGATGGGGATTGAGTATCACTCATGACCTGGTATAACCATATATCCATTGATACCACCAACGATTTATCCCACAGGGAACCAATATCGCTCATATATAGGTAATCTAAACACAAGATGAAACTTTCCTAGTAGGACTAAGTATCACTCCCGACGTATATACATCCCATTTACAATTCTAATTAAAAAGATTGATGAGCCTATACAATGTATCTCATAAGGATCCACATATTGATCTCTGCTTGGATATGAGGTATGGATTAGGTATCACAATTAATTTAATTTATCAAGGTAGTTCAATTATAAAGATTTTAAATAATTTGACCCATCCGTTAATAAAAAATAATTCTAACGGGCACAAGGAATAAGACCCAAACTAATGGAAAAATCATGTTTGATTCAATTAATACTTCCAAATTTCTTTATTGAATGTTAACAAACCACATAGTATTGGTTTAGATATATAAGGAAGACTAATAATAGGCTATATAAGAAATTCACACTCATAGGGGTGGCCCATGTTCATGAGAACAATGAAGGATATGATTCTCCATTACCAAGGATCACATTAAGCATCAGAAACCAATTAAAATAATTTACCATGAATTTTTAAATCATATATTGAAATTTATGGTTCATTTAAAAACAAAACATAATATAAAATAATCCAAAATTAAGGGAATGAAGTTAGACCACCTACTTTAGGTTTCTATGCTCTCCTCTCCATTTTTCGACCCTTGAATCGAGCAAGAATGAGAGATATCAAAAAAATATTCACATTCTATAAAAAATAGTTCACATGATCTTGCACATAAATGAAACAAAATATGTTAAGATAAACTATGAAAATAAGGATCATGAGTTAAGACCTTAGAGATAATAATATAATGCTCCTGATAATGGTGAAAATGGAGCTAATATAACGGAGTTATGAAAATCACTTCCTTGGAGGAGAAGGAGAGATTTCGGTGCCTACTAGAGAATAATTGAAGGAGGAAGAAAGAAATTATGTATAAAGAATTTTAGGAATTTTTTTTTAAAATACCCTTTAGAATTGGGGACACAAAGTTTGGATGAACAGATGGCCAAACTATGCACTAACCATGCAAAAACCACTTCCCAAGGAGATCCCTCACATGGGATATGGGAATATTTTAGATAACTAATAACATCCTATGAAAAATAAACAATCAAGGATGTCTTCATTCCCATATAGGTGTGTGACCTGGCTCATACGGTTGTAGGAAATCCTTATGGCCTCTCTTATGCACTGGGTGACCCACACTGTAGAGTTCCATGGTTAGCACTATCTGTATGGCTTAGTATACCTTAAACATTTATAGTTCTATTACTAGGAATGATCCATAGACTCTCTTGGACCACTCCTTATACTTTAATTTTCATTTATATCACAAAACAAGAGGTTTGAAATAGCAACATAAACATCCATACCTCTCTGAAATACCAAGATGTTACAACCTCCCCTCATTTAGACAACTCATCCCCTTGTTTCCCTTTTTGGGGGTTGTAAAGTGTCATCATATGGATTTTCTAGCCACTAAGCATGTACACTAGCTTCCTTATCTTAGGTCTCATCCTATGAGAGGTCGTGTTTCCATAGAACCTACACCGGTATAACTTACATGTCATGGAGTGCCTTCATTCTCCGATCAACAATGCCTATCAGATTCTCTTAAATAGATGAATCTTCCTCCATCGCAGTGTCCATAGGGTCAAATTATTGATATGGTTCAGCGTGATACCAGTGAATCTATGTGACATGGAAGAAATCATGGATTTAATGGAACATTGGATGTAACTACAACTAATAGAATACTGGGCCGAATCTCTTCACAATCTTGAAAGTCCCAACTAAATTTGGCAATATCTTTCCCTGTATCTAGATATTTATATGACCTAATATAGGAAACAATTATAGAAAGAACTGATGTGTCACCTCAAACTATAGATGTCGAAGGTGATGATTGGAATATGAATTATACCTAGTCTGCACTATAGCCCTAAATTTCTAAATCCACTATACATTCTTTCAATAATCATGAATGAGATGACGACCTAATAGTGTTTCCCCACCTGCCTCCAATAATAATAGAGGTGGACACCATGACCGACCATTGAATCCCTTGAAATGATGCATCTGAATCATTTTATGAAAATAATCACTTTAAATAAACTTGATAAGAAGTATAAATTTTTCCCATGAAGCAATGAAATCAAGGATAAATACCTTGAAAATGTCTTCTAACACCCGTATCATCCATTCATACTATCTGTCAATCTAAGGGTGGTATATAGTACATAAGAGAAGCTATGAATAAAGTGCCTTCTAGAGACCCTACTAGAACCCTAATGTAAAATAGATGACTTTATCTGACATTATGGAATGGGAAACCCCATGAAGTCACAAAATATCTTGAATATAAATCCTCCCAAGCTCATCAACTGAGAAGGTCTCTTCTATTGGTTGGAAACATGTGAACTTGGTCATCCTTTTGATGACCACAAATACAACATCATTTAATTTTTTTGATATCAGAAAGACCATAAATAAATCAATAGTGATGTTATTACATTTCTACTCAAGAACAGATATAGTTTGTAGAAGTTCAGTAGGTCATTGGTGATCCACCTTCACATGATGATAGGTGGAACACCTTTTGATGAAATTTTTAATCTACAGCTTCATTCCTGGGAAACAATATTGGTGATGTATGTCTTGGTAAATCATTGTAAGACCAGTGTGAGAAACCCAAACATAGGCATTAGAATCCAGCATCAAGTCTTCGTATACATCAGTAGACACCCATACATGCACAAGAAAGTTTTGGGTCTCATTACTGTGAAAAACCCAACTAGGAGGTGAGTTCTCACCTGATAGACTCTCCCTCAGGATGAGGTCCTTGGGATATAATATTTATCTCATTGGAATAAGATCATGGAGGGATTATTTCACTACTAGAAGTGCTATAAAAGATTGTTCATGATGTTCTTAAACCCTAGGTTCATGTTAGAAAACAAATAGATAAATTTCAACTCACTTACCGCCTCCTGGATGAATTGTGATTGAGTTATTTTGGCTCAGAGGTTTAGCGAATACATTACCCTTCCTTGGTGTATAAATCCCAAATTTGAAATTTTATATGTATTCTACTAACCTATGCTACCTGATATTTTAATTATTGGTGTACAGAGATTTATTTATGATTTTTTTTATTATGTGTAAACAATGAACTGCTCACCCAATAGATAATTTGTCCAATAATGTAAAGCATTGACCATGAACGCTATCTTTTAGACATCAACAGAGTAATTCTTCTCATGATGTCATAGCTACTTGGAACCGTATGTCATGAATAAATATCCCTTCTTGAGAATGGGTCCTTTCTAGAATTCTGAAGCATCACAATAAACAATATAGCTTCTTCCTGACTCTAGAAAAATTATCATAAATGATGAAGTTTATAGGCCTTTCTAATCCTGGAAGGCTTTCTCATAAGATTATTACCATATGAATTTCAACCTTTTTTTTCAGTACCATTAGAGGTACTATTATGCATAATAAATCCTAAATTAATTTCTTATAATAGCTATCCAACCTTAAGAAACTGCGTATTCCAAATACATTCATAGGCTGCTCCTAGGAAACCATGGTTTCCAGCTTCTCTATGTCAACATATACATCTACGTCAAATGACATGAACACTAGTACAAAAATTATATTTATCATAAAAGATAAGATGTAAAGTTTGTATAAACCAACACAAAATTTGTTTTTAGTGACATTATGGTGTCTGTTTTTAGAGAAAATGATGCACAAAAGTTAAAAACAATTTTTTGGGCATTAATTTTTACGAAACCTTGACACAAAAAATTAGTAAAATAAACCTATATTTTATATTAATTTCCTAAGATTCAATTTAATTTGTTGTGGATCTAAAATAGAGTAACATATTAAAAAGTTATGGCCATCAAAAGTTGTACTTATTTAAGAGATGTTTGTGGAAATGTTTTGGAATAAATTTACTTTAAATCTAACACCAAAGAGGATTTAACTTGGTTTTTTTGCATTAGTTTTTTACCAAAACAGATCCCATAAATACCCATTGGGGTGATTTTTTGCATCCATTTTTAATGAAATGGTTGCAAACAAGTTAATGAATCTATTTTTGGCATCCTCTTTTACCCAAACTGATACCAATAATAAAAAAATTATTATGTTTTAGATCATTTTCTATGCTTTAATTTTACTAGATTTGGAACAAAAAATGGAGTTATGATTAAAAGTTATGGTCATCGAAAATTTATCTTCTCTAAGAGAAGCCTTAAAGAAATAAAACTTTTGAAGGCCATAACATTTAATTTGTAACTCTGTTTTTTGCTTCAAGACCAATCAGATCCAAGAATAAGAAATGATCTAAAACATTGTAATTTGTTTTGATTATTCGAATTGGTTTTAGTAAAAATTGATTCTATAAATATTTATTTTAAATCATCAGTGTCATTCTCATTAAAACCCAACACAAAAAATGATACCGATGGGAAATTTTGAGTCAATTTTTTAAAAAATAAATGTAAAAAATAAATGTAAATCCTCTTTGGTGTCATTTTTAAACAAACCCAATGCCAACAGGTCTTCGCAAATAGGCGCGATCTGTATTAAAATTTTATTCACAACACATGTTTCACTTTTTGAAATCCTGCCTAAATTGTAATACAACTCCATTGAATACATTTTCATTTACTATATATGAATCCACTTAATCATTCATTCATCATTTTCAACCTCTTTAATTTAATAAAATTTTCAACCTAACTTCAATCGATGGTTTGAAGATGGTATATATTCTAATCATTTAGTTTCATTATTATTATTTTCCATCACTGCTAAAAATCTCAATAATCATCCATACAATGATTATTTGCTCATATAAAAAAGATATTAATATAAATCATTTTGATGATATTTAAGAACCAAGGAGAAAAATTCATTTTTGATCACCGTTTTCATTGATTCATGAGTTCTCCACTAAAACTAAGAGGTATGGTGACAAACAACTTATCATTTTGATGGAAACTCCTAAAATAATTATAATATGTTCAAAGCCTTATGTTTATTTTATTTCATTTGGTTTATTCTATTTTCATTCATGTTTCTCATGTTTTCTTTAAAAAGATATATATCTATTGAATTTTTTAGAACTTTAACTTATGACGACCATAAATTTTGATCTGTAACATTGTTTTAGTGCCGTGAAGAGTAAAATTGAGTCTTAGAAAAATTCTAAAACATAGCAACTTTTTTGATTATTGGCATATTGTTTTGTAATAAGAGATGAAAAAAAATATTTTTTTAACTTCTTGGCATCCGTTTCATTAATAAATGATGCCAAAAATGATACCGATGGGTATTTTCGGTGTATATTTTGTAAAAAACCAATGAAAAAAATGTAAATCGTTTTTTTTTTGTTTTTTTATAAAAACCATCATAAAAAAGTTTAATTTACATCAGTCGATTCAACGTTGGTTAAAAACTCACGTTTAGATTTAAAAAAACCGATTCATTTTATTGATGCTCTCTTAGTGTATTCAGCAGAATCTAAAGATGGATGGAATAGATGTTCCTAATCTAAGAATAAAAAAATATTCCTTAAATTAATACTTCCACAAATGAATCCATGTGTCGGTGAAAAAACCCATTTATTATATCTTTAAATAATTATGTTACATTCATAAGGATTAATGGCATAACCAAATACTCATACAAGTCATACCTACTATATAACACTATACATTGTATATCTATTTTTCTGACACGCACATGTTGGTATCCTCACTTTGAATAAATCATATAGAAAACTATCATTCCTCCAAGATTGTTGAAGGGGTCTTCTATTCAAGGTAGAGGATACAAGTTCTTCACAATAAGCTTCTTCAACAATTTAAAATCCATGCACAACCTGATGGTACCACCAAAATTAATGGTGAAAAGGATAGGCGAACCCCATGGTGAAGTGCTGGGTCAAATAATAGTTTTTACCAAATCATCTTCCAACAACATCTTATGTTCCTGGGGTGCCATAGGTTCTCTCCTATAGGAAGGCACGAATGATGTTTACACATATGGAACTAACTAAAGAGTGAAATCCAACTCTCTCATGGGCGGTAATCTAGAAAAATCATCAAGGAATATGTTCTTGAAATGATTCATTATAGGATGGAATTCTATGTGTCTCATTTCTTAATCACTTATAAAGAGACTATCCATATGGGTTGCAACTCTACCCTACTCGGTATGCTCATGTCCATCTCAACTCACCTAGATTTAGCATTCACCCTTATGAATATAATAATTTCAACTAGTAGACGTAAATTACACAATCCAACTACAAAAATCAACACGGGGTCAATATGACACTAGCCAGTCTATACTAAAAATGACAACAAAACTGATCATCTCGATGATAAAGAAACTACACAGGAATGGATACATAAATATCTCAAGGGGTACTCATTGCCCTAGAATATACCCTCTATTCAAACTCCTAAAGGTGTGTCGAGAGTTATAATGTTGTCAAAGTAATGTATTACTAGTCCTAAACATTCAATAATTTTAGCAAATATGAAGGAGTGTGATTCATTAGTATCAAATAGTGAAGAAACTCAAGTTGAGGAAACCGAAATAATACCTAATACTATAGAAGTCCTTGGAAACATCTCCTCAAGAGTAGGATGCACCACATAGATGTTCCCTGAACCACATCTTTAATATTTAACCTGACTAACTTGGGTAGGTCCACTCTATTGGTGCTGAATTACTAATGTTTGACTACATTGGCCACAACCACCTCGTCAGACTGTTTGGATGGTAGTAGACTAGATCATATCCTATCATGGATCTTCGATCCTATACCTGAAAGTGGTGTTGGAATATATCATCTCTCAATGGGCACTGGGGGAATTGTTTAACACAAATACTATAGGTGTCCCATCCAATAGTAACCTTGGGACTTTATTGGGTTTCATGTACACTGGGGATTCCCGTGACTTGTCCTACTACAATAGTTACACACCACATAGCTTTTGGTTCATGTGATATAAATTAAACTTCCCCCATTTCCACCCTAGAAACATCAATTTTTGCTTCTAGATAAATCATCTTCATGTCTGGGAACTGAACTGCCATGTCTCACATTACCACCTACCCTTAGGTTCCTCTCTATGATGAGGGACTGGTTCACAATTTTTGAAATAATGGTCTTCTATAATAAACTCACCTATGATCGTATGGTGTACATCAGCCGATCCTCAAATCATATCGTATTGATTAGATCGTCATTGGTAATGGTTCATGAATAACATAGGATCTTGGTGAAATGATACAAATACTCCATCACATACATGGTACCCAACTATAGGTGCATGAACTATCAATAAAAATCATCTCTCAAGGTATATGGGAAGAATTAATCATAGAAGACTATTTGGTAGCCTTCCCAGACCATACCCTAATGATGATCATCCTGGGTAATAACATCCCTTTGACGTTTAATATAATACAGAATCATATAGGTATCAATCTTGACCCGTCTCTCTGGAGGTGTATCGAAATGCTCAAAGAATGAATTCATGTATTCAAGCCATGCATCATCAACCTATGGTTTACACTCCCCCGAGAAGGTGGGATGATTCTGCTTCTGGAATTCACACACCAACACCTTTATAATAGGAGAATATCATTGAGTACCATATTTAGATTTTATAAATAGGAAGAATATATCTAAAAAATGATTATCGATGCCCATGGGAAGATCTAAAGGAGGTGCCTCAGGTGGTACTATATGAGGTAATACTGGTATATCAGGGAGAACCACCTATAGTGCATAGTCATCACCACCATCATGGAATATGAAATGAGAAAATAAAGGATGCATAGATCTATAATTTCTTTGTTAAAGCCCTATATATGTTTTACAGCAGCATGAAAATTGGGAAAGCAGGAAAGAATCGAAGTGTAACCAATTTATAAAAAGACACATCTAACAAAATACTCTTAATGAATGTTCTAGGTGAAAGGAAAGTCAGGATAGAACATAAGTTACCCAACCTACTACCCACTACTAATTTTGGGTTAGGTTTAAGGTCTCATAAAACAAAATAGAGGTTCTGGTATAAGGAGTTTCAATTACTAGGTAAAAAGGAGAACAACCTTTATTTTGAAATTTCAATCCCTATATAGTGATACAATTTTCATTCAAAAAAATATTTTATAGGAATTTATTCCTATTTATTTATATACAGATATCTCAATCCAATTAATTTAATATTTAATTCTTACATTATAAAGTCACATACTCTTTATAAATTGCAATCAGTACATCAGGTGACTACAATATGAACTGTAAAACTAGTAACATGATTTAATAAGTAATTTATAGTAATATAATTAATGAAATACCTTTCTAAATTCATACAATTAATTGATTCATGAATTACCACTGGCCTTTATCAACCAAAGTAACTAATTTTTTATCCTGTAGAACCAGTGGTTCCTGGCTCAAATGTGGATTAATTGGTAAATTAAGGCATTTCATCAATCTATGTAGGGAAAAACAATTATATTGATGTAGGAACATTAATTAATAAAATTATGTTATCCATTCAAGAGAATTTATCAAACTTATATATATAAAAATCATGGAACATGCAAATAAGAACATGTGATACGGGGAATGCATGTAGAAATATAAATATGGCATGGTATACTACAAGTCATTTAAGTCTAATTGTGCATAGTATGAGGCATGAGATATTATTCACTCATTTCATCAGTAAAATGTGATGAAACCAATAATAGTAATACAATAAGTAATAACAACTTCAAAAAACATGTGTGTTCCCCTATAGTGAAATCAAATAAACTATAAAAGGCATAATCCAATAACAGTAATAACCCAACCTAGGTAATTTGGGTTTCCCTTTTATGTAGTTTAGATACTCATAATAACACACAATTACCAAATTCTATTATATATTAGTCAAATCCTAGTACCCAAATAATAATAAATATGGGAAAATATTATCTAATACCACTTTGTAGAGTCCTACCTTGGAATTCACTATGTGGTTCCCCATGAATATTGTCCACATAACCTCAAGAATTACACCCCATACGATAGAGGATTCTTCCTAGCAGTGAAGGACTAGGTTGTGTCCATGGGGATACTATGACCTCATCAGGCCGAGTGGACCAAAATGGTAAGTAATATATCAAAAACAACATAATTAGTAATCAAGAAGTAGTAGAAAAATAATAAGAGAACATCCAGATAATTAATCACATGGAAGATGAATAATAAATTGATATAAAAAATACGATAATTATCATATCATGTAGCCATAAAAAATAAGTTACATGGGATATATGGAACCAAATATATAGAAAATGCTATAAAAATTCCAAAATGTTCAAAATCATCAAAAAATTGAATCAAAAGCATAGTGTTAGACCTATTCTCTGAAACACCATCATAGAACTAAAAATAATGAATTAGAAACTGTCCACTTCCATTTATCAGAACCCGCAACCATCAACTCATCTTGGGTACCAATGGTGGACCAAGAAGTGTGTGAGATATAATGAGTAGGTCACCGCAAAAAATTTATAGAGCAATCAAGTTTGTGCATATAAAATGAGCAATGTGCTAATAATAATAAACGGAAGGCAATAAGTAAATAAATACATTGGTCCAGGTTCACTGTGGGATACGCGACCAATTGTACTTACTTTAGCCTAGAATGGATGTCTCTGAATCATGATGGCCTGTGAAATTATGATAAAATGTATACAATAGTCATCATAAATTATGTTACAAAATACTGACCGTCCCCAAAAATGTTATTTGGATTTGCGGTTGTGTCTCTAAAATTTTAACTAAACCTTATTATTTATAAATTAAATGGAATCTTTAGAATTTGAAGAAGAGGTACCCTAATCCCATCCAATGTGAATTGGTAGTATCCCAAAATTGTTTATCCATGGGAACAATAATTCCCACCACCCTAATATTTTTTCTAATGTAATCTATAAATGGAATCACTAGTATCACTATCAATATGGTTTGAAATCAACCCATTGAGCACATCCCTTGTATCTCATGTAGGGGACCGAGTATCACTCGTGACATGGTCTAATCATATAAAAATCAAGCCTTTACATGGTTTATCACCTAGGTAACTAATATCTATTAAAAATAGGTTAGTTAAATACAAATTGATCTCATACGAAGAATTCATAGTATCAATCTCAGATTATATACAAATATTTTAAAAATTCTAATTATAATGCTCGATGAGCCTATCCATGTAATCCAAAAAAACAAAAAATGGCTCTATTCTTTGAGATGAGTTATGGATTAGCTATCCAAATTAATTTAATTTTTCTAGTAATTTCACTTATAAAAATGTTAACTATGTTATCCCATTCATTTAGAACATGTAATTCCACTGTGCATACAGTTTATGGGTTAACTCATGGAAAATATTTTCGTAATTCTATTAAAACATAGAAAAGTATTTATTACATTCCAACACACCCTTGAAGGGTGGTTTAACAATCTATGTAAGGGAGAAAATATGCTATCAATGAAAATAACACCCATAGGGGTGGACTATGTCAATGAGAACAACCTAGGATGTGATTCTCTATTAGCTAGGATTACATTAATCATGAGAAAAATTTTTAAATAAATTACTAAATATTTTTGGAAGCATCTTCAAAGATATCCATCATGCATTATAATTATTCATAATAAAAAAATAGGAATACTTGAGGGAAGGAATAAAGACCGCTACCTTTGGTTTGTAGTGCTCTTCTCATCTAGTGATGGCCCTTAAATCAATCCAGAATTGGAGAAATCAAAATAATCATCAAATTCCCAAAAAATAGGGTATATGTGCTCACATAAAAATAGAAAAAAATAATATAATAGAAACTATGATAATAAGTAAGAGGAGTGGATATATTGCTGAGAGGAATCCAACGTAAATGATATAGGTGAAAACAAAGATTATTTGAGGGAGTTATCAAAATACGTACCTTGGAGGAGAAGGAGAGATTCAAGAGGGAGCTGAATAAGAAATTTAGGAGGAAAAAATAAATGAGGTATGAAAACATTTCAGGGGGAAATATAAATTCACCTTTAAAATTGGCTTCATACAGTTTGGCCACATGGTTGGCCAAACCGTGGGAAATAAACTGCCCCAGGAGGCCCCTCACTGGGGGTAGGTTCACAGTTTGGCTATCTACAGACAACCATTGAAATAATCCACTATCATGGATGTCTGCAATACATGACATGCATGAAGCCTAACTCCCATGGTTAAATAAAACATGCAACATACCCTGTGCACTAGGTGACCAACATAATTAATTCCCACTATTAGCACTAATCGTGAACTAACTGTGAATCTGAGTATTCTTTGGAAATTCCTAGAGCTACGAACTCTGGACGATCCCTAAATTCTCCCAAACCACTCCTTAGACATTATAATTTTTTAATAGCATAAAAAGGGGGTTTTAAAAGAAATATAAATGTATGTACCAACCCAAAAACATATATATTACAGTGGGTGGCTATATACTTATTGAGGTTAGGTTGAGTCTGCGCTATATATAATCTTCCAGAATAAGAAATTAATTAAATATGGGCTGGAAAGGTATCATTATGATTCCATTAATGTTTTCCAAAACTTTTTCTATTGATAAAGATAAGACTTATTCCCACAATTTTACAATAACTTCACAAAAACACAATGAGAAATATCACACTAATCCTAGATACTCTTGTAATAATCACTGATCTTTCCATGAGACTATGGAATAGTTTGATTCTACACTTTCTCACTATTTTAATTTTTAGAACTGAAACTTCCCCGAGCTTCTATATTCTAAAACCTCTATATTTGATCTTCTGTATTATCTTTCTATCAAATTCCTTGTGTATATTATATACAGTACTACCTCTAAAACATATTCACAACAATTATTCATTCAATTCCCAGTACACGGTACTGCCTTCATGAAAATATAGTGTCTTTCATGAATTTATCACACCTCATATCTAGAACAACTGCTTCCCTCAAATAGAAGTATGAAGAATCTGTTTTCAAGAAATCAACACAGTAAGAGTGATTTTCATAATAACATTTGGACCCACTTCAATTTTTTTTCACACTAATATTGGTTAGTTATACTACATTAGTGAAAATGTAAATCATATATTAAATTCACAAAACTATTAGTTCATGGAATTTTCCTCTTGAATACATTGTTCACTATATTTAAATTACAATCATAGTATAACAATATCCTTCATAAAAATTTATTATGAAATGTGTGTATATATATATCATGAAAGGAATCCTCCCAGGCACGACTTATGAAAATATAGATAAAACCTACTCAAAATTTTTATCATATACATCATTTTTCGCTATAAGTTTATCTAAATATATCACTAATAAATGGTATTTATAGGTAAAATAGTTTTGGTGTTTAGCACTTAGTGATTCTGAAAATACAGTCGGGTATTAACACAAATCTTTATGAATTCAAGAAATATGATATCAATATTTCATAAACATATCTGCAATTATTTTGCGAACACCATACACTATGCTTGATTCAACTTCACCGCTCTGTCCTATCATCTATATCATGCACCTTTCTAGGATAAAAATTTTATTTTTGACAACACACATAATATTAGACCATCATAAATCATGTATATCAACACTTTCCTCAAAACACTACAAATAGAGAGATATTAGTGATGTTTTTTCAATACATAGTGGTTTAAAACCCTACTACATGGTTTAATAGTAGTTATGTAAGACAAAACATATTTCACAGTCATCAATAATTTAGCAGTTCTTCTTTCTATCATGGGTAAGTTTTTATATGTGTCGTATTTGGAAAATTTAGTAGTAGTTCTGAATGAATTTCACATTGGTTTAATTTTTTAAAAAACAATATGAAAATAAAATGTTGAAATGAAGATAACCACTACAATGGTGGTTATGTTTAGTGACAGGTTATGATAACCCAATGCTAAAAATATTTTCATGTATCTATTTAGCTGGGGTAATCATAAACCTCCACTAAATAGATTAAATTTTTTAATTTTTTTAAAGTATTTAATAAAATATTTATAAACAAATATGACATATGATAAACTAAAACATAAATGAACAGTAAAATAATTACACATACACCATCATACCTCTACAGTCATATATATATACATCGTCATCACCATAACCTCATTCAACCCATACATCAATAAACCCATTCCCATTCATTAATATATACATATAAAACATGTCAAAAAACAATAAACAATAGAAAATATATGCCCATCTCATGACCTCCACTACATCCATCTACCTCCACATCATCTCATCAGCTAAAACTGACCACATCATCTCATTTAATGAACCAAAAAATAAGATAGAAATTAGAACTAAACATAATGAATCATAATTAAAGTTGAATAATCGATACTATTTAAGCATAATGAAAAAAATAAGAACATTTACAACTGCATTATGAAGAATGTAATGGATAATAATGGTAAAACTCATAGCTATTTTGGAAATGTATCACCTATAAAAAAATTCTGAAAATTTAATAAATTAAAATATAAATACAATATACACTGAATATATTCAGAATGTTGCACATAATATTTTTTATTTTGTTAATCAAGCACAATAAATTTTAATATAAAAATAATAATATATCATGAATGAACATTGAAAATGTGAAACTACCAAATTAATATATGATTCAATACTTGAAACTAAAAGGAGATAAATATATAAAAATTTAATCAGTTTATAAATTGGCGTGTGATGTGCTTGGAATGTACTTAATAAACATATTTTAAAGAAGTTGATATGGAAACATGTCTTATATTTCCTAAATAATTCAATAGTGGTTTTATTATAATTTCATGGTAAATGAGGTCATTTTCTATAGTTTTAACTGTTATATGTACACTTTAGTGTTTTAAAACATTAAAAAGGAATTTATGGGTATGTTAGGTAAACTGTTATTAAGAAGGATGTGCCTCTACTTCATATATTTCACAAATCACTCTACATCCATTATATACTGATTTCATATTAATATCACACTTTTTATTGGTTTTAACCCCTTGACACACATTTTTAAAGACTTAAGTATCTTTAAAAATAGTTTATTGAGGCATTCTGTGAACACCACATGCCATATTGATGTTATTTCGAAACGAACACATCAAAAAAATTCAATGGTTGTTTTCTGAAAATTTAAAGTTAATATGATGTCATTTTCTATTATTTTAACTATTACGTAAATGTTTTAGTGTTTTTAAACACTAGAAACACGTTTATAGGCATCCTAGGAAAACCACTACTTCGAATGACTTTTTTCAATATCTATATTTCAATAATGAATATCTGGTCATTTATTTATGTTTTTTCCATCTAACACTATTTCCCTATTTTTGACCCAACGAAACATGTTTTAAAGACCTTGGTATCTTTAAAAACAATTTTTCAAGTAATTAAGAGACCAACATAGATCAGATGGATGTGTTGTCAATGTGTACACATTAGAAATAAATCAAAGGTGGGTTTTCCATGAATATACATCTATATGGGATTTTTTATATTGAACATACCATTACATACACGTTTTAGTGTTTTAAAACACTAAAAAAGTTATTACGATCAACTCGAGAAAACCATTAGTTAGACCGATGTTCCACCAGTTCATACATTTCAAAAATCAATCGACAATTTTTTTCATCTACTTTCACGGACATATGGCATCATTTTACAAATTTTGACTCCCTAAAAAACAATTTTAAAGACTTTTGTATCTTTAAAAATTGTTTATCGAGTCGTTTTTTAGTACACCACATGTCAGATTGACATGTTGTGTTCTGATACATAGTAGAAATAAGTCAAATGTGGTTTTACAAATAATTTACATCATTTTGTGGTATTTATCCATGGTTTTAACCATTACATGGATGTTTTTATGTTTTAAAACAATGAAAACAAGTTTATAATAATCCTTGGACAATCTTTACTATAAATGACTTGTTGTTTGTTCCTGTATTTTAAAAATTAATATATGTCCATTTCTTTTAATTTTATGGTTTTCTGATTTCATTTTACTTGTTTTCATCTAGTTCTACATGTTTTTAGTGTCTTTGGTATCTTTAAAAACAATTTATCAAATAATTCTGAGCACAACCACATGACATATTGACATAATGTCTATGCATACAAATAAATAAACTCAACTATTGTTATCCCATGATTTCATGTCAATGTATGGTTGTTTTATATGGGTTTGACTATTACCTATATGTTTTATTATTTTATAGCACTAAAAACTAATTTATGGTCATCCAAGATAAAACATTAATGATGTGATGTTATTTTTAAAAAATTTTAAAAATATAAGCCATTTTCCTCTAATTGTTTGGTTTCCAATGTCATTTTTCGGGTTCTGACCCCCCATAACACATGTTTTTAAAGACATTGGTATCATTAAAAACAATTTATTAAATCATTATAATAACACCACACATTAGATGGGTATTGTTTCTTCATAGACACATAATAAGTAATTCAATGGTTTTCTTCCGCTGATTTTATATCAAGATGAGATTATTTGTTATGGTTATAACTGTTACATGAGTGTTTTAGGGTTCTAAAGCACTGAAAACATTTTTACGAGCATCACTTGAAAACCATAAATTAGAACAATTTTTTTTAGGGTTATACATTTTAAAAGTCAATATAATGTAAACTTTTTATGATTTTATTTGCATATAACATCATTTTCTATGTTTCGACCCATCGAAACGCATTTTTAATCAATTTGGTATCCTTAAAAAGTATTTATTGAGTCATTATGAGCACCCAAAATTTTAGATTGATGTTTTTAAAATTAATACACTTCAAAAATAATTAAATGGTGATTTTATCATGATTTTATCTAAATTTGGGGTGGTTTTTTGTGGTTTTGACCGTTACATGCACACTTTAGTGTATTGAAATACTTAAAAAACATTTATAAGAATCACAAGAAAAACGTTACACAAAATGATGTTCTGTTAGTTCGTGTATTTCAAAAATAAATATATGGTAATTTTACTTTGATTTCATGGTTATAAGACATCGTTTTCTAGGTTCTAAGCCACCAGCACATTCTTTTAGATACTTTGTTATCTTTAAAAACTATTTAACGAGTCATTCCAAGCATACCAAACTTCAAATTAACATAATGGGTAAAAATAAAAATATTTCTATGTTAAATTTCCCATTATTTTATGTCAACTTGAGGTTGTTTTATTTTTCTTTTATCATTACATGTATGTTTTTTTATTTTAAAACACTAAAAATTCATTTATGGCCATCCTAGGAAAATCATTACTTGGAATGACATTCTATCAGTTACTAAATTTTAAAAATAAATATATGATAATTGGTATAAATTGGGTTTTCCTAGTATTTACATCTGGACACATGCTTTTAAATACTTTAGTATCTTTACTCAAAAACCTGATGGATTTATATTTTTATTAATTTTTGGATAATCACCCTTTTAATGGTTGAGGTGGAACCCTTAAATGACCTATAGGCCCAAGGCACAAATCCCATACATGAACCAAAGGCCTACATGCACAACGACCAATATATGACCTTTGAAGGCCTAAGACCTAACAAAATTGAAACAACCCCTCCCCAATATATGTATCTTGAAGGTGCCTAGGACTCCACCTCACATGGTATATTGGCTAGTATTTCCCCATGTAGAGCTGCACAATTACTTTTACATATGGGAGTTGTCAAACACTTTCATTCTTCAAATCTAGTTAGCTCTACTCTAGTGGTTACTACTTTTCTCTAAGCCCCCTCTTGGGCATTCTCTTGTGTTGTCTGCCTGGGCTGTTTCTTGGTCTTTGTAGCCTGAATTCCCTATGGCCTAAAGGCCCTTGGTTGACCAAAGTCCCTTGGTAGACTGAAGGTCTTGTGGGATAAAGGACTTTGGTTGCCTGTAGGTGCAAACCGATGGCATGAAGTACCACTTTAGTATCATTAAAAATAGTTTATTGAGGTATTCCAAGAACACTTCCCGTCAGATTGACATGATGTTTGCATATAAAAATAAAAAATAATCCAAATGGGGGTTATCCATGATTTCATTTAAATATGAGTTTTTGTATGTGGGTTTTACCATTAAATTCATGTTTTATTTTTTTAAAACACTAAAACCATGTTTATTGAAATACTAGGAAAACTGTTACTCAAAATGACACGTCGTCGGTTCCTACAATTAAAAAATAAATTTTTATCATTTTCCTATGATTTATGGCCATCTAACATATCATTCTTGGTTTTGAACCCCAGAAACATGTTTAAGGACTTCTATAACCTTAAATAGCATTTATTAAGTCATTCTCAGAACACCACATGTTATATTGTTGTGATTTCTATACCCACTCAAAAAAAAATTAAATGGTGTTTCTTCAATTATTTCACTGAAATATTAGGTTATTTTCTATGTTTTGGACCAATAAATGCACACTTTAGTGTTTTAATATACAATAAACATGTTTACAATCATCCCAGGAAAAACTATTAATCAGAATGATGTGATGTATATATTTATAAAATCAATCTATGGTTGTTTTCCTCTAATTTCATAGACATGTGATGTCAGTTTCTTGTTTTTAACCCCCTGACACTCATTTTCAAATAAATTAGTATATCTAAAATATTTTATTACATATGAAAATAATAATAAAATGAGATCAAATTATTTTCAAACATTATTATAACAATCTATAATTCATTTTTGAAATTAAGAATCAACCACACATCACTTGACACACAATGTGGTCAGTTTGACTCGAAGTTCATTTTTTCGTTATAAATGTGTCATTTTAGATTAAGAAAACTATCATATTGTCAAATCCATGAAAATGAGCTTAGATTGATTTAAAACTTTAGTAAAGTGATCCATAATTCAATAATGATATATTGAAATAAATCACACATCAATCAGAAAAACTAATTGAGCGCCTTGACTCGAAATTTGTGTTTTCAATATCAGAGCCATTTTACATTTAAACGATTGTCACATATTTAGAACTGAGACAAAGATTTCAGATATTTTTCAAAATGTAGTAAAATGATCCATAATTCATTTTAAATGTGTAGGAATCCAAGAAACATGAATGAAAAAAATCATGTGGATGTTATGAATCAAAGAGTGTGTTTTGAATATAAAAGTGTCATACTAGTTTTATTTATAGAAGTTGTATGTGTTATTTAAAACTGTGTGTATGATATGTGGAGTTTAGAATTTATCTCGATAGGATGAGCTCCAAAGTTGGAAATTTTTTTAGGAATCATGCCTATCATCCTTTGAAATATAGACACTAAAGAATTTTCTATTTCTAACTACCACTAATCTTATGTTTTCCTATAAGATTCAGATTTCTAAACTATTTCTTTTAAACATGAAATTTTTTCGTTGTGCCTCTCGATAAATGAAAATTCTTGAACATCCACTCTATGTACCAGTGACTGATAATACTTCAATAACTAAGACAACTAATGGAGTAGGCCCAATACCAATCCCCCCATCCACACTCGAGATGTTCCCTCCTTAAAGCGATTATAATTAAATTGTTCGATGAAATCGATGATGATTTTAAGGGGTCTACATTATAGGATTCATTTATTTTATCATGTAAATATAATTATATTAACAATTATTTATTAAAATATCTTACCCTAATAAAATTATCTTCTTATTAAAGTATTCATTTCTATTTAATTTAATTTTATTACTATAAAAATATAATTAGGAAAAATAAATTATTAAAACAAAAAATACTTAAATTAAATTAATTAGGGCTAGATACATGGGTCAAATAGCCATAAATTGGCATTATTTGGTCCAATTATAAGACCCCATTTCATTATGCTTATGTTGTTATAGTTTTTGTAATTTATTTTCTATTAATATTTTTATAGTAATTAAATAACATGAAATATTAATGAAAATAATTTACTCAAACTTCTCTGGTAGGATCATTCACAAAGAACCCATTTGGGTTCCTATAAACATTATGTGACATCTTTTTCGGACCAATAAAGTAGAATAGACCATTATATGTTATAAAAAATAAATTTGTTTTGAAAAACATGACTTTTTATAAAATAATATAAATAATATTGGAAAAAATACAACAAAGATTGTTCTTTTTCTCACAACATTTCATGTCCCAAAATTATGAGGGATGAATTGTTTCAAACGATTCAAAAATATTTTTTAGTTAATTCCTAGAAAAATAGAAACATTAATAAAAATTATAATTTCATTGTTTTTTTGTTATTAAGAGACTATAAAATATGCAATTACCTTATGAGATTAATTTATGTTAATATCATCCAAAATCTTCCACTACTCAATAGAAAAGAATTTAGGAACATTATTATATAGTTTTATAGATCTTAGATATGTTTCATTAAATTTATTTCATAATATAAATTTAAAATCACTCCATTTCCTACCAAAACATTCAAGAGTCCATGGGCATGAAATAGAGTCAGGGGTATCAAAATTAAAAAACATCTAGAAAAAAAATCAAAACAATTTTAAAGGACAATAAAAAGTTTACTATTGTCTTATAAATTAGTTATCAATGAATATTAAATTAATATTACCTTTTCATAGTAATAAAATAATTAATTTTTCTATGATGTGGGAATATGCCTCCCATAATTATAATTTATGGAAAAAATAACTATTTTACAAGCAGTCTACCCCATAATCTATCCATATAATATGGCAGCAGCACTAGTAGGCACTCCAAAATCATCAAATGAAAATATCATCTTGAATTATATCAGGTCCCATATGTTGGTTATATTCGTATTTATATCTATTCAACTTTTATCTTTATCTATTTTCATAATTCATTAAATAATAAATAAAATATAATGTTTTTGTACAATGAAATAAAACCCAGTAATGGAAAATTTTTAATATCCACTCAATGGAGGGGTGAAAACTTCTCTATCAAAAGAGGTGAATTGGATGGTGGGATATTAATAATGTTAGGGAAAACTACTTTTTAACAAGAAGCCTATGGTAAAATAGAATATCTTAAATCCAATAATGATAATGATAGTGGTGGTGCGATCTAAGATGGTGATCAACTAAGAGATTTATTTTTTATTCTTTCCATCCCCATAATTCAAATGATTTATAATATATAAATTTTTCTTAAAAATAAATATAATTGATTTTTTTACATAAATAAATAAATAGAACAATTTATATATGTAAGAAACAATTATAAATGGGAAATTTTAATATCGTTTAATTAATAATTTATAATTTCAATTGTCTTAATATTCATTTTCTTTAATGTTGTCATCATACATTGCAATGAGTACTTCGTTTTCACCCTCTCATGAATGTTCTATTATCTCAATATTATAAGGAAATATTTATTGAATGTTTTGTGGTTGATGAGTTTCACAGTTGAAAAGAACAGATTGACCTTCATTTCCAATATCATACATATATGATCAATTTAAGTGTGAAAAAACACTCCAACATTCATGTATTTGATCATCCATATAATAAACTATATTTTCTTGTGAATCCAAGAAAAATGGACCATGATCTTAATTCTTACTGGTATATATCAATTAAAATAAATTTTCTGAATTAAAATGTAACGAATCAATTATTACACCCCTATAAATGTTTACCCACATTCATTTGATTAATACAACTAAAAATCAACAATGATAGTTTAATTCTATTATATCAGAATATTTTATACAGTATCCTACCTCTTCAAGTATATGTACACAACTGTTTAGAGTTTTAAATTCTTCCTCATGATAAATTGTATGAAACCTAAATTGATGAATATTGTAGGCATCAAATATCTTATATAGAATTAGAGGACCTCAAGCCAAAAACCTCAAATCATTTAATATTTCATCTTCATCATCAACTCCCATAATCTATATAATAATATATACGGAATTACTTTTAATATATACAAAATAACTATATATTTATAATATAAGTATGATTATATACATACATGAATGGTAACCCTTTCTAAAATCTCATTATTAACATCTTTTATAAATTTTAGCTCATTTAAAGATTTCCCACTTAGTCACTCCTTTGTTTAAAATCACAATTCTTTAATAAATGGATCTAAAATAAGATTATTGAGTTGAATATATCTATGTTCTTATAGAAACTCAAATTATGTTAGCCAAAAAATTTACCACATTCTAATTGGTCATCCAATAGTTGGAAATACCAATGTCCCATTTTCAGAATAAGAATTAGTGGAGATTTCATCATCATTACCAACATGATTGAATCTAATCTAAATCCCACAAAAAACTAGAAAATAAGGTCAAGAACTCTTTGTCTATGTGTCCTATAGAAATATTACCATCTGGTTTAGATATATTCCTCACATTTGATTTCAAATGACCTTGGTACCAAAACAAATAAGAACTTATTTAAAAAAAATTCATAATGATTTGATAAAATTAAAATCACCAATTAAAGGAAAAATAATATTGATAGACCTCTCAATTAGATACATCCACTGATAGTGTACCAGTCCACCAATTTTAGATTCTTAAAGTAATGAACAGTCAAATGAGTCATGAATGTGAAGAAGTATGGGGGAAATAACATCTCAAAAAGATAAATTGTCAAAAATATTATTTCATGATGTTTATCAAGTTCAGTTGGATTTATAGTTTTTCAAAAAAGAACTCTGAGAAAGGTACACATCTCAACTATAACTAAAATATCCTTTTTCTGTAATGTACTACTTAATTCCAACCATAACAACTTCTCCATCAGAATATGTGAGTCGTGACTATTCAATTCAAACATTCAACGTTTTAAGTCAACACACCATGATGTGTTACTTGAATATCCATATAGAACATTAATAATGTTTAAAGTTAAAGGAATATATTTTTTAAATGATTTTTCATTGTAAAAATAGTCGAAGGAAACATTCTATTTTCTTTTTCCCACAAATCATGATTTATATTCCTGGATTCCATATCCCAATTACCATTAAGCTGTTCATTAGATTTCCCATTCTCATTAAGCAATGAAAAAATTAATTTATTTTAAATGTTATTCTAAATATGAATTATGTCAAGATTATGACATATCAAATTCAACTAATAATAATGGTCTTTGAAAAATATACTCATTTCTTCAACTGTTGTGTTCCAACTGCTTAAAATAATATACCTTGTACCATTTTCTCACCATGTTTATGCTAATTACATTTTCGAAATGTACAGTGACATTAATTAATTTTCTGAATATTTTTGAACTATATAATAACGTTTTTGTATTTATAATTTCAATATCTCCACATAATTGTATCTTTTTAAACTTGAATTTATGATAAGTATCAATTAATCTAAAAGGATGTATAAAATACAATTTTCTACTATACGGTAATCTCTGAGGTTAAAAATAAAAATTTAAAACCTAAAAATCCAAACCAGTATGAGTTTTCCAACTAGATAAGTATCCTAGTATAGGAACTTCACTAAATATCCAAATTAAAGTGGCATGAATTTTGAAATGTTTTTTCTTTTTATTATCATAGGTTTCCATGCCGCCAGTCCATAATTCTCACAATTCTTTTATTAGAGTTTGAAGGTATAAATTAATTCTCTTTCTAGGAAAAATAATTTATATAATGAAATAATTATTCTTTATAAAAATATTTTGAGGACGATTATAGGGGATCAAATAAAATTTTCCAATTTATATAATTAGTACTTGATGAAAAAAAAAGGGTTAAAACCATCGAAATCCAATCCCAAACACACATTCCTAGGATCCAAAGATAAATATAGACATAATTAATCATAATCCATCCACATTTTTGAACCTTTTGAATGTTTGATCAAGTCATCATCATTACTATCATGAGACACTTTATGTTACATATAGTATTAGATGATATAAATAATCTTATTTGTTGTGGTTTTGGAGGAAAGTAATACAGTACCTTGGTGGGAGTTTTCTTCTATTATATCTTAATAATGTTTCATTGATTTATTAATATCATTATTTTTCATTAACTTCTATATTATTGCATGAAATATTAGGGATTCTTATTTAAAAGACTCTTCTCCCTAGTAAATCATTAAATCATTTGGGCATGCTTGAATATTTTTCTAATCAAGTCCAAATTTATTGATACTTTTCTTCATCTCAAAGAATAAAGTTGGGATCTCAGATTCAATAAATGCATCATGAAGTAAATTTAGAATCAAGGACATTTCATTTTTAGTAATTCCACAGATGTACATGATATGATACTAATTATATAGAAAATAACACTTAATTCTTGACACACCCAACATATAATTCCAATTTTTCAACTTCAACTAATTCATAAAAATAAATTTTTGGTCACTATATTTCTGAGAAAGATTAACATACTCAAGAAAAATTGAAGGTTCTCTTAGCTTATTAAAATATTTCTCATTAATTCTAAAAAAGATAAATACATCATTTATCAAATTTCTAATTGAATTCTCCTCTGGCAAGTCAGTTTGTATTTTGTGGATATGATAGTTATCTTATTTTACTTTCCATTATTTTCCAAGAGATATGGCTAAGTGAAAACTCAAGGGGGGTTAAACTAAGTTCCTAAAATTTACATTACTTTAGAAAATCATCTTATATTTATGTGAGTACAAATATTATAATTAAAAAAAGGAACTTGAAATACAAAAACATAATATAAAGAGATTTAACATAATTGATTTATTTTGTTTAAGGGAACAAAACTCTCCTAGACCACTCCAGGAACACTATACTCCACGTGTTTGGTGAATTTCACAAAGACATCCAATTTTTTGAGGGCTCCTAGCGGAGTATAAGAAACTATTAGTTACTAGAAATATATAAGAGATTTCAACCAGGATCTCCACTTCCAATACCTATCAAAGATCTCAACACACTCACATACAACAAGTGAAGAAAAATATCTTTTGAAGTACAATTACAACACACAATTTCAAGTAACAACAGATAGTAGATGTGGATACTTTTTAAGATAGTTATAAACTTCCAATATCATATCTGGATGATCTTAGATTGCAATTACATGTTTTTACATGCAACACATGAGTGTTTTATATGATATTGTCTTTGTACAATCATTTTTTGTTACCATTATTAGAGTTTTTTTATGTTTATATATATTAGTGCATATATGGATACAACATGTTACTCTTCCATTTATATATTTTCAAAACTTTTGAACTTACGCATGTGATATAATCACAAGTCTTGAGATTACAATCTATTGAAATTGTGATAAGACATGCTATTAATTGAAATCATCCTTTCTTTCCAATTATGGAATAATCATCATTACTAACGATGTCAGAGATCATCATCTCAATATCATTCCATTCATTAAAAAATAAAATTTTATATTAAACATTTTTTCCATAAATGGAAAATAACTTTTATGATATACTAAAAAGAATTAAGTGTCTTATCAACTAACCCTTCATAAAATATTCAATATACAGTACTATTCTCATAACATAACTTCTAAGGTGGTTTCGTAATATAAAACAAATCTTTGAATGAAACTGCGTGTAAGATAATCTACATTCAACATTACCAAGGAAAATTCATGAGAATAAGATAAATATTTCACCAAAGTGTGATAATTAACATTCAAAATATAGTTTGATTCTTATAAAATAATCCTCTTCGATTTTATATTTCATAAGATAAAGACCTATTATAATTATACTCTGTCAAAAAATGTAACTTTGAACATCCGGTTTCTTAATCATTTCATTCATAAGATAATATCTTTCCTAGTAAGATAAACATCCAACATAGAGTATTTGAATTCTAATTAGATGGAATATATTAGTTCATATAATCATTCATCATAATATAAAGTACTTTTTCATATATTTAGTACATTACTCATTATAATATAAACTTTTAATATTAGTTAAAGATAAATTACTTTCATAAAATTATAATCTGAAACACTCATGGTAGAATCATTAAAATAAAAATTGCGATTTTATGAATCATTAAAACACATAAAATATAAGATATGTTGGACAAAAATAATTCTTAAGAATTATCTCTCTATTTTTTTGATAATAAAACCAAATGAATAAAATAATTTTTTTTGTAAAATTATCTTTTAAAAAAATTCTTAATTTTTGAATTTTTCTCTTTCTTCTTCATGAAAATGTATTCTAAAATTTTTTATACTCATTTTTCTTATCTAAAATGTTTATACATAAAAAATAATTAGAAAAATTTTAAAAAGGATAAACACTATTTTCCACATGAACAAGGGTAAAAAATTAATGCGAATGAATATGAATAGAATTTGGCATGAAGTTTAGTTAAACATAATAAGTAAGGGATATCATTATATAATAAAAGAAACTCAAAAATAAAACAATAATAATGATAAGACTATATGAAATAGTTTAATAATATTAAAAATATAAATTAAATTATTCCTAAAAAAGTATAATATTAAATAAATTAATAAATATTTGAATTAAAAACATGAAATATAAGTATTCAAGAATTCAAATGTTTTATCGAAACATGATTCAAATGTTTTCAAAACACCCATTCATCGAGGAATTAAAAATGTGAAAGTGTATCAGATCTAGAATAAAAAAAAATATTTTGAAGGTGGTTTTTTGAAGTAAAGAGGCGAGATAAAAGGTAGATAGGATGTATGAAAAGGGGCATCAACTCTCTCTCCGATAACATAACACAACCTTAGTTAATATGATTTATGTCTTACTCTATCACTTAGAGAGATCCTTACATAGGTTGATTGGATATTGAAATAATATTGATAATATGTACCCATATAAATATTATATATAGGTACAAAGGATAACTTATAAGATGGTTTAGGTAATGTTAAGGATTCTTCTTTATAAAACCCGAGATTTTTTCTTATGTAAATATCAATAGGGTCAAATATCTCCTTAAGTTTATGAGAGGTATAAGAATTGTGATCAACATTAAGGGTTCATGGTAGGTGTCTCCATAAAATTTAAAAAATATCTTCTACAAAATAATTTATTATGCTCACCACATCATTCTTAGAGTAATCTAAGAGAGTTGTGAAACTATTCCAGAACATCTCAGAAAACGTTCCAAAGTAATTTAGTACGTATCCCTTCTTAGAGAAACCAAAGACCAATTTCTTTACCACATCAAAATGATTATTAGAAATACTAACTGGGTGATAAAAAAATGCATTTCCTTTTTTTGACACTTATATTTTTTGAGGTTCCATAAATTCATCAACCTCTTCTTCTTATTCCTCCTCAAAATATTATGGATTTAAACTACTTGTGACCAACTAATGTAGATCTTAAAATTATTTTTCTAAAAAATAAAAATTATTTTATAAGGATCAAAACATTATTTTAAAACTAATAATAAAATATATTACTCCACTTTTTACGTTAGATAAATGATCATAAATATCTGTTACCTTTTATTTTACTAGGGATTTGATTTTAATTCTATTTTGATCAATTGATATAATAGAACTTTGATGAAATTAAGGAAACCATATGACTTCCACCATCACAAATCTTTATATATCTTGAACCATTTACCTAGAGTTGAATTCACATTACATTCAATCATTGGTATAATTTATTGTCTCTCTATAAAGAAAAAATACTTCTAATCTTCATAATACATCAACTTAATTTTTGGATTCTCAAGAGGTTCCATTAAAATAGTTTTTAAAACTGAATTAACCAATGAACTTAACTAATTTATATAAATTTTAATTTTTACATGATCACAAAGATTCAGAATTTCAATTCATCTCTCATCCAACTAAGTTTTTAATGATTCTACTTCAGAAATAAACTTTGAGTTGCTTTCACGGGCTCTCTCATCAGTGATATCCAGATCATCTATAGGAATTACTAAACTTCAATGTTGTGGGAAATTAGAGAAAAAGTATCTTGTGGGACTTAGTACTTTTGGACTAATCTCCCTATTGATTTATAAAAACATTAGGTCTCTCATTCGAAAAGGAAGGTTCTACAGATTCTGATTAGGTTCTTCTATTTTAAACTTGATAGTAGACATTTTTTTCTTCTTATTATTCTCCAACATTATCATTATGACTAAATAATTAAATATATTATATTATAACTCTTCTAATAATCTCACTAAAAGAAGAAAATTTATTTTGTATTATTTCACATATCATAGATGATATCTTCCATCCCCAAACAACATTACCTAACCCTATAATGTTCAAAGCCAACTCTTATATAACTAAAAAAATTGTGTAACACCAGGTTTGTATAGGATTGAGGTGAAATAACTTGAGAATAATTTCTTGAGTTGGATTTAACAGTGACCAGTACTCTTATACATATCTCATAAAGAGTTTTATTTTTAAGAAAATCCCTTACATCAATAGAATACACTAGCCTTTCTACTGAAAATAGTTAAACTGAAGTAGTCACAACAACATCATCACTAAAAATTCCCATTCTAGACTACTCCCCAATGTGGATGTGGTGTCTAATTCAATAACTTCTTCAGAAATTATAAGAACAAACTTTTTAAAGATAAATTACAACAAAAACTCTTCGCCTTAGGACATTTGTGCTTAATATCCCCAGTCTATGACAATTGTTTCTGTTTTTTCATCCAAAAAAACTCCAATGTTATGAAAAACTAGATTTTACATCCTTCCAAATGGATAAAAATTTACTAATTTTTTCTAGATATGGAACATATATATCATAATATAGCATTCCATATTTAAAGGATTCTCAATCATAAATTAATACAATAACTTAAAATCTTGAAAAAAAACATTTTCAAACTCACCATTTCTCTATGAAATTGAAGGATGAATAAATATTATACTAAATTTTTCTTTCAGGTTCAAAGTATTTCATGATTTTTTTTCTTCATATTTGTGGATCCAAATAGAGACTTCAGGGTTTTTGGTGGACAAACTTCATCTACAATAAGCAAGTAAGTAATACAGCCTACACAGCCTTTATGAGGGAACTTGAATTATTCGACAATTACCAAGGAGGTTATTGAGAAACTTATCTAGTTTACCTTAAAAGTGACTATGTTTTCATTATCACCAAAATGTAATCCTAAAGTCCTGTAGAACACAAAAACTTTTGTTTTTCAAAAACAAAATAATTTTATATTAAAAAAAATAAAATCCCTTCCTTGATTGGGGTTTAACTTTTTTTAAACATTTATATTCCATTTACCAAATTAAAATATATCACTTGAACACTTAAAACATCCCATTCTTTCATTTAGAATTTGATCCTTCTTAAAGAAGAACCATCAATTCTCTTGGTTTTTTATATTCCAAATGTGTTTTAAAATATTTAAATGTTAGTGAAACAAGGTTAGGATAGAACATAGATGATGTTATAAAGGTTGTAAAAGGTTTTTCATATATAATTAACACAAATTATTTTGTTTTTATTAATTTAATTTCCATTTAGTGTAATGGGAAGATTAATCAAAATAATAATTAGGTGACATAAACCATTCTGATGTGACTAAAATATAAATTAACTATAACAAATCTCAAACATGATAAGGAAAATAAAATATTCAATTAATTATAAATCTATTCTACTAGGTAAGATAAAATCCAGAAAAATTATATAATCCAAATTATAATTTGATAAAATCAAATATTTCAGTAGAAAATGGTTCAGTAAATATGTATACTAATTGTTATGTGAAAAAAAATAATAATGGGATATAACATTTTTTGCATGATATTTTAAGAAATAAAGTTTTAGATCAATGTTATCTTCCCTAGAATGGATGATTGGATTCCTTAAAATATTTATTTCACTCGTGTTATCACATTTTATTGGAGAAAAATTAATGTTAATCCCAAAATCCATTAGAGCGTGTTTCATCCACAAACCTTGTTCCCAATAACTTCCTACTACAATATATTCTTCCTTAGTAGTTGATAATTATACAGTGTTTTGTTTATTAATTAAACATTGTACTAGAGATTTACCATAAAAAATGCATGTTTCTAATGATCTTTTCTAATGTAGTCTACATCCAGCAAAATCGGTATCAAAATATGAAGTTAAATTGAAATCAATAGTTTTTTGATCAAGTAATGACATAGACATGATTCCTTTTAAATATCTTAAAATTATTTTTCCAGTACTTAAACGATATTCTTTATTATTGGATTGAAATAAATCACAAATAAATACAAAAAATATAATTTTGGGTCTACATTCAGCCAGATATAGTAAACTTCTATTCATTCATCGAAACAACATTTTGTCTACTGGTTCTCTAGTCTCATCCATATAATGTTTTATATCATAGTATATAGGAGTTGAATAATACTTTTTTTCATGTCCAAATTTATTAATCCAATCATGTATTCATTTTCTGTGGTATAAGTAATTTACTGAAACATTTTTGAAGATTTAAAATCCTAAAAAATATTTTAACTCACCCATCACACTCATTTCAAAAAAAAATTCCATATTTTTTGAAAATAAAATTATGTATTTTGTAAATAAAAAATAATATCATCAACATATATTTAAACTAATAAGTATTTTAATATTAAGTTATCTTAAATAATTTTGGATCTTCCATGCCTATTAAGGAACCATAATAAAAGAAAAGAGTTTCATCTATTATATAATAATATTTGTGATTGTTTGAGTCCATATAGATATATAGTATGATCAAAAATATAATTTTGAAAGTGAGGGTCATTAAAACCATGAGTTAGTTCATCATAAAATTACTCCACTAAAAAATCCTTTAAAAATGATTATTTAGTATCAATCTAATATAATATTAAATTCATATAATATGTGTATTTTATAAGGATTAAAATTGTTTATAATCATACTACATGTGAAATAGTTTCTTTAAAAAATATTAATTCTTCATGATTTTAACCTTTTATAACTAATCTTGATATATTTCTAGTTATTTTAGCGTGATCATATTTCTTTTTTCTAAACACCCATTTTTTTCAAATAATAGGATAATGAGAGGGTCTATCAATGAATTCCCATACAATGTACCTCTTGATCCAATTTAGATCATCTTTAATAGATAAAAACCAATTTTCTATAGATAAATATTATTCTATAGTTTTAGGTTCTAGATGATAGAAAAAGTTATATAATTAAACTTGGTTCCCTATATTTATTCTAGTTATAACTCTTTCATCTAATCTTCCTATTACTATTGATAAAGAGTGATCCTTAATATTTCTAGGTAATGTAAGCATCACAATTTCTGGTACACTATCATCAACTCTTATAAGATTTGGTGTAGAAAACCATATTACAAATCATCATCTTTGTTATTGTTAAAGGGAGGGTTAGGTCTGAAGTCCTTAATGAAATAATTAATTCATTATTTTGAGTCTTTTTGAGATCAAAAGGATCACTATAATCAAAATTCACATGAGGTTATTCATAAAAATTCATTGATTCCTTTTAAACAATCTATAAGCCTTGGAAGAAGTAGAATATCCTAGGAAAATACCTTCAACATATTTTGGATAAAAGTAAATAATATTTTCCTTAGTGTTTAAGATGTACAATTTTCATCTGAATACATTAATATATCTGACCTATTGTTTTTATTATTCCATAACTCATAGGGTGTTTCCATTAATTTAGGCCTTATTATAACTTTTTTATTGACACAACATGATGAGTTAATAGCTTCATCCCAAAAATGAGTGGGTATGTTATATTGACATACAAATTTTCTAGATATTTGTTGAAAAGTCATGTTCTTCCTTTCAATAACCCCATTATGTTGACGTGTCATGTTTGAGATAAAAGAACATTGAATATGTTGTTTTATGAAATGTGAATTAAATTTAGGATTATAAAATTCTTCTCCCTGATTTCTTCTCAAAGTCAAAATTTTAGCATATTTTTTTCATTTTAAACAAGGTTAACAAAAAATAATTAAAATTGAAAAATATTAAATTTTAACTCTGAAAAATCAATCCCATGTAAATTTTGAAAAATCATCAACATCACACCGAAAAATGATTTACTAGCAAGAATATCAGTTCTAATAGGTATGAATAAATCTATATGGAGAAGATCTTTATGTATAGATATAGAAACCTCTTTAATTGGTTTAAAAGATGAATTTTGTTTCTTTCCCATTTATATGCATCATATAGTTTCTGTTTATCCAATTTATGGTCAAGAAAGTCTGAAATGAAATGATTATTATAGAACTTTTACAGGGAGTAAAAATTTCATTGTCCATGCCATGTATGCCAAATCCATGACTCAACTATTTAATCATTCAAACAATGTACATTTTGTCTTCCCAAATAATTAATATCTAATGTCTAAACATTAATAGTTCCAGTTGATTAAAACTAGAGAGATTTATCTTTGAAAAAAAACCAGCATTGTTTGAAAAATAAGCTGAATAACCTTCATAACATAGTTAAGAAATATTTATCATGTATTTGTCTAATCCTTAAATATAAATAAATATATTTATGAGGATAAATTTGGATTTCTAACCAACCCAATTCAAAACATTGTTCCATTTTCATTATCACTAAATGTGAAATAACCTTCTTCTATCATGTATATTGAGTGAACGTTTGAGAAATATTCAGTCATATGTCCTAAAAAACACTATTCATAAAACATTTAACATTTTTGCTCAGGTGGTTTGTTCTTTATAGTGATAAATAAAACAAAAACATTTTTTGGTACCCAAAATCTCTTGGGTCCAATAATGTTAGCATAAGAATACTTGGGGATCCAAATCTGTTTTTGTTTTCTAGAACACTTCACGGTACATTGTCAAAAATATTTTGTATTAAAACAATTTTTGATTCAAAAAATATAGGATATTACATATTATATATTTTAGAATAATGTATCATTTGTCCACAATGAAAATAGGTAAATGTGGAATGTTTTTTTATATATATTTTTAAAATAATTGTTTTAAAATTTGGGCATATCACATTGACTTCCCATTCCAAAATTTTCTTTTTTGAGTGGATTTAAACCAAGAATATAATTTAGATAATCCCCCCCTTTATTGAAAACACTTGATGAATCTTTAATGTTTTGAATTTCCTTTTTTTAGGTTCTCAATTTTTTTTGACATGATTATTTCATAGTATAGTAGAATTTTTTAATTGATCATTAATGTCATTTTGTTGTTTAAGTACTCTTCTTCATTAAAAATTTTATTATAGGAGTTCTTGTGAGAATTTTTCTTCTTCTTTATCATTTCTTACTTCCTTTAGAATATATTAAAATTTTCATTTATTTCTTTATTTGAGAAATTTTTATTTTATAATTCACACTCATGCTTAGAAGATTAGTATCAATGTACTTCATCCGAATGTACCCTAAGCATATGTTGGTCTTTTTCTTAAGATCTTAAAATTATTATCATGAGAATGAAAATTTTCTAGAATCTTCAGAGTCGTTATTTATGTGATTCATATAATTCACGGATATCTTATTATATCTAACCTTCTTAACGAATTTTTGTTCATACTTTTTAATCTCTTTTAATTGAGGACAATGTGTCATGAAATGTCTTATCTTCTTGAACTCGTAACAGGTTGCTTCATTAGAGTTTTCACCATGATTCTTGTACCTATTTAATGATATTATGAAACCAATTCTCTTTTTATGTAATGTTTTTAACTTTATAGAATAATATAAAAGTTCATAATTCGATCTAGAATAGATTTGGTAATATTCCACTTCAAAATTTTCATAGATCTATTGGCCTTTGTTCTTATTATAATCCTTATAAGTAGAAACCATTAATGTAGAATTTTATTTCATTACCATTTTATATTTTCCATATTCAACATCTATTTCCTCTTGATACATCATAAGAGTTCCAATGAAATATTTAATTTTTAAATTATTGATTTCAGTATATTTATTTAAGGTAGTTGAGATTCCACTCCACATGGATGATAACACTCTTAGAACCATTAATTATTAAACAATATCATAAATTGGTGTTCCTAGAGTAGAATCATTATTGTATATCTTATTGAGTGTTCCATTCAACTAATTAATTCTTTATCCTTCATTCATTTTGAATGTGTCGAACAAAAGTTTGGTAGTATCCTATATAAGAGCCTTCACCTTATTTTTATATTCATAAAAATGGCTATATTATTCCACATTTCTTGTGATTTTTTACATTGATAGACTCTTTTTAACTTATTGGGTCCTAATACAAAAATTATATTGTTCATATCTTTGTAATTAATCTAATATTTATCTTCGGTTGTTGAATCCATGTTTTAGGTTCTATATTTGGTATTATATATGGATTTACTGCTTTTATTTAAATGTTTCAACCAAGATTATTCCAATAGATGGGAATAATATCCTTCCGATAACATTAATTGTTTCTATTAAAGCAATGGTATTTAATCACTAACATACCTTATTGGGTATCATCCAGAACATCCGTTTGAATGTTGGTCCTTTTATTTCTAACTTTTACAGGTGTTAGCTCATTATTCATGAGCTTTAATACAAATTGTTTTCCCAGTGAAATGGATATATAGATACTCAATAGGAAGGTGAATTTATTTCCTAAAAATTTATTTACTTTAAAACAACCTCTTTTAGCTATGTTAGTTAAATATTTTCTTTAAACAAAATAAGAAGAAAAAATATAGAAACACAATGAAAAGATAATAAAAACATAATATTTATAGTGGTTCATGGAATATAAATCCCTCAGTCCAATCCACCTACACTCTACTACATGAGTTTTATTTCTATCACTATGAAAACCAATTTTAAGGGGCTTTGATCTAAGTATAAGTAACTGTTAGTTATAAAAAACTTATAAGAGATTTCAACCAGGATCTCCCTTTATAATACCTATCAACAACCTTAACACTATCCCTTAGAAATAGTTTAGAAAAAACAATACGAATTGAAATTTGAATAAATATTATAGTTCATAGTTTCAAGAATCAACTGATAGTAGATAAAGATATATCCTGAAAAGTTGATAAACTCAGAATATCAACTCTGTATGATCTTAGATTAAATTGATATTCCTATAAGCACATCACATGAGTGTTTTTTGTGATATTTTATATGTAAAATCATTGTTTCATACTGTTATCTACGTACATGCATATGTCTATGTCTATTTGTATGTATATTCATGAAACAACTAACTATTACTTTTATATCTTCACATTGATTTTAGCTTAATCACATGATATAATTATAATGGTGGAGAGGTTAATTTATTGAAACGTTAATAAGACAGTATATTAAAGTAATTCATCAATTATTTACAAATATGGAAAATTACTCCTTAGTGATCATGTCAGATATATTTCTCTTTAGATATTCCCATTCACAAAAAAACAAAAATTCATAAAAATTGATCTTGAAATAAATGAATCAGAAATTTTTTTGATACTCTAAAAATTATGATGCAAATAATGAATATATTATAAAATATATCATGACATTATTCATAACTACTAATCCTTGGTTATATATCAAACAGATAGTACTGATATTGTGAGATAACTTCTAGAGAGACTACTTAAAACAAATCGTTGACTTATACTACGTGTAAGATAAATAAAATTGAAAATTATGTAGGATAATTATTCAATGTAAGAGAAATATCTTACTGATGTTTAAAACTTATATTTCACAAATTCTCTTGACTCTCATAATATAATCCTTTGTGAACATCCTTTTCAAATGATAAAGATTTATTATAATGAAAACCTATCTGAAATATCTGACTATGAACACATGAAAGCTCAATCATTTTCTTCATAAGGAAATATATTACAAAATAAGATAAACATACAACACAAGGTTTTTTGATTCTGAGTAGTAGAAGACATTATTTTAAAACTCAAATTTTGATAAGATAAAATAATTTTTCATATATTCAATACTCTAATCCACAAAATATTAACTCTTAATTGTAGAAAATGATAAATTCATTTGATAAAATTATAATATGAAACATATAAGATAGGATCATTAAAATAAAAATAGATATGTTGGTAATCATAATTACACATAAAGCCAATATATTTTCGAAACAATTAAGTGTGTCCATCATCTATAACATTTGATTCACTATGCCAAATCTAACATACATATTGAGTAGGAAACTGTTTCAATATCAAGTGCCCATATACTTTTTTTATTCAATAGTTGATTGAGTTTACATTCAGGGAAAAAATATTATATTCTACCAACTAGTGACCACCATCCAATTGCATAATATAAAAATTATTTCAATCACGTGGTGTATTGAGTGGTATTTTGTGGAAAATTAATCCAACATTTATCCATATATATATTTTTTAATCTTATACTAGTATATTTATATATAAATATAAAAAATTTTAATGAAAGAATTTAAATAAGTTTTTAACATCATCAGATTTCTTCAACACCCAGGGTTGGGTGTTGATTCGATAAAAGAAAAATTTTACTTTGAATGTATTTAATTCAAATTTAAATATATATAAATAAAAGAATGTATATTTCCACTCACAATTACATGATCAGATGTCTAATAAGAAGAAATCTTAGGAAAGAAGAGGGAAAAATAGCATGGAGGTGGGGGGATACAATATCTGTAACTTCTAACATAGATAGAATTAGGGGAAATTGAGGAGGGAGGCAAGAGTACATATTAGTGGGAACTGGGTTAGAGATCTGATGCCATTTGGGGTGATGATCACTGGGAAACACGGAAGATGGACTTACATCTATATTTATGAAACATTTGGGTATAACTCCACATTTAGTTTCAAGGGAGGGAGGGTTGGGTTCAAATATCATCAATGAGGGAGGGGGTCGGTGATGAGGGAGGTGGAGTTAGCAAGGTGTTCGGGGGGGGGGGGTCAGTTTTTTGAGGCCACTAGTGTCGGGGAGGTGTTGGTGAGGGGGATGGTAAATTAATATTTTTAAAGTATTTATCATATGATTTAAAAAATTGGATGGAAATATAATTATTATAATTATTTTTAAGACACTTAAAAAATATTTTAAATAATATCAAATTATAATTAGCATTAGTTTCCAGAACCACCACCACTAAGACATGTTTTTTTAGTGTAGTGAGCCTTTCATGGACCATGATATTAAAATAATGATGTTGTTTTTATGATTAAGGAACAATAATACATAATAATATTATTTTTTTGTGATATATTCTGGCCATTATACATTTAACACTATCATAATGTAGAGTTTCTTCATGGGGATGTTTCTAACATGCTTCAGTACCTCTCCTAAATTCTAAAAAATATGATCTACTTTTTTAGTGAGTTATTCACTGAAATAAATGGTAATTTGTGGCATGTATTGAATAGGAATTATGGGGTACCATCATGAACACTATGAATGAATTTTCCAAGATGTGATATCTTACATGAAAACCTTAGCATCACAGAGAATAAGAACCAGGTAATGTCATATCAACACTATTTCATACAAATTCCATTTCACATGAAATGTGTTGTGGGTATTTTTTCCCACATTGATTTTTTTACTAGGGACTCATTATTAATAAATATCATTTATTCAAACATTGTTGAAATACAATTGTGAAACCCTCCACTACATCCATTGGTCCTCCTTCACTACATAACATAGACTTGTTAAACTCTCACTCTTCTAATGTCACTAGTGACCTTTACTATTCCTCTACTCCTCTATATCTACCCAAGATGGTAGTATAAGATCTTGGTAATAACCTCATGATGTTATATCCTTACTATTGTGTATAGATAATGATAAAACATCTTTAATACATCTCAATTTAAATTTCATTTTACAATTTGTTTTTTCATCTCACCTTCATCATTTACTATACTAAAAAACATTCTCATAAAATCAATTGATAAAAAATTAAATTCAATTGACAAATCCAAAGTTTCATCAGAATACTATCAAATTATGGTTTAGTGTTAGGTAAGTTTCACTCACCTAATAAGTTCCATTCAAATTTCATAGTTAGTTAAAATCCAATAAGTTCTAGATTAACAAAGGCCATGGAAATATTTTGGGAATTAAAATATTTTATTAATAATTGTAGAATGATATATCAAAATTAAATATAGGATGTATTAAATAAGTGATAAAAGGATCAGGGTAACAATGATCTTGATAAAAATTTATTAATAAATGTGAAACTTGTTAACAATTTAATTCCATGATTTTTTTTTGTTTTAACAATAATGGAATTTGGGTATTGACTTGATAAGAATTGAGGCCATATTGAAATTTGGGAGAAATTCTTGTAGAAGCGATGGGGTGTTATATAGCCAAATGAATTATTTTTATGGTTTATAGTTCTCAAGAGTTTCCCCCATTATTTTTTAATTCTTATTAAATTGATTTGTTCTTGTGTTTCCATGTATTTCAGAATTTATTTAATGAAAGATTAATTATGTTGTTTCTAAATGATGATTTTAAATTTAAGATTACTTTTCTCCTAAAATACCTTAACTTAGGTGAATTGTTATGATTTCAGGTGATAAATTTGGCCAAGTTAGTTGAATATGAATAAGACTAGTGATATAGATGAGTAATTTGAATTTTTGAACAACTATATGTGATTAAAAATAAGTTTTTGAGGACTCATTTAAGAATATTTTTCAGATAAAGGGTTCTTCATATGATTAGGTGCTCATTACTATGTCTTGAATTATTTTAAATCATGTGGATGAGGCATGACATGTGATTAAATCAATAATTCATGTGAATAAATCAAAGGGAATTTTTCCACATATTATTTTCCATAAGATTATATGGGTTACAAAATATAAGTTGTGCTAGGAATTTTTATGCCCCACATGTGATTAAAATATGGAATTTTGAGCTGACATTCTATTAAGTAATTGTTTCTAAGAGATGTTTGAGATATAATACCTTGGGACTAAAGCACTATATCATATTAAAATAGGGGGCTTTCACCTCATGCCTGATTAAGAAAAAAGGGAGATTTAGGCAGAATCATTTAACTAGGATAAGAGCTATGTAATAATTATCTGGCATAATTGATATTATACAAGAATAAACCACATGACTAATCAGTAATGTTAAATTAATTAGGTCTGACATTAGATTAAATTGGAATCACTTGTTAGAATAACCAACAGTGACTCAAACACTTGTCGATGATTAAAATGAATCCCAACTACCACATCTAATATTCAAAAAACACACCTTTTATCCATGTAAGATTAATTAATGTGGGTTGGAAGGTTAAACCCCCCCCCCTCATTGAATAATAATCAATTGAAAATTAGAATATTTAATGGAGTAAATATCCATTTTCTATGAGATCCCAAACACTATTTGAAGAAATGTTACTAGGATTCTATAATTATTATCTCCAAACAAATTTATAACCCAAGATACAATTCAATTTTGGAATCAATTCAAATTATTTAGATCAACTTAAATAGTATCTCCAGACACTATGTAAGAAACAATATGGGTCTATATAAACTTTTAAATACATTGATCAAATATGAAGACACATGGAGCCTATATGAGGTATGGGGGATAATAAAAAGATTACATCCACGCCACCTCACCAAATAAAGAAAAGGTGAGGAAGAAATTATAGTTGGTGCATGATCAGAGAGAGAGAGAAGGATTATTTCGGGATAGAAGGATGAAATCACTCACTAAAATTATTTCCCTATGAAGTAACATAAAGTCATTTGGATTTATTTTACAAAATATATATTCATTCATATAAAAGGGAGTGAAAGATATTATTGTGTGGCCCAATGATTCTTACTTTTTTATTTTTAATGTATCCTCTCTAGTGATCTCATTGTAGGCCCTTTGTGGATGAGATGAGGATATTTCCCTCATCCCTCTCCTATAAATTAATTGAAATTCATTAATATATTTCTATCTTGTCAAATCTAATGAGATAATATTTGGGTATATAAAGTAGTAAGAAGTTTCCATTATTTTATTTGGTTAATCATTTTTCCTCTTCTTATTTAGTTTTCATATACACCGTTGATCTTCCTAATCTCTCTTAGTATGGATAGTAGTGGGGTGGATTGGGGAGTGATTAATGATCCTCGATCAGATAAGAAATTCCTAGATAGGGTAAAAAAAATCATTAAATTTTCCATCAATATAACCACAATGAGGGATAATAATTAATGAGATCTACGATAATAATCAAGAAACAATAGAGTGATTAATTTAGAGAATTATGATTTAGTAGGTAAGGTTGAGATAGTATCAAAGATAATTCCATTATCGATCCTTAAATTTAAAATTATTCTGCACTTTCAATAATTCTAAACACACTTGGATCCATGTTTTTAACTATCACCAAAACCCATACAGATGTAAAAATAATATCGAGGAGGATTGTAATTTCATGAGATATCTCGAGTCACACCACAATATAACATTTACCTTATAGTGAAATTTATATATCTTGAAAAAACCTTGATAGCTACATCACAGTACTGAACCACACTCTATTTATAACCAGGTACATTATTTAGAGAGTGGTATAACACTTGTTTGGATATCTTGTTCTATATATATGGTGTGTAGTAGTTAGTACATTCTATACTCAAACTACACGACACAAGATGGTTCACATTACAACCATATTTCATCCCATGTGGTTTATAAATCATATGGAAATTAGAATATTCTATGTAGTTTGTAACCATATGACTTAGGCTTCTTATGGTTCATGACTGAGTGTCTCAGGAGTCCCACACACCATGAACCCTATTGAGATAAGCTATCGAGTTTGGGTTCAAATAAAAACATAATAGCACATCACACCCAACCTTAGACTGAGGATCAGACACCTTTTCTAGAAGAGTAAACTCTCTGTACACCTTCAGTGAAATATGTTTCTTCTCACCTTGGTGTTAGAATCAAATATGGAATTAATCCATTTTGAGTGATTTTGTTATGTAGATCATTTTGGTTTTATACTATTGTAAAATAGAGTCTATTTAGAATGCATCTTGGGTAATTTTATTATATTAGCTTCATAGTGTTGATGAGAGGTTCCGATGAGGCCTTTAGATTGTACATGAGGTTCAAGCAATACCCTTTTAAAAATATTATGATTTTAATGGGTCTCTTGTATGCACAATAGATTTAGTAGTCCTCCACCAACCAAAGTAAAAATATCTACATATTATTCTTTTCAAGAATGCTTTAAATATTACCTTAACCCCAACAAGGTGTATATCTCTCAAATTACATCCAATGTTAATAGTCCCCATGTTATGGGGAACATTTCCTCTATGTATATAAGTTAATAATTGACCATTACATGAGATGTTTTCCCTTAATTAATTGTAGTATGGTCTCCCTTAATCAATATTTCTCATAAATGAGGTATGAGTCATCTCAAGGGCCTTATAATACCTCCACTAACAACCATTCCTCAGCAAGTTGAGGGTCCCCCACAATAGTTATATAAAGAAAGAATGGGCGTTATAAGGTAATGGTAGTTATGGAAAACGAGTAGTTCAAGTGTTATGGGTCTTTTAATATGATCAGGAGTGTATTATTTACTTCTAGATATGTTTTACATCTAGGTAGTTTACTTTGATCTCTATTTGACTTTTTATATTGTATATATATCTAGTTTTTTACAATATATGATCTTTCAGGGAGCTCATTCTTGGGATCTCGATTATTTTACCATCCTTGGTTTTCTAGAACATTGAGAATACCCATATTTAATTTTCTATTTCCCATAGCATTGGTTTTTTGATAGAATTATTTCTTTATCCTCACATCATGTTTTCAAGGTGTCCTATTAGATATATTTATAATCATCTCTACAAACCACTTGTTCCCAAATATGTTGTTCCTGTGAATAAATGGAAATTTAAGAGGCCACATCTGTGGATATGGTGCTTTTGGAGATGTTACAAATGATTCATAGAAGAATATAATGTTTGGTGGTGATAACTAGAATAGTTGGAGATCATTATAACGGTACTTGTAGTAAGGATGTGCCTTCACTTATATTACTTCCATCACTCTTGGAGACTATTTATTGTGCATTATTTCTTCTCATGGTATATATCTATGTGGAATACATTTTTTCAGTTTATTTCTTAGGCGTGATTTTGTATACAATGTAGTTAATTAGAAATCTTATTAGTGTCTATGTATATATCATATTTATTTATGAATATCAATTTCATTTTTATATAAGGAATATCATATATGTTATTCCTTTATAGTGATACTAACCAAACCATGGCCTATAGAAGGAAGTTTTGGAGTGAACCACTTATCTTATCATAGACCCCAGTGGTGTCTTGGTTGGTTTTGTTGTGTTAGAATGGAATCAGACCATTTGAGACACATGGGAAGAGTTTGGATTTATAGGTCTTGTGAGGATTCTTTTGGGAATTTATGAACTTTATACACAGGGGTCTTGAGTTTAGTTATCAGAACAAATAACGTAGAATATGTGTAGTTTCCAATGAATCCTTTTACTTGAACTCTGAAAACTTGTTAGCCATATCATAACTCTAATAAATTATTGTTAGGGTAAAATTATGTTAATATATGTATCATTTACTTTTTAGTTGTGTACATTTATATCCATCTTATGTAATCTCACCCATATATGACTAATAATTATAGGTTTATCCTATCGAATAAAGGACTACACCCATAGAGAAACTTACTAGATTGAAAGGGAGGGTTGTGATGGTACCATTATAATAATTATGCCTCTCTCTATTGACTTGTTAAGTTATGAGATGATTATTTAGGGACCTGATTGAGGGGTATCCTTTCCCTATAATTAATGGATGGATCATTTACCATTTTTCCCAGTGAAAATATTCATTTAGAGTGAACCATTGTTCTCACAAATCTTGATTAGGTTTTCCATAGGCTATATATGTTATATTTACGTCATGTGTTATAGTGTTAGTGGACTCCTTGGTTTCAATATGAGTTTTATTTTCAATTAATAGAGGATATGTTGGAGATTGATAATTTTATATTGCATCTTTTTGGACACCCTCTAACAAAATGAAGGTCGTATTAATAAATACACTTCATGTAAAAGTTATTCATTAGTTGTCATTGTTTAGTAAAAATCATGATGTGAATTATCTACCATGGTTGGAGTTAGATCCACTATTTTTGTGGAGTTCTAGTTGGTTATATTGAAGAAATTTCTGTCTGGGAGATGCTATGAACTGTTATGGGTAGCATGACCATGACCAAGTTGAGGTTGAGGTTTAATAACGAGGGACTTTTCCGAAACTACTTAAAATGAATTTTATTGAAATAAAATTTTTGAGAAAGGCCATTAATGTAAGATATGAGATATTGATATGAACTTTTTTCCATTACTTGGTTAAATTTGAGTCCTTCAATATTTTTGGTAGTTGATAGATTTCAGGAAGAGATATCCCTTTTTTTCGGCAGGATGATGTTTTACTAAGTTTAACAAGATAGATATTGTTGATAGAACTCCATGTAAAATAAAACATTAAGATCATGGAATTTTATACTGCATGCTCAATGTCCTCCTATGAGGAAATTTTTTATATGGGTTTTTGAGGTTTAAGAATAGGTAATGGTGGGTGATGATTTGGACCATCTCTATTACCACCTATTTTAAGACCTTGGTGGGAACCAAGTATTGAAAATTTAGAAACTAATATTTACCCATGATATATTTATTCAGATAGGTTGTTTCCAATAGGGTTTGAGGTACAATTTGTGTCTTCTTCAATAAAACCTCATACTAACCAATTCCAATTTAACCCATTAATTTATTTTCGCATCTTTTATCAAGAGTTATAAATTATAGTGGAGATCATAGAAATACCTCTCCAGCAAGAGGCTCTTACTAACAATAGTCAACCCTTTGTTCACATCCGTTGTTAGTGTGAACATTTAATCATGCGATAAAGGAATTTTGATGGAATCCATCATATAGATATGAGACCCTGGGGCATAATAATTTGTATGAATAAGAAGTTTTTTGATTTTTAAAAGTTAGTGTGTATTTGTGTATATGGGTCAAGGTTCACCTTCAAGTGTGAGTAGAGCATGACATCAAATGGTTTTAGCTCATTACCAAGTGGTATAAATATTTATCATGGTGTGTAATGTTTTATTGGGGGAGATATTTACATATGATGATGAAGGAATTCACAAATTAGTTTTTGTAGGATATTTTAGGGTCTCCCTTTTTGACGGATAAAAATATGTATTGAATTACCCTTAGATACAGCACTAATATCTGCTACAGTTTGATTGTTAGTCTGATTTAGAAAAGGGAGCTAGAAGTGTAGTTGGATACCTATTAGAGAAGGGTTTAATTGGTATCATTATGAGTTTTTTTCCATGGGAATGTATAAATTGGTATTTAAAGAATAAAATCATGTTATATTAACATTATAATTGGTTTAGTGAGGATGGAATTTTGTGGGTAATTATCATGTTTCAGTAAAAAATAATGAGATCACAGTGATTTTTTGGATTAAGGAATTCAAAAAATGGGTTCATTGGTAAATAAATTATTTTAGGAGTTCCTCATCGGTGAAACCCTCGTTTTATCTTGTTTAGCTGAGTATTTGAGGTTATTCCTTGGATTTCATTAAAAAACTAGCTATGGTGTTGAATTGTAAGGAATGAGTTCTAGATTAACGAGATTTATCCTTAATGTGTATGTTTTATAAGAATGGTTATGTTGTGGTTGGTCTCTATAATGTTCGAGGTTATGATAGCTTATTTGAACATGTTATGACAATACTACGATGGTAACTGGTGCCCTTATATGAAATTCCATGGTCATGATATATAGGGGATATTTATGAGTAGTTAGTCTTAGTATTTTTGGTTTTGATGTAGGAGGAATCTGTAGCTTACCCTTATTTTATTGAGGTAGTCCCTAATAATCATTATTTTTTAGAGTCCTATATTGGTAATACCATTTATAAAGTCTTCCATGGCTAGGTAATTTCATGTAGAGATCCTAAAAGTTTTCCCTAAATGTGGAGGATGTCACCTGACTATAGGATTAGACAATGGTATCTTAATAAGGATTATCTTAGATGATGTGTTGGTTTTTTAGAAACCACAATTTTCCTCAAGGGAATAGCCAGTGGCTTAATTTTTTTTTAACATTGGTGTACATTGTGTGGAGAATATAGGTATAGAATGAAGGATTCAACTCCTTAAGATGATGTTTTTGTTCACTAAAGTTATAACATGTGCATCATGGGGTCTCGAGTTATATAGTAGGGTCCTAAAAATAATTTAGGTATTTCTGATTTAGATTATGGATGAATAGGTTACTAAATGATCTATCGGCTGGATTAATGTCAGTTTAATGAGGTTGGAGTAGTTTCAGGATTTACTCATCACTTATTTTAACAAAGAGTGACTAAAACCCAACCACATCATAATTTATAAAGGGTGTGATCTTGTATACAATAGTGGATGTAAGGTTCTCGATAGAATCAGATGATATTTTTTCACTAAGAAAATGTGTGGCCCTTATGATTTTTATGGCAGTTTTAAGGAATTATTATTATTTTATATAAATGAGGAGTTAAATAAACTTGTGGATATTCATCTAGAATTTGTTATGTGTCTAATGTAGAATATTTTGTTGATTCACCCAGTGTTAATGTTTGATGTAAACAAAAGGTTCATATATGATGGTTTATAGGTTTCCATCCATAACTATCCTAGCATATTTTACCTTATATATATAATGTATGCATGTTTATGTTTATGGTTCATGGGTATTCTTCATTCCATGTGGATGGGTGAGTTATTGATGAAATGGCCATCAGTAAAAAATTATATATGGATTCACTAAATATAATCCATTAATTTTAAGAGGAATTGTTCCAGTTAGAGCATGGGATGATAGTTCTATTGAATGAGTGTAATATTAAGGAGGAAGGTCATAGAATTGAAGTGGTAGAAAATATGATTTCATTATTTGTGATTTATTTATTAGTTCATGTAAAGGATGAACCTCGGGTTGAAGATTAATTGAATATAAGGACTGATAGTTTACCATATGAGGTTGTTTTATGAGGTTTCTGATTTAGAATATCTATTTTTTTTCCTTTTTAAAGAGGAACCATTTTAAAGGTGGTGATGTAGTGACCTATTTTCTACTAAGTCCCAACATAGCCCATATGTGTTTTGGAGTTACATTTTTTTCTAATGGGGAAGGATGAATTGATTTCTAATCAAATGATCCAATAACATTTTTCTATTTTTTGATCTCATAACATGGTTTTAACCATTGGGATGAGTTTTAATGGAATTTTGCGTGAGTTTATCTTCAATGGATATTTAATATTTATTAAATAAATAAATATTACCCCATTGAAATATGTGTTAATATATCTTAAATAGAATATGAAATAGAACATATAACCCTATAGTTGTATCCAAAATGAGGGTTTATTTCCAAGAGAAGAATATTTTTATATGGGTTTTTGGGCCAGGATGAATCCCATTTTAGGTCCTTAATTAGAAATACGTAGTTTCTCCAATATCATGATATAAAATCATCCCTAACAATTTTTAAATAAGGTTATATATTTCATTTTATATAAATAGTTGAGTGTATTTAGGGCATGAAATTATTTCAAGATGACATGGTATATCCTCATTATTGGTAAAGACGTGATGTTCAAGGATAGATATCAGATTTTTGAAGAACTAATAGTTTTACAATGAGGTAGGATATCAAAGTTGTTTATATTTACTCAATAATTACATCCATTATTTTTCAAATAAAAACTCTAAATAAATATTGGTATTGAGATTATTTTAGAATATTTTTCTTAAACATTTAACAGTTGTGAAGATTATTCAATTTTAATGTTATTTGATTAATTTTATTCCATTTATTTAAGGATCAATATTTATAATATGATCAATGAATGATGTATAGAATATTTTTTGGTTACCATTAGTTTCCCATATATCTTATATTTTTACCGTTCTATGTAAATTGATCGCAATTGAATTCGAAAAGGTAAATGGTATGCCCCTGTAGACATAAAATTGAATCCTAATTGATAATGGATGAGTGAATATCCATATCGGATAGGATGTGGTCTGGTCATACTTCTAGTGTGTAATGGGGAATGTCATTACATGAAGACATGTGTCAGAAAATTACCACTACGTAAAATAATTGAGGTAGTGATGTCTGGTAGTGGTTTGTATTAGAGGGAACTTTGAGGGCTTAGACCATTGAATCATCATCATGTGGTGAGCAGCGGGATATTGGAGAATAGTGGTGGAAATTTCCATAGGTTCATTTGAAAGTGGTGTCATGAGATTTGATGGGATAATTGTGAGATGTAGGGGTTATTTAGTTTTGAGGATGAGAACATGACAACATGTCATGAATTCCAAAAGAAACACATGACATGTGTTGGTCTTTTTTTGATACCAATGTCTATGAATAATTTAATGTATCGCATGACTTGTTTTCACCATCAAACATCATTTATGGAATCCCAAGTGGTGTCTGGGGTTTTCATGGTGTGTTAAACATCACACCAGTTGTAGTAATGAACCACACACAATGTAAGGATAGTTACCTGACCAACATATCGATAAGATACATAAAAAACGACACTATTTGGAATAAATGGAATGTAGCTAAAATAAAAAAAAATTCTAGAACCACATGAAGCAATATTGTCAATAATACACACCTATTTAATCCCATGTGGTTCATATTCAATGTGGATATCGAGGCACTCCATGTAGTTTGGAACCACATGACTCCATCTTTTTGTAGTACATGATCAAGTGTCTCGCTAATACCATACACTAAATATCCAACTTGTACACCTCGTATAGGTTAACTCCACATATAAGGATGATAGTTTCGCATTCTCATCCTCAATATATGGATCACGTAATATGTCTAGCATTGTATATGATTTTTATTATAGGACTTTATGTTCTTTCCATTTCTACTCACATGGGTGTCATAATCTGATAAGAAAATAGTCCGTTATTGTGAAATTTTATATACAGATCATGAAGTATTAATCCTATTAATTATGATAGACTATTTATTTGGTGTTTTGGTTATATTGAGGATCTTATAACTATAGAGTTAATGATAGGTTTTGATCAAGATATTAAGAGAAGACGTGTCATATTGGGTAATCTGATGAAAAATTATGATTAATGGGAACATGTCTCCCATATATTTAATAGATTTAGTACTCTAAAACTGGTCCAAGGAGGAGTTCCTTTATATCATGATATTTAGTCATGGGGTATGTACTCCATCATTCATAACAATACATGGGTCCCCCATTCTATAACTAGAGTTACAACATCCCCATGTAATAGGGCACATGTCCTTTATCTATAAAAGATGGTACTCCCCTATGATATGGGACATGGGACCTTCATCCATTAGATTCAATACTAACTTGATAAAATGTTCCCCTTGATGAGTCATTGGTCCTTTTTCTATAGACTTTGATACTCCCTTGAATAATAATCCATCCCTATTTTGGTGTGAGTCCCCCACTATAGTTACAAAAATGAAACATTGAGGTTATGAAGACTGGGTAGTTATGGAAAATGGTTAGTTCGAGTGTTTTGGGCCTTGAATAATTTTCAAGAATAAATGGTTTCCTCTAAGATATAAATTATATTTAGGTTTTTTATGTTAGGAATTATTCGTATTTTGATATTCTATTTATCACTATATTCTTGCGAGATATAATCTTTAGTGGAGTTGAGCTGTTAGATCTAGATTCTTATACCACCCTTGGGTATCTTGACCTTTGAACATATATGGTATTTGTCATCCTATTTCCATCAGTATTGTGTTTTTATTTGGAATATTATTTCATCTTCACATCATGTTTTTGGTCCATCATAATTGGTATATATACGCACCATTGTACATTACTTATGATCATAAGTATTTTTTACTAATTATGATGCATAGTTTGGAGGTGACCTTAGTGGATGTGGATCCAGTGAATCCAATAATAGTATTTCATAGTTGAGAAATGTGGTTATTGTTGATGAAGGAAGCTATTGGAGATCATTCCAGGGGTCCTTATAGTGATGAGCAGTCATCCCATATCTTATGTCTATCAGGATTAGAGTATATATTTGGTATATCGTTTATTCTCATGGTATATTCCTTTGTACAATTTATATTGTTGGTTGATGTATCATGAAATAATTTTTGTATAGTTCAGTCAAATATATATGGATATATTTATGGTGTTTCTAGATATATCATGTTTTGGTGATGGATATCTATTGTATAATAATATATCCTAGGACCCCACATGTATGTTTTTTCTTCTTCATGCCAGTATCCAACCCCTGAGCTATTAGATATGGGATTAGGGTGGTACAGTTCATTTATTTAAAATCCAAATGGGGTTTCGGTGGGTCGGGACCTTTCATTTACTAAAAAAAACTATAGTTACAAGGAACACCACATACAATTTTTGGATACTCTAAATTTAATGCATTTAACACTTGGAAATAGATGATTTTTTTCCAATTATATACTTTGTACACTCCAATAGGATGGGTGTATTTAAAAATATTATGAATTTTTTATTTTTGTGGTTTTATTTAATTTATAGGTATTAAATATTAGTTTTTATAATTTAGTTAGTTTTGGAAATATGATCTTATGTACATTCATTAAAAAATCTTCCTTAATTCAATATTTAATTTTAATTGAAATGTTATAATTGTGAATAAAGAATATGTTGATGTTTTTTTATTCAAGGAAGGAGAAATGTAAAATAAAACATCTGGAGGTAAAATATACCAAGTATAAAAATATTAGGGGAGATGCTTTGATTACGTGACAACAAAATATGTAGTGGAAACATCATGATTAAACCCATTGCTAACATAGTTTATTTTATTGTGTTGAGAACTCATCAATGAATCAAAATAGTGTTATGAAGAACCCTAAGTATCCATTTAGGCCAATGAAATGTGGTGAATATAAAATTGATAATATTCTAGGTCTTAGTAAATACAATATCAATATTTATGTGTATATTTGTTCTCTAATATAATCACATAAACATCATTATGAGGCTTTGACCAATCATTAATGGATGCATTTTTATCTTTCTAGAACTATGATGTTCGAACATAATGTGAGTAATACACATGAGGTTCTCCCTCTACCATACTTATATTACGAATGACAATAAAGGATATGTATGAGATCTAACATAGCATGAAGATATTTCCCATGATACAAACACAAGGTCAATGTAATCAGTGTTATAAATATTAGTTTACATGAATCCCAAAAATTTGGAGTTTGATATTATATTTCTAAGGCAATAAAATATGACATTACAAACAAAGATTAAACCATCCATAACATGGTCCATTTTGATTCTCTATAATTAATTAATGATCCAACACAATGTTTGGTCGTAGAGTAAAGATCCTTTATAATTTTGTTTTTTTTAAATGATTTTTTATTTTTATGAAAAAACAGTTATTGAAAAAAAAAATTCTAAAATTGGAAAATATGAGTTTCTAGAAGTTAAAAAACATTAGTTATGATGTTGTTTAATATTAAAGAAGTTTTAAAGACAAATTTTTTGGAAGATTGTAAAGATAATAAATCTCTAAATCAATCTTGCTGATGTGGTGCAGAATTAAATGTTTATTAAATCATGAAAATATCATGATACAATTTTTTATCAAAAAAGATAAGTTCACATTTTTGGGATGAAAATTATCATATATAGAAGTTTCTAACAAATTTTAACTATGAGTTTTTTGATGTTAAATGATTTTTAAAGATTATAATTGGACAATTAATCTAACAAATCATTATATTAATCTTTTGTTAGAATGTTTGGGTTTGTGATTTATGAGTTTGTAAGAAAATTGAAATAATAAAACAAAGATATTATTAGAATTTTGGAAGTCATATAATTTTAGAAATTTTTAATTTTGTAATGATTTAGAAATCTAGAAAAGTTAGAATAACTAGAAGTTAGGAATGTTATAGAAATGAATAAAATAAGAAAGTATAGAAGCTAGAATGTTTACTTTTTTAATAAAATTTCTATCAAATTTAAATGACTCTATTATATCATTTAAATTTCATAAAACATACTAAATAAGCCATGAAACAATCTAATGTATGTAGTAGTAAAAAGAAGTGGACATTTTAGGACTTTCCAAAGTTCAAGTTTCTAGATGATCTTTTTGTTAGAAATTTTTTACTTCATCATCAGATGAATAGTGAATCAGAAAGATATTATCCATTACAACATTCTAAATATTAATTTGTAGGAAATTGTGACATTTAATGTTTTAAAAAGTTCAAATTGGATGGACTCTTATAGTCAGATGAACATTTTCCCGCAAATGAACAATATGATCTGATGGATAATACAATCAGATGGAGAATGTTTTCCCAATGTAAAATTTTACAGTTTTTTTATATTTAAAAATTTATAGTTATCTAAATGTAAAATGTTTCACATTTCACGAAGCTATATAGTAGAATTTTTTATAGAGTTAAAAATTTAATGTTTCACAAAGTTAAAAAGTTAATGTTTGTATAGAGTTTCGAAGTTAAAGTTTCAATTTTTAAAAATTTTATGTTAAGAAGGTTAAAAAGTTTCTTAAAAATAGTGTTTTATGGAAATTTAAATTTTTTTGGAAATAATGGATAATTCAAGGATATTTATGATTATTATATAAGAGTTTGGAAGAATCCATGAAAAATTTCAATGAGATTGAAATTCATATTTATAAATTTTCTTGAGTGAGAAAACATAACTGGTTTCCCACATCTTCTATTTCCAGATAACCAATAAATAGATATAAACAGTAATATGGTACTTGTGGTTATTCACTATTTTTTTGAGATGCCAGAAGAATTGTGTTAGATTTTTGTGTCTAAATAAAGTCAATTTTTGAGTTGAAAAATTTTTTAGAATAGAGATTTTGTACAAAAGTATTGAACAAAGTTCATTTTTGAGAACCAGAAAGGGAGCATCAAATAGAGGTAATGGATATAGTTTTTTTATAGTAGTATTTCTAAACAAATGTGTTTCTTAATTTTACATAACATAGTTTTGGTAAAATCCATAGTTTCGGAAAAGGTGCATCAGTTAGAGGACATCGGAAATAGGAACATCAAACAGAGTTTCTAGACAGACATTTGTTGGAGAAGATTTCAATGTTACAAACATGTGTTGTGGCATAAATTTTTTTAAGAACAAATTTAAAATTTTTATAAAATATATAATCATACCTTTTTAGAGATATATGGAGGACAGTGAGTGTTGAATCAAAAGTTTTATTAACCTCTATTTAAAAGTTATTTTACATGAACCCATAAGAGTGTCCATGGATAGGATATAGGTTCTCAAGCCAAGGAAGAACCTTGTAAATCTTATGTTTTTTTTCTTACATTACTAAATATTTTATGCATATAAGTTTACTAAAAGGTGATAATGAAATAACTATAACATGTTAGGGGTGTTATGTTTCATAAAACTAGAAATTTTATAAAAATGGTAACAACTGAATAAGGCCCCCCTTTTTAGTTATTCCATGATCCTCAGAAACTTCAAGTAATATCCTAGGAGGTTCCCCTTTTGACTCATTATCATAGAAAATAAGAATTCCATAAAAAATAGTTGGATTCAGACATATTATGTAAAATATTATAATGGATAGAAAAAAATAATCATACCATATCATATATCTCTTTACTTTGAGGTTGTATATGCAATTACCAATGGGTTTCCCCAAATTTAGAAAGATTTTACCATGAATTTTAATGAAAACTAAAACATTAATGTTGAAAAAAAGAATATAAATTCTATTTTATGTCTCAATCAAAACTTTTTTACATCACAGTGATGGGTCTCAAAAAATAAAATATAATGTGATACAACATCAAAAGTATTTTCAATTTAAATAATAAAGTGATGGAAGTGATGTTACAAGTATGTCATATAAATTTTGAAGACATTATAATGATATATGAAGAAACTCTTGATGAGTATTTCATCAGACTAAATGATTTTATTTAAAACATCATAGGTTTCAGATATATCATAAAAGATTATAAAATTGATATGTAACTAATGATAATGTATACAGATCGGTTTGATTATAAAAATATACTTTAGAGTATCAACACAGATCAAAAAAATTTAGTATGTCATAAGAAAAATGAACTCTCATGAAAGAAATCATAATGATGAAGAAATAATGTGGGCAATTTTTTTATGGAAAAATGATGTAATTGAGAAAGAAGAAGAGTATATATCAGAAATCATAAACTATGAAATGATATTTTATGAATATGAAAATTTGGTTGAAGACACTCGTACGAATCAGGAATATAAGGAAGATAAATTTAAAAAACTTCAATAAAAAATACTTGAGGATAAAAGTAGCATAGTATAGTTGAATGAAAATTTTTGAAAGGCCTTTGGAAGTAAAATATGATTCATCAAAAGCTCAATAAAAAACTCACTTCAAGAATAAGATGAACTCTTCACCAACGAAATGTAAATGATTATTTCTTTTTTATAAAAATTTGGGTGTTATGAAAAGTGTTGGGAATAACTTGGTTGAGAAGTGATGTGAGAAACCTATCACATCCATGAATGTTGTAAATTCTCTCCTTAGGAATGATGACCCATGCAGAGATAAATAAATAAATGAAAGAGGATATAAATATCAAAAAATGTTTATAGGGAGAAATAATATTTCAATAGAAAACCATTATATGATTGTTTTTTATGGTGCTTTGGAATTTATAGGCACATATATTACATTTGTTCTCAAAACTTGTCCCTTCTAAGAAATATTAAATAACACAGGTCAATCAATGGTGTAAGATGAATGAGTAACTTTTCTAACCCAGCAAAAGAATGAAAGTAAAAAATCTGAAGATGGTAGAAAATATTCAAAGAAAAAGCAGTCTTACTGTCTGGAATATGTGATTAGATTGGTCAATTTGATAAGAAACTTTATGACTACACATCCAGGCCAACGATCATATGTTAGAAAAGAAAATTATTCTAGATAGAATAATATTAATGATTGAGATTTTGGTGCTGAGATAAATATAAAAGAAATAAAAAATATCTAACCCTGGATTCATGATATTGGGTGGATCTCACACATGATGGGAGATATAAGTTATTTAAAGATCTTGGAAATAACTATGGAGGAGTAGTTACTTTTTGGAAATTATAATTCCATGAAAAGTAGAGGAATATACAACCCTGATATTGAACCTCAAAAATAAAAGTATAATGAAGTTTTATATCTTAATGGGCATAAGAACAACCATCTTATTGTGATTAAAATTTCCGATGATGAAAAATAAGTGATATTTAGACAAGTTTATTAAATAATTATAAATGTGGAATATTAAAAAAATCCTATAAAAGGAGAAGAAACAATGGAAATATATTTAATATCTGGAAAATTGGTAACTCATGACACTTGAGTGATGAAGATGAGAATGTTTTGTGGAATCAATGATGTGGGAATCTAGGGAGAAAAAGTATGAAAAAATTTATAAAGATATTTTGATATGAACTATTCAAATATTGAGAAGAATAAAAGATAATTTTTTTATAACTTTTTAGAAAGGAATGAGGGTTAGTAAAATTCACAAGAAAGAAGAAATTGAATATACCCAAACCCTTATGTTTATTCACTCAGATAGTTTTGGACTCATGTGAGATAAACAAAAACTATCAGATTTTTACTTTATAAATTTTATTGATTATTTGACTTGGATGACAAACATCATGATTATGAAATATAAGTTGGTGTATTTATAAATGTTTAGATCTTTCATAAGAGATATTTAAAGAGAATCATGTTTTATAAATAATATTTGAGAATTGATAATGAAAAGCATATCACATACAATGATTTTTTATATTATCTAAATAATAATGGAATCAAAAATCAATATAATTCTCTATACACCCATTAAAAAATGGTGTTTCAAAAAGAAAAAATATAAATTTAGTTAAAATGGTAAGACTGAAGTTGGAAGAGTTAAAAAATTAAAATTTATATCTGAGAGAATATTTTATCACTAATGTACATGTGAAAAAAAGAATTTTTTTAATGTTAGAATCAAAAAATACATCCCATGAAATGTGGTATAAGAAAACTTTCAGTGAAATATTTAAATGGTTTTTGAAGTCCTTATTTAATAAAAATAAAAAATTCCTAATCATGGTATGTTTGATGAAAAACATGAAAAGGAACTATTATGGGACATTCACCAAATATAATATGTTATAAATGTTGGAAAAAATGTTCAAAAAAGTGGGTTGATTCCTATTATGTGAATATTATTGAAAAAATAAATTCCTTAATAAATGGTGATTCAAATATTGAGGAATAGAAAATAATTATTTCTAATGAAGGTGAAAGTAACTAAAAATAGATATATCAAGACTCAGAGGAATCTGGTGATGTGGAAAGTGAAAATGGAAGGTACAATTTGAAATTTCATAACATACATGGATTAGTTTAAACTAAAAATAATAATTAGAAATTATAATAATCTGATTCAGACTATAAGAAGGTTTAGATTACCAAATTAGACATCACTCGTTTTATAGAAAAAAACCAGAGTCAGTTTCAGAAGCTATAAAACAAAAATAATGGGTGAATATAATGAATAAAGAGTTGTATCAAATTAATAAAAATGAAATATTTTAACTCTTTACTTGACCATTAGATAAATATTTTATTGAGAAAGGGTGTATAAAATAAAATAGAATGAAGATCTAGAGGTTTCAGGAAATAAATAAATACTTGTTTCTAAAGGTTATTCATTGGTTTAAGGTGTTTAATTTGAATAAAATGTTTCGCTAGTTTCAATATCTAAAACAATCAAAATGTTATTAGTAGTGTAAGCACACCTATTTTATAATGTTTATCAATTGGCTGTAAAGGTATCTATTTGAAATGAGTATATTTAGGAAGATTTTTAGAATAAAAAAACTTTTGTTTTCTAATTGATAATAATGAAATAACGGTTTTTAAACTATATAAATCCCTATTTGAGTTAAAAAAATCCATGTGTTCCTAGTACCCCAAACTAGATAGATGTCTCATAATTTTAACTCTTTTGAAGGAATAGTCTACAATAAGTTGTTTTCAAGTCAAGTGGATTCATAAAACATAATTTTAATTTTTTATATAGATGATATAACTTTGGGGGGGGGTAGATAAAGTTTTTTTAATGAATTTTATGATGAAATGGAGAAGAATTTTGAGGTGTCGTTATTAGGAGAAATAAATTTCTTCCTAGGTTTACATATACAAGAAAATAAAATATAAATTTTCCTTTCTCCTAAAAAGTAATTCAGAGAGTTATTATAAATGTTTATCTTAGTATATTATAAATAATTATATAGTCTAATTTCATTGAGCACAAAGTTGATTAAAGATGAAACTACAATTTCTTTTTGTAAATTAGAAATATTTTTAGAAGATGATTGAATGTTTTTTTACCTTAAATCTTCACGACCTGATATTTTTTATGTTTTGAATTTATGTTCCATATAATAGAGTGATCTTGAAGTATCTCATATGTTAGGAGAAAATATAAATCTACGATATTTTAAAGGAACCACATAATATGGGATAATGTAGAAGATAAATAATGATATTAACTTTTATGGTTATACTGATACTAATTATGTTGGAGATTGCAATGATAGAAAAAAATTTCAAGATGAAAATATTTCATAGGATAATATTGTGCAATTTTGAATATTAATATAGTGAGTTTAGTAACTTTGAGAATAGAGGAATTAAAATATGTTATTTCTACCTTGGATTTTACTCAAATGTCGTGGATGAAATTTCAACTAGAATATTTAAAAGTAAATGTTTCTACATCATTGAATATAATTCATGGTAATTTTAATGCAATTTATTTTTATAAAAATCATATCCAACACCCAAGATAAAATATAATTGATATTAAGTTTCAATTCATAAAAGATAATGTTTTTGGAGGAAATATTTTACTAGAATATATTTCAACAAACCATAAAATTGATGGTATCTTTACAAAAGTTGTGCCAAAAGAGATATTTGTTGAATTGAGGTTATATCTTCATGGTCAACATTTATCAAATACTTTCTAAAAATATAAAATAAGGCTCCCAAAATGCTTTGGTATATATCAAAAAGGGGTACAAAAAGTAAAAACATTATATGAATGTTTTATATTTGATTCTATAGTTAATTCGAAGATAGGGTAATCATAAAACGGGGGATTAAAAAAAAGTGGGAGAGTGAAAAATTACATTTTAAAATTAATAAAAGGTAAAATTTAGGTGGATTTCATCTTATAATTGGAATAAATTTTATTTCCAAAGAGGGATGTAATTCCTTAAAAACATTACTTAATTAACTAGCGTGGTGTTATGATACTCTCTTTTAAGAAAGGCTATGTTTTGGTAAGTGATAAAAATATTTAGTTGTTTCAAAAATGAGTTGTAAAAATGTCTAATTGATGAAAAATGATTTGTTTGAAAATTTTCTAACAAATGTTGTCAACAAATCAAAGGGGGATGTTTAATATACTTGGTGATGTTTTTCTAACAATGTTGTTTATTTATTGACAACTAATGTTTTTTAATAATGTTTTTAAAAATATGAAAATGAGAGTTGTTGGAATTTATCATACTTTTTTTATGAAGATTATGAAGATAAATAAATTCATAAATTTTAATTTATTAGAGATTTTGAAATACAAAAACATTCAAAAGTAATATAGATGCTATTGTGCAGATCTCAAAGTTTTATAAATCATCAAAATATGAAGATACATTTTTTTTGAAAGATAAGTTGAAATTTTTGGAAATAGATTATTAGAATGAGATGTTTCTGGGAAACTAGATGTATGAAATTTATGAAGTTCAAATCATAGTATTGTTTTTATCGAATGATCCATTTGATGAACCATCAGAGAGAGATTTGTTTTTCTTTTTTAGTTTTTCATTTTTTAAAATGATGAATATCATAGAGAACATATATTATTACAAATTTAGATGTTACTTAAAGTTATAAATCAAGAAATTTCTATAGATTAAGATATATATAAATGATATAATGTTTGTAAGTTAATAAAGCTGTTTTGACGAAGAATGTAAGAATGTTTAATTTGTTAAGATACTCTCTTACAAAAACCAAAAATGAAATTTGGTTATTTAAAGTTCCTAAAACATCATGATGAAGTCATGTTATGAAATGGAATTAGTAGATGTAAAGAGAAGTGAATTTTTTAAAATTTCCATAGTTCATGTTTTCAGATAAATGCTTTGTTAGAAAGATTTTTTTAATAATTTGATGAACAATGATTGGTATTGAAATTGTCTAGAAAAAAATTCTAAACAATGATACGTAATTATGTCTAGAATGTCATGTTTAAAAAATGTGAAAATCACAAATAAAAAAATTTGGACACACTTTTTTCTAGAGATTGAAGAGTATAACCAGAAAGATAATATAATCAGATAGAAATTTTTTTATTCTATATATAAAAAGTTTTAGTTTTTATAAATGTACAAAGTATTATTTTTTATATATATGAACAGTTTCCAGTTTCATGATGTTATAGAGTTTAACTTTTAAGAGAGTTACTAATTTAATGTTTAATGTAGTTACAATGTTTCAATTGGTATATAGTTATAAAGATATTGTTGCATGTTTTTAAAATTTTATGCTAAAAAGGTTGATGAGAATCTTAAATTTTTTTAAGGAAATTTGAATAAATTAGAAAAAAATGTGAATTCAAGAAGAATCAAAAATCTTCTAGAAGAGATGATAAGTGTCCCAAAAAATTCAAATTAAAGTGATATTCAGATTTCTGAATTTTAGTGATTGGAAAATCATAACTGGTTTCCTAACTTTTTTATTTTTGGAGCACCTATAGATAAAGGTGTACAGTAAAATGGTACATGTGACTACTCACTATCAAAAATCTTCGACATTGGAAGAATTGTATCAGAGTTGAGTTTCGTACAAGAGTTACTTTTCATAATGGATATGTTTTCCATATAGATATTTCATATAAAAGTATTAAACAAATTATGGTTATGAGAAACAGATATGGATCATCAAATAGAATTAAGAGGTAATGTTTTCGAGAAGAATTTCTTAGGGGTCATTGAGGTTTCTAATCAGACCAAATGCTGATTTTCTAAAAGGTAGAGTTTCAGAAATCGTGTATTAGATGGATTCCATTGAACACAAGCCCATAAAATTTAGTCATATTAGAGAGAGTTTCTATATAGAACTTTTTTGGATCATAGTTCACAAATTTACATACTTTTTTACCACATATATGTTTTTAGATGGAATTGTAAAATGCAAGGAGTCAGTATAATCATACATATCTTGAGATATATGGAGACCAATAGGATTTAACATAAATGTTTTATTATATTATTATGAATATTGAATTTCCTTGGATCCACGAGAGTTTCCATGATATGGTTTTAGGTTCTCACGATGTGGTCAAACCTTATTGATCTTATGTTATTTTATTACATTCATAATTTTTCATGAATGTGATTTTACTAAAAGGTGATAAGGAAATAACTCTATTATATTTCAGGGATTAAGTTTATAAAATATGGAAATTTTTAAATGGACTACAACTTATTCAACCCCCTTATTTATAATAAACCTTAACTACAAGAAAAATTCAAGGTCATAGAGCATGGTTTGTTCACATTCCAATGAATCCCATAGGTCAGAAAATCAAGAATACATTGTCTACATAATGTATTTACATGCTACAGTACCTGCTATATTGACTCCAACTTAATTTTATGGATAAAAATTTAAAATTTCTATAATTAAATTATTAGAGAACTAGAACTTACCTAAAAGTGATTGTGCAACCGTGTATCACTAGAAAATGTCTCAACACACCATTATCTAGAAGGAATAATGGAAGATAATTCATTTGGGACAATCAATATATGAAAATTACACATAAGGAATTTTCATAAATCATAGGGGATAAAAGAATACAACTAAATTATTCCAAATCCAAATTATGAAATTTACTGACAACATATGTAACAACCTGTAATGGTAATTTTAGCCAAATAAATATTTTTACCATGGACCTCTACAACTTATCATAGTAAATTGAAACCATAAAAAAGTAGTCTATTTTATAGAGAATCATTATATCCAAAATTTATTTCATGAATCTAACACTCCACCATGAATGTGTACAAGAATCTTACACTCCAATAAGAAAGATTAGATGTATATTGAATACCAAGTTCATCTCAAATTTGTTGAATTAACTGACATAAGACGGATCTTCTTCTTCAAAGAACAATATATTAAAGAAATTATTACTCAAAAGTGATCTGTATTGAATATAATCATCAAATAAATAGAAAAATAAATAATAACCACTTAATGTAGCTAAAAAACATAACATGGAATCATAACATCTATATCTCTGAAGTGTAGTTCAGAAATCTTCAATGAATTAATTCAGATCATAAAAGAGATTACATAATTGCACCATAAGATATAAAAATTTATCTTATGTAAGAATATAAGTTAATGGAAAATAGAGTAGGATATTTGATCATTGCTATTTTTTTAAAATCATACCATTCTAATTAATGAAAAAACAACACATTGAAATCACCAATTTCTTATTCAATATCACATATTTTAATATAATAAATATATTGTGAATACTAATATTTAATATTTTTTAAAAATATCTGAAAAAAATTCTATATAAATAAAGATATTCATAATAATCATCATATTTTAAATTTCAATTTAAATATCAAATAAAAAAAGAACTTTTCATAGAAATAGAAAAAATTAAATTCATCAATTAAAAGCATATGAATTAGTCATTGATTGATTTTTAATGATATATTTATTCCATGAAAACCATTATTAAAATCCTAGTAAATATAAAAAATATAAACTTCATAGATGAATTATTAAAACATAAGGATTTATATTTAAACAATATCTTCAGAATTATGATTAAAAATGTAAAATTGATTCCAATTGTTGGTTTAACCAAAAATAAATTAGATCCTTAAATGTAGTCTTCTTCAAAAAAGTATTATTCCAAATGAAAATAATCCTCTTAAATATTGGGTACAAAATTATCATTCTTTATTGAATGCATGGTTCCTAAACCATATATTCATCACAGATTTAAGTTTCAAAACAATGATTCCAAATTCTATAGGAAACCTCCATAATGTTCATAAAACTACAACCAAATTACTTCTCAAATTTTAGAGGAAATAAAATAAATATTCCAATAAATATAATCCTACAATTCACATAATGTAAATACATTATCCAAACCTATGATAGAGTTTTTGAGCATAAAAATTAATGAGAAAACAAATTTAAATAGTTGGATAAACAATCACATGCCCAAAAATCTCCAAAATATCCTTATTTATATGACAAAAAACCATTGAATCATAAAAAAAAGATTTTAATTAATTAATAAAATAATTAAAGATTTATCTAATAAAATAGATGAATATTTACATCATCTACATTTCCTTAAGACTTGTAAATAAATATGAACAATGACAATAAAATGAAATAGTTAATAAAAATATTTTTTACCAAATTTTCTCCTATTCAAGGAATAATAGTTAACAAAAATGTTAAATTTATGCAAATTTCTCCCTCTTTTTATTTTATGAAACTGAAAGTAGATTGATAGATTAAAACATATTTAATACTTCACTGAACTATTAAGTTATTTTATATTTAGACAATGATAAATAAATATTTATAAATAAATACTATATGAAACATAGAACTATATAAAATAGGAAATAAAGAAAATATGAAATATAATACACAAAGGATAATTTATTTTCACTATGTTTTTCAGATTTAAAAAAATGTTTGACTTAAGTGTTTTAATGGATAAGGATTAGGATGAAGATATAATTCAGGTTCATTCTTTTTTGAGGATGAGTATTTAGTGTTCAAAAATCTCTAACTACATGATTATCTTCTTTTATATCCTCCATAAATAGATGAAAAATTCTATTCATCTGACCTTCCCATTGCTGCATCAAAAAATTAGATTCATGAAAATACTTGATCACCTGAGCTAGATTTTCTGTCAAAAAATTTGGATATAAGATATCTAACAAGACATACTTTTCCATCATATCAACAAATGTTTTGACCAAAATTCAAACACTAGGTTTAAAAGATGTTAACCTTGATGGAAGAACTTAGTGATTGTCCAATAGTTTGTGGAGTGGAATACTATCATAGTTTAATTTTTGAATTATATCATGCATTACCATAAAATATTATTAAGAGAATTCAATATCTTTATCAAATATAGATAAGATATTCCACTTTAGTTAGACTCTTTGTATTCTATTTAATTAGATATGAATTATTTAAAATAGCTTCTCAGAAACTTCCTCAGACATACAAAGTTATATATTGAAACAAAATCAATTTTAATCTTCCAAAAATGATCAAAAATTAATCTCTTAAAACAAACATTTTTCTGAAATTAAAAAATATTTCAAATTTTGAAGTTTTTTATGAACAGATTCTAATTCTTATATGGGAATAGGAAACTATATTCAATATTCAATTGACTTATTTGATCTTTCATGTTCTCCCTTTAATCTGTTATCCTCATTATTCATATGAATATACTTATAAACCATGTTTATAGTGAAAGAGTATGTCCTTTTTCAAAATAATCATCAGAATATGATTAAACAATCTAGGAAAATTATTGAAGGCTCCCCAACTTATACTAAATAAAGTGAATGAATTTCCTCATCCGCACCCGATTGAGATTGTAGATCTCAAAGAACATAATTTTATTCCCCAAATTTAGATTTATATTTCATTATTAATGAATCAATAAAACAATATATGATCTTTTATTAGATTAGTCTATTAAGTTAAAGGGGAACTATAATTCTCATTAGAATGAGCTCAATCAACACAAACATCTCCAGTTAATTAAGAACCAGAAGAATGAAAATTTTCTTGACCTCGTTTCTACTAACTTTGAAAAAAATCCTATATTCATTCTTCCAATGCATAAATTTTCCCATATATTATTACAATATCTTCTTAAACTCTTTCTACAACAGCTCCTTCCCCCACTCTTTCATTAGCAACAAGAGTTGGTTGATTGAAATATTAAATTGTAGGAACTATGACCTCGTTAACTGGTTCTTCAATTCTTCTTATTAATAGAATATGAACATCTTCACTATAGGCTATTCAATAAGTCTCATGATAATTTCCATGGTATTGAATAACTATCTATATTCTAGTAGTGGTATTCACATCCATAATTTCCAATTTTCTTATAGTGATTTTAATGTTATCATTGACAGAAGAATATTATTTGAAAACTCCAGTCACTTCATCTCTTGGTTCACCAATTGTTTCTCTAAAACATTGACTATAACATCCAAAAATCATACTTTTATTCTCCACCTGAGCATAATCTCTCGGTTTCTACTTCTCTTCTTCTCAAAAAATCATAATCATTCCTTTAGTTTTCCTCTCAAAATATTATTTTCCTTGAGAACCCTAGATGAGATAATATTACTACTGTTTCATCTACTACTTATTAAATGTTACAGATCAAAACTTTTAGATATATAATAAGGAAAACTAGTCTTTTATATGGTTATAAAGACATCATAATATCTTTCTAAAAACATTTACCCTTATCTCTCAATTTAAATATACTAATTTTTTTTTATTTTACTCAAAATCAAGAAAATCACAAAGACAATAGGGAAAATAATTTTTCCCATCTTTGATATTCTTAAATATATTTATGTTTGAAAAAACATAACCATTACTTTTTGATCTAGAACCATATGCTTCATATACATCATTCTAATTTGGATGGTCCCAAATACAAAGGAATTATTTCTTTTAACATGTGGAAACTATACTTAATTGGTCTTAAATTGAAATAGAAATCATCGTTGTGGATGAATATGAAAACATGAACCAATTTAACTAAATATATCAAAAATTATTATTTTTTATAGCTTTGACAAAACAACATCCTATGAAAGTATGAAACTAAACTAAGAATTTTCAAAAAAATAATTCACTAACATTCCAATAATATACTTTGTACATTCATTATTGAACATGAAATTAATTCCATTTAATATTAGGGCATAATTTAATATGATATTATTCTAGAACATCCATTCTAAATATACCAATTTCTCTTGATGAACTATTATTTCTGAACTTGAAGGTCTCTCCTTATTTAAACTACTCTTACATGCTTTATTTTTTCTCTTTTATTTGGAAGTTAATATAATTTGAAGGTTTGAGGTTCATAATCTAAGGTTTCATAGAGAGATTTAGTTCTCTGAATGTTGAAATGGTAAAATTTTGAACGTATGAGAGAAAATGGTTTTACTATGATGAGTTTCGATCGATGTTTCTATTTTTTTAGCCAAAATTTGAAATTTAATAATTGGGGTTTTTTAAAATGAAATAAAAATTTGAAATAAAATATAATATTTAAAAAACAGAAAAATTCACTCAAAAAATAAAACTATGATGGAAAATTAATAAATTTCATAAATATTAAAAATAAATGGCAGTTTCGTGTAAAATTAAATATTTCTTACTTTGTCATAATAAAATAAAAACTTCTATTGGGAATAGGTTTTGTGAATATATATGTTTTTTGATACTCAGAATTTACATATTCTAAACATATATCCCCTTTGGAACACGATCTTGAAGAAAATGTTATCTAAGATGAATATGCTTAGCCTTAGAGCAATTCATCATATTTTTTGATATATTAATCGCACTACTATAATCATATAAAATAACAATATTAATAAATTTATGTATAATGTAAAAATTTCTTTGTTTCATCCACAACACGTGTGCACACCAATTTAAAATAGATATATAGTCTACATTATCTATTGATAATGCGACATAATGTTTCTTATACCGAATTGTGAAACTAGGGACTTTCCTAAAAAGTTAAATGTTCTTGAGGAAATTTTTCTATATAGCCAACACCGTACAAAATTAATATATAAATATTAAATGAAATTATAATCATATGTTATTTGGTAAAGAAAATATAGGAAAATATTTCTTTTCAAATATTGAATAATTATTTTAATATCAGTTAGATGTGATTACAAATCCAATGGAAGATGAGAAATTGGTTAAGTCATTGGAGATGTTATTTATGGAATTGATATGTGGTTAAAAGGAAAAGGTGACACTTTTTAGTGGATTTTCTCAATGGAGATACTGACCAATGGTGATCGTTGATTGGGAATACTAGTGAGGGAGATGTAATATATCTTGTGGAATGGAAAGAGTTTCAGGAGGCATTCATTTAAAAATAGTCCCCTTATGAGATGAAAATAGTTATAAAGATAATGTTCCGTAGATTAAAGAAAAACAAGAAGTTTTTTTGGAGTACAAATCTACCTTTTCAAGGTCATTTAGGTATGTTATAGAATATATATGCATCACAAAATGAAATATTGACCATTTAGTTGAAGGGATTAATCCACATCTTTTAAGGGAACTGTTCTCTTAATAATTTTCTTCATATAATGATATTTTTTTATGTGATATCAATATAGAGAATTAATTCTTAAAATCTTATGGATTCAAAGGGATGAAAGTGAAGAAGAGGATGACGGAAAAAATGATGGATAAAGTGAAGAAGGTAAAGAAGGATTTTACAACATGTGATAAATGTTTAAAGAATCGCCAACGGAAATTCTTGAAGGGGTTGGGAGTTTTATAAGTGTGGAGAAAAGTGTCACCATTAAAAAAATGAAAATGGAGTAATGAAAAAACCAATATTACCTGTTTCAGCTGAAAGTACATGGGGAACTATGCAACTAAATTCCCCAAGCATCAAGGTAATTTACCTCAATATAAGTTAAGGTATCAAGGTCAATATTATACTATTGATACCAATGAAGTGGAAGGATTAATGGGAATATGTATTTTTATACTTATAATATATTTTAAAATTAATTTATAAATGAAATTATCATCATAAGAATTATGAAATATATAATTATTGTAATGCAACACTATTTCACGTTGGATTTGAAAGAATTTGTTCAATGGAAAATATGACTAAGAAAATTGATTAGGTGGAAAGTTTAACATCCTAGAAAAATACATGATTGGAGTAAAGGTAACCCTTAATATTTTCTTGATGTTGAGATAATAATGTTTGGATAAAGATAAGATTGATATGCAAAAATTAAATTAGATAATACTAAAAACCATGGAACTAATAAATGTTTTGTTGAAAAAATGGTTATTCTTTAATTAATGGTGTTTAAGTTTTTTGATTTAAGGAATATATCAAATATCTTGTGTTTTGATTAATGGTTCTTTTCTATTTTAAATAATATTTTATCTAAATTCAACTTATTAGCTTGATTCAAGAAAATATGTGATAAATATATTCATATGTTTGGTAAGAGATTATTTAGAGCTAGTTCATGTTTTTTGGATTAATGATAATTTTATTTTGAAAATCAAGTGACCGTTTAATATATTCTATCTTGATATTTTGGATGGAATATAAGGTTAAACGTTGATGAAATTGTTTAATTTAATATTTGGAAAAAAATTAGATGTTATATATTAATTCACCAAATGATGAAATATGTTCTAAGAAAAGAAGTGGAAAAAGATCAAGGAATAACCAAAGGCTAAGTTTGTGTTTATAAAATTGAATCATTTAAAGTAGGTATACTTCCTTATATTCATAGAGTCTAAAATAATTCTTTAACTTTTATAAAAATGTTCTGGAAACAAAAATATTGTCATATCATCATCATTTTTATAATATGAATAAAAATTTTCACACATATTGTTTATGGATTTGTGGTCATTATCTTCCCATGGAACAAGTAATATATCTATCTCCCTGATTATTTTAGTGTTATTTTTCTCTTCCATGTCAATATTTTTATTTCCCACTTATTTTCTTCTATTTATAAAATTAGTTATGTGATAATTCTTGATGCCATATATACTTCCCTTTATATCTTATTAAGATGATGTTTTATTAACTCTTTTATGATGTGTGTTTTTCCATAATGTTACATCAAAATTTTAATCCCTTTATTACCTATATCAAGCTTCAATTGTGAGGACGCAGTTTATTTAAGTTGGGGAGAATGTGACACCCCATAATTATAAAATAATAACATTTCATCCACTATCATGTATGACACACAACAACATGTTTATAATAGAATATAACATTAAAATGACTTATAATATATTTACTATTTTAAATAAATTCAATCTATGAAATATCATTCAATTTATACAACATCTAGTTGGCATGCATTACATGTAATAATGACTTTTTTTCGATACCTAGCGTTACACGCAAGACCGAGTTATAATGAATGTTATTAATATTGTTATATAAAAATCCAATTATCTCAAAGTTGGTAAGTTGGAAGTTATGAATACGATTTACAAACTTATATAAATATATATTTTAATTCAATGGTTACTAATTATTTATAAATGAATATGAAAACTAATGGAATATAAACGAATTTTTTTATAAAAAACTATTTTTTTTTTGGGCCAAATGAATTTTATATTAATGAATTAAGTTAATTAATATTAATTTAATATAAAAATTAAATTAATTTAAAATATATATTCAATAGTTTTTTTACATTAATCAATTTGATTTTATTGGTATATGATTAAAACAAATCTAAATTTATGGTTTAAATGATGTTTTCCCACCTTTTAATAGAGCACTTGTTTTAAAACTAAATTTTGTAATTTTTATATTTTATTAGATAAAATAATATTCATTTTTAAAGGTTTAATTTAACAATTATCTTAAGGGTAAATTTTATTATGATAAGTTTCATTTTTTAGGAATAGTAAAAAACACTCGATTTGAATTTAAAACCACCTTTTCATCAAAAAATATTTATAAGGTAATATTTTATTTTTAATTATTTTTGAAGTCAAAATAATTCATCTAAATGTCTATAAATCCAAATTAGGTAAATTTAGTTAATTTTATGTTAAATTTAGATATAAATACTTCGTAAACTATCAAACATTTTCATTTTAAAAGATCATTTTCTCGACACATCTACGAGATTAGATTTTAAGATATTAATGATAATTATATGATTTAAATTTTGAACAAAAGTATTCCATATTTTGAGTCATGAAAATTTATAATGGCTAATAATTACAAATTATTTTTTCTCCAAAATTATTAGTTAAAATAGTTAAAATAAGTTATAATGATTAAGATAAAAATGAGTTTACTATGGGATTAATCTTTTATATTAAGGGTATATATTACATAAAAACTTTTCCAAAACCTAGTAGATATACATAGTTTGAAATTATATCTTATAGTATCTATGTTGTTGCACTATTGGTGCCACTTTAAATCTGAAAAACATGGGTGTAATTCAGTATTTAAAATTTTTACAAGTTTCCCACTGATCCAACTTATAAAAGCCCTCCCCTCCCCCCTTATTCACACTTATAAATCCATATGGGTCATCCTAAGCCTACCCAATTAACTACACAACTGGAGTCCCCTATTCTTTGAAGTCTAATATTGGGCACAAATCTAAAGTTGGAAGCCATTAGTGCAATCCTAAAGAGGATAACTGAAGAATAGGTAATGTTTTTCTAAAAGAGTTTTTATTTTAACTCTTTATCATCCTACTTCAACTATTTTTATATAATTATTATATATTATGCATAGTATATTCAAATTTATAATATGTTTTTACATTTAGTGTATGACCCACATCTTCACACACTTCCATCTAATGGGTTATGAAATCATTGTTGGTTTTTATGGTGGATCACTACCTCACAAATTGTTGTCATGCATTTTCCATTACTACCTTTTATGGTTTGGAATACTGATATAAATAATATTTACATATTATATAAATATTTTTTGTGAGATATTTATTCTTATGTATTTATTATAAAACAAATGCCTTCAGTATTTCTATTTTTTGGAATACAATAACGTCGTTCGTGTGGGCAGACTACTACCTCACGAGGTGATGTCATTCAGTCATGCATTTCATATAATGTATTTAGGAAAGTTTTGATAAACATATGCGATATATATGAAATAATAATGATATTTTAATGAATATATATATATATATATCTTTGTGTGTGTGTGAATAATTTACATTTCATTCATTCAATATCACTATAAAATAGAAATAATGTTCATGCGTACGTACGACCCACCAACTCCCTGAATGGTACATTTCATTCCATATCAAAAAAATTTATGGATTATTATAAATAAATATATAATAAATATGTTTTATATTTAAAACATTATATAAATTTTTTATATAATTAAATCATGTTCTATGTAAACAAACAAAACATAAAAAGTAAAAACATTCTAAAAATAAGGCTATTAGCACATGAAATAATGAAAATAATGAAAGATTTTTAACAAATAGATGATAATATGATATAAATGTACCATATATGATACTATAAATATTAATATGGTTATAGTATAAGTTAATAAAATGAATAAAACCATTATATATGAGGTAAAAATGGTGATAAACCAAAATGGAGTGTAAGGAAAGGGATTTCATCTCAATTTATATCCCACTGAAACTTATATGTTATTATTAAGTAATTCACATTTATGTGGTGTATATAATTACCTTACAATATATAATATCCTGAAGACATTATTATTCATGGTATTTTAGGTTTAAATTTGAATTACCACATCCAAGGGGATTTGACATGAAAATCTCCAAGTGGAAAATGTTTTTATACATCTCACATTCTTTTGTGGTTGTTAAACTTATCTAAAAACAATAAATTTATTATAATACTATTTCATTTAAAATTAAATTTATTTTAAATATCCATATTATATTGTAATGGATATTATTATTTTCAAAACATCATAGCATTTTTTAAAATGGAGATTACTTTGAATGATATTTGATTAACTATGGAAATATTGATAATTCCATATCCTTAAGTCAATACATATATTTGAAAAGGCACATTATATATGAGTTTGATCGATTTTTTCAACAAATGATGAATGTTTTGGAAGGGTATGACACTGGGTAGGGACCATTTAAAGTAAGCCACCGAATTCAGTAGTAGTATGATCATGTGAATCAGTTGGCCAAATCAGATGGAATTATTCCTAATATTTTTTAAACCTTACTATTAAAGGTCTTGATGGTAATGGTTCCATGTGCCTGGGAATCATGGAGTACAATATTTAATCCTTTAAATCATTTATAATTCTGTAATTATTATTATCTATGATATTTTTTCTATTAAATTATATATGGATGCATTTCATTCTCAGTTATTCATTAAATTTCATCTGTTCCAGTTATTTATCTTTCCATATTGATTATTCTATATGCATATATTTATGTGGCATGTATATTAATATATCTGCAATGTGTTATTGATTATGATTATTGATTAATTATATCTTCCAATATACATATCCATTACTATGATTTTTTTCTCAGCATTATTCTATTTCCTTTCTAGATGGTACAAAGATGAATTATTGGAATGAATATCAAATATTTTGATATTTTAAATTTTTATGACTTATTTTCATTTCCCAATGTAATATAGGTATAGTGTATATAATATGGTTTTCCAAAATATCTAAATTTTTCAGTCACTTGGGATTTGAATCATGTATATAAAAAATGTAACAAAGTAAGACACCAAATATGGTCTATTTGGGTCGAGTTATGATATCTAAGTAGGGTGATTGTTATAAGGAAATTTGTGTGAGATAATGTAGATATTTTATAAAACAGTTTTTTATGCTTTTTGTTTCAAAGGAACTATTCCTATATGATTGAGACATGGATCCTTATTCTATGAAATGAATATTCATCGATTTATTTGTAATATCTTTATATTAAAAGTAAAGGTTTCTATATAATGTTTCTAAGGAAATATTATGACCTTTTATAATAAAGATAAAAGGATGGTTTTCATGTAATGGTATTAATGAATTTGAATGTTTTCCAAGAAACCTGTATGAATATTATTTTTCCATTAAGATTGAATAATAAATCTTTATTGAAATATTTTAAACAATTATGTTTTTTTCATGGAAATATAAATGGATATTCGAGGTCAAATGTTCATTGTTAAAGTGTAAAACATTCCTATATATTTTTTGGTTTACAAATAGACTAATGAGTTTATTTTCATTTATTTCCATTACTTGTACTTGTTTTACTCATCCAGTATTTTCAAATGTATTTTCATAGGGATTATAGAAGGGTATAAAATTTAATATCTCATAGTTTTAGATAAAGGACTTACCTTGAATAAAGAAAGAAAGTATTTATAAAGAATATGTTTTTTGGGAAAATGGATCTTGTACACAAATACCCACTTTATTATATAAATTTTTAAATAATTTTATAAAATTATTATCTGAAAATATAATTTATGTTTATGAAATTTTATTCCTTTGTTATAAATCATGTAATTTCTGGTTGAATAAGGTATAAGGTGTTATATCAATGGTAGGGGAGGCTTGTTTCAGATAAAAGTGGAATCTTCCTTCTTAATATAGGTTGAGGAGAATTTTTAGGGAGACTCAAAGGTGGGAGTGATGAGAGACCATGTTCATAATTGTGATTATCCATATGAGTTATTAGAGGATGGTAGAAATTATAATTTTCTTTAGGGGAAGCTATTTATTTTTTATTAATTTCATGAGGGAGCTATTTGTGAGTTTCACATCTCCCTTTTAGTAGTGCATCGTTGTATTTTTAAGATTTAATATGGATTTAGAAGGTAGCTTTTTGGTATGCGATAAAGATTTCAGTGATTGGGATTGTGGCATGATGTTTGGTCATCAAATAGGTGAAATAAGAGCAACATGTTCTTAGAGGGTTTTCATAGACATTAGATGTACCAATGTGTATGTGGGAGGAAATATCAATGGACTTAATCCTTTGGTCACCCAAATATTAGGGATGATATGATTTCATATGTTTTGATCCATGACTAATAGTTAAATTTGGACCATTTTCTTATGATTCTAGAGTCTCTTGTCAAGGATGTTCTAGTAGGTTTGTACAGAGATGATGTAATGAGGATCCCTAGGGAATTGAGGTCCATTATATAACATTAAAACCCTCAGTACACTGAGTTAATCTAGAGTAAGATAAATCATGATTTTGTCTCTAATTTTATTCATATCACTTATTTTCGTCTCTATACTAATGGGTAGATTCATCACACCATCAAAACGTTAGGGGATATCCTTTGTATTTGCATGATAGATTTTGGAGGATCATGGGTGAAGCACTCACCCTAGTTAAATGAAGTCTATTTTTGAAAAATAATATTCTAAATATGATTAATAAAATATTTAATTAAAATCATAATTTATTCTAAAAAACAATTTAAAAACATTTATTTACTTATTCTGAAAAATAGTTATATTGTACTTCCACATGAATATTATTTATATACTATCATAGTTAAGGTTACTATTCATTAGGGTATATCACTATCCATAAGGGTCTGTTACTATTCATAAGGGTATGTTACTATTAACCAAAAATTATTTTTCCCCTATCGAACTCAAAATAACTTACTGATCACATTTATTTATTTTGGATTTTTGAAATTCACACCACAGAAGTGACAAAATTATGTTTAAATGGCTAGGTTATAACTATATCCTATAAATAACCAAGTTTTGTTCCATAAAGTCTCGGTTTTTTATGAAATATAGGCTTTGAATAGAATATATTTAAGAGATCATACCATAAAAGGTTTGGGCATTACATTATTCCCTCTTTGGGAAATTGTTTCCATGGAATTTCATGTATAAATCCCAAAAACAAGATGTGGGTGGTTATTCTTAATAACATCCTTAGGTTCCCATGTTTCTTCCTTCATATTCTAGTGTCTCCAAGGAACCTTTACTAGGTGAGTTGTCTAATTTCAAAATACCTGCTCCCTTGTATCAAGAATCTCGATAGGCTCTTCCTAGTATGAAAAATCAGGTTCCAATTCTATTTCATCATAGGTGAGTCCATGTGTTTGGTCTGGCATGTATTTTTCAACAATGAAACATGGAAACCATCATGACCTTTTGGGAGACTTGGAGGCATTGCTAAATGGTAAGCTATAACCCTGATTCTTTCTCGAATTTAAAATGGTCTGATGTACCTGGGGCCCAGTTTCCCTTTCTTACCTAACCTCAGGACACCATTCCATGGAGATACATTCAAAAAGACATGTTATCCCACTTTTAATACCAAATCCTTTCTCTAATTGTTAGCATAACTCTTCTGACTACTTTGGGATGGTTTAATATGGGCATGTATTGTCTTCACCTTTTCCATGGTCTCTTCAATATGTTTTGTGATTATAAGTTTCATCTCACCAAGTTTGTCCCAACAAGTTGGAGTTTGAAATCTCTTTCTATATAATTCTTTATATGGAGCCATTTGAATACTTGAATGAAAACTATTAATTTAGGAAAATTCAATCGAAGGTAAGTATTGGTCCCACATATCTTGAAAGTCAAGGGAGCATGATCTCAACCTATCCTCTAGAGTTTGAATAGTCCATTTAGACTGTCCATCGGTTTGGTGGTGATAAGCAGTACTCATATAAAGTTCAGTATTCAAATTGTTCTATAGAATTTTCTATAATTTTAAAGCAAACAGGGGATCTCAATCGGACACAATAAATAGAGGTGCACCATGAAGTCTTGCAACTTCATTAATATAATGTTTTCTGAAGTGATCAAGTGAAAAATCCTATCTTATATCAAGGAAATGTGATGATTTTATTAGACGATCAAAAATTACACATATTGCATCGCTCAATATAGATGTCCTCAGTAATATGGTGACAAAGTCCATTGTAATTTCATCCCACTTACACATAGGAATAACTAGAGGATTTATCACCCCTATAGGATGTTGTCTCTCTAGCTTCACTTTTTGGAAAACTAGACACCTTGAATTGTAGTTTGCAATTTCCCACTTAATATTATCCAACCAAAAATAATCATTCTGATCTCAATAAATCATTGTGCTACCCAGGTGTATAGGTAAATTTGAGATATGAGCATCGCCTAATAGACCCTTTTTTAGGTCAGGTACTGATGGAACACATAACCTCTTCGCAATTTTCAAAACTCCTTCATACACAAATAATTCCAATCTCCCATCTTCAACAACATTAATTTTCTTGTACAGATTATCATCATTAGATTGGAAGATTTTTATCTTCTCTATTAAATATGGTTTAGAAATCATTTTAAAGAGGAAAGATTTTTCCCCTTCCATAAAAATTCCCATATCCATCTTTATTAGATACAAAAATATAGGATATTTCTCAATCCTTATTTGAGTCAGAAGTCCATGATCTTTTCTACATAATGCATCTGCCACCTTATTTTCTTTTCTGGTTTGGTAGTGTATTGAACAATCATAATATTTGAGTAACTCGAGCCATCTCGTTTGACCAATGTTGATTTCTTTTTGTATAAAAATGTATTTCAAACTCTTGTGATCCGGGTATATCTCACATATTTCACCATAGAGATAATGTCTCCATATTTTTAGAGAAAATATTACAGTTTCTAACTCAAGATCATGAGTTGGATATTGTTTCTCATGAGTCATCAACTTCTTTGATTCAAAAGAAATAAGTTTATCATTTTTCATAAGAAGGAAACCCAACCCATTCTTTGAGGCATCATTTTATATCACAAATCTATTATTTTCATATTGAAGAGTCAAAATGTTAGCATGGACCAATATTATCTTCAATTATTCAAATAATTATGTACATTCTTTCATCCATACAAACTTAACCCATTTACATGTGATCTTGGTTAGGGAGTTATCCAGTCAGGAAAATTTCTGAATGAAATGCCAATAGTAACCTACTAAGATAATAAAACTGTGTACCTCAGTTATGTTTTTTGGCTTGGGCCATTCATGGATTTCCTTTGTCTTCACAGGATCAACTAATATTCCATTCTTAGACACAAATTGGCCTAGAAAGGAAACTGATTGAAGCTAGAATTATCACATGCTAAACATCCAATATAATTAATTTATCTAAAGAGTTTTTAGAATGATCTTCAAGTGATTCTCATGGTCCTTGTTGCCTTTGGAGTATACCAGGATATCATCGATGAATGCCAAAACAAAATTATCAAGATATTCCTTGAAAAATATATTCATTAAATCCATGGAAATAGATGGTGCATTAGTTAGTCGAAAATTAATCACTGTAAACTCATAATTCCCATACCTGGTTCAAAGCACTGTCTTTGGAATATCTTCCTTCCTCACACATAGCTGATGATATCCAAATCAAAGGTCAATATTATGAATGTGTTATTCTCTCTAAAGATGATTAAATAAATCATCAATTCTTGGCATAGGATACTTAATTTTTATTGTAATTGCATTTATTTCCCTATAATCAATACATATCCACATGGATCCATCTTTATTCTTGACAAAGATGATAGGGGATCCCCATGGAGAAACAATAGGTTGAATAAATCCTTTTTCACTCAATTACATTAGTTTTTTCTTTATCTGCTCTAATTCCAGAGTGGAAATTATATTGGGAGTCTTTGATATAAGCTTTTACTAGGAATTAAATCAATAGAGAACTCATCTTCCCGCTCTGGAAGATTTCTAGGTAAATCCTCAGGAAATACATCATTGTATTCTTACACTATATGAACATCATCAATTTGATGATTTATTTATTCGCCGATAGATGTTAGTTTATCTTCCTCTCCATGTATTGAATTAAGTAAAGCTACTAGGGGTGGATCTAGATAAGAATCAGGTGGTGAGGTTTCTTCTCTAAAGGTAAGGGATTCAACATCATTTTCAAAATCTTTAACTTCTTTTTTCTTGAAATATATATTCGTATCATTATTTAATAGCCAATTCATACGGATAATTATATCAAATTCAATCATTGGTATGATGATAAGGTTAGAAACTATATACCATTTATGTTTCATGAGGGGGACTGATCAACATGCATTTGTTTCAATGATATAGCCCCTAAGATATTTGACTGAAAACACCTTTATTAAATCAAATTGTACATATCTAGTTTTCTAGAAAAACTGGGAAGAAATAAATGAATGCAATGATCCAGAATCAAATAATTCATTGGACATGCTTGAGGAAACAATTAAAGAACCTGCAACCATGTAATTAGGAACCTAAACCTCCGTGTTTGTAATAACATAATATTTTCCTTGCTCTATTGGCCTTTTCTGAGGTAAGTTCCTTGGAAATTTGGAAAATCATTTGAATAGTGTCCCAACTCTCTAAAATTGTATCATTGAACTTAAATGAATTGTTTCTTCCCCTTGCATTAAACAGATCGATGAACCTTTTCTCCACACATGTAGTATACTCCCATGACTTTCACGCATTTCCCAAGACAATTCTTTCCACAGTTCATACATAATGGGAATTTCCCTATTCCCTTTTTCTTCTTTGGCACTTCACCTTTTCCATCATTATTAGAGTATCACTTCTTATCATGGTTTCCCTTATACCCATTTGATCTCGAAAACTCTCTCTTTGTTTTAATGGCACATAATACAACTTCATCATGTGATGAAAATGTTTGAGATGATATTTACCTTCGAAGACTTGGCTTAGGACCTTCAATGGAATGATCAATCTTGTCGTCCATGTCACGTACTTAATCTATGGCGTACCTGGAATGTCTTGTGAAGGTAGACTAAAACTCTGCAACGCTATCTTCTTCCCTTTTCCTAAATCCTAATAAGTACTTCTTAATTTCGGTTCGCTACCCACAAGGGAAATATTTTTCAAATAATATTCCCTTAATAGTCCTCCTTTACATATCTTCTATATCTTCTTCCTCTATGTTATTCTAGATCAAGTAACACCATTGATCAGGGTCACCCTTGAGACAATACACTACCATCAATACCTTTTCATTATCATTGCATCTTAATTCCATGGATATATTTTCAAGGGACATGATCCACTACTCAGCCTCCACTGAATTAGTAGTCCCACAATATCATGGGGGCTACTTCCACATGAAATAATCCAACATTGGTGTATCGTGGTTATTTTTCTCAACCTGAGTAGGTTGTCCCAATATGTTAATGATCTGATCAGCACCAAAATTGACTCTTTTGAATTGCTCAGTGGGGAAATCCCTACAATGTGCATGAGTATTGATTCCCCTTGTTACATTATGTTCTATTTCTAAATAATGGAATACACTATATTAGGTTACGAATCATAATTTATAATCTTGACTAGCAATGTACATAGCATTAATTGAAATCCTATGCATAACTAATCTCATAAACATGGTTTATCTAAAGAAAAATTTAAATTCAAATCCTTCGTAATGGATTTTAAAGAAAATGTGAATTATCCTAAGCATATCACCTAGGTGTGTCAATACCAAGAGTGCAGCAAGGCCCGTTGTCATGTACCAGGATACCCTGGCTCAAGCCTAAAACTCCTTATCGGTGCTTTTACTCCTAGGTACATTAGTACCACAACCACATATACCTATTGTATCCAGCCTCAGATGTATTTTCTAGAAAGATCCACCTAATGTATTCATTACCAAAATATGAGTATGTTCTTGAAGGATTTTCCTCAAGTACGACATTGGTGATTTTTTCCCTAATCTATATTTTCTAATATAGATTATAAATTTCCTACTAAACGTTCTTTGAAAACAACTCCAACAACTCGACCCCTCTAGACTGGATCCGATAAATTACTATTTAAATTTTCATGTCTAGAAGGAATGAAATATTAAAAGAATGATCATTTTAGTAGTCTTGAAGAAACTAGATACATAGATGAAATCAAATTACATTGGGAAAGGTAACAAAATACAATACATAACAATACTAAAAAAATGCAGCCACAGAAACTCAATAAGTGATATCCTCTTCATAAATAGCTGAACGTATAATAATGAAAGGGGGTAGGTCAAATGATCAGTATGGATTACAAATATTGGATGCATGAATCAATATTAACGGAATCATAAACAACTTGGCATAGTCTATATGGAATGTTGAATAAATAAAAATCACATTCCATTAGAAAATTGGGAATGAACCTACATCCATTGATTTTGTCATAGTGAAAACCTCATAGATAATAATAACTAATACTGAATAAAGTGAATGATTATTAATTGAATGTTATGTATCTGCAATGTAATACCATAATACTTTTAAAACAGTTTAGTTTTTTGGGTAGAAACCCGTCTCATTTTTTAAAACAAACTCAAGGGGTTTGTCGCCAAACAGATTGTCTCATGAGACCTGTCGATGCATAAAGTGGATATAGTGGGCCACTACAATCACTGTATGTCAAAATAATTCTTTGCACATAGATTCAATATAAGATAAATATTCTTTTACATTATCTATATAGAATAGAGGATACATATTCATCAACACTTTCACAGTTAAAACAACATTCAAAACAAAAACTGTATGTAAAATGGAATATAGATTATAGAATAATCATATACATGATATGAGAATATGGATATTTAATAGAATTATAATTTCAAATGAAAAGTGATCTAAAATGGTCAGTAGGTACACCACATATGAATTATTAGGTGCACAATACAAAGTATGTCATAACGAAATGGAAAACCGAGACAAAGCCCATTCCCACATTGTAATCAATTGAATCGTATGGCCAACAATCAATATTAATGAAATGAATCATAGAATAAACTGAATATAAATAGAATCAAGATATTATATATCATCTTTCCGAACACATATACCACATACAATAAATAAGTGGCGAATAATGGAAACCTTATGAAATTGAATGTCATATGAGAAAACCCCTTACAAACATTTCAGAATGGTAACTGGTATTCTTGTGAGGGATTAATGAGAGGTAAAGGGGTATGAAATTATTTATATATCATAATTAAATTATGGGGGGTACGAAAACATACCCAATCATTAGGAATTAAAAATAAAATGACACGACATAAGGGGAATCCTGGAATAAAAGCGAGAGAGAGGATCCCATACTAGGAACGTATCATTAGATTGAGGACAAATCAATGACATAATTATGTGTGACAAAACTAAACCCACAAAATATATGTTTATATATAGAATAAAACAATTATAGGTCATTAACAAATATTCTGGAAAAATACCAAACCAGTGATATTGATGTTTACCTCAACGAATCGAAATTGGGTTAAGATATCCCTTACCTTATGCTTGAAGGTGTTCTTGATTGTTCTTAATGACCTGAATAATAAAATTTATCTTCATTAATTAATAATTCCAGAACCCCATAAACATGTAATTTTTATGTTATAAACATATTAGGTTAACTAATGGCCTTTTTAATGGGTTTATGTGGTTCGATTTTATTGTTTTGGAAGCATTTTCTTCTTTGGTTTTCATAATCCGTTTACTTGTATTCATGAATGAATTTTTTTTTGAAATGTTGTTAAACATTATGAATTCTTTATATAAATTATTAGTTAAATTAAATAGATATAAATGATATTATAATGATTTTGGTTATATACCATGAGAATGACTCATTTGATAAGTTAATGATAAACGCTTGGATTTAGCTTTTCGGTTTTGTGCACACTGGAGTTGTTTTGTATTATTTTTCCATATTATGTGTGTGTAAAGATTATATAACATTAAATAAGATAAAATAAATAAATTATCATTAGGTTATACCATTAAAAAGGTTTCATGACCAGTCTTGAAGATAGTAATAAAAATTGAAGACCCTTGTTCCCTAAGTGTGATAAATTAACACATCTTAGACAGTGTTAGAATTTATAGTATAAAAGGAGGGGAAAAGAGAGATTATAATGAATTATTCCATGAGAACAATGAAAATACAGTACATTTTTGCTAATGGAATTATAATGGAATTTAGATGAGGTTATCTGAGTAGATAGAAAATAATAATTGAACTTTCAAAAGGAAATGAATGAAAAAGTAAGAGAGGTTCACCTCTTGAGTACTCCTCTTTTAGAAAATCTGTATGACCTTTTATTTTGGCCTTTTGGTGAGACCAAAAGGCCTCGAATGTGGGCAGAGGGATGGGAAAGATTATTTGTCAGAATTTTGGCATGGATTGAAGCTTGAGTGGTGTGGGAGGAAGAGGGGGTGAGGGGTGTTTTATATAGTTGATAGGAGGAGGGATTTTTCATTATTTTAATTTTTATTATAATATTTATTCTCAAGACTATGAAAAGTCTTGATTCATGTGACCCCAAATAGTAATAATGCAGTGTGAGTTCGAACCAAGTGGGCTTACATCAGCCTTTCATCACCTAGGATGCAATAAATCGAGTATTTTTCATTTATCGTAAATTATTGTATTTTACTATTCATAAAAATTCATGTATTTCAGAAAAATCCCAAAATTTCACCCTAACCATTTATCAACATGTAGAGTCCCAAAATGAATTCCATCTTTCAAATATAATTTTCTAAATATGATTAATTTAATATTTAATTAAAATCATAATTTGTTCTAAAAAACAGTTTTAAAACCTTTATTTACTTATTCTGAAAAATAGGTATATCGTACATCGACTGGAATATTATTTATATTATATCATAGGTAAGGTTACTATTCATTAGGGAATATCACTATTAATTAGGGTTTGATACTAGTAATAAGGGTATTTTACTATTCACCAAAAATTATGTTTTTATTATTAGACTTCAAATAAGTTACTGATCACAATCGCGTATGTGAGATAAGTGACAAACTTATGTTTACTTGGCTAGGTTATAACTATATCCTATAAATAACCAAGTTTTGTTCCATAGAGTTTCAGAGAATTATAAAATATAGGATATGAATATAATGTATTTAAGAGAGCATACCATAAAATTTTTGGGGTGTTACATTGTGCACGTATACAAAATTAAAGAAGTACAAATAAACACCTCATTCATATTTCATTATCAGATGGGGTCTAAGCATGTGAGTAGTTAATTAATTATTATTCATTTTATAAAGATAATTGATGTGAAGATTTTAAATTTACCCATATTGGTCATCATCATAATAATAAAAATATCCAAGGTGAAACCAATGCATCTTTGACCTCAGGGGTCAGTCACCTCAAATTAGTATCACATATAATCTAGATAAAAGGGATTTGATTGTAAAAGAAGGGGAATTCTCTAGTAATTACACTATAAATTAGTATATCAGAGTATATGGAGCTCATCCATTATAATCCCAGGATAATCATGACTAGACCCAATGGGTTGAATCCATGACACAACATGTATAAAGACAAAAAATTGAATCCAAGCTGTGTATCCAAGGAATTATAATAATTCAGAAAATATGTCATGAAATTCCTCAAGACTACACTGAATAAGTTGTAGGAAAATAAATTCAAAGGTGGGTATCACCCTTGAAAAAATAGATCAATAAATCAGAATAGAATCTTTTGAGTGCTCAAGGTATTCTCTCAGGAATCCAAGAATAGCTCAATAATTACCACTCTTATAAAGATGAAAAAGGGCCATCACAATAGGAACCTTATAATTATTCAATTTATATCATATATAGTCAAGGGACATGTAATAATCATGATTTTTAATCATTTAATATGTTAATTTTATTATATTTGAATAATAATGATATAGTGTATCAAGGATATGTAACCCATTAGCACTTTAATTAAAAAACATTTAATAGGATCACTATATACCCTTCATTAACCCTGAAAAGGGTTAGAGGGCATGCAACCAAAAAAAATCAATTATAATCATTCAAATAGGAAATTTGATATATATAAATATGATTTACATTTAAAAATATAAATATTCATTTAATTATGATGGAACAATTTTATTAATAATTCTAATATAAAACACAGATGAATAATGTCTCTCATAAACTCAGCAAAAAGTAAAAAAGATTAAAATGGTACACACCCTAACTGGGTGGACAATGTTTAAGTCCCAACCTTGAATGATATGAAGAACATGTATAATTAGGGATTTAGATCAATAGATAAGTAAATATGATTAAGGAATATGTATTTTTAAAGGAATTTATCATTGAAACCAGCATGTACACGATGAAAATAGTTTACAGTAGAAAATTCTTTTAGGGACAAGTCGTAAACCACCTACCTTATGCATGTAGTTGATTCCTCATCTAGTATTGAACCTTATTTTTGTCTAGATTATATTAAAATGGAAGAATCGATGAACTCACAAAAAATAGGGAATACAAGACCACATAAAAATATCCTCATATAGAGGAAAAAGAATGATGAATGGTGAAACGGGAACATTAATCTTACTACTGGCTATCAAACACGATAAACTGATCTCAAATCAAAGTCTAGCTGACGAGATAAATCAAAGACTTTGTTAGGGTTGAGGAGAGATCCATTGGTGGAACTACTGTATGAGAGAGAAAAAGGAGGGGGTGTGATTATATAAAAAATCTAATCCCTTTCTCGTTTTAAAAAAACATACAAAGGAACTTTACATGGAGTGTATACTATACATGCATTAAAATCCTCAATTTCCCCCCTCCTATGAAAAAACATTACAAATAATGAAATTATATAGCTAGACCATTACAAATTTTTTATTTCATACACACAATATATTTAAATACATGATTATTATTTGTCTTGCGTATAGGTTCAATACCCCTGAAACCTTCCTTCCAGAAATAAAATAACCCCCCCCCAAATAAGGTACAATTTTGTTTGGTTAAGCAGTAATAGGACTACAATAATGGTTTTATCTAAAAATTAAAATGATCCATAAAAAATATGAGAAACTAGGATCATATTGTATTCCAACATTAAATAACTCATCCTAGAGATTCCCTTACATGGGTGGTAAAACATTTTCTAAGGAAAAATCTAGCCACTATGAACATACGTTGGCCCCTACTCCCAGGACACATTCTGTATACAACCATGCTTCCATAAAACATGCACCCAAGGGAAATACTAGCCTCAGAGATCCTTCATACTTCTTTCAATAAATCATATGAGATGCTCCTTAAAAAAAGCATTGATATCCAATTTAACATCTTTTGGATCAATAATATGAAATGATTCATCATGATAATGGAAAAGATGTGAAATTTGGATTCTTTCGTGGATCGAATGATACCTATAAGGTAATAAAAAATGATAATCTTCCAAAAATAATCATAAAAAGGTCTCAAAATTCCTAAAAAATAGAGAGATAACAGCCCTTTCCTTCATATCTTTATATGATACGGTCCGGGTGATACTTGAAAGAAAACACAATCACCAAACTTGAACATCAGAGGTCATCAACAATAATCGTTGTAATATATATTTCAATAATGAGAAGTAGAAATAAAATTTCTAACCAACAAAACCAAATTCAATGTTTGCTTCATGAGATGAGGATAATTTAGAACTACATATCCTACCTAAAACTAGACCAAGAGTGAAAAACATTTAATACCTTATTTGGACTCATAGAGAGCCATCAGAATCATCTCCTAAAATATATTATTATAATCGAACTCGATGATTAAGAAATGATTCACCCAAGAACTACAAAAATCAAGGTCAGAAACCTTGATCATGTCCTAAAACACCTTTATAGTCTGTTCTTAATAGTCATTGGATTGAGGGTGAAAAACTATTCTTAGAAGCACATGTGTACCCAAATCTTTCTATTACCCCTTCCTGAACCTATATGGAAAAATAAAATCCACATTGAAATTGATAATAAAAGGTAATCCCATTAATAGTATTATCCTATGGACATACATTCATTCGAGCTAGTCAATTGAGAAAGTATACAAGATAATAATTAAGCGGGTTACCTTTTCCAGTCAATCAATGACTACCCAAAAATGTCTTCACTTCAAGGTGTCCTTGGTAAGCCAACTAAAAAATACCATTGTAACATATTCCCATTTCCATTCTACAACTAGAAAGTACTATAAAAATTTAGATGGATGATAATGCTCCTCCTTCTCCTACTGACATGTGGAAAACATACTGATAAAAAAAAGAATATATTGTTTCATCCCTTGCCACCAATACTGGGGATTCATATCATGATACATCATGGAGATACCATGGTGCACTACCCACTAAGAAGCATATGACTATTGAATCATCTCATATATTATGTTTTTACGAAACTAGATACACACATGAATACATAATATGTCATCTCTATCAACATAAAAATCTTGAGGGAGTTCCCCACAAGAAATACTCTCTCATAGGACCAACCCCTCAGGGTATGAGAACTTTATACTCTTCAACTTATCAAAGAGTGAAGTGGTAACTACTAAGTACATAAGTAAAGGCTTCTCATGACTCTCATGAAACTATATTTTCATGTTATAAATAATTACAATTAATTTCCATTCATTGCTAGATTCCTATATGGATTTTACCTAAGTTATCTAGGTCACTACATCAAATACCAAATTTCCCTTTCAAGGCACATATGAAATATCAATGTCAATGGAATAAAGAAATTTGACCAATATTCACTATATGAGATTAATTTCATGCTATTTAAAAATATATTTGACTCTCTCATATAATTTACAGACCAAAAAAGTTCTCACTCGTCATATAGTGTCTACAACAGTGTAAGGCATGGACAAATACTGCTAGCTTCGGATCATGTGTCAGGTAATTATGATCATAAGGTCTCAACATAAGAGACTCATATGTAACAAACATATCCTACATCATCTGAACTATATTCTACCTGATGCCTAAATAATAAAAGAACACTATATATAATAGTCTAGTCTCTAGAAGAATTAGAATTGATGCTTATATAAGCCTTTATTTGAACCCTCCAAAGGCCGTATCACATGCTTTATACCACATGAACTTCACACCCTTTTTTCAAACTAGTAAAAGGTAAATAAAGGCATGAGAAGTCCTCTAAAAAATTCATATAATATCTCTCCAACCCTCCAAAACTATATATATCATGTACCTTCTTGGGTTACTCATTGGAATCCTGAACAATAACCTTTTGTGGGATAATAGATTCTCATGTTTCTGAGTTAATATAACCCATGAGCTGATCTTTTTAGTCAATTTGTCGAACATTATGAACTTATCATATAAAAAATTCTAACTTAGTGTATTAAAAAAATTTCAAGTTGTTTGGAATGTTCTCTTTGATTTTGAGAATACGTAATGATTTCATCCACAAAAATGATAAAAAAAGAATCTAAATAGTTATAGAAACAAATATTAATCATGGATAAGAAAAATTCTAAAACATTAATGTGACCAAAAATCATGACTAGATACTCATATAGACCATAACTTCTACAAATATATGAACTATGTATGTATAAATTCCTATCACACACCAAATGATAGACTGATATTGTGTCGATTTTCAAGAACAATCTAGCACCTCAGTACTGGTTGAATAAATCATATATCTATGAAAATGGATTCGAGTTCTTAACCATAAGCTAGTGGAACTTTTGGTAATTCATGCACCACCTAAGGGTCTTATCTGTCTTTTTGGAGAAATATATGGGTGAACCCCAATGATGAATTGATGGGTTGGATGAAACCCTTAGGTTCAAAATCATTTAACAATCTTTAAAGCTATTATAGCTTAGTAGGTTCCATCCTTTATGGAGTAATAGATAATGAAGATTCTACCAGAAAAAGAATTATTGTAATGTCCTGACCTTGAAGCCACTAAACCGGTGCTCCGAGATAGTTCACCACATGGCCTCAAGCGCGCCTGCCCGTATGCCAGAGGTTGCTGATTAGCAGAGAGGGCCTAGGGTGTGATAGTGGGGAGACTATGCCCTCATACCAGAGTAAGTGAACAACAGAAATAACTAGGTATCATACATAGTGGAAAGTAAACAGAGTGCAAAAGTAGTAAACAACTCAAATAGAACAAGATGTAATAGTGAATTTCTGTAAAAGCCCAAAAATCTATGCAATTTAATACAACACTGGTAACCCACCTGGCCAACCCTTCAAATACAAGTACAAAAGAAACTGAATGTAAAAGTATAGGGCACTTCTACTAACTCTGAGCCAATCCACGTACCTGATCTCCAGACACTGTCGAACTGCAGTAGCCCGATCAGTAGAACGACTTGAGCAGCTCCGCTCGGTCATGAAACACTGGGCCTCATCCCTATCCACCATGAAACCTATGATTAACCTGAAAACTAGACATAAGGTCTACATGTACACCGAGGTTCACATGTAGGGGTGAGAAATAATCTCAGTAGGGAACCTCGACAAGCAACCTATTACTGTGCTACTAAAAGTGTATGCAACAGCAATGTGCTCAACCTAGCTGGAACACAACAAAAGGAAGTAAACCAAATGTGCAACCAAAGCTGAACTCAAGGCATGTAATCCCTATCAACTGGGCAAGTTCCACCATGGATGTCCATATCTATATACGTACACATGTATAGTCCCATACATATACACATATACATAAATATGAATATTCATGATTAAGTGATTCAAATAACAAGAAACAACATCAGCAGTCGATCCATGGGACCATTAGCCCGATCTCCTTGACATCATGTGTAAGGGAAATGAGCTGGACGTCGTGCCACTCAAGCCATGTATCATTAAGTCGATCTCTGGGTCTGCAATCCCATCAACATGTACCTGCTTCATCCAATACTAGAAATATGCCTCTGAACAAGCTAAAAAAACAATCTATCCTCTAGTTCAACCATTGAAACACTAGAAAGAAGATAACACAACAGGTAACCCTCTAGGAAGTACTCACAGTCGACCCCTCTGATACTATCCAAGAAGTACCAACAACCCTCTAGGCAGTGCACTCAGCCTAACCCCTCTGGGTTGGTCATATGAAATTATAAGACTCTCTGGGGAAGCTTGCTCGGTCAATTCCCCTTATAGTCTAGGGTAGTCAGGGACTCTTTGAGGAACATCACATGGTCTAACCCTCTTATAGCCCCATGTTCTAGAGACTCTCTGAAGAAGCTCACTCGTTCAATTCCTCCTATAGCCTCAGGTCTATCACAGACTCTCTAAGGAAGCTCACTCAGTAAATTCCTTCTCTAGTCTGGAATGGTTTTAAACAAATTTAAACAAATTAAATACTCTCTGAGGAAGCTCACTCATTCAACCCTCCTGTAATCTATAATATCGAAGACTCTTTGGGAAGCTCACCCGGTCTATCCCATGTATTTTACAATGTCCTAGAATCTCTGAGGAAGCACACTCGGTCTACCCTCCTGTAGTCTATAATATCCAAGACTCTCTGTGAATCACACTCTGTCTATCCCATATAGTCTTTAGCACCAGGTTCTCACAGTCCCATGCCAGTTAGTGCATAATAATGCTATAAGTCCAAAGTACACCTATAGAGCTACAAGGCTATCTAGTCTACAAAAACAAGCATGTCAGGAACAACACTCCATCCTAAAGTATCAAGGCATGGAAAACAAGTCAGCCTAACAAGAAAGCTAGACCCAACGGTCGAAAATCAAGAAACATGGGAAAACACATCCACATCATGGTAAAATACACCATTTACAGTCAAGCCACCTCTACTCAGGGAAACAAGGGATAATAGGCATCTAAAAAAATAAGAAAGACGCATCGCGTCAGGCTCAGCAGCCGCCAACTAGGATGCACCTCTGGTAAACACTACAGTATTAGCAAACCAAGTCAGATATAAACTAACAGTGAGGATGGCCCGAATTCCTAGCCCAACAAACATCCAAAGACCAAAGGGATTTCAAGTTTGGAATGGGTTCTAGGTGACACCTGATCATGATCTCTACCCAAACCCGACATAACAACTCAGGGTCGGTCAAACAACGGGCACCCATAGGGTCCCTCAGGTCAAACAAGGATGAGGTATCATACTCGAGATCCTCAAGATAAACACGAGCGAAGGAATCCTACATAGGATCCTTAGCAAAGATTAAGTGAGGAATCCTACACGGGATCCTTAGCAAAGAGTAAGGGAGGAATCCAACACGGGATCCTTCGCAAAGATTAAGGGAGGAATCCTACATGAGATTCTCAAAGGAAGGACAACATAGTCATTTCATAACATGGTTCCTATAAAAGGAAGAACAAGAGAGAGATCCTACAAGGGACTCCCTAGGTATGCACACACGCAAAGACATCCCTCAGGGGATCCTTAGAAGTACCTGGTCTCAAAGCCTCAAAGTCCAGAAGGAAACATCTCACAAGAGAAAAGTCCTCTAAAGCATGAGTTACAGGAGATATCTTACATCTCATCTCTTATTAAAGGTCTCAACTAAGTTGGTACGAACACCCAACCTATCATCCACCCCAAGTCTGGCTCTACGGTGATAACTGGACTCAATAAGTGGAGGAAGAACCCCTCAATTTAGATATAAAACACGAAAACTGCCTTTATAATACCTCTAAATGTAAATATTATTCCACCATTGCGATCTACGTGAAGACAACGCTCAGAATCGACTACTCACACGCCCAATTCTGAGTTCTAAAGCCCAAGATATCTCAAAATTACTAAACTGAAGCAGTACATGGCTAGAGTACATGGCCAAAGCACAGTGGCCTGCCTGTGTAATAGTACACAAAGTGTACTTTACTATACACGGCGTGTACTGTTCAAAAAAATTTACGCCGTGTCCGTTTTCACCTGATCACATGCCCATGTACCACTACACGGCGTGTACTTAATTTACACGACGTGTAGTCCCTAGAAACCACTACTTCCGTGTTCTACTCCACACGACCATCCACATGACCACCCAATACACGGTGTGTACTCAAAGTACACAGAATGTACTTAAGAAAACATTATCTTCCCCGAACGGGAAGAACACACGGTGTGTACCCCTGGAATACACGCCGTGTATACTGGGTTTTCCGACGGGAAAACCCTTAAAACAACCAATTCGCCCGTTTTCGCCCCTGAAACAATAGATCAAGCCCCATTGGCATACAAGAAAGAAATATAAGGATTTAAAAACATAAATATACATCTTTATAGGGGATATATGGCGAAAACATAAATGACCCTACCATTTGGCAGAAACCGTCGAAACTTCTGTTGATTTCGCGGCTCCTAGTTGTCGCACGCAGACTCAGCGAGTCGAGAGCTTCGAATCGGTACCCTTCTTGGATTCCAACTCTATGAGTTTCTAAAACTTTATATCTCCCATAGGTCACGGCCTAAGGGGTGGCATAGGAGACGTTTGACAGGAGGAGGAGGAAAAAATAGAGAAGAAAAGAAAAGGAAAGAAGAAAAGAAAAGGAAGAAAAAGGGGCTCGGGCTGGCCCCAGTGCCCGACATGAGTTTATGACTTCCCGAGGATAAAATCCTCATTACGGACTCAACGACGTAGAAGAAATCTCAATCCAACATTCTGTTTAAAAGTAATTTCAAAATGAACCTTCGCGAATAATTTAATATTTATTTTAATAATATTAAATATTAAATATTCCACCAAAATTCAAACAGCTTAGATTTCCTCCAAACTCCTGTCCTAGGGTAAAATCCCTATTCCGGGACCAACATAGTTTTTAGAAAAAATATCCGAGATTTTATGGTAGGGGAAAATTACCATTTTACCCCTCACGAACATCCAACAGCCAAAATTCAAATTTCTGCTCAAACGACTGTCCGGAAAAACACGGGTACTTACAAACTGCCCACCATAAACCTTCACGTCCTCAAGAAACCCTGTGGAAGAACTAGAAACCATGATCATAACCCGAGCATCTACACAACCAAGCTATCTAGACTGTCCAATAACCTGCCTTATAGAATTAACCGCCACCTTCTACACAGAAGACATTTAACTACGATCAAATTGGTACTCCCCACCATAGGAACACCCATGTTGTCATCTTAAAAGAAAACTCCGAGCTCAAAAGATCACCGGAAAACAACGAAGTTTAACCTAAATAAGGAATTCCACCTTCAAAGGCCAATGGTGCAATCCCAACCATATGGTTTACCTTACACTGCTTCAAGATCGCAACCCGAAAAGGTTCCATCCACAACATGGATGAACATTAGGAAATAAAAAGGAGCTCGATGTAGGGTCGAATCTCTCTTAGTACACTCAAGACGAATCATGATAGTGCATGATCATCTCTTACAAGAATACACTAACATTTCACCAAAGGCGTGTCTAGCTTCCTCCGAGACACACTAACATACAACCAAATACCCGACCAAGATTCAAGCACCGGTGAACCATTTTCACACAGGTTCGCTTAGAATGGAACCAACATCGACCTACAAAGGTTCGAGTCAAAACCAAGGGTATCTAGGTCTTCCACGTAGCCCTACAGAAAAATCTTCACAATTGGGTCACAAGGTCTAACCACCTTTCCCAACATATCCAAAACCTCTCAAAAGATGGTAAAGATCACAAAAAACAAACAAAATTTGAAACCGAAACACAACCTACAAGGGCCATGATCCTCTCCGAGCATCCTCATAAGAAACTACTCCCTGGAGTTGAAAAACAAAATAGATAAGACAAGATGAACTAAAACTCATTGGGTATTTGTATACAAAAATACCACAAGGAGGTACAGTTCACAAGAAAATCCTTGGTATCAATCGACATCGTTCTCAGCGATCCGACTATATAACCATATACCTAAGAAACAACACCCACTTAAGGTTGAACAGAAATACATCACGTTCCACATAGACCAACTAGGGTCACTGCACCACCTGTGTAAGATGACCGAGTCATCATCCTCACACCATCACCTCAATTTAGATGTACATAACCTATCATCAGAGTAAAATGTGTGTGTAAGTAGACCCAAAGTTCTCAGTCGTCAGTAAAAACACACACTAGCAGGACTAGATGCCATGAATCCTACGTGCCTAGTATGATGCATGAGATGCCTCTTTCCCTTACCAGCCAAGAGTCAAAATCTATCCTTGAAATCTTACCAATGGCCAAGATCCAAGGATCCATATTAAATCAAAACACCAAACAACATGTGAGTCTCACAAGGCGAAAATCATATACAACCGTAACATCGCAAAATCAGAACAACAATCCCAAACCATGGCAACTAGGACTTCTTACTGGAATAAGTGTTTGCGAAGCACCAGCCCGATATCCATCACAGGTTCCAACACATTCTTAATACTCATGTCTACCATATCCCAAATAGTAAATACCAAGAAGCAAAACCCATTTGATTCCACTTTGTAACGTCCTGACCCAGAATCCAGTACACAAGTGCTCCGAGCCAGTTCGCCACATGGCCTCAAGCGCGCCTCCCCGTATGCCAGAGGCTGCCGACTAGCAGCGAGGGCCTAGGGTGTGATAGTGGGGAGACTATTCACTCATACTTGAGTAAGCGAACATCAAAATTAAATAGGTATCATACACAGCGAAGAGTAAACAGAGTGCAAGAGTAGTAAACAACTGAAATAGAACAAGTTGTAATAGTAAAATGCGGTAATATACCGAACAGCTATGCAATACAATACAACACTGGTCACCCACTGGGCCGACCATTCAAATAGAAGTACAAAAGAAACTGAAAGTAAAAGTACAGGGCTCTGCTACTAACTCCGAGCCAATCCACGTACCCCATCTCCAGACACTGTCGAACTGCAGCAGCCCGATCATTAGAACCACTCGAGCAGCTCCGCTCGGTCATGCAACACTGGGCCTCATCCCTCTCGACCATGGAACATGTGATCAACCTGAGCATACATAAGTCCTACACGTACACCAAGGTGCATGTGCCGGGGTGAGAAATAATCTCAGTAGGGGACCCCAACAAGCTACCTATAACTATGCTGCTGAAAGTGTATGCAATAGAAATGTGCTCAGCCTAGCTGGAACACAACAAAAGGAAGTAAACCAAACATGCAACCAAAGTTGAACTCAGGGCATGTAATCCCTGTTAATAGGTAAATTTTTACCATGGATGTCCATATCTATATACGTACACATGTATAGTCCCATACCTATACACATATACATAAATATTAATATTCATGATAAAGTGATTCAAAAGACAAGAAACAACATCAGCAGTCAATCCATGGGACCAAAATCCCAATCTCCTGGACATCCTATGCAAGGGCATTGAGCTGGACGTCATGCCACTCAAGATATGTATCATTAAGTCGATCTTTGGGTCCGTAATCCCATCGACATGTACCTGATTTGGCCAATGGTGGAAATATTCCTCTGAACAAGATAAACAAAAACAATCTATCCTCTAGTTCAACCAATGAATCACAAGAAAGGAGATAACACAACAGGTAACCCTCTGGTAAGTACTCACAGTCAACCCCTTTGATCCTATCCAAGAGGTACCAACAACCCTCTGGGTAGTGCACTCAGCCTAACCCCTCTGGTTTGGTCATATGAAATTATAAGACTCTCTGGGGAAGCTCGCTCGGTTAATTACCCTTATAGTCTAGGGTATTCAGGGACTCTCTGAGGAAGATCACGTGGTCTAACCCTCTTATAGCCCCAAGGTCTAGAGACTCATTGAGGAAGCTCACTCGTTCTATTCCTTTTATAGCCTCAGGTCTATCATAGACTCTTTAAGGAATCTCACTCTGTCAATTCCTTCTCTAGTCTGGAAAGGTTTTAAAGAAATTCAAATAAAGTAAAGACTCTATGAGGAAGCTAACTCGTTATAACCTCCTGTGGTCTTTAATATCCAAGACTCTTGGGAAGCTCACTCGGTATATCCCCTTTAGTCTATAATATCCAAGAATCTCTAAGGAAGCAGACTCCATCTACCATCCTGTAGTCTATAATATCCAAGACTCTCTGGGAAGCTCACTCTGTCTATTCTTCATAGTCTTTAGCACCAGGTTCTCATAGTCCCATGCTAGTTAGTGCATAATAATGCTATAAGGCCAAAGTACACCTATAAAGCTACTTGGCTATCCAGTCTACAGAAACAAGCATGTCAGGAACAACACTCCATCCTAAAGTCGCAAGGCATGAAAAACAAGGTAGCCTTACAAGCAAGCTAGACCCAACGGTTGAAAATCAAGAAACATGGGAAAACAAATCCACAGCAAGGTAAAATACACCATTTACAATCAATCCACATCTACATAGGCACACAAGGAATAGTAGGCATCAAAACAAACAAGAAAGATGCATCATGTGAGGCTCAGCAGCCACCAACCAGGAAGCACCTCTGGTAAACACTACAGCATCAGCAAACTAAGTCAGATAAAAACTAAAAGTGATGATGGCCCGAATGCCCAACCCAAAAAACATCCAAATCCAAAAGGGATTGCCAGTTTGGCATGGGTTATAGGAGACACCCGATCACCTTTTATCCCCAAACACGACATAACAACTCAGGGTAAGTCAAACAATGGGAACCCACTGGGTCCATCAGGTCAAACATTAAGGAGGTATCATACTCAAGATCCTCTGGATAAACAAGAGCGAAGGAATCCTAGGTGGGATCCTTAGTAAAGAGTAAGGGAGGAATCCTACAGGGGATCCTTAGCAAATAGTAAGGGAGGAATCCTACATGGGATCCTTAGCAAAGAGTAAGGGAGGAATCCTACACGGGATTATCAAAGGAAGGAAAAAATATTCATTTCATAACATGGTTCCTATCAAAGGAAGAACAAGAGATAGATCCTGCAAGGGACTCCCTATGTCTGCACACATGTGAAGGCATCCCTCATGGGATCCTTAGAAGTACCTGGTCTCAAATCCTCAAAGGCCAGAAGGAAACATCTCACAAGAAAAAAGTCCTCTAAAGCATCGGTTACGTGAGAGAGATCAATGCTCATCTCCTATTAAAGGTCTCAAATAATTTTCTACGAACACCCGACCTATCATCCACCCTAAGTCTCTCTCTACGGTGACAACTGGACTCAATAAGTGGAGGAAGAACCCCTCCATTTTGATAGAAACCTCCAAAAATCACTTTGGAATACCTTTAAATATAGAAATTATTCCACCATTGTGATCTATGCAGAAAAATGCTTAGAATTGACTACCCACACGCCCAATTATGACTTCCAGAGCCTGAGATATCTCAAAATTACTAAACTGAAGCAGTACGTGGCCAAAGTACATGGCCAGAGCACAGTGGCATGCCTGTGTAAACATACACGGCGTGTACATTACTTTACATGGCGTGTACTGTTCAAAAAAGGTTACATTGTCTCCATTTTCACCTGAACACATGCCCTTGTACCACTACACGGCATGTACTTAAAGTACACGGCGTGTAGTCCTTAAAAACCACTATTTCACTGTTCTACTCCACACGGCCAGCCACACGGCCACCCACTATACGGCGTGTACTCAAAGTAAATTGTGTGTACTTATGAAAACATTGTCTTCCTAGAACATGGTGAACAAACGGTGTGTACCCCAAGAATACATGCCTTGTATATTGGGTTTTCCGACGGGAAAACCCTAAAAACACCCAATTCGCCGATTTTCACCCCCGAAACAACAGATCGAGCCCCATGGGAATACAAGCAATAAATATAAGGATTTAAAAACATAAAACAACATGTTAATAGGGGATATATGGTGAAAACATAAATTTCCCTACCTTTTGGTAGAAACCACCAAAGCTTCGGTTGATTTCACAGCTCCCGGTTGTCGCACGCAGACTCAGCGCGTCGAGAGCTTCGAATCGGTACCCTTCTTATCTTCCAAATCTCCCTATTTATAAAACTCTATATCTACCATAGGTTACGGACAAAGGGTTGGTGTAGGAGACGTGAAAAAGGATGAGGAGGAAAAAATAGATAAGAAATGAAAAGGAATGTAGAAAAGAAAAGGAAGAAAAAGGGGCCTGGGCCGGCCCCAGCGGCCGACATGAGTTTATGCCTTCCCTAGGCTAAACTCCCTATTTCGGACTCAATGGTGGAGAAAAAATCTCAATCCGATTCTCCGTTTAAAAATTATTTCAAAATGAACCTTCGCAAATAATTTAATATTTAATTTAATAATACTAAATATTAAATATTCCCCCAAAATTCGAACATCTCAGATATCCTCCAAACTCTTTTCCTAGGGTAAAATCCCTATTCTAGGACCAACAGAGTTGTAAGAAAAATTATAAAAGATTTGATGGTAGGGGAAAATGACCATTTTACCCCTCACGAGAAACCAACAACAAAAATTCAAATTTCTTCTCAAACGACTTTACGAAAAAACACGGGTTCTTACACTGATCATAAACTCCACCACTTTCTCAAGAGGTGGGAAATAAAAATAATCATGTGAGACATCACATAAATGATCTACCATGAGAGTAAAATATGTTATATGCATCATCCAATCATCCAATAAAAGGCTGTGAACTTTGGAAATGACTCTACATGTCACATGATGCTCTAGTAAAACCCCATTTCCATGGACATTCCACTCACACTTTTGAATAAAACTATCACCCTCTAGTGATATAAACGATACGCTATGTTGAAATTATCACACGTAGGTGTGATAGGGGACCAAGTACTCCATCAAGAGAATAAAATCGAATCCATTCATCTCGAGGATGAAGAGCTCCCATAAAAAATGCTAACTTCTTACCTAAAGTGTAAAATCATTAGATTTCCATATACCCTCTTACCATACACCAAACGATGTATCCATGTTCATAACCACACATAATTACTAAATATTAATCCCAAAACATCTCATAGTCAATAAATAGATAAATGAGAGAGATAACTGTGTATATAATAGGGAAGACATGACAATAGTGGATACTAGAATAGTGCCTCATACAGTCAATTGTTTTACTCTCTCATCTTCAAGTATCATCTATAAAGAATTCATCTATCCCGATTGTTATCTCTGAGATACAGTTGAAATACCCTGAAAAGGTTTGCTCAACTGGTATTGATAATGAGTGTTTTGGATACCATGTTTGGGACCTCATCCTCTTCAGCCTGTTAGGCATGTACTACTCCATCATTCTTCCTTATGTGGTGTAAATGATCGTACTCCTGAAGGAGGAGTGGGAACAAGTCCTCTTCCACCAGAAGTATGCATATAGATCTGGAAGAATCTATGAAGATATCTTATACAACCGAAAGCATATACCTAAAGTGGATCGTTATCAAAATAAGGTTTCATATTCATGTATCATGCACAGTAATGAAAAGTAATGGATCTTCCAATGCAAGTACATTGACCACCAATATTCTGATGAGAAACCATAAGGCTTGACTTCCTACTACTGGAAGAGATATTTCCCTTCATTGACACCAAACCTCTATGCCTAGTAAAATCCTATTATCATAGGTTTTTAATTGTGATATTTTCCTGATTCATGATCTAAAAAATCTATATTTGAAAAAGATATTGTAACACCCCATGATTTAGTGAAATATTTTTTTCTGAATAAATTTTATCTATTTAATATTTTTAATTTCAAGTAACAATAAAAATGGTTTATATTATATTAACGTACTATGTATGGCTCGAGTTATACAAAAATGAAGTTAACCATGCACTACAACCAACATAAATCTTAGCTTTCTTTATATGGAACACTGAGGTTAGCTTAAGTTACACACACGACATCCTTTCCTCAATGGCTTGCATAACACACAAGACAGAGCATTACTGAATAATAAATCATTATTAAAATATTATTATTTAATAGGATATAATATGGCCATTAGATTATAGATTATAGGATTAACTAAATTATGAATATATTTAGTTGAATTAATTATTTACCTATTAATTATAGAATAATATGGAAAAATTATGAATATAAATGGACTAATTTTATAAAAATGAATTTTTATGTAAAAAAAATATTTATATTAATAATAGAAATTAATTACTAATAGTGAATTATATTAATTAAATTTATATTTTATATATTTATAATAATATTTTTTATAATCATCCAATAGATTTTATAGATATATGATAAGAATAAACCCAATTTTATTCTTAAACCCCTATATTTTTATAAAGGTAGTTTTACAACCTTTTAATGGAGAACAATTTCAAATAACTTTTTTTGAAATTTTATATATTTAATATGTCAAAAAAACTTCATATTTGATATAGACACATAAAAATTATGTTATTATATACATTTTTTATTTTTCTGTATGGTTTCATTTTTTAATAAATGGTTAAAATTAGTGAATTTTAATTCAAATATTATTTTTCATATATTAAATTTATGAGATTAAATTAATTTTTAAATTATTTCTAAAGTTAAATAGTTAATAATTTTACAAAATCATACAATTTTTTCATTTGAATCAATTTCACTTTGAAATTGATTATAAAAACATAACAAATATTTGGACGTTTTAACATTAAAAACCCTTATCGACGTCCCTTCAGTGGGATTAAATTTAAATTATTTTCTACCGCTTTTATGATTATAATTTGATTAAATGGTTTATATATTATGAATAATAAAAATTTATAATTTATTTTAAGTTCAACATTTTTTTAAACAAAAATATTAGCAAATTTGAATAAACTTAATTACAGTGGTTTGTAGAAAGTTAGGTTAATAAAGTTATGTCCTTAAATTTAAGACTCAAAAAGACATAGAAACATGTCCAAACCCCATTTTATATCCATTATTCAAAAAATAAACATAAATATTTATTTTGGACGGTTTGGTATGACTTTTTTTAGGTATGAATGTGGACACACCTAACTTGTTTCCAAAAATTCAATGTTTGTCGTTTTCCTTCCATATGAAAGGCTAGCACCTCTCGCTCATCTTTACACCTATCAAACCACCTATGTTGAAAAAATCACAATAACCCCCAAAAAATCCATAAATTCCCCCTATAATCCTAAACATTGTTAGAACAAAATATAAGGAATCCATTTGGTACAAACCAAAAGAAGTTACCCAATTAAACGGTAACATCTTTTCTCACACTCCTTTCTTTTATTTTCATTATGAAACCGCTCCACTCTCATTATTCCATTATTGCATAAATAAACTAGTATATTAAATATAATAGAATTTTTTCATGAAAATGGCTGTAACTATACTCACAAACACCTTCATCTAATGGGTAATGAACATATTGTTTACGTGTACGGAGAACTATCGCCTCACGAAATGATGATTGTTCATTTTTCCTTTACCACGTATCATGGTAGAGATTATGATAGAAACTATATGTATATATCTTATATATTATATTTATTATTTATTCAATATTATGTAACTATTTCACAACACATGTCATTATACTTTCAATTTTGTGTTAATATGACAATTTCTTTTGAAGAAGCTTGGACTACCTCCCCCTCAAATCTATTTGATTCGTTCACACACTACATGAAATGTATTAAGGATGGGATTAGTGAATATATATGATTATCTATGGTATAATAAATATAATTTAAAAATTATATATATATACATATATATATATACATATATATATACATATGTGTGTGTGTGTGTGTGTCTTTTATTTACTTTCTTTTAACAAGACAATTAAACAAAAATAGTGTTCATGTGTATGTAGAACTTACCATCTCCGTGAACCGTGTATTCCATTTCATAATTATATATTATATAAATTATTTTAATAAAAATTTAGTTAATAAAAATTATATTTAACTGAGGATTTAAATTCTGAAAATCAGTATACAACCATAGGGACCAAATATATAACAAATTAAGACACATGAAAAAAACAAATATGATATTACCTGAAGTGAAACCTTAACATCAAATTGTTAAAAACTAGGTAATATAAAGCCATAATAGTACCATATATTCTATTATTAGTAATAATTGGGTTCCTAAAAGGTATTTATACTATATTTAAATTTATTATACTGGTTTTTTTAATGAGTATAATGAGGGTCAGGACACAACATAAGGGGATTTCATATCACTCTTCATTTCTGTGAGATACATGCCTTATTCACCACTAAATTATTATTTTTTCAGTGTATATAGTACCTATGAATTTATTATATTCATAATATACTTAAATATATCGTTATTTATAAAACCATTTAATGATCATTCAATCATAGGGTTTAGGTTTCAAAAGATGCCAAATTTGAAAATTACTTTCGTCTCAATTTTCCTCCTTTGAGACACATTCCATGTTATATATATATATATATATATATATATATTGAAATGAGGTGTATAAAATGCCTCTGAAATGTTAAATAATGAATCTAATTATTCTGAGGATATTTTATGCTCCATGTAATTTTAATTTCCTACATGGGGAGTATGATTTAAAGTTAACATGTGGAAAGATTTTATTGAAATAATCTCATCATTTATTGGTATTACTTATGATCACATTTTAATTAAAAAAACCTTATGATCCATCATTCAAAAACACTCGTGCAATTTTAGTCTCTTGTAGTTTGTCTTTATGTGTTACTGTATTAGTACCATTTTTTCCTATTAATTTTTATGTAAGATAAATAAGAAATCATTTTTAAGACAATATAAATTTAACTCCCTCTTCAATCAAAAATCGGTGCGCTTTCAAAACAATGTTTTCTAAAAAGCGTTTCTAATAATTTTATAATAATATCCTGTAATCAGTAAAACAAAATTTTCCCTTTTCTAATTTTAATAATTTTTTAAATATAATCAGATTTTCATTTTCAGAATAAGAAATTTCTATACCCTTTTTACTGTGAAAATGAAAAGTTCATGTTATCTTGTACGACATGTATGGATTTACTTGCTATTATTTCTGGGAAGCTTAATTTTCTTATTTAAAAGGATAATTTTTTAGGAAGTATTTTTAAATGTTCATTCAATTTATTTAAAAATATTTTCAGGCTTCCTTTATAAGTTTTCAAGGAGGATGGTTTTGAAAAAAAATTTAGGACTTATTTTTAATGTTATAAATTATTTTTAAAGAAATGTTTTTCAAAATATTTTAATGATTCTTTCATAAGTTTTCAAGTAAAAAGTTTTTTAAAAAAATCAGCCTTCCTTTATAACTTTTCAAAATTTACTCAAATAATATCGTTTTTAATATTTTTTGAATCTTATTTTGTACATTTTCAAGGAAAAATGTTTTTCGTAATGTCTTCAAGAATCTCTAACAATTTTGGAAGGAGAAGGTTTTTTAAATGATTTAAATTATTCATTATATGTTTTCAAGTTATTTTAGAAGTAAATAATTTTCATATGGGTTTCTTTATTAAAAATAAATTTTTTAAAAAAATGGATATTTTCCTCAAGAATCATTTTTTATAGATCTTTTGGAATTTTTTCCCATCTACAAATCATCCATTGGTTTTAATAATACCTTTTTTGGGAAATTATTCAATGTTTTCAATAATACTCTTTGTATTAATGGATTAGCTGTTTATGGAATGATGTTCAGGGAACCTATTTATCATTCATGGGATATATTCTTATGAAAACTGCATATTTTCATGGATTAGTTTTATGATGAAATGATTAAGAAAACTATCATTTTTCTGAAGTTTTGATATTATTTCATGTTTATAATATCCATTTTACTTCATGGATTTTGATTTGGTTATTTTTGATATTATGGAATATGTATGTATGATTTTACTATGATATTGGTGGGATCTATATCTCCCTCCAACGCATTGGGTAAATATTTATATGTGATGATGTAGACTAAGATGGTCTTGTGAGTGAAATTTGACTACTAAAATGAACATGTGAGTGATCCAACACTAGAAAGTTGGTGTGAGGAGTTAACTCATGAAACTAAGATGTAAATGGGAGTGAACCATTACTACTAAGATAGTATTGGGAGTGATCCTATACTACTAAGATGGTCTGGGCATCAATTTTTGGGATACTATGGAAATCATATTAGATGATTATGTGTCTACAAAAATTCTATGTTTTATTCATATATTATGATATCAAGGATTATGTTATTTATTTCTTTAAAATTGATATATTATGAAAAAACAAGAAATATTCCATGATTAATGAATATGATCTTTGATATGAAGATAATGATCTTTTATATTCATGATTTGGTTCTTATACCCAGATTCTCATGATTATACTTATATATCTCCTGTGTTTACCCTTACTGAGAATTTAATCTCACCCCTTTTTATGTTTGCTTCCCCAGGTCAAAAAGATATGTATTATGTTTGACATGTCTAAGAATAGTTCTTATCATGAAATACCTAGGATAGATAATGTATCACACTTTTGTATAAGTGTTTAGGTTTCAATGTTTCCAAATACACTAAAATAGTATGGTCTTTGAGAATCTACTTGAATAATTTTTTATATATTCTTCAAAATTAATATACTGATAATTTATATAAAGAGAGGGTCTCTAAAGTTTATATTATAGAAATGGTTTATTTAACCTTTGTAAAATAGGATCATAATACATTAGTAACATCCCTAGGTATATTTTTAAGGACATGTCATGATATGTCTCTATGGATATGTATAAGGATGGGTTAATGTTTAGGAAAATTTCATTAAATTTTGTTAAAGGATAGAGTGAAGGGATTCCTAGAAATACATCCATGTATGAATATTATAAGTTGATGTAGAAATAGAATAGTTATAACTAGGGGTAAAAACTCTTACAAGTTTTCCAGGATTGAATCAAGGTAATATAATACAAAATAATGTGCCTTACTGCACACATAGTTTGACAATCCTAGGGGATATTCTTTGGAAATTCACAAACCCTTCATGAACCTTCATGAAGGATTTACAAAAAAGTTAGTTATGAATAACCTAGGATGGACCTCGAGTTTCATAAATTAAGGAAGGTGTCACATGTTAGACACCCTATATGTAATTTTTCTCATGATTAGGTGGTTTTCTTCTATAATATGTGTTTCTCACCTCTGGTTTTCTGATTTTATTCAATAAAAAAACTATAAATAACATGGTTAAAATTGAATTTTGTAGATGTTTAATTTATGGGAATTATGAAAATCGATGCCCAAGTGGAAATATCATTATGAGAATTAGGAATGTGGTCTTAGTATTGGTTATACATCTGAAGATAAAGATACCGAAAATTACATGTGAAAGTTATGTGATATTATTCTTGTATTTTTTACATTCATCATAAGAAGCATGATAAAGTTGAGGTTTAGTAACCTTAATACATGATTCATATTTCATATTATTTGAAAGAGGTATTAAGTAATAATTTAATGAATCCTATTTAATGGTTTAATAATAATATTGGACGAATGAAGTGCTTATGTTTTGGAATTCAAAAAAATTATGTTATATGAATCATGTAATATATATGTATTTTAAACATATGTTTTCAATAAAAATTGAAATTTATATGTTTAATAGTGATTAATACATTGAAAAGTGATATTTTGATTAAGGAAAGGTAACCCTTAATGTGATAAATTTTTGATAAATTTTTTTTTCTTGGATAATGATATTATTGATTTGGATAATGTAAATTGGATAGTGTTGATTACTCTGGATATGGTTATTTATTGGTAGAAAAATCTATCTATGTCATCATGGATGACGTTTAAAAATTCATGAATTTAAGTAATATATCCAGAAACCTCTTGAATAAGGAAGAATGCATTTTTTCTAAAAGTATTTATGAAAATTCAGGTTATTATAATCATCTAATATAATATATATGATTATGGGATTCAAATTTTTGGAATGTGACAACCAAGAACTACTTTTTGATATATGATGCATCAATGTAAAGCTGATTTTATGAATTTATTTTTAATGTTTTAGATTTTCATATTTCAGAATGGTTATAAGTTTCACCGTTTATGGGATGTTTAAGTTGAACATTATATGATGTTTGTGAGATTGAAGTATTCTATCCCCACATGAGGATTCATTTACATTGGATTACATTATATAGAAAGTTTTGTGTTTATGTCAACTGAAATGATATGAGATGTCTTATCATGGATCTTATGATTTTAAAGAGCTTCAAGAATGAAATATTCAACACCATTTTGGGAGAAAGAGGTAAAGTTGATCATGTAACAGGGAATGCTGAGATTTTCCAAAAATCATGAAGGTATATATTTTCATGAAAATTATTTAGCTTCTGGAAAAAGATCTATAAATAAAATGTTATCCTAGTACTTTCTTTTCTAATGAATCAAATAGTCCCTTAAATAATCATATATTTATGGGTTATTATTGTTAACTTTCTCTTGAACATGTTCTATATCACTATCTAATAGAACATGATAATCATATTTCTCTTAAATGTCCATGTTTTCACTTCCCACCTATGTTATACTATGTGGGAAGCTAGTTATGAGTTACTTTGGGAAACTTTTTTGGATCAAACATCGTTTTTAAAGGAAGTTTTAGTATTCATTTTTAGGATGTTGGTTTCTATGAAAGGAACTCTATATTATTAAACCATTTATAACCTAGATGAATTTCTAGGGCTAAATTTATTTTAAGGGCGGTATACTTTTACACCCCTTGATTGTTTTATATATATATTTTGAATTAATTTAATCTTGTTGATATTGTTCATTTCAAAAAACATTGAAAATAATTTATTTTATTTTAAAGCACTAGTATTTATTGAATTATACTCAACAACATGTTAACCATTTATAAGACACATCATAATTTTAGATTTATCTACATAGAACACTGACATTAGCAAGTGTTACATGGAAGAGTGACTTTCCTCGATGACTTGCATAACGTGCTAGACTGAGTGTTAGAGAACAGTAATTAATTATAATAATAATATTATTTAATAGCATATAACATGGCTATTAAATTTATGATTATAGGATTAAATAAATTATTAATATATATAGTTGAATTCAATTTTTACTTATTTTTTTTTTTGAAAAGAGTATAGAACCCAAATGAATAGAAAGGGACTGATTTTATACAAGTCTACTTTTATATAAAAAATATGATTTAAATTATCAAGTTAAATTAATTACTAATAGTGAAAATATTTAATAAAATTTATATTTTCTATATTAAAAAAAATATTTTCAATAATCATCCAATAGATTTTATAGATATAATACAAGAACAAACCCAATTTTATGTTTTAAACCCTGTATTTCTATAGAGTTAGTTTTACCCACTTTTAATGGGGAACTGATTTTAAATAAATTTTTTTGAACATTAATAAATTTAATATTTCAAAATAAACTCCGTATTTTAATTAGAAACATAAAAATTAGGTTATTATATATTTTCGGTATTTTTATATATGATTTTATATTAAATTAATATTTAAAATACAAAAAATTAATTCCAAAATTGTTTTTCATCTAATCCATTTTTAAGGTTAAATAATATTTTTTAAAGGATAATTAGATAATAATTTTATAATTTCATCAAATTTAGGTCATTGGAATAAATTTCCCATTGAAATTGAGTATAAAACCATAGAAAACATTTGGACATTTTTACATTGAAAACTCGCAATGTCATCCCATCAACAGGATTAATTTTAAATTAATTTAATCCACTTATGTGATTGGAATTTAGAAAGTTGCATTCAATATTTTTAATCATAATAATTTATAATTTATAATATGTTCAATTTTTTTGACCAAAATGATTAGTGAAATTGATTAAAATTAATTACAACACTTATGAGAAAAATTAGGTTAATAAAGTACTAAACCTTAAATTTAAGACCCCAAACAACCTAGAAACATTTCCAGTACCCATTGTATAACCCTTATTCATCCAATAACATTAGTTTATTGTGTGTGTTTGTATTTTTATGAATTTCTTTTGGTAAAAATCATGTTACACCTACCTTGTTTCCAAAAAATTCTAAAGGTGTCCTTTCCCTTCCCTAAAAAAGGCCAAAACCTATGCCTCCTCTGCTCACCACTCAAACCACTCAGGTTTAGAAAATATCTTCAAAAAAAATACCAAAACCATTACCTTCCTCTCATAATCCTCGCATTGGGTAGAAATCAATCCCATGAATCCATTTTTCACAAACCAAAATGAGTTACCCGATTAAGAGGCAACAATTTCTCTCAAGATCATTTCTTTTATTTTACTTATCCACCCCATCCAATATCATTGTTACAAGATCTTATAAAACACTAGAATATTAATTATACTCGTATTTTTTTCTAAGGGTATGACCTACAATTTCACACACCTTTTTCTAATGGGTAATGAACATACTGTTTACGCATTTGGTGAACTACCACCTCACAAAATGATGATTGTTCATTTTTACTCTACCACCTATCATGGTTTACATTGTGATGGAAAATAAGATTATATATGTTATATATTATGATTATTATTTATTTATTGTTCATTATTTCTTTTACAAGACATGTCTTTATTCTTTTCATTTTTTTGTTAATATGAAAATTTCGTTTCAGGAAGTGTGGAAAATCTCCCCATTGAGGCCAAGTGATTCGGTCTTGCACTACATGGAATGTGTTAAAGATTGGTTCATTTAATATATTTGATATATATATATATATTATATAATGAATATAATTTTATAATGATATATATTTATATATATGAATACATGTCTTTTAAATTCTTTCTTTGAACATGATAATTAAACAGAAATAATGTTCATGTGTACACACGACTTAACATCTCCATGAGCAGTGTAGGCTGTTTCATACCTATATATTTCAGGGATTATTATAATACACATATAATAATTATAAATAATACTAAAATCATGGTTAATTTTTTTAAATCATGATATATGTATAAGGACCAAATATATAACGAATTAAGACACACGCGATAAAAAAGTTCATATTACCTAAAGTGAAACATTAATGAATAATTGTTAACAAAAGGGTAAAATAAAGCCATATTCAAAAACTATTTGTTATTATAAGAAATAATCTGTCTTTTTAAAATATTTCTAATAAATTTATATTTATTATAAAGGTTTTTTTAAAGAGTACGACTAAATTAAATACACAAGGTAAGAAAATTTCATATCACTCCTTATTTTTATGAGATACATTCATTATTCACCACACACTTATTTTTGGTTGTGTATATAATTCCCATGAATGTATTATATGCCTCCTATAAATTTGGCACCCAAATTGGGGAACAGAAAGAACAAAAAAAACCCTTAAGGGTTGCCTCACGAAGCTTGTTCGTAGAGCCCTCACAGCCCCACGTCTAGAACAAACCTTCCCCTCCGCGAAGTCGATGCAGAGCTAAGAGGATAGAGGCTTTGCAAGACTACTTCTACATTAGTGAACCCCCCTTGGAGCAAGGAGACGGGAGGCTCTACGTTCCCACATTGATGTTGGAGAACACGTAATAGATCAAGGAGGCGGGAGGCTCCGCGATCCCCATTGATGTTTGTGAACCCGCTGCGGATCAAGGAGGCGGGAGGCGAGGTGATCCCCTTTTACATTTGCGAACCCACTGTGGAGTAAAGAGGAGGGACGTTCCGTGATTATGAAAATTTTCCACGTGACTTTCCACCCAACAAGCTCTGCTTTGCGGCGCCTCTTGCCTATAAATACCTGGGTCCCCTCGAGCCCAAATAATGAATTCTATGACATTTCTCCTTCATTGTAATCATATCATGATGAAAATTCTGCTCTAAGAACCATGATCTCCACAAGGTACATTAGTATTGCGAAGTGCCTCTCCCTTGGTTTTAATTTAACTAATTTTCAAATAGGGATTCCCTTCACGGAGCCCACAGGCCTCCGCGATGGAAGGGGATCCCCAAGGGGACTTAGATATTTGCAGAGCACTTATGCTTCATGAGATACCCTCCATACACATATTACCCACTTTCTTTGGAAAGGTCATTGGGCTTCGTGAAGCACATTTCTTCGTAATCCTTCCCTTCATAGGGAACCCTTACTTTGCGAAGCACTGCTCTGCAGATGGCTTTCCACTTCGCGAATCCCCTTCTATATGCACCTCTTCCCTACGCCTAGCCAAGGCCACTTCACTTCGCAAAACATATCCCTTTGTGAAGCCCCTCCACTACATGGAGCACTAGAGCTTCAAAAAGCTTCTTCCTAAAAACCCATTTTCTTCCCAACTCCTTTTCCTGTGCAACCATCTAGGTTTGAATGAAGTAATTTCAAGATCCCTTGTGTGGTATTTCCTATTTCATTGCTTTGCCTCATTATTTTTTGAAAAGTCACGCTAATGACTATTGCTTTTTCGTATAGCCACGCAAATGTGGACCCTGAAATGGATCACTCTATAACACCCCATCATCATGTTATTACTGATGCCCTCCCATCCTTAGGGGTAGGTGGGTATCAGTAATGTAAGTCCCAGGGGTGCAGAGTGAACCCACCTCGTCTAAGCTGAAGGACGTTAAACTGCCAAGCACCATCGTCCTTAGCACATAACATTAAATTGTGACCTTGCCCCATGCATCAAATGAGGGGTTCCCCATGTTTTACATTATCTTTGGCCACTGGTCTCCAAGGGAGTGAGATAATTCTTCACATGGAATGAGATCCTATTTATCAGAGTGGAGTTTGTCTACGGGGAAAGGGAAACCACAATGGTGTAAACCCCTAGCCTTTCTTGGGTGGTAGTATACCTTTCCTTCAATCTTCTTTATGGACAAGGACTAGGGGGTGGATGGGAACTATATCCCTCCACTCTTCGGTTCCAAATCCCTCTCCCTTTGGGCTTTGTCAGAACCAGGCTTCCCCCCTGGAGTAAGTCCTAGTCTCCATTTCCCTGGTATGTGGACCACACGTAAGCTCCTGTTTCAATTTTGGACAGCTAACTATCTGTTATCCCCATTCCTCTTCCAACAGACGGAATTTTCATGACATCATCTTTAGGTCGTTGATGCCACTTGTTTATCACATCGAGCATGACTCACATGGGCTTAGAGTAAGCACCTACATGAAATCCTCTCTAGGATTACTAGAGTGTAACCCCAAACACCATCTGAACTACTCGGACTATGATCCTTTCTAAGTCAAGGTACGTAAGAAGCCTCCCTGAGGCTTAATCCCAACAACCATTGGTCCCGATACCGTTCACGTCGGTGCAACATACTATTGTTTCCTCTGTAATTGGGGATGACCTCATTGATTTATGATTCAAACATTCCAAGCGGTTTCTAACGGGTTTGTTTGTAGAAACGGAAACATCCAATGATTCCATATCCATTTGATCCTACATTCCAAAGGTAGGCGCTCATTAGTTGTGGACTGATGAGGGTTAGGAATTTTCATTGGCTGAGAGGATGGGAGGTCGTACTCATAACACATTTTTGAGGGGAATTATTGTCTACTCCGGGACTCTCTTTATAGATTTAAGTTATGTTCGTGAATCCTTATTACATTACCCGGTATAAAATGAGCTTTCCTTTAGATCTGACAATCAATGATTGACATGTAGGAAATTTAGAGAATCTTTTATATGTATTCAAGGTTCTTCATCGATAGAGAATCATCTGTATTGGTTTATAGAATTTTAGTCAATGATATCCTTTAATAAATAAAATTCTCTTAGTCATTATGATGACCATACTGGTTTTAAAGCTACTCAGTGGGGCACTTGATGTTTATTGTCATTCAGAAGGAAATGGATTATTTCAGAGTTGGGATCATACCTGCAGATGGGCTACCTACGTATCCTTTGTTTAGGAAAAGGAATCAGAACCCACATAGTTCGAGTAAGGGAATATTATGTTTATGATTGATGGATCAAAGAAAGATTTCATAAGTAATTTTACACTCTAAGATCATGTGAGTCATGCTCGGTGTGAGAAACAAGAGGTATTGGTAAAACCATAGAGTTGTTCCATGAACGATGCAATCATAAGAAATTATGTGGGGCTTATTTATGTATGACTGCCCAAATAGATGAAGATTAGGATTTACTTCTGGGAAGAAATTGAGGAACAGGGTCCATAAAGGTATATGTACTTTATAGATATTTGGATACTCTAATTAGTGGATTACTCCTGAAAAGGAGGCCCAAATTAGGAGGGGACTTGTGATTGGGTTTTACTCCTAAGAAAGAGATCCATATCAAAAGTAAATTAAGACTGGTTAAGAGAAATTAATTCCGGGTCTTACTCCTGAGAAGGAGGCCCATGTTAAGGGACTTTGAGAAATTAAGGGTCTTGGGGATTATTCCTAAGTAGAATGCTCATATTTGATACTAGGGATTAATCCTAAAAAAGGAATCCCATGTTAAGAGAATTATGGTTGGGGCTTACTCCTGAGGAGGATGCCCAAATTAATGAGGACTTGGAACTGGGGCTTACTCTTGAAAGGATGCCCAATTAAGAGAACTTGAACTGAGGCATACTCCTGAAAAGGAGGCCCAGGTTAAGGGGAATTATGAATGGGGATTACTCATGAAAAGGTGTCCCATTGTTTAAGGATTATATCATCTTAAAGGATGAGGTAGAATGAATGAACTCTATAACTTTAGTGACATAAGGATATGCAAATCACTGAGTTTTTAAGAGATCTTCCAAATAATTCCTTTCAGATAAGGAATTCCATCAATAAAACATGCCAAAAATGGATTTAAAGAGTTTATTGAATACTAAATCATGAATAGGAGAGGTGGAATGGCATAAGAGGGGTTAAATGGGCAGGAAGGGCACCCAAACATATAATGGCGCACAAGTCCTAGGGAGTCGCGCAAGTACTGCGTGGGCGCGCAAGTCTCTGTTCGCGTAGGTATACTTGCACGGCACATGGGTACTTGTGCGATTTTCATCCCATATAGTAATATTTGGGCGATCATGGGTCAAATCCTTTAGAATTACTCCTAGAGGCTTTCCAAAAGATGGCGCGCAAGTTATGGTGAAGAAGTAGGGCGGCGCGCAAGTGTGTACATTTCCCTTAAGGGTAAAACACTTAGGCGCGCAAGTGTTAGTGAATTCTAACACTTAGACCCTACTCCACTTGTTTAGACCTTCCATTCTAGGAAAAGAATTACCTTATAAGTGTTCAGAAGATATGAAGAAGAGAATTGGGCGTTCAGAGATCTGTATCTGAATTATGGAAAAATTCCTCCTCTAAATGGTGGCCCACCGGGGGTATTTATAGGCAGGAGAAGACCCCGAGCAGTTATCACTTAGGGCGCACAATTCACTTGCGCGACTGTTAGGCAGCGCACAAGTGTACTTGCTTGACAGTTAGGGAACTTGTGCGGCGCATGTGCATTTGAAGCCGTGTTCATGCCTTTGTCGATTTTTGATGTTTTTTTCAAAGGATAAATCACTTTGTGTTAAGTCATTTTCCTTTCAATTGTTTTAGACAATGTGATGAAAAGGAGTGTCAACAAAAGTACCCCCTCAAAGTTGGATCCGAATGAATAAGTATGTGACTCTGAGGAAAAGAAGAAAACCAAAGGGAAAGAGGTGCGCAGGTGAGAGTCGCACAGGCATCATCGCGCAGGTGCGAGTCACACAGGGCTGGAGTGCGCTGGCTGTAGCGCGCTGGCTGTAGGCACGCAGGTGGCCGTCCTGGCCTATAAATATATGCTCATTTGTCGCGCATAACACTAACTTCCGGATTTTGGAGCTCTCGCCGCGCAGGTCATCTCCGCCGTGCAAGTTGCTCTCTTTTCTGCTTTTCCTTTGCTGTCGCGCTACTGTCAAAGTATCTAGACCTGCGTGGTGATACTTGTGCGCCAAATACTTTCGCGGCACATTATACTTGTGCGACACATCCCACTTGCGTGCCAAGTTTTATACTTGCGCGTCTTAATTCCTTTGTCATTTTTTCTGAATTCCTTCACAAATTTTATGAAAAATCAACTTACTTAAGAGTTAATTGTTAAAATTTTGTGCAGAATCAATGGATCTCAGGAGAATTGGAATAGATGATGAACTGGAAATAAAACATCTTGATGAAATGTTGGATATCATTGGCCACGATTATTATACCATCAAAAATAGCACTCTTCCGGATTTGTCTAAGTATCTGAAGAAATATCATCTCGACTTTCCCCAAATCATTTATCTTCTTTTTTATGGATATGGTCATCTGCGAGAAGTCACTATTCTAGAAGCAAAGAACTATCTCCCATTTTTGTGGTTTTATAATTACACCAAATTTTCTTCAGCAAATATATCATGTGGAGGAGTATTTATAAATGCTGGAACAGTGAAGAAGGGCCACATGATGCATCATAGCCATTGTACGCCAGATCTGAAACCTCATAAGCCTGAGCTGCAACCACATTGTCATCTTTTAATCTTCATAAATGCTCAGATGGATCAATCCAAAGGCTGGAAGAAAATATGGGACATCTATCCTGGGGGAGGTGTGAAGCCAACTTGTATGTGGGCATACTGGGTGCGACAAACCTGTGTAGAGTTTGTCTAGGATCTGAAAGGAGTGGTGATATATGAAGCTGTTTGGGTTGGGAAAACATATGATTACAGAGATGATAACTTCGTGCCAGAGATACTCAGCCACTGGAGCCCAAAAACTAATTCTTTCCATCTAACTCATGGACAAGTAGGCATCAGTCTATTGGATGACCACAAGATCTCATGGGCTCCAATTTTGGGTAACATGTATGATAAATTCATTACTCCCAAGGTGACTTGGAATGATTCAGAGAAGACTCCTGCTTTAGCTCGGGAATTATTTAAAATCTTCCACTGGCTCAAGAGTTCAGAGACCTCGTTAACTCATTCTAGAAAGGATATTCATCCGGAGGAGTGGATGAATATATTTCTTATTGGTAAGAAAGAGAAGGATCCAAAGAAGAAGGAGCCGAAGGAGAAAGGATCCAAGAAAAATAAATCCAAGGATTAGTGGCCCACCCGTCCTACCACCTTCCCAAAACCTGAGAAGAGGGGTGCTCCTGGAACGTTCTGGACAACTCTAGAAGCAGGAGAGTTTGAGAAAAGGGGATATTAGGTGAATCAAAGGATCCCGAAGAAGACTCGTCTGGTAGGCTTCTTGGCTTTGTGGCTTAGCGTCTATCTTTTTTTAGTCAGGGATTCGAAGGGAGGCATTAGGCCAGGGACCTTCGTCATTGCGGAAAAATTGGCTGAGGGAAAAATGGTTGGGTTGGATACCCCCATTTTAGGAAAGATTCACTTGAGTTTACTTTATATCTTCATGGGTAAATCTCCTTTAAGAATATTGGGACCATTCGATGTTTTATTGGGATGGATCGCCACTCACTTCAGGACTTACAATGTACAGAATGGATTACAAATTCCTGGAAGTTATTTCAGGCCGTCAGTGCAAGCATTCTCTGGAGTTGCTTCATTTGATCTTAATGCCTATGACATGAAAGTGAGGCTGGGCATGTTTAATGAATTTAACTTCTTTCTCTATGGAAACCCGCCAACCGGGCAGTTTGTTGATTATGGAACAACCCACTTGGATTTGAGGGCATACATGCTAGCTTGTAGAGATGGTGTGATATTATCTAGGATTGACGGAGAAATTATATTCGAGGCCTACGCTCCATATAGATTGGCACGTCAATTAAGGTGTCTGCAACAGATTGTTGTATCTCCCCCAATACATGTCAGGTTAGAGAAACATCTGATGGTTTCTTGGTAACTGTGGCTGCTGATGTCAAGGGAGAAGACTGGGGTAGTATTTGATCTACCAGATGAAAAAGCATCACATAACATGACTGCATGATATGCTGAGCACTGGATAGCATCATACCCTAAAGGGGTGATGAATCACCCAGTTTATCAGGTGGGGAAAAGGAATATGACTGTAGAGAAACAAACCCTTCCTCCTTAAGGTGATGCTTCCCCACCTGAAACTAATTCTCCAGGTTCCTCCTCTAGGAATGATTCACCGGATTCCCATGATGGGGATGATGAGGCACAACAATTGGAAAAACATCCTCGTGCCCGATATAATCCTCCGGTTAGAATCAAAAGACCTACTCCATAAACTACAAGCGAGTTACTTCATTGTGGTAATTTAATCACTACTACTTTATAAAACAATAAGTCTTATTTTATTATTCTCTATCTGAAGTTGCAGGAGATGGAAAGAAACTGAAATCAATGATTGTAGGCCCTTCCTGGCAGCCTTCATATCTAAGACTAGAGGCTGTTCAGACATGGAAGAGTTTATATTGTGATACTGAGACCGCCTGGCTGGATTTGTGTGAGGGCCTACAACTTCCTGGAATAGGGAATCTTCTCGCTTCTACAGATATCTAATACGAGGACAACCCCAATGAAGTGCGGGCTTACATCAGAGAGATGGAAATGCTCATATATGCCACTGATGAGTCTGTTCTTGTCACCAGGCGGGTGAAGTAATTTATTGATCGTGGTGCCATTGAGGGGACTGATGAGGAGTGGCACGACTATGTGGCTCCTGAAGATGTAAGTTTTCTTTCCTTATTTTCTTTGAAACTTGATTTCAGTTGAAGCTTTGTTACTTAAGGGATTTATTTTCTTCATCTTGCAGCTTGTAAAGAATGGAACTACTGAGTTTCCTTTCCCACAATATAGCCCTGGTGGTACTGCCATCGGGGCTGCTGATGAATCTCCTCGTGAACTGGGCGAGATATCTCAAGTCCAGCAAGCCATGAATGAGGAGTTGGACATGGCCTTTCATTTGCCAATTCAAGTTCCAATAAGGGAAACTTCCGACACTCCCAAAAATCCAGAAGGACAAAGGTGATGAAGGAGGAAGTCCACCGCTAAACACTTTATCAGTAGTAGTAAGTCCTTAGGATAATCATTAATTTTAAAGCATGAAAAATATTGCTCATTTTCCTTGGGATTTCATGGGCTTTTTCAATTTCCCCTCTAAGGGAAGGACTGATCCTCCTTTACGTAACACCGAGGGTGTTGTGGAACAAACGCAAATTCAGGCTGACTTGGCTGCTTCTGAAAAAGAGCCAACATCTATTCCCAGTACTGCTCCTGCTGCTGCTACATGTAGAGAAGAACCTACACCAGAATCATTGGCGGTTGTAACAACTGAATCATCCATCCTTCCTAAATAATTTTTCCATGGTCAGGGGCCGAAGAATGAGGGTTTCCAAGAGGATACATCAAATGCTCCCACTGGTGAGACTAACCTGGATTCTGAAGTATCATTGGATGAAATGATGAATCGTGGCATGTCTTTAGAATAATTTTATGATCATGCTAAATTATCATGTGATTTAGAAGTCCTTGGACGTGAGTTTTACCCTTAGTTCAGTAAATTTTCTTATAATTTACACTTCAAATCATGACTGAAAATAATATGCAGTTCCATCCCTAGAAGCCGCTAAACTAACAATGCCTGAAGAGGGTGTGGACATTGATTCCAACCCTACCATTACAGAAACATTAGATCAAGTGGAGATAAACCCAATACACCCTCTTGAAACCCATCTTGAAGATCCTGTAGAAACTGGGAAAGATGGGGAGGAGTCTTCTCAAGTTGCTGATCTACTGTTAGGTGATGATTGTACTGGGTTTTCAAGATAAACAACCAACTTACATTATTCTATGAAACTAACCATAATTTTAATTGATCAAACATGGCTATCAACTTTAATGGCTAAAACTGGAGGTGAATTCTCAACCTCCACCCAAACAGTAATAGAAGGTGAAGCAACCAGGGTCAGGGGGGAGGATCATAATAGGGCACTTCCTTAAGTTCATTAATCCCAGATTACATGCCCCAGTGTGATGATGATGTTGAATTAGACCCAGAGGTGCTTAAGGCGCTCAGCTTTTCACGAAGCAAGGCATGGAAAAACATATGGAAAATCATATCTTAAGTTCCTATTGAAGAGCTTCCATCAATAATTTCCCAATTGTCATCCATGTTCGTCATGATAGGACTTGTCGGTTTTGGATATGAAAATTTCCATGCCGCGGTGAATCATGTCATTTTAAGAAGGGAACATGAGAAAACGTGTCTTGAAGATCTTACCAGGTTGAAGCTGTCAGCCAACATCAGTGAATTTGAAGTTGTGGTATCCCGAGCCAAGGCTGACTATGATGCTAAGATGAAAGAGCAGAAACATAAGACCAAAGATAAAGTCGTCCCGCAAATGCACCTTCACTAACAGTTAGACGTTGTTACTGGGGAACTTGACCAACTCAATAATTCACTGGAGGGAGCTCAAACGAATGGTATGAAGGCCATCGCGGATGCCAAGAAAGCACTCCATCAGGCTGAAAATATTGAAGTTGGTCAGGTGCATGAGCTTCAAGTAGCTGCTGATGAAGCTCGGGATGTTGTTCATCAAGTGAAGACTTATGATGGCAGCCTTTTTTAATATCGTAGAAAATAGAAGAGACTCTAATCTGTGGATGTACATCTAATTCTTGTGCATCAAATGGAAAGAATTCTGTCATCTTCAATCAACTATGCACGTATTTTCCTGCTACCTACTTTAAATTTTTACCAAAGCCAATGGGCCTAGTAAGCATAGTTTGATTTTTATTAGGATTAATATAAATAAACCTAAAAACATTGAATCTTTTAATTTCTCAATATTACCTAAATCATACAAAATGTATGTTTAGTGAGATGGAACATGAATTTTAATCAGATTTCCCTTGTCTTTTGTGGGCAGTTTAAATTCATGCACATCGAACATAAAGAGGCTAATGTTTAAGGTAGAAATATCTTTGAACGAATGGATTTGAATTGACTCAATTCCTAAACAATTTATCTGAAAATATATTACCACACTCAAGTATGGGGGGAAAATGTAAACCATGACTTATGAAATTTTCAATATGAGGAATGATATGAAAAAGGGATAAAAGGCATTAGAATAAGTAGTTCCCAGGAATGAATTTACTATTATTTAACAAACCCATTAGGGGGTTGAATTATGAAGGGCCACCTAAGGGAATTGTCTACGTAGTCAAATAATAGTATCTTTTGGCTGACAAGTCTGTTGTGTGGATTTTCTATGCAAGGCCGCCTAAGGGCGCGTGCTGCATAGTCAAGAAAAAGAACTCTTAGAAATTTACCTTTCTACTGCTAAAAGCCAATGAAAGTTTCTGGAGATTCAAATTTTCCAAAGTATAGAGTTTTTTGTATGGAAATAGGTACTTGAATATGGAGAAGATATTTCCAAACAAGATTATCCATGAACTGGATTAATGTCACTCCTACGAAGGTCTGACCCAAAGGTAGGGAAGAGAAATATAAACCATAGACTTGAATATTTTCAGATCATGAAAGAGTATGAGACAAATATGTAAAGAATGGCTATTTTGCGGATCCCTACATATCTTTGTTAAGAAAAATAAGGAAAAAAATAAGGTTTTCATCCTAATAATAAAGTTACCATTATTTAACAAACCTATTAGGGGGTTGAATTATGCAGGGCCACCTAAGGGCATTGACTGCATAGTTAAATAATAGCATCTTTTGGCTGACATTTCTGTTATGGAGACTGTTTATGCAAGGCCACCTAAGGGCACCTGCTGCATGGTCAGGCAAAAGAACTCTCAGAAATTTGAAATTTTTGTCGCCAGAATTCAAGAAAATGATTATAAAGATCTGAAAATATTTTAAGGTTAGGATTATCACACATAAATATGGGTATTGTCTAATGTATGCAGAGACACACAGATCAATGCTAACCATAATCATGTTGTGGCTGGGTCCTAAATGGAAATGTTGGACTTCACTATGTATCCCACAAGGATGGGAATCAAGCCATACATAATTATTGAACTATAGTTTAAAATTGTGTGGGAAAAAAGGATTGGAGATCTTAGTTTAGGGTCATAGAGCTTTGACCATTATAAGAAATACACAGTGTGTATTTTCGTGGGGACTTTTCAACCAGGGGACTGAAAGAGGAATTTTGGGTTAGGCCCAAAAGACTTGGGGCTAGATTTGAGGGACACTCGAACTTTCCTACGTATCCCATAATGATTGGAATCAAGCCCACGTAGTTCTAGAACTACCCTTTGTACAAATTTGGTTCATACATGTGAATGGTGAAAGGGGACTTTAGTGCAATGATGATTTAACCCAAGATAAAAGGTTTAGGTATTTCCATGTATACACGTAGTCTTTGAAATGAAACATGATTGAAAATCAATGTGAATAATGATTCTCTCTCAATTGAGGGTATCAAAGAATATTGTAGTTTATTATCATACTAGACAAATGTGTTGTATATTTTAACGTCGTACAGCAAGGGAGAAAGTGAACCAATGTAAAGATATTGATTCTAGGGGCGGTTTCATGAATCAACATCGTATGAGATGGAGGTGAACCGATGTGAAGAGATTGGTTTTGGGCTTGAACCTCAGAAGGTTGCCTATTTACCCAGCCTAGAAGGCAAGGATCAAAGTCTGCGTAGTTCAATTAAAAAATTAATTAGTGATCAAGTTGTATTTGGGGACAATGACCTAAAAAATAGTGTTAGGACATAAACATGGTTAGTAGCCCAGAGTGAGTGTTATGGTTGAAGTTTTCTCTAATCTCACGTGAGTCATACTCGGTGAGAGAAACAAGAGGTAACAACAACTATAACGATGCATAGTTTAATGTCATGTAGGACATATGAAGGGACTATGTAGTTTAAAGTCTTGAAGTTAGGACTATTGGTGCCGTACAATTTAATGTCATGTAGTAGGGACAAAGTACAATTTAATGTCATGTAGGATGTATTAAAGGACTATCTGTACTGTTTAACGTCATGCAGCTAGGACGATGAGGACAATACAGTTTAATGTCATGTTAGACAAAAAGAGGACTGTGCAGTTTAATGTCATGCAGTGAGGACAAAAGAGTACACCATTTAACGTCATGTTGGACGTATTAGGGACTTTTTCACAGTTTAACGTCATGTTAGATGAAAAAAGGACGTTACAGTTTAGCGTCATTTTGGACGTAAGTTCCAATAGTTTAAGGTCGTATGCATGGACTATTAGTTATGTAGTTTAACGCCTTCTTGGACGTAAGGGACTTCTATATAGTTTAACATCATGTAGCTAGGACGTCATAGTTTAACGTCATGTTGGGAGAAAGTAATACAAATATTTTAAGGTCATATGTATGGATCGTGTATGGTGTAGTTTAACGTCTTGCTGGATGTAAGGGACATGAAAATAGTTTAAGGTCATATGCATGGACCATGGATGTATTTTGTGTTCATACAAAATATTTCTTCAGAAATATAGCATTGGATGGAGTAGTGATGAGTTCTCCATCCATTGATATTAAATAATAAGCTCCATTGGAGTAGACCTTATTTAATGAGTAAGGCCCTTCCCATTTTGGCTCAAGCATGGGAGGTTTCTTTCCTGGTATCATTGGAGTTCTGAGAACTAATACCAATTCTCCCTAAATAAATGAACGAAGATGAACTTTTTTGTTGAAAGCTCATGCTATTCGATTTTGATAGACTTCCAAGTGGTGCAGTGTGCACAATATTTTTTCATCTAATCGTTCATATTCATTCAATCGCTTTTGAGATTGCTCATCTGTATATGACTAATCATAAATTGATACTCTGAGAGAGGGTAATTGAACCTCAATTGGAAAGACTACTTCCGTTCCATATACCAATGAGTATGGAGTTGACCGCGTTGCAGTGTGGGTGGTGGTCTGATAAGCCCATAAAACATGAAAGAGTTTATCAGGCCATGACTTCTTATCTTTATCTTTCTTCTTTTGCAGTATATTTGAAAGATTCTTGTTGAAGGCTTCTATCTATCCATTGGCCGCTGCATGATACCAAGATGAATAGTTGGATTTGATGTTGTATTATTGATACAACTTCTTCACATCGGATGAAAAAAAGTTGGTGCCATTGTCCGTCAACATGGTATGAGGGACACCAAATCTTGTAATGATGTTAGACATGATGAATCTAACAATGCATTCAGAACTTACTTCCTTAAGAGGTATTGCCTCTGTCCATTTGGAAAAGAAATCAGTAGCATTAAAAATATACTTAAACTTCTTAGTCATAGCTGAAAGGTAAGGTCCCACCACATCCATTCCCCATGTGGAAAATGGCCATGATTATTTATTTGTATGAAGAAACTCTATAGGTTGATGAATGAAGTTGGCATATACTTGGAATGAATGACACTTCTTTGTAAAATCAACACAATCTTGTATCATTGAAGGCCAAAAGTATCCAATCCTTCGAATCTGATCAGACAGTATATATCTGGAATGGTGGGCACCAAAGACTCCTGCATGCACTTCATTCATAACAGCCATTGTCTCTTCACCATCAACGCATCTGAAGAGAACTCCATCCAAACCCCTTTTGTAGAGAACATTCTCCAAGTGATCTGGGCTATCATAAAGAGTGAAATTGACCACACATCTTTGGACTTGTTCTTTCCCGGCTCTATCAGGTGGAAGTGTTTCATTTTGAAGGTATTCCATGATAGGATTCATGCATCATGTACTATGAACATATTGTTAAGGAATTGGAATAATTTCATTGATCTCCACTGTTCTGGTTTGAACATAATGTGAAATTGTACGACGGTGGGCAATACAGATGGTTGTCTCATCCCGATTTGGATCTTCCAGAGCTGTGGCTATATTAGCCAATGAATCAGCTTGGGCATTTTGCGATCTGGGGATATAAGAAAATGTCAGTTCCATAGGAAATTCCGCCATTAACACTCTAACGTAATCATACAAAGTGATCAATTCTTCTTTTCTGATTACATAATCCCCATTGACTTGTTTGATTACCAGGTCTGAATAACCTTTCACCTTTAAGTGACTCACTTATGCTTGAAGCGCCAACTCCAAGCCTGCGATGAGAGCTTGGTATTCTACTTCATTATTGGTACCACCTTCCCATAATAAGAAGGAATAAGGTAAAACTGCCTTTTCTGGAGAAATGAGCACAATTCCTAAGCCAACTTTGTTGAATTTAGGATTTTCCATTTTCTTCCATGTTGGACTTCTAGAAGCACCATCAAAATACATTTCCCATACTTGAGGACTATCCTGAATATAGAAGACTTCCTCGTTAGGGAGTTAAATATCTGAAGATGTATCTTCTACTGAAGGATGTTCAGCAAGGAAATAAGCCAGAGCTTGGCCCTTTATTGCCTTTTGAGACAATACTAAATGTCGAATTACTGCAAAATTACTTCCCACCTTGACAGACGTCCTGTAAGCATTGGACGACTAAGGATGAATTTGAGCGGGTTATTGCGAGATACCAATTAGACCTTGTGATGTTGTAGGTAGTGTCTCAACTTCTGAACTGCAAAGATTAATGCCAGGTAGCACTACTCAATATTTGAATACCGGGTTTCTACTTTAATAATAGCCCGACTAAGATAGTATATGCTGTTTTCATTCCCAGCATCATTCTTCTGTGCAATAAAGGTACCCAATGATCACTCTAAAGCTATCACATAGAGGATAAGTGGTCTTCCTTCAACATGTGGCATAAGTACCGGTGGACTCAAGATATAATTTTTGATAATATCGAATTCTTTTTGACATTATTCAGTCCACTAGTAAGTGACTCCCTTCTTTATCAATTTTGTGAAGGGTAAACTTTTGCCTGCCAAATTGGCAATAAAAAGACGAATATAGGATATGTGTCCTTGAAGTCCTCTCAATTCATTCAAATTTCGAGGAGGTGACATACCAAGGATTGACTTTTTCTTCTCATGATCGACTTCAATACCACGATGGCGTACAACGAAGCTGAGAAATTTTCTTGAGGTTACCCCAAAAGCACATTTTAAGGGGTTCATCTTCAAATTATGTTGCCAAAGCTTAAGGAATATGACTTCCAAATCATCCAAGTTATTAGAACGTTGTTTTTATTTTACCACAAAATCATCCACATAGAATTCAACAGACTTTCCTAAAAAGTGTTTCAAGATACGATGCATGGCACGCTGATATGTTGCGCCTGCATTTTTTAAGCCAAAGGGCATTACCCAGGAGTAAAACACACCCTGAGGGTCTCTGAAGGATGTGGATTACTCATCTTCTGGTGCCATTCGGATTTGATTATATCCGAAATATCCATCCATGAAGGAAAGTTCTTCATGGCCAGCAGTTTCATCAATTAAAAGTTCTATATTCGGAACTGGGAAATCATCCTTAGGACAATGCCAATTAAGATCTCTGAAATCAATGCAAACTCTAATTTTCCCATTCTTCTTTTTCACTAGGACAATATTATCCAACCATTTGGGATATTTAAATTCTCTGAAGAAGTTAGATTTGATAAGCTTATCCACTTCAGCTTCAATTTTGGAAGCATAAGTTGGGTGTGTTCTTCTCGCGGCTTGTTTGAATCCTCGATGCTCTTCTGGTAAATCCAAACGATGAGTGGCAACATCTGGATCAAGCACTGACATCTCTGTATAGTTCCAAGAAAATATATCTCGATTTTTCTTTAGAGATGAAATATACATCTCTTTCTCTTCAAAAGTCATGGCCGCACTAAATAAAGTGGGTCGTGGATCTTCTTTTGTACCTAGATTTATTTCTCTGAGTTCATCCATAGTGGTAGAGATACCCTCTTCAAATGCTGGAGGATAATCTATGAGATCTTCCTCTTCTTCTTCAACATGTGTTATTTCTTCTGTTTCTACTTGCATAGTGGATGATGAATCAGAATTTCCATGATCAGAATAAATGTTAAAACTTGAACATCTTGAAGAAGAAGCTTCCATTTCTGACCCAATTGATGATGAAGGGTCTTCCATGGGTAATAAAGAAGAGATGTTGGATTGAGAATCGACATCATTATTCACCTCTGACATTTCTATAACTTCTTCTATCCTGATTGGAGAAGTATAGACTTGCTGGATTTCAGCGGTTGAAATGAAGACATCTCCATTTGGGCTTTCATCACTGCTTGGTGGCTCACCAATTTCTCCCATGTTGTCTGGATTGATTTCCATAATTGAAATTATGGATATTTCCATAAGAGTATTACGATTTGGGTCTATCTTGTCAATTTGACTAATAGGAAACACATAATCTGTACTCATATGTGTAAATGGATTTACTGGAATCTTCTCCAAACCATATGGAGCATTAGCTTTGGTAAGATCCCTTATTGTGGATTTCTCCTTTACTTTCATGTGATAGAATTCTGCCTCAATGTATTGAGATGCACATGTCTTAAATGAGGCCTTATCACCATACAATGTCCCAACTTGATCATCGAAACAATATTTGAGACATTGATGGTATGATGAAGGGATAACCGCATGTTGATGTAGCCAGGGCCTTCCAAGAAAGATGTTGACGGCTGAATCTTGATCAACATCCATGAAATATTAATTAGATACAAGATCTCCAAACTGAGTTCTGAGTGTAATCTCACCCAGTGGTTCTTGTTCATTTTTATCATATCCTTGTAACATCATAGTAGAAGGAGATAAATTAGATTCCTCGAGGCCCAATCGACGAAGTGTACGAATGGGGATGAGGTTGACTCCTGAACCATTATAAATGAAAGCCCTTTGGATGTCTACACCATTGACTTTGATAGATAAATACAAAGGTCTAATGTGTCCATGCACGACATCATCTTCATCTTCATCTGTGAAACATATCACTACATGGAATTTTGCAGGATTATTATTTACATGGTATACTTCAGCTACAACAATTTCAGTTTCAAACTCATGAGGACTAGACAAAGCCTCAATGAGTGCCTCCCGAAGATCCTTTTGATAGATTCAAAGCATCCAAAATTAATAACTTGGCCGGTACTAGGGCCATGTTTTTCAATATATCATACTTTTTATCCAAAGTTCTGTGTTTCGAAACTAGAAAATGTGGTTTAATAGGTGCCTTGGAAGTTGATGGTTTGGAAGTTGATGCATCTTGCATCGGGCTAGGAGTTGGTAATACTCTTGGTTTTGGAAGATTAGACTGATTAAGTCTATTTACCTTCTTAGAAGAAGAATGTGAAACCTTCAACCAATATTCCAGTAAAAGTATTCTAGGACTAAGTTTGCTATTGGTGGAAGAACTTGCTTGTTCTTGTTGAGCTTGCTGAAGGGCTCTATCACGAGTTTCTGCAGCATACACAGTTCTAGCAGGAGTAGAATTGGAATAGTGGCCTCTAAAATATCCACGTCTTCCTCTGTATCCTGAGCCTCAAGAACTTCCTCTGATTCTTCTGTTTGATATAGGGAATTCAGGGTCATCAAAATCGAAACTGCAACTGGCATATGGATCTGTTAATGGAATCATATTAACAGAACCAAAGATCAACTCTTCATTCGATGAAGACTCTGCCTGATTAACCTGTTTAGGTTGTGCCGTTTGGTGGGGTGGTGCCTGTGGCTTCGAAGTAGATGGCATGAAATCTTCCAAAGTCAAAGATAGCTTAGGCTTTGACACATACTCATCTTCTTCTGATTGTTCCACTTTATTGGAATTGTGTCGTTTCTTTGAGGATTTTCCCTCTGATGAAGAGGGTTTGGCTGCGGCATTTATGGAATAAGGCACAATTGGTTTCTTCAATTGTGTTCACAAAATAGCATGAGTTCGGTTGATCATCTTTCTGACCATCCAATCATCATATTTTTTTGAACTTTTTCTTTTGACTTCTTGCCATCCGCCTTCCTCCTCTGGAACTGTAGTAGTAAAACATGTTACCTGAGCTAAAGAACCTTTCAGTTTAACTTGTCCCGAGTTGACCATCTTTTGCAGGAGGTCTTTAAAGAAAAAACACACCTGGATGGGATGCACCATCATTTGATGAAAGGGGAAATAATTGGGATGGTATTCATCTCCTTCCTTGTTTGGCCTCTTGGGCCTTGGCAATTGAACCAGATTATTTTCCAGAGCCGAAATGAAGTAGCCAGAAACTTCTTCATTTTCGAAAGAGTAAACTTTCCTCTTCAGATCCTCAAATTGTTTTCGTCTTTGATCTCTTTGATCATCTTGATGAAACGGTCTATCTTGTTGGTGCTCAGGAGTTGGAGCCCTTCGAGAAGATGAAGGTTTTTAAGTAGAAGCACATACAGGTGCTTGTTTAAGCATAATTCTAGCAGTCTCAGCTTTACCCATTCTCCTTCCTGGAGCTTATGGAATTACACGAGATTTATCCCTAGTATATATAAGAGAATCTTTAATATTTTGAGAGATTTAAGTAAGGTCTCGAAGCCCTCCTGTGTATTTCATAGGGATCAACGGCGTGCGTAATTCGTCACGCATATTTGCCACACAGATTCGCAAAAGTTCCTCTTGAAGAAGTGATAAGATCAGGGAATATGATAATCTCTTCCAGCGAGCAATGAAGTTAGAGACTCTTTCATTATCCCTTTGCTTACAGTTTTTAAGATCCAAAATGTTGTCTTTGGAAAATTTGAGCTGAATTGAAGAATAAATCGTTGACGGAGATCTTCCCATATGGTAATTGACCGGGATTACAAGCTTGTGTACCAGAAAAATGCTGGTCCTTGCAAGGTTCGCACGAAGCATCTGAGTTTCACTACTTCTTGCTGCTTCAGAGTTCCCATCATAGGGTCACAATAAGACATGTAATGTGTCAAATGCTATTCAGGATCACCTGATCCATTGAAAATAGGGAATACAGGGTTTCCAAAACATGATGGGGTAGAGATTTACTCTACCCATTCTGGGTAAGCTCTCTTTTCTGGTTGAACCTGCGCACGCTTCCCTTACATAGTCTCTAACTGAGCTGTTAATGACTCAATGGTAGTTATTAACTTTTGAGAAACATCTGGTTGAACTTGGACTTGGGCAGGTGCAATGACTAGATCTTGGACATATGTGGTGGCTGGTGCTGCAATTGATCGTAGCACTACCAATTGTTGTTGCACTTGACCCGTAGGATTAGACCTGTGAGGGTGTACTGATAGAGGAGGATATTCTTGAGCCATCTCAGTAGCTGCAACAAATACCCTTGGCTGACTGACTCCAACATGCTTAGGAAGAAGACTACCCTAAAGTAGTTCTGCATTCAACCTCCTCAATTCCATCATTTCTTTATCCTGTTGTGCAAACCTTTTCTCTAGTGAGAGCGATTGGACTTCTCCAAGGGAAGGATATGTAACCTGATTCTTTCCCCTCCCTTTGTTGGATCCTTTTAGGAGAGGGAGAAGTGGGTGACTTGAAGGATTACCTAGGTTCTGATTAATCCTTTGATTTTGTGTATGCACACCTTCTTCATTTTTGTATGTGCGTACATATTCTTGAGCAGGAAACTCTTCATCTGAATCCCCTGAGTGAGCCTCATCTGGTGGATCAGCAATAACATAATTGATTACATTGATTGATGCATAACGCATCGCATCCCTTATATCATCATTTCTGTGATACTGTTTTTTTCCTTGTCTTTTATGAGACATTTCCTTTTGTTGATTTGATCCCTTGGGAACTTCTTGACGAACCATGATTTGTAGGGGATCTCTTGAAAATTTGGCTCTTTGTTCCTCATCTGGATTCTTCCCCAATTAAGAGAAGACTGAATTTTGCTGAGGAGGGGATTGATGATTTGAAAAATTCACCAATCCGGTGCACTGGGGATGTTCCTACTGCCTTTGCTCAACTCCTCCAATCCTATTTGTTGATTCTGAGGGTTGGTTTAAAAGAGTCCCTAGTCTGGAAAGCTGAAGTGGCTCTTGACATGCTATGTCTGAGATTTTCTTAAAATCTCTCCAGATCTTGCGGACCTTAGTCCTGAAATTAGCTGGATTCATCAACCTGCATCCACTTTTATCACCCAGTTTATAAAACTGTTGGATGATTTATGAAACTTATATCACTTGGTGATGTGCTTGCTCCAAACGAGAGGCCTGTTCAATATTCTCATTCACTTGATGCAGGAGTAATTAAACAACTTGTTCTCTGTATGCTTGATTTTGAGAGGAACTAGTTGAAGCCTGTTCTTTGGAAAGCTTTTGATTACAAACAAATCTCATTAAATTTGGCCGGCCATGGGCAATAACATTGCATAAGACCATTTTCGGCGTGCTTTGCTGACTGGAGAGTACAGTGAAATGTAGTGATCCATGAACACCCCATCTTCTGAAATGAATACCATATGGGGAATTGAAAATTAACTGGAGCAATCTTCTTAGTGCACCAAGGCATGAATGCTGAAGGGATCTCTGCTGCTTTTCAGCCTTCGGATATCGAGAAAATGATAGAGATGCCAAATCAATCTGATGTTGTAACCCTTCTATTATCTTAACATGATTTTCATATTCATCATAAGATAATACTTTGTTTTTCAACTGACAAAGAGTTTTCCATATATTGAGATGAATATCATGAATTCCATCATCCATCAAAATCTCTAGAATGTCATACTGAGAGCCATCTAGAGGACAAAACATGACGAAACTTCACTATTCACTAGTTGTTTTCTCATGTTTAGCATTTCCTCTTTATCATTCAATGAAGATTATTCTACCTGATTTGACCAGAGCTGGTGCTTCCTTGTGACTTCATCGGATTCAACATGATTGGTAGATAAATCACTGATCAAACTAGAAGATGCATGCCTTAGGGGTGGTTTGAAGAATGACATACACCCTGGGCTATCTTTTGATTGAGCAATTATTTCACCTACTAGTGATAAAGAATCAGACATGACTGGTTCCGCATTTGAAAGTGCCTCAATATAAGAGGGTTTTCTCGGCACTACATTTTCCACTAGAGAATTTTTCAGGAAATGTGCATCACTACTACGGAGAGGACTTTCATAGCAAAATTCATCATCATGGGGAGGACCACCATGGTGGGTTACAGAAAAAGATGAGATCATTTTCCCCTTGGACTTCTGACCACACAGAGGGTTCATGTGGCTCTCATCTGAAGATGAAACGTCGAGATAGACAGAATTGTCATGAAGCAAGCCTTCATGAGGAAGTATCTGATGCAGACCTTCGGAATTAATGTTCCCACTATTGGGAACTAAAAGAGAAGAATCTTGAGTTGCAACAGATAATTGTTTGAGCGCATCAAGAACTCTAGAATCGAGCAATGCCTTGTTACAGATTGGCTCTTGATTTATTGAATGTTCTAGTAAGGTCTTCCTTTTAGATGCCTTCTTAATAAATTTAACAGGTGTGTGTGCCTGCTTAGGAGAAATGATCAGGTTAGGATGATTATGTCCACTCAAACTAGGTGTATGTGCCTGACTTGGTTGTCCGTATGATATAGGGGAGTACGCCCCACAACCCTCTTTGGATGGAACAGATGTATGTGTCTGTTCCGGAGTGAACTGTTGATGTGTCACTCCATTGGTAGGGATAGAATTTCATTTCTTTCCATGTGATGCTGCTGAAGCCGTTATAATATCCTGGCAGACATCCAGAATATGAGCAGAGATTTTCTTCTGCTCTTTCACCATTTATAGAATATGCTTGGTGGCTTCAGCTGCCGGAACGGGGATATACGTCCATTCCGTGCTTAGAGTAGGTGTATGTGCCTACTCATGTCCTCCTTTTCCTATTAGTGAATCCTGACAGTACTCAAGTGTGGGGGAAGAGAGATGAGTCTGCCTCCTTTTTATCGCCAGAGCTTTCCGAATGACTTCTCCGAATGCTACCAAACGAGACGGTTGGTAGGCTTGATCAATACTAGCATGTGTATGTGCCTGTTGATTGCACTTCACCGAACGTGGTTGCCGAGATCCATCATATGTAGTCAGACGAGCCTGCTAACTAGCTGATGATGTATAAACATGTATATGTTCTTGCCTATAGTACTCTGTCGGAATTGCCTGGTGGGATTGGCGTGATGTTGCCAGACGAGTCTGCAGGATAGCGAAATTAAAACAGACGGGTGTGTCTGCCTGCTCATTGATTGTCACCATGTTAGTTTGGTTGACTTCTCTGGAGATGGAAAAGATGAGAACCTGCTCACTGTTAACCAGATTTCGTCTCTGTCGATTCATCTTGCTTGCTCGGGTTCGAAGAACCTGAGCCGAACGCCTGGAGTCGGTACCCTCATCATGTTGAGGGCGCACTGCCGCACGAGTCTGGCGGTGATTGTTAATGGGAGCCCTCGGGGAGGACTCATGTCTCCTTGAATTAAGGCCCTGAGAGACCTGGTCATTCACCTCCTCAGAATATGGGAGTGAATGGTGATTGCGTTCAGGGGATAACGACCCGAAACGGTTGGAGACGGTGGTTAGCACCGCCTGCTTCTTGATCACTGGTCGTTGCTATCCGGACGACCAGAGTGAATTGTTCACTTGGAGGGCTTGTTAGGTAGCCTCTAGAGTTGGAATGGTACCATGTTGATGGTACTCTTTAACCAGTGCGTTTGATACCCAGTGTTGAAGATGCTGAGTAGGTGATGTCATTCTTAGAGCAGAAGGCGATCCAGCAAGAGTAGCAGTAGTGGCATTTGCAGCAGCGGTATTCACAGATGTGAACTTGAGAGTAGCCATTTCTTAGAATGCATAAAATCTTGGAAAAGAGTGACTGTTTGATATAATAGACATAATCAAGATAAATTCAGCCACTACATCCTTTGGACGAGCACATATGTCAAATTTTTTTTCGGCCCTCTCATTGAGTTTTAAATAGGGGCCTAACAAATAATTAAAACATCATTTTAACTTGGTTAAAGATTCATGTCAAGTTCACCATTTTTTGTTTCCTCTGGAATTGGGGATGACCTCATTGATTTAAGGTTCAAACATTCCAAGCAGTTTCTAATTGGTTTGTTCGTAGAACGAGAAACATCCAATGATTCCATATCTATTTGAACCTATTTTCCAAAGGTAGTTGCTCATTAGTTAAGGACTGATGAGGCTTAGGAATTTTCATTGTTCGAGAGGATGGGAGGTCAGACTTATCACACCTTTTTTAGGGGAATTATTTTCCCCTTTGGGACTCTCTTTATATATTTAAGTTATGTTCGTGAATCCTTATTACATTACGCAGTATAAAATGTGATTTCCCTTAGATCTGACAATAAATGATTGATATGTAGGAAATTTAGAGAATCTTTTATATGTAATCGAGGTTCTTCATCGATAGAGGATCATCTGTATTTGTTTAGAGATTCTTATTCAATGGTATCCTTTAATACATAAAAGTCTCTTGGTCATTTTGATGACCATACTGGTTTTAAAGCCACTCAGTGGGGCACTTGAAGTTTATTGTCATTAAGAAGGTCATGGATTATTTCAGAGTTGGGATCGTACCCATTGATGGGCTACCTACGTATCCTTTGTTTAGGAAAAGGAATCAGAACCCACATAGTTCGAGTAATGGAATATTATGTTTATGATTGATGGCTCAAAGAAAGATATCATAATTACTTTTACACTATAAGCTCAGGTGAGTCATGCTCGGTGTGAGAAACTAGAGGTATTGGTAAAACTAGACAGTTGTTCCATGGAAGATGCAATTATAAGAAATGATGTGGGGCTTATGTTTGTATGACTGCCCCAAAATATGAAGATTAGGATTTACATTAGGGAAGAAATCTAGGAACAAGGACCATAAATGTATATGTACTTTATAGAGATTTGGATACTCTAATTTGGGGCTTACTTATGAAAAAGAGGCTCAAATTAGAAGGGGACATATGATTGGGTTTAACTCTATAGAAGGAGATCCAGATCAAAAGTAAATTAAGACTGGTTAAGAGAAATTAAGACTGGGGCTTACTCTTGAGAAGGAGGCCCAGGTTAAGAGACTTTGAGAAATTAAGGGACTTGGGGCTTATTCCTAAGGAGGATGCTCATATTTGAGACTAGGGCTTACTCCTGAAAAGGAATCCAAGGTTAAGAGAATTATGGTTGGGGATTACTCTTGAGGAGGATTCCCAAATTAATGAGGACATGGAACTGGGTCTTACTCCTGAAAAGGAGGCCCAATTAAGAGAACATGAACTGGGGATTACTCCTGAAAAGGAGGCCCTGGTTAAGGGGAATTATGAATGGGGATTACTCCTGAAAAGGAGGCCCATTGTTTAAGTATTCTCTCATCTTAAAGGATGAGGTTGAATTAATGAACTCTTTAACTTTATTGACACAAGGATATGTGAATCACTAGGTTTTTAAAGGATGTTCACATAATTTCTTTCAGATAAAGAATTTAATCAAGAAAACATGGAAAAAATGGCTTTGAAGAGTGTCTTGAAGACTGAACCTTTAATAGGAGAGGTGGAATGGCATAAGCGGGGTTAAATGTGCAGGAACGACACCCAAAAATATAATGGCGTTCAAGTCCTGGGGAGTCGCGCAAGTACTACGTGGGCGCGCAAGTCTCTGGGAGCGTAGGTATATCGGCGCGACACCTGGATACTTGCATGATTTTCATCCCTTACAGTAATATTTGGGATATCTTTGATCAAATCCTTTAGAATTACTCCTAGAGGCTTCCCAGAAGATGGTGCGCAAGTTATGGTGAAGAAGTAGAGTGGCGCGCATGTGTGTTTATTTCCCTAAAGGGTAAAACACTTAGGCACAGATGTTTTAGTGAATTCTAACACTTAGACCATACTCCTCTTGTTTAGGCCTTCCATTATAGGCAAAGAATTACCTTATAAGTGTTCGAAAGACCTGAAAAAGAGACTTGGGCGTTCAGATCTCTATATCTGAATTCTAGAAATATTCCTCCTCTAACTGGGGGGGCCTACCAGGGGTATATATAGGCTGGAGAAGACTCCGGGCAGTTATCACTTAGGGCGCACAAGTCACTTGCATGACCATTAGGTGGCGTTAAAGTGTACTTGCATGACAGTTAGGGAACTTGCGTGGAGCATGTGAATTTGAAGCCTTGTTCATGCCTTTGTTGATTTTTGATGTTTTATTCAAAGGATTAATCAATTTGTGCAAAGTCATTTTCCTTTCCATTCCTATAGACAATGTGATGAAAAGGAGCGTCAACAACTATCCCGATCTACGTGGACTTTGATCCTTGCAAAGGAAAGATATGTATGAATCCCTCCTGAGGTTAAAGCCCAACAACCATTGGTCCTGACCTCCTTCACTTCAGTTCCCACCATCCTGAACTATGTATACATTGATCCTTTCCAACACAATGTACGTAGGACGCCTCCCTCAGGTTCAAGACCACCTACTAGGCATCCTAATGTGTAATCCCCAAACTCCATCCAAACTACACAGACTTTGATCCTTTCCAAGGAAAGGTACATTGGAAGCCTCCTTGAGGTTCATGCCCCCCTACTAGGTAGCCTAGAGTGTATTCCCCATACCCCATCTAAACTACATGGACTTTGATCCATGTCAAGGAAAGGTATGTAGGAATACTTCCTGAGATTCAAGCCCACCTATTGGGCATCCTAGAGTGTAATCCCCAAACACCATCATGAACAACATGGACTGTGATCCTTGATAATGTAAGTTATGTAGTAAGCCTCTCTGAGGTTCAATCCCTACAACCATTGGTCCCAAACACCTTCAAGCCAGTGCAGAAAACCATTTCGAGCTACGTTGACTTTGATCCTTTCCAAGGCAAGGTACGCAGAAGACCTCCCTAATGTTCAAGCACAACAACCATTAGTCTCGACTACATCACGTCATTCCACCTGCATTTTTATAGTGACACAATCCTTTTATATATAACATTTCATGATTTTAATCATAATTATTAATCAGAGTACAAGCCAAAGATCATTTATTATAGTTCCTTGGAAGACTAGTTACATAAAACATAAAACAAGGGGCTAAAAAAATTTCTTTATTTAATCCTCATATATAGATCCTATCTTCCTTTGATCCCTTACATATATATATGGTACCCTAGGGAACACATGAACTAAGGGATGAGGTAAAAATTCCAATAAGGTAATGAACACACGAATACATCTTAAGCACATGAGTTAGGAGGCATGACATAACGATAAAATAGCATGGAACATATGAAATCATATCTTATCAAAATGGTATCATATAAACATGTAATCATATAAATGTGGAAGAATCATAACACATTTCTTTATTATGGGTCAAGGCTAACTTCCAATCTTGTTTCCCATTTTAGTATGGGGAAAGGCTAACTGCCAATCGCCTTTCACATTGCATCTCATGAGACTTAACATTAACCAATGCATTGGAGTGCTCTCTGGATGCACACATGTGAAAATTTTTATGAATATTCTTGCCTCATAAATAATATTCCCACACCAATAATCATACATAATCAACCATACATAAACATAAGGGTACCCATGGAAATAATTAGGTACCACAACCATGACATAAATCATAACCAATAGGTGTATCATGAAAGTGTCCATGAATGAAAGGAATTATACATGGACATTAAATATGCATATATCAGGGTACATAATGTCCAAAATAAGTTACAAATTGTAAGAATTGTATTTGGTAAATTTTAGCATTAAAATATTTTTTGCGGTTTTAAGGAAAATACTATAGAGCTTTAAAAATAGAAAAGGGGGAAATATTTTATATAAAACTAGAAGTGAACCACAAAGTTTTTCATAATAAAAATACTGATTTTATAATTACAATGTTTTCTTAAAACATAAGATAGAGTGCACATTAAATTAGGTATGAATTTGAGAAGTTCCCTTAAAACAATATTGCTTATCTGTGGGTATCGAGGTGGGAATCCCTAAAAAACATTTATATACCCAAAAGGGAATGAGGGATGGATCTTGGAACATGATTTTAGAGCATATAAAAATTATTTTCAAGTTTTACATAAAAATAAAATACCACTTCATTTTTGGTTAAAAGAAAGATAGAGAAACCAAAAGGAGTAAAGGGTGTTCACGTAGAATTCATTACAGATTATTACATTGGTATCGAGTGTACAAAAAACGATTTTTGGAGTGGGAATGGGGTTTCTAATAACTTATAAATCACAAGAGATGTATGGGGAAGGTGTGAAATAATTCCCCATCATTAGAGACCACACATAAAATGGAATAACATATAGGAAAATCATGAAATAAAAGTGGAATGGGGACGATCCCTTTCCTTAAATCCATTGGTGTTCTCCACGTGTTATTAAAGACCAGAATAAAAAAAATATGATTATTAATTAATAATTATAGAACCCATTATATATGAAATTAGTTTATTATTATCATTTTATGTTCATTCATAATTGTTTTGATTGGTTATGAGGTTCAATTTCATTGTTCTGGCTCATTTGTTAATTGATTTTAATGACCGATTCACTTATATATATGTCAGGATAAACACGTAAGATGAAAGTGGTTGTACATAATTGATGTTATATTATATAAGTGAACATACATAAGATTAAATGGTTTTAAATTTAATTTTGTTACTTAGAGTGAAGTCGAACTATTATATAGGCCAAAGTTGTAACGCCCCAACCCCAGCTACCCAGAGCCGGTGCATTACTTCGTAACATTGGCATGATCACAAAAGTTCAAGTCTCGAAAGACCGATTAGTTTAGTAGCCTTGGAAACACTAGATACATTCATAAATCTTACATTACATCATAAAGTGAAAAACTAATAACAAAGTCTTCATAGTCCACACTCATATCCTCTTCTGACTATCCCTGCAGGTCATTCATAAAATACTTCTTCACATCCTGGAAAATATTAAAACATTGAAAGGGGTGAGCTCAGATGCTCAGTAAGGATAACAATATTGCGGAAGCTTTCATAAATAAACATTAACATTTAAGGCAATGTATAACTAAAACAAAAGCTTTTTTAAACTTTATCTTCAGCATAATATGGCAAAAATAAAATGAGATAATGCCATTTACTTACTCACATGTATATTCTACTAGTCGAATAATCACATGCAATATCAATAACCACTTTCATAATGAGGGAATGTATAATGCCAGACATTCTAAAACATTTTGTCAAGGCCTCGGCCAAGACGTCTAAAATGATTAAGGCCTCAGCCAAAACCATAAATCAAATTGGGAAAGGGCCTCGGCCAATTCCACATCTAGTTGTCTCATTAGACCTACCGATGCATCGAGGAGCTATAGCGGGCTCCACCCGTCACTTATTATGTCCAATACATTCCTCATATGAATAGGTTTAAACATATCATAAACCATAACATAATCGTATCACATAAAACATGCATATAGGAAACATAACATTTCCACATTTCAATCACAATATATCAATACAACACATTGATATAATAAAAACGCTTTCAAAACCATTTTCAATACCAAAATAAAAGAAAGTTAAAACGTTGTATTTATTTTTCATTAAAAAAAATGATGGCTTGTAGAGGAAGCCGAAACTCAAATAATGGTCACGGCGGCGGAGAATTCATTGTCACCTCATATGTACGGAAAGAAAAACATTCCCTTTTTGTCGTTTAGTAAAACGCTTCGTATAAAAAATATTCCTTTTGAATAAACGTAAAAGTCAAAGGGGTTTATACACCGTATAAAAGAAAGTTGTGTATAAAACCAAATATGCCTCAATGAAAGGCGATTGAGACGAAGTCCTTAAAAAGATCATTTTTAAAATATAATATATCTATTATGTGTATTCACTATAAGTACACACATAAGAAAGTACAAATACAAGATAGGACATAATAATATCATGACATATTTTGAAAGTAGGAGATTAACCCAAAGAATGGAAATTGGGTTACGAAGTTCCCTTACCTTGCGTCTTGTCCTGACTCGACCGTTCTTTAACCTCCTGAATAATAAACTAGAGTTAATTTCTATTTACTTAAGAACCTTTTTCATGTTCATTATTCCTTTTATATCACTTATTACCATGTTATGAACATTATGTAATTATTTAAGTTAATAACAGTCGTTTTGTCGATCTTTGGTACTTGAGTCAACAATAAACTTCTTATAATTACAAGTTGTTTATGTGGTGATATATATCCATTATATCCAGAATTATATTCATGATATAGATATCATATATATCATATATATCCAGTATATACATTCATTCATAATACTATGTAACATTTTAGAGGTAAGAAATGAAATGCACCATTCATGGAGACGGTAAGCCGTACGTACGCATGAACGCTACTTTCATTTCAATTTCATATTTAATGGAACGAAATCATAATGATATAAATGTATAATATAATTCCAGTATAATATAGTGTATAATACCAATTTCTCCATCCTTTATACATCCCACATATGGCATTAACGATTCAAATCACTTTAAGGGGGCGGTAGTCCGCACTTCCTAAAATGAAATTATCGTGTTTTACCCATAATGTAAATCATAAAGTATGAAATAAATGAGAAATACAGAAGCATAAGTAAAACATAAACATATTATATATCACATATAAAAATAGTGACATCTTAATGGCCACCTTTGAAGGTGTTATATGAGTGTTGAACAATCATCGTTTCGTGAGGCAGAAATTCGCCATCCACAGAAACTATATGTTCTTTAACAATTAGATGTAGTTGTGTGTAAGTGTAGCTCGAATACTTCTTATAACAACATCCTAGTATATTGAGGATACTGGTTTTGTTACAAAAGAAATGAATAAAAAGAGTTTAGGGGGTTGGAGAAGAAAAATAAAACAAAACAACATTAGAAAAGACATTACCTCAAAATCGGGTAACTCTTTTTGATTTGAGCCAAAGGCTTCCTTGAGAAGCGTTCTGCCCAAATTGAGGCTTCTAGGAGTAAGAGGGGGATTTTGGGAGAGTATTTGGGCAGAGGTTGGCCGAGCCAAATGGCTTTAAGGTTTGAATAAGGTGGGAGATGTGGGAGCCTTTTATAAGTGGAGAGGAGGGGCTCTTTTGGAACGATTGAAATGTTACATTATTACACAATGATTTTCGGATTCTAAAGGTCCCACACTTATATAATTCGTGGATAAGGTGATAAGGGTTCGAAATCTACCCATCCAATAGTCTTTGGACAAGTGTAAGCCTTGGATTTTACATTATCGTTTCATTTTATTAAAATCGTTAAATAATGAGGTCATCGCTGCATCATAATTATGTCATAAATAATTTAATTTATTTAATGTCTAAAAATTATAAAACAAATACTATGATGTTGGAAATCGTTTTAGCTTTCTAATGAATATTTATAGTCAAAATGTGGACTTGTGTAACCATACTTAAAAACTATTTTAGTAAAATAACTCATGTTTGTGTCTATTTAATTTTAACATTAAATAAATATATATTAATGTCATTTTCGAACTAAAGTGGATCCATGGGGTCCCCAAGTTGACCCATGGGTTTTATTGGTCGGCCATGACTCATCCAATATGAGTAGGACAAGTTTCATGCTCATCTCATATTATTAAAGCATTATTTGTATCTTAAACTACACTAATTACCTCTAATTGCGATCAAGAACTTAAAAGTTACTATTCACCAAAAAATTATTTTAATCTCATTGAACCACATTTTACTTCTTAATGACAACCATGTATGTCGGATTTTTGAAAATAAAATCACAGAAGTGGTAATATTTCATTTAAACGAAAAATCAGTTATTTAACTACCACTTAGTGGTTTCACTATTCATCAAAAATTGAAGTTTTTCAGAACAAGGCCAAAATTTCACCCTAAGCTATAATTGATATTCTGAATTCAAAAATGATGTCTATTTTACAAAATTCCAAACATATAAGTTGCATTAATTAATTTTATAATTAATTCCCGCTGTTACGACAAATAGCGTGTTTTTAAGAAACAATTTATATCAAAAGATTGGCAATTGTTTATGTCCAATTTCAATGTTAAATTAATTCTAATGACCACCATTGGATAAAATCGTAAAAATATATTCTAATTATACCTTAAAACCACTAAATTCTATAATTTATCACAATAAATTATTTTTATTAAAAAGTTGTTTTCAGTATTTTTCACTATTCATAAAAAATTAGAAGTTCTCAGAAAAATACCAAAAATTCAACATAGGATATTTTCGATATTCCAAATCCAAAAATGAAGTCCATTTTGAAATATAAAATTTCAATAATTTCAAAAAGTGGTTATTACTATTCATAACGTCTAATTTGATTAGTCGCGGTGTTTTAGAACTCGAAGTTGCGTACAATGCAAGCTATTGCTGTAAAGACCCGTAAAATTCAAGGGAAATTTTTTCTTAATTTTCTTAAGAATTTTACAAGAGCGCGGTTTCTGACGGCACCTGATTCCGAGGCCCGTAGTGCCCGGAATCAATTTCCGAAGTTTGGCTCGGGTACGTTCAGTGAACGAACGAGCGGGAATTCCTAACTTTTGATCCGGTGCTCGGAATTGAAATCTGAGGGCACCGATGAACTCGCACTGCCGATATTCGCTTAAAGAGACCTTTTCGGAAGTTGCGTTGCTTGCGGGTTGAAAGTTAGTTTTTGGGTTTTAGGTTTAAGTTAAATAAAATTTTGTGAAGAACAAAATTTATTTTAACTTGTTAAATCCTACCAAAGGGAGTTGGAAGTGGGACCCACATCCACTTAACCTCCCTTGGGAGGATTAAGTGTGGTGGGGCCCACACGAACCCCTAAACCTTTCATTTTCTCTCAACTTCCTTAACGCCTCATTAAATGACATGAGTTATTTAATTTTTGGAGTTAATCCTTTTGAATTTCAAACTTTTGAAATTCTAGTGTGTTGATGTGATAATAAAATAAGATAGTTTCTTATTTTATTTGGGTTAATTGTTTGTCTTCTTGAGAGGTGGAGAGCTTTTCCTTCTTCTTCTTCAACTCTGACGAAGATCACGAAGAACGCTCAACTTGACGAAGAACGCTCAAGTTCCGACGAAGAACGCCGCTCCGCTCTTCTTCGTCTTCCGTGTCAACGAGAGGGAACGCCGCTTCCTCCTCGGATTCCCTTAGTCGACATAAGAAGTTTCGCCAACGACGTATCGCATCGGACGCATCTCTTCATCAACGGATTTGACGAACGACGACCGCGACGCCCGATCCCCGCGACATTGTCTTCCGCGGACGTTGGCAAATCCTCGAACGTATACCCAAGGTAGGGGTTGTTAATTTATTGTTTAATTATTTATTTCTTGATCGTGGATCTCGCATGTCTAACATGAGGCTTTGAATGTTCAAGTTGAGTTATTATTTAACGTGAGGGGGCCGGACCGCATGAACACGGGCGAACCCCCTCCATCGTTCTTATTGTTCTATCTTGAGGGTGGAAGCAAAGTGGCGTGGTGCCGTCGCACCACGCAGATAGTAATATGATTAAATTTCGCGGCACCGTCGCGCTGTGCCATGGAAGAATCATAAGGAACGCGACGCCGCCGTGCCGCGTCGAAGGGAATCAAATGCGCGGCGAAGGGGCGCGGTGTCGTCGCACCGCGCCGGACGACGAACACCGCGGCCGGTTCCGGGCCGCGGCGGGACGAGGAGACCGCGGCCGGTTCCGGGCCGCGGCGGGATGAGAAGACCGGCGGCCGGGCCGCCGGCGTCGGAAGCCGAAGAGGGGACCGGATTTTCCGGTCCCGTTGGAGAAAACCGGCCGGCCAGCTGGCCGGCCGGATGCCAGTAAACCGGGTGAATTAATCCCCCGGCCAACTCATGAAACCCCCCTCTTTAAGAGGGGGCAGTTTCCTTGTGGGGGGAAAAGCCCCCCGTTTTCTACCAATCAAGCCCCCCACGTGGGGGGGGGGGCGGTTTTGCAAAAAGGGGCGCGGCTATATGCCGCGCCGTTTTTCCCAATCAGCGGGGGCTTTGCCCCCCGCGTGCAGCCACCGTGCGGCGCCTGGCCGCCGTGGCCCCCGTGCCGCCGCGCCCCCGCGCCGCCGCGCCGCCGGCCGGTCGGCCGGGACGGGCCGGGTCGGACCCGGGTCGGGTCGGCCCGGGTCGGCCCGGACCCGGACCCCCCCGTTTCGAAGCAGTTTTGGTCTTTTGGCCATAACTTGAGCCACAGACCTCTGATCGACGAACCGTCTGTGGCAACGCGATCCTTGGATCGAGGCGGGCTCTTCGGTATATCGCACTCAAGGTTTCAGATTACTTTGAGTTCGGCCGGGTTGGTTCGTTCACAAAACCAACCGGGCCTTCGGAGCGGAAACGCTCATAACTTGAGCTACGGACGTCCGATTGACGTGCCGTCAGCCGTGTTGTGTTCCTCTTAGTGAGACGGATCTTTTGGCATCCTCCGCCCGAGGTTTGGACGCGGGTGGAGTACGGTCGGGTTGGTTTTGCTTTAAAAACCAACCGGGCCCCGGGGACGAAAATGTCAATAACTCTCAGACCGGGCGTCCGATCGACGCACCGTCTGTTGCGTTGAGTTCCTGTTGTCGATACGGAACTTTTGGATACATCAACTCTAGACTTTGTGACAGTTGATGTATCAGCCTCTCGGCTCGTGGAGCGGACCCTCCTGTACGAGTTTGCTGTGTGCGGGAACCCTAGTGCTGGCTGCGACTGCTACTACTGCTACTACTGCTACTGTGACTACGACGACGACAGTACAGAGATCCTATGTGGATTCGACGACGACGACTACAACACTCAGCGATCCTACGTGGGTCAGTGCTACAGGTCCTGTGTGGGCCCGATCCTGTGTGGGTCCGATCCTGTGTGGGTCCTTGCGCTCAGCGGTCCTGTGTGAACCAGCGCCTACAGGTCCTGTGTGGGCCCGATCCTGTGTGGGTCTTTGCGGGGGTTAGTTACCTTTTGATCCTTCGTGGGTCTGACGACTTAGATGGATCAGTGATCATCTTTATCGTCCTTTGAAGAAGTATACCTGTGTGAGCTGAATCCTATTGCTTTCCTGTGTGGATTGTGTTGTGCAATCCTGTGTGGATTGCGTTTTGCTTTCCTGTGTGGAATACGTTTACTTTCCTGTGTGGACTGAGTTGTACTTGGGCTCGGAGGTTGGAGCGTATTTGAAATTGATGACTTAGGTATATGTATGGGCATATACCTAAGCAGTGTCGGTTATTACTTCGTGATTTTTCCTTTCTTCGTGGTTTATCCTTTGTGGATTTGAGAGACCTTCAGGGGTCTCGGGGTCCCTACTGAGTAGCTTATACTCACCCCTGCACGGGCTTTGCCCGCACTACGTTGTGTTGGTTGCAGACGACGGACAGCGTTGACCTTAGCTGAGGCTTGCAGAGCGGGACGGTACCCGGAGGTGGACCACTGGGCGGGACGTGCTCGGAGCGGACGGCGGGACCCGTGGAGCAGTGGAGCTATCTGTACCCACCCTTCAGGTGGGATTTCCAGTGGACAGCTCGGTGTAGCGGCATTTACTTTTCAGTTGCTGTTTTCCCTTTCGAGTTGTACATTACTTTCAGTTTGGGTTTGTATTCTGGCCCATTTACTTTTCCGCACTTTCAGTTGTACTCTGCTTTTGTTTAGTTTTTACTTTCCGCTTGCTTACTCTGTGGTGTTTGTTTACTTTACAAAGGCAATGCCTTCCCTTTTTTTACCGGGATTTACGCCTTGGTGCTAGTCGCCAGCCCCAGGCCTATGGAAGGCGGGCTTGGGGTAGTCACGGCACGGACCCCGAGGGCGGGTCGTGACAAATTGGTATCAAAGAAGTTCGGTTCTACCGCAAACTCTGATCTTTTCTATGTGAAGCAATAATGTTTAGCGTATTGAGTGTGGTTATCAGTCCAGGGAGTCCAGTGTTGGTGCGGCGGCCGACGTATCCGTACACTAGGACCCTGACTTCTGATTTCCGACTTAATGCACGAAAACATTGATTGCGTGTGTGTTTCAAAGTTTTATTTGTGATTACTTATATCAGCTCACTAGGTATACTGTTCTGACCGTGGCGCACCTGTTTCCTTTTCAGGATGGCCCCACGACGGCAGCCAGCTAGGGTTCCGAGAGTCGAGCGTGACGACAGCCCACCGAGCGACGAGGCCTCGGTGCAAGGACCTTTGTCAGCAGTGGCACCGGCGGTAGCTCTACCCGCCGAGCCCCCGATGCTTCCAGCAGCAACCGCTAACGATGCACGTCGCCTCAGCGCACTGCATGAGTTTCAGCGCCAGCGACCGCCCAGGTTTTCGTGGGGAGACGGATCCCCAGGCAGCAGAGGACTGGCTGGAGGGGGTAGTACGAGTGTTTAGGCTAGTGAGGACACCAGCAGACCTCATGGTGATCCTCGCTGCGAGCCTACTACACGAAGCAGCAGGACGATGGTGGAGCTTGATGCTCCAGGTGCACGATGAGGAATCTCTACTTTGGACGGACTTTGAGAGCCTCTTCCGCTCGGAGTTCGTCCCAGCCACCCTTCTTGCGGTGCGTATCCAGGAGCTTCTACAGCTGCGGCAGGGCAGCATGACGGTCGCTCAGTACTCGGCGAGATTTACCGATCTCTCGCGCTACTCGACCGACATGGTACGGGACCCATTCTTCCGAGCCCGGACCTTTGAGCAGGGTTTGAGACACGAGATCAGGGCATCGCTGATTTCCCTCAGCATACCGACTCAGACAGGAGTACTAGAGCGGGCCCTTCTGATAGAGAGCTTCCTTGCTGAGTCTACACCAGCATAGAGACCCACCGCAGGGCGCCACGTGGCAGAGTCATCTGCAGCAGGCAGTCGACGGATGACTCAAGGGTCCAGACAGACCAGACCTTCGGGCAGACGATCTCAGGGCACTGGCTCAGCAGTGCGGGGCACACAGCGCGGAGCCAGTCTTACGAGAGGCAGACAGTGCTACTCGTGCGGCGGGCAGGGCCACATGGCTCGTGACTGCCCGACCCGCCGTGCCGAGGAGCAGCAGACAGTTGATGGACCACCGAGGCAGAGGCAGAGGGTCGACCGTGGCGGTCCGCAGGGAGGAGGCAGACGAGGCAGAGGAGCTGGACGAGCAGCCGGTGGTGGCCGACGCTTTGAGGCTCTACCACCACCACCACCAGGAGGTCCACCCCGACCACAGGGAGCTATCGGGCAGCGACAGGCTCAGCTCCAGGCATCAGAGGCCTATGACCACGGCGCACCCGAGATGATTCGAGGTACTATCTTTGTCTACTCCACCCTTGCTGCAGTTCTTATAGACACAGGAGCGAGTCACTCTTTCATAGCCGCTGCCCTTGTTCGGAGCACGGAGATTCCGACAGAGCCGTTGGCTCGATCCTTACGGCTAGAGACTCCTACGGGAGCAGACACGACGATTACGCACTGGTGTCGGCAGTGTGAGCTTACTCTAGGAGGCGAGAGCTTCGGCTGGGATCTTCTTGTAGCAGCGTCGAGGCCTTACGACGTCATCTTGGGCATGGATTGGCTATCTACGGTCCACGCACAGATTGACTGTTTTAGGCGCAAGGTGCGATGTGTACGCACCGACGGGAGCAGGTTCACCTTCACCGGTGAGAAGGGAGCCTTTGCAGCACAGGATGGACTTCCGCGGAGGAGAGGACAGCCCATCACTCATCAGTTGGCTAGCCTTATCCTTGGAGCAGTTGACGTGCGGAGTCCTGGTTTTCCTGCAGTGGTGGATCAGTTTGCGGACGTTTTTCCCAACGACGTTCCAGGGCTACCTCCTCGCAGAGAGGTAGACTTTTATATTGACTTGTACCCCGGGACAGCCCCGATATCCACTCCAGCATATCGGATGGCCCCCGCCGAGCTTCGAGAGCTACGGGTACAGTTAGAGGACTTGCAGGGCAAGGGGTTCATCCGACCCAGTGTTTCACCCTGGGCTTCCCCGATATTGTTCGCCAAGAAGGCGGACGGGAGCTTGCGACTTTGTGTTGACTATCGTCGCCTGAACCAGGTGACAGTGAGGAACAAGTATCCGCTACCGAGGATTGATTACCTCTTTGATCAGCTCAAGGGAGCACGGTGGTTCTCGAAGATAGACCTCAGGTCAGGCTATCATCAGCTTAGAGTCAGAGACGGGGATGTGCAGAAGACGACCTTCAGATGTCGGTATGGCCACTATGAGTTCTTGGTTATGCCTTTCGGTGTAACCAATGCTCCAGCAGTGTTCATGGCTCTCATGAACAGGATCTTTCAGCCGTACCTCGATCGGTTTGTCGTGGTCTTCATCGACGACATCTTGATTTACTCTACGACAGAGGAGGAGCACACCTATCACTTGCGAGTTGTACTAGACACACTCCAAGAGCACCAGCTTTATGGTAAGCTCTCGAAGTGCCAGTTCTGGATACGTGAGGTCCACTTCTTGGGACATGTTATCTCTGAGGCGGGAGTTGCAGTGGATCCCGCGAAGATTGATGCAGTGTTAGCTTGGGAGCCACCCAGGAGCGTGACTGAGGTTCGGAGTTTCTTGGGACTAGCTGGATACTATCGGAGATTCGTGCCAGATTTCTCTAGAGTTGCGGCATCACTCACAGCTTTGACGAAGAAGGGGAAACCCTTCGTGTGGTCTGACAGATGTCAGCAGAGCTTCCAGGAGCTGAGACAGAGATTGACTAGCGCACCTATCTTGAGGTTTCCTGAGGAGGGAGTAGGGTACGTAGTCTACTGCGATGCATCAGGGACCGGACTCGGATGTTTTCTGATGCAGGAGCGGGCCGTGATCGCCTATGGATCACGTTAGTTGAGGCCGCATGAGCAGAACTACGCTACCCATGACCTGGAGCTAGCAGCAGTGGTCTTCGCTCTGAAGACATGGCGACACTATCTGATGGGCGAGCGCTTTACAGTCTTTTCTGATCATCAGAGTCTCAGGTATATCTTCTCTCAGAAGGACCTGAACCTGAGACAGTGGCGATGGCTCGAGTTCCTCCAGGACTATGACTTTGAGATAGTCTATACTCCTGGGAAGGGGAACGTAGTAGCCGATGCCCTCAGCAGGAGGACGGGCATTCAGCTACTTGAGGAGGCGACGGAGCAGCTAGCCTCTTTGCAGATATCCTTCGTGGATAGAGATGGAACAGCCTTTCTTCAGTCTCTCACAGTCACTCCTCCACTACTGCAGCGGGTCAGGGAGGCATATCGTGAGGACGCTGACTGTGAGACACGATGTGCATAGATATCCTCGGGACAGGCACCTGATGGTTTCTCCCTTGGAGCAGAGCACGACACCCTTTTCAGAGGACGTACCATGGTACCAGTCGCTTTGCGAGAGGAAGTGCTGAGAGAGTTTCACACTTCTCCTTTGGCGGTACATCCTGGGGTGGCGAAGATGTACCAGGACCTCAGACGACAGCATTGGTGGCCGGGCATGAAGAAGGCTATAGCAGAGTTCGTTTCTCGATGCCTTACCTGCTAGCAGGTGAAGGCAGAGCATCAGGTACCAGCAGGCTTGGTACAGCCCTTGGAGGTTCCGGAGTGGAAGTGGGACGGCATATCTATGGACTTCGTGACTGGACTTCCACGCACTTCCAGAGGTCACGACTCCATCTGGGTGATTGTTGACCGACTCACCAAGTCGGCACACTTCTTACCCATCAAAGAGCAGGGCTCAGTAGAGAGCTTGGGACGTCTCTACGTTCAGGAGATTGTGCGGCTCCACGGTGTGCCATCATCTATCGTCTCCGATCAAGATGCTCACTTTACTTCCCGGCTTTGTAAGGGGTTACAGGAGGCGTTTGGGACGCAACTACGTCTAAGCACAGCCTTTCATCCTTAGACGGATGGTCAGACGGAGAGGATCATTCAGACTCTCGAGGACATGCTCCGCGCATGTGTCCTCGACTTTGGTCGTAGCTGGGAGGACCACCTACCCTTGGTGGAGTTTGCGTACAACAACAGCTACCACTCCACCATCGGGATGGCACCGTACGAGGCATTGTACGGCCGACCTTGTAGATCTCCTTTGAGCTGGACAGACCCTGGAGAGTCAGCACTGGTGGGACCGGAGATGGTCCAGGCCACGACAGAGAAGGTCCAAGTCATCCAGGAGCGGATGAGGACAGCTCAGAGCCGGCAGAAGTCATATGCTGACAGGAGACGGAGGCTACTGGAGTTTGAAGATGGCGACCACGTCTTCTTGCGGGTCTCACCTCGACGTGGTATTCGGAGATTTGGCCGAGGCGGCAAGTTATCTCCGCGCTTCATCGGACCCTTCCAGATTCTCAGAAGGATTGGTGAGGTGGCTTATCGCCTGGCTCTACCACCTCAGTTGCACCGGGTGCACGACGTCTTCCACGTATCTCAGCTGAGGAGATACGTGAACGACCCGTCACACATCATTGACCATGGGGAGCTTGACGTTGACGATGGGGCGACTTTCACGGAGGTTCCAGTAGAGATAGAGGATCGACAGGAGCGGGTCCTGCGTGGGCGATCGATTCCTCTTGTGCGCATCAGATGGCAGCACGGGAATCTCCAGGAGAGCACTTGGGAGCGGGAGGCTCAGATGCGTGCTCAGTACCCTCATTTGTTTCCCTAGTTTTGATGTATCTTTACGGGGACGTAAAGCCCTGAGGTGGGAGTAATGTAAAGACCCGTAAAATTCAAGGTAAATTTTTTCTTAATTTTCTTAAGAATTTTACAAGAGCGCGGTTTCTGACGGCACCTGATTCCGAGGCCCGTAGTGCCCGGGATCAATTTCCGAAGTTTGGCTCGGGTACGTTCAGTGAACGAACGAGCGGGAATTCCTAACTTTTGATCCGGTACTCGGAATTGAAATCCGAGGGCACCGATGAACTCGCAGCGCCGATATTCTCTTAAAGAGACCTTTTCGGAAGTTGCGTTGGTTGCGGGTTGAAAGTTAGTTTTTGGGTTTTAGGTTTAAGTTAAATAAAATTTTGTGAAGAACAAAATTTATTTTAACTTGTTAAATCCTACCAAAGGTAGTTGGAAGTGGGACCCACATCCACTTAACCTCCCTTGGGAGGATTAAGTTTGGTGGGGCCCACACGAACCCCTAAACCTTTCATTTTCTCTCAACTTCCTTAACGCCTCATTAAATGACATGAGTTATTTAATTTTTGGAGTTAATCCTTTTGAATTTCAAACTTTTGAAATTCTAGTGTGTTGATGTGATAATAAAATAAGATAGTGTCTTATTTTATTTGGGTTAATTGTTTGTCTTCTTGAGAGGTGGAGAGCTTTTCCTTCTTCTTCTTCAACTCTGACGAAGATCACGAAGAACGCTCACCTTGACGAAGAACGCTCAAGTTCCGACGAAGAACGCCGCTCCGATATTCTTCGTCTTCCGTGTCAACGAGAGGGAACGCCGCTTCCTCCTCGGATTCCCTTCGTCGACATAAGAAGTTTCTCCAACGACGTATCGCATCGGACGCATCTCTTCGTCAACGGATTTGACGAACGACGACCGCGACACCCGATCCCCGCGACGTTGTCTTCCGCGGACGTTGGCAAATCCTCGAACGTATACCCAAGGTAGGGGTTGTTAATTTATTGTTTAATTATTTATTTCTTGATCGTGGATCTCGCATGTCTAACATGAGGCTTTGAATGTTCATGTTGAGTTATTAGTTAACGTGAGGGGGCCGGACCGCATGAACACGGGCGAACCCCCTCCATCGTTCTTATTGTTCTATCTTGAGGGTGGAAGCAAAGTGGTGTGGTGCCGTCGCACCACGCGGATAGTAATATGATTAAATTTCGCGGCACCGTCGCGCCGTGCCATGGAAGAATCATAAGGAACGCGACGCCGTCGCGCCGCGTCGAAGGGAATCAAATGCGCGGCGAAGGGGCGTGGTGCCGTCGCACCGCGCCGGACGACGAACACCGCGGCCGGTTCCGGGCCGCGGCGGGACGAGGAGACCGCGGCCGGTTCCGGGCCGCGGCGGGATGAGAAGACCGGTGGCCGGGCCACCGGCGTCAGAAGCCGAAGAGGGGACCGGATTTTCCGGTCCCGTTGGAGAAAACAGGCCGGCCAGCTGGCCGGCCGGATGCCAGTAAACCGGGGGAATTAATCCCCCGGCCAACTAATGAAACCACCCTCTATAAGAGGGGGCGGTTTCCTTGTGGGGGGAAAATCCCCCCGTTTTCTGCCAATCAAGCCCCCCACGTGGGGGGTGGGCGGTTTTGCAAAAAGGGGCGCGGCTATATGCCGCGCCGTTTTTCCCAATCAGCGGGGGCTTTGCCCCCGCGTGCAGCCACCGTGCGGCGCCGGGCCGCCGCGGCCCCCGCGCCGCTGCGCCCCCGCACCGCCGCGCCGGCCGGCCGGCCGGGCCGGGTCGACCCGTTTCGGGCCGACCCAGGGGGGGTCGGGCCGGGTCGGCCCGGACCCGGACCCCCCCCGTTTCGAAGCAGTTTCGGTCTTTTGGCCATAACTTGAGCCACGGACCTCCGATCGACGAACCGTCTGCGGCAACGCGATCCTTGGATCGAGACGGTCTTTTCGGTATATAGCACTCAAGGTTTCGGATTACTTTGAGTTCGGCCGGGTTGGTTCGTTCACGAAACCAACCGGGCCTTCGGAGCGGAAACGCTCATATCTTGAGATACGGACGTCCGATTGACGTGCCGTCAGCCGTGTTGTGTTCTTCTTAGTGAGACGGATCTTTTGGCATCCTCCGCCCGAGGTTTGGACGCAGGTGGAGTACGGTCGGGTTGGTTTTGCTTTAAAACCCAACCGGGCCCCGGGGACGAAAATGCCAATAACTCTCAGACCGGGCGTCCGATCGACGCGCCGTCTGTTGCGTTGAGTTCCTGTTGTCGATACAGAACTTTTGGATACATCAACTCTGGACTTTGTGACAGTTGATGTATCAGCCTCTCGGCTCGTGGAGCAGACCCTCCTGTACGAGTTTGCTGTGTGCGGGAACCCTAGTGCTGGCTGCGACTGCTACTACTGCTACTGTGACTGCGACGACGACAGTACAGAGATCCTGTGTGGATTCGACGACGACGACTACAGCACTCAGCGATCCTACGTGGGTCAGTGCTACAGGTCCTGTGTGGGCCCGATCCTGTGTGGGTCTGATCCTGTGTGGGTCCTTGCGCTCAGCGGTCCTGTGTGAACCAGCGCCTACAGGTCCTGTGTGGGCCCGATCCTGTGTGGGTCTTTGCGGGGGTTAGTTACCTTTTGATCCTTCGTGGGTCTGACGACTTAGATGGATCAGTGATCATCTTTATCGTCCTTTGAAGAAGTATACCTGTGTGAGCTGAATCCTATTGCTTTCCTGTGTGGATTGTGTTGTGCAATCCTGTGTGGATTACGTTTTGCTTTCCTGTGTGGAATACGTTTACTTTCCTATGTGGACTGAGTTGTACTTTGGCTCGGAGGTTGGAGCGTATTTGAAATTGATGACTTAGGTATATGTATGGGCATATACCTAAGCAGTGTCGGTTATTACTTCGTGATTTTTCCTTTCTTCGTGGTTTATCCTTTGTGGATTTGAGAGACCTTCAGGGGTCTCGGGGTCCCTACTGAGTAGCTTATACTCACCCCTGCACGGGCTTTGCCCGCACTACGTTGTGTTGGTTACAGACGACGGACAGCGTTGACCTTAGCTGAGGCTTGCAGAGCGGGACGGTACCCGGAGGTGGACCACTGGGCGGGACGTGCTCGGAGCGGACGGCGGGACCCGTGGAGCAGTGGAGCTATCTGTACCCACCCTTCAGGTGGGATTTCCAGTGGATAGCTCGGTGTAGCGGCATTTACTTTTCAGTTGCTGTTTTCCCTTTCGAGTTGTACTTTACTTTCAGTTTGGGTTTGTATTCTGGCCCATTTACTTTTCCGCACTTTCAGTTGTACTCTGCTTTTGTTTAGTGTTTACTTTCCGCTTGCTTACTCTGTGGTGTTTGTTTACTTTACAAAGGCAATGCCTTCCCTTTTTTTACCGGGATTTACGCCTTGGTGCTAGTCGCCAGCCCCTGGCCTATGGAAGGCGGGCTTGGGGTAGTCACGGCACGGACCCCGAGGGCGGGTCGTGACAATTGCATTATTGAATGAGAAGCGTATCGTGGAAGCTCAGGGTGTTACATTCTCCCCTCCTTCAATAAATTGCGTCCTCGCAATTTGAAATTTTTCTTTGAAAATAAAAGGTTGAAAAGAGAAAATACCTTTGAGGAAAACCCACATCGAAAATAAGGTTAATAAATATATAACATTAAAAGAAAGAAAGATAAGTACAAAGGTCAGCCGATATAGCCCATTATAGGATTCTATGAAAATATGGATATGGAGGACAAACAAGACATCAAGGTCTGATGGAGAGTTATAGAAAATAGGATTAGGAGAAAGTTTAACCACAAGAAAATCACAAACTTGTGATTGGTTAAACGGTCATTGAATCCCCAGTTGGAAAAGTTAACCGACAACATTTTTGTTTTAAGTTACCTTTTATAATGTTGAGGAATTTATTTAGGAGATTTACTAAGAACGTAAGGTAATATACATACTTGTTATGTATACTTTCATTCATTAATAAATTTTTACCACAAACCCAACTTTTACTCCAAATGGTAACGGAACTCAAAAATATTCTATTTATCCTAATTTTATAAGGTTCCAAATGTTAACACATAACATTTAGATTAGTAAAACTATTTTGTAATAACCAGGGACTTCCTGTAGGCTAGTGGTAGGAAATAAAGGCTTGGCGCACTATGGTTGTGGGTTCGATTCCTGCAGCTTTGTCCGACGCGACGGGTTATTCCCCACCCTGCAGGTTGTCCTTTTCCTAAAACTATAGTATTATAATATTCCAAAAATAATCTTCAGAAATGCTTTAACCTTAAACAATACTATCCATGGTTCAACTTAATCCATTCCAACCTTAATAGTTATCCAAAATACCTCCGTCCAGACTTTCTCTAAAAGGTCTCTAAATTCCAAAATCAATTGTAACATCAGATTCCCCAAACAAAGAAAAGTTTCTCTTATTGTCACATACTAAAAATATGATTACCTTAATCATATTAAAACCTTACTGAAATCAACAAGTACTGCAGTACAATCCATATATATATATCACATTATTCTTATAACCAGAATATAATCCTTGAGTCCAAAAGCACCAATACATTAATTATTCCGCTTCAACTGTAGTCACAGCATAAGATTGGCCTTGATCCCTTGGCCTTTTCTGAGTTAAGTTTCCTTGACGCTTAGGACATTCATTTTCATAATGCCCTGTTTCCCTACAATTGTAGCATTCAACTTTGATAGCCTCTTTCTTTCCCTTGCAATAACGAGCCTGGTGACCCTTCTCTCCACATTTATAACAAACTCCCATTCCTTTTAGGCAAGTACCAGGGTGATTCTTCCCACAATTATCACATAATGGAAAATCCTTCTTTCCCTTTTTCCCTTTATCTGTCTCTTGTTCCACCGTTCTCTTCTTCTCTTGCTTTACTTTGTTGTCATAAGACTTAGAGAATTCCTTTTCTGTCTTGATAGCACACGAGACAATATATTCGTATAATGAGAAGGATCGTGATACTAAAGCTCGACGGAGAAATGGTTTTAACCCATCAAAGAAACGATCAATCTTACTCCTTGGGTTACGTATATAATCGGCAGCATGCCTCGCTAACCTTGTAAAGTTAGCCTCATACTTTGCGACATTCTCATTTCCTTCTGCCTCAAACTCAGAAATTGCCTTTCCATATCTGCTCGATGGTCACGAGGAAAGTATTTTTCTAAGAAAAGCTCTTTGAACTCCCTCCATTCCATATTCGATACGTCATCATCTTCCTTTGTGTTTTGAATCAGCGACCACCACTGATCGGCATCTCCAGTGAGGCGGTAAACTGCTATGATAACCTTCTCCCTCTCACTACTCCCCAAGGCATTGAATATTTTCTCTAAGGAATTTATCCATTGCTCAGCTATTATAGGATTTGTACTCCCATTGAAGGTTGGTGGTTGTTGCCTCATGAAGCGGTCTAACATTGATCCTCCACGTTGCGGATCAGGGTGCTCCATATGAGTAAGGTTATTATTCATAACCTGCGTGAGTTTTCCCAGTACGGTGAGAAGCTGATCAGCACCAGTTGTATCACTAGCTCCACCATAATTATCTTGAGCAGGAGGGAAATCCCTACACAGAGTTCGTGCATTGATACGGTTTCCATTCCTTCCACTAGGCGCCATTTCTAAACAATGGAATAAACTAGATTAGTTTATGAATCAAAATACATAATTCCATACTTGTTAAACACTTTACATAAATTGAACTATTTATGGATACAATCCATAATCATAAAAAGGAAATGCTTTCTTTGAGGAAGTATGTACTCATAACCCTTCATAGTGGTTTGTAAATAAAATGAGAATTATCCTAAGCATATCCCCCGGGAGTGTCGTAACCAAGAGTGCAGCAAGACCCGTTGTCGTGCACCAGTTCCCGTTCGAGTCTAGCTCAAAGCGGTGTTTTCGGGTTTTACCCCTAGGTACATCTGTGCCAGAGCCGCCTCTACTTGCTCGTATCCAGACAGGGATGTATTGCTCGGAAAACTCACAAAATCTCTACAATAACAAAATTCTAGGAAGTTCTTCTATACTAATCCTCAAAGTCTATCTTCGGGCTATGTGCTCTAATCAGAGTTTATCTAAACCTAGCTTCCAAGGTTAGTACTAAACTGCCTCTGATACCAACTGTAACGCCCCGACCCCAGCTACCCAGAGCCGGTGCATTACTTCGTAACATTGGCATGATCACAAAAGATCAATTCTCGAAAGACCGATTAGTTTAGTAGCCTTGGAAACACTAGATACATTCATAAATCTTACATTACATTATAAAGTGAAAAACTAATAACAAAGTCTTCATAGTCCACACTCATATCCTCTTCTGACTATCCCTGCAGGTCATTCATAAAATAATCTTCACATCCTGGAAGATATTAAAACATTGAAAGGGGTGAGCTCAGATGCTCAGTAAGGATAACAATATTGCGGAAGCTTTCATAAATAAACATTAACATTTAAGGCAATGTATAACTAAAACAAAAGCCTTTTTAAACTTTAACTTCAGCATAATATGGAAAAAATAAAATGAGATAATGCCATTTACTTACTCACATGGATATTCTACTAGTCTAATAATCACATGCAATATCAATAACCACTTTCATAATGATGGAATGTATAATGCCAGACATTCTGAAACATTTTGTCAAGGCCTCGGCCAAGACATCTAAAATGATTAAGGCCTCGGCCAAAACCATAAATCAAATTGGGAAAGGGCCTCGGCCAATTCCACGTCTAGTTGTCTCATGAGACCTACCGATGCATCTAGGAGCTATAGCGGGCTCCACCCGTCACTTATTAAGTCCAATACATTCCTCATATGAATAGGTTTAAACAGATCATAAACCATAACATAATCGTATCACATAAAACATGCATATAAGAAACATAACATTTCCACATTTCAATCACAAGATATCAATACAACACATTGATATAATAAAAATGCTTTCAAAACCATTTTCAATACCAAAATAAAAGAAAGTTAAAACATTGTATTTATTTTTCATTAAAAAAAATGATGGCTTGTAGAGGAAGCCGAAACTCAAATAATGGTCACGGCGGCGGAGAAGTCATTGTCACCGCATATGTACGGAAAGAAAATCATTCCATTTTTGTCGTTTAGTAAAACGCTTCGTATAAAATTTATTCCTTTTGAATAAACATAAAAGTCAAAGGGTTTATACACCGTATAAAAGAAAGTTGTGTATAAAACCAAATATGCCTCAATGAAAGGCGATTGAGACGAAGTCCTTAAAAAGATCATTTTTAAAATATAATATGTCTATTATGTGTATTCACTATAAGTACACACATAAGAAAGTAAAAATACAAGATAGGACATAATAATATCATGACAAAATTTGAAAGTAGGAGATTAACCCAAAGAATGGAAATTGGGCTAAGAAGTTCCCTTACCTTGCGTCTTGTCCTGACTCGACCGTTCATTAACCTCCTGAATAATAAACTAGAGTTAATTTATATTTAATTAAGAACCTTTTTCATGTTCATTATTCCTTTTATATCACTTATTACCATGTTATGAACATTATGTAATTATTTATGTTAATAACGGTCGTTTTGTCGATCTTTGGTACTTGAGTCAACAATAAACTTCTTATAATTACAAGTTTTTTATGTGGTGATATATATCCATTATATCCAGAATTATATTCATGATATAGATATCATATATATCATATATATCCAGTATATACATTCATTCATAATACTATGTAACATTTTAGAGGTAAGAAATGAAATGCACCATTCATGGAGACGGTAAGCCGTACGTACACATGAACGCTACTTTCATTTCAATTTCATATTTAATGGAACGAAATCATAATTATATAAATGTATAATATAATTCCAGTATAATATAGTGTATAATACCATTTTCTCCATCCTTTATACATCCCACATATGGCATTAACGATTCAAATCACTTTAAGGGGGCGGTAGTCCGCACTTCCTAAAATGAAATTATCGTGTTCTACCCATAATGGAAATCATAAAGTATGCCATAAATGAGAAATACAGAAGCATAAGTAAAACATAAACATATTATATATCACATATAAAAATAGTGACATCTTAATGGCCACCTTTGAAGGTGCTATATGAGTGTTGAACAATCATCGTTTCGTGAGGCGGAAATTCGCCATCCACAGAAACCGTATGTTCTTTAACCATTAGATGTAGTTGTGTGTAAGTGTAGCTCGAATCCTTCTTATAACAACATCCTAGTATATTTAGGATACTGGTGTTGTTACAAAAGAAATAAATAAAAAGAGTTTATGGGGTTGGAGAAGAAAAAGAAAACAAAACAACATTAGAGAAGACATTACCTCCAAATCGGGTAACTCTTTTTGATTTAAGCCAAAGGCTTCCTTGAGAAGAGTTCTGCCCAAATTGAGGCTTCTAGGAGTAATAGGGTGATGTTGGGAGATTATTTGGGCAGAGGTTGGCCGAGCCAAATGGCTTGAAGGTGTGAATAAGGTGGGAGAGGTGGGGGCCTTTTATAAGTGGAGAGGAGGGGCTCTTTTGGAACGATTGAAATGTTACATTATTACACAATGCTTTTCGGATTCTAAATGTCCCAAACATATATAATTCATGGATAAGGTGATACGGGTTCGAAATCTACCCATCCAATAGTCTTTGGACAAGTTTATGCCTTGGAGTTTACATTATCTTTTCATTTTATTAAAATCGTTGAATAATGAGGTCATCGCTGTATCATAATGATGTCATAAATAATTTAATTTATTTAATGTCTAAAAATTATAAAAAAACTACTATGATGTAGGAAATCGTTTTAGCTTTCTAATGAATATTTATAGTAAAATTTTGGACTTGTGTAACCCCACTTAAAAACTATTTTAGTAAAATAACTCATGTTTGTGTCTATTTAATTTTAACATTAAATAAGTATATATTAATGTCATTTTCCAACTAAAGTGGCTCCATGGGGTCCCCAAGTTGACCCATGGGTTGTATTGGTCGGCCATGACTCATCCAATAGGAGTAGGACAATTGTCATGCTCATCTCATATTATTAAATCATTATTTGTACCTTAAACTACACTAATTACCTCTAATCGCGATCAAGAACTTAAAAGTTACTATTCACCAAAAAATTATTTTAATCTCATTGAACCACATTTTACTTATTAATGAAAACCATGTGTGTCGGATTTTTGAAAATCAAATCACAGAAGTGGTAATATTTCATTTAAACGAAAAATCAGTTATTTAACTACCACTTAGTGGTTTCACTATTCATCAAAAATTGAAGTTTTTCAGAACAAGGCCAAAATTTCACGCTAAGCTATAATTGTTATTCCTAATTCAAAAATGATGTCTATTTTACAAAATTACAAACATATAAGTTTCATTAATTAATTTTATAATTAATTCCCGCTGTTACGACAAATAGCGTGTTTTTAAGAAACAATTTATATCAAAATATTGGCAATTGTTTATGTCCAATTTCAATGTTAAATTAATTCTAATGACCACCATTGGATAAAATGGTAAAAATATATTCTAATTATACCTTAAAACCACTAAGTACTATAATTTATCACAATAAATTATTTTGATTAAAAAGATGTTTTAAGTATTTTTCACTATTCATAAAAAATTAGAAGTTCTCAGAAAAATACCAAAAATTCAACATAGGCTAATTTCGATATTCCGAATCCAAAAATGAAGTCCATTTTGAAATATAAAATTTCAATAATTTTAAAAAGTGGTTATTACTATTCATAACGTCTACTTTGATTAGTCGCGGTGTTTTAGAACTCGAAGTTGCGTACAATGCAAGCTATTGCATTATTGAATGAGAAGCGTATCGTGGAAGCTCAGGGTGTTACATTCTCCCCTCCTTCAATAAATTGCGTCCTCGCAATTTGAAATTTTTCTTTGAAAATAAAAGGTTGAAAAGAGAAAATACCTTTGAGGAAAACCCACATCGAAAATAAGGTTAATAAATATATAACATTAAAAGAAAGAAAGATAAGTACAAAGGTCACCCGATATAGCCCATTCTAGGATTCTATGAAAATATGGATATGGAGGAGAAACAAGACATCAAGGTCTGATGGAGAGTTATAGAAAATAGGATTAGGAGAAAGTTTAACCACAAGAAAATCACAAACTTGTGATTGGTTAAACGGTCATTGAATCCCCAGTTGGAGAAGTTAACCGACAACATTTTTGTTTTAAGTTACCTTTTATAATGTTGAGGAATTTATTTAGGATATTTACTAAGAACGTAAGGGAATATACATACTTGTTATGTATACTTTCATTCATTAATAAATTTTTACCACAAACCCAACTTTTACTCCAAATGGTAACGGAACTCAAAAATATTCTATTTATCCTAATTGTATAAGGTTCCAAATGTTAACACATAACATTTAGATTAGTAAAACTATTTTGTAATAACCAGGGACTTCCTGTAGGCTAGTGGTAGGAAATAAAGGCTTGGCGCACTATGGTTGTGGGTTCGATTCCTGCAGCTTTGTCCGACGCGACGGGTTATTCCCCACCCTGCAGTTTGTCCTTTTCCTAAAACTATAGTATTATAATATTCCAAAAATAATCTTCAGAAATGCTTTAACCTTAAACAATTCTATCCATGGTTCAACATAATCCATTCCAACCTTAATAGTTATCCAAAATACCTCCGTCCAGACTTTCTCTAAATGGTCTCTAAATTCCAAAATCAATTGTAACATCAGATTCCCCAAACAAAGAAAAGTTTCTCTTATTGTCACATACTAAAAATATGATTACCTTAATCATATTAAAACCTTACTGAAATCAACAAGTATTGCAGTACAATCCATATATATATATATCACATTATTCTTATAACCAGAATATAATCCTTGAGTCCAAAAGCACCAATACATTAATTATTCCGCTTCAAATATAGTCACAGCATAAGATTGTCCTTGATCCCTTGGCCTTTTCTGAGGTAAGTTTCCTTGACGCTTAGGACATTCATTTGCATAATTCCCTGTTTCCCTACAATTGTAGCATTCAACTTTGACAGCCTCTTTCTTTCCCTTGCAATCACGAGCCTGGTGACCCTTCTCTCCACATTTATAACAAACTCCCATTCCTTTTAGGCAAGTACCAGGGTGATTCTTCCCACAATTATCATATAATGGAAAATCCTTCTTTCCCTTTTTCCCTTTATCTGTCTCTTGTTCCACCGTTCTCTTCTTCTCTTGCTTTACTTTGTTGTCATAAGACTTAGAGAATTCCTTTTCTGTCTTGATAGCACACGAGACAATATCTTCGTATAATGAGAAGGATTGTGATACTAAAGCTCGACGGAGAAATGGTTTTAACCCATCAAAGAAACGATCAATCTTACTCCTTGGGTTACGTATATAATCGGCAACATGCCTCGCTAACCTTGTAAAGTTATCCTCATACTTTGCGACATTCTCATCCTCCTTCTGCCTCAAACTCAGAAATTGCCTTTCCATATCTGCTCGATGGTCACAAGGAAAGTATTTTTCTAAGAAAAGCTCTTTGAACTCCCTCCATTCCATATTCGATACGTCATCATCTTCATTTGTGTTTTGAATCAGCGACCACCATTGATCGGCATCTCCAGTGAGGCGGTAAACTGCTATGACAACCTTCTCCCTTTCACTACTCCCCAAGGCATGGAATATTTTCTCTAAGGAATTTATCCATTGCTCAGCTACTATAGGATTTGTACTCCCATTGAAGGTTGGTGGTTGTTGCCTCATGAAGCGGTCTAACATTGATCCTCCACGTTGCGGATCAGGGTTCTCCATACGAGTAAGGTTATTATTCATAACCTGTGTGAGTTGTCCCAGTACGGTGAGAAGCTGACCAGCACCAGTTGTATCACTAGCTCCACCATAATTATCTTGAGCAGGAGGGCAATCCCTACACGGAGTTCGTGCATTGATACGGTTTCCATTCCTTCCACTAGGCGCCATTTCTAAACAATGGCATAAACTAGATTAGTTTATGAATCAAAATACATAATTCCATACTTGTTAAACACTTTACATAAATTGAACTATTTATGGATATAATCCATAATCATAAAAAGAAAATGTTTTCTTTGAGGAAGTATGTACTCATAACCCTTCATAGTGGTTTGTAAATAAAATGAGAATTATCCTAAGCATATCCCCCGGGAGTGTCGTAACCAAGAGTGCAGTAAGGCCCGTTGTCATGCACCAGTTCCCGTTCGAGTCTAGCTCAAAGCGGTGTTTTCGGGTTTTACCCCTAGGTACATCTGTGCCAGAGCTGCCTCTACTTGCGCGTATCCAGACAGGGATGTATTGCTCGGAAAACTCACAAAATCTCTACAATAACAAAATTCTAGGAAGTTCTTCTATACTAATCCTCAAAGTCTATCTTCGGGCTATGTGCTCTAATTAGAGTTTATCTAAACCTAGCTTCCAAGGTTAGTACTAAACTTCCTCTGATACCAACTGTAACGCCCCGACCCCAGCTACCCAGAGCTGGTGCATTACTTCGTAACATTGGCATGATCACAAAAGATCAAGTCTCGAAAGACCGATTAGTTTAGTAGCCTTGGAAACACTAGATACATTCATAAATCTTACATTACATCATAAAGTGAAAAACTAATAACAAAGTCTTCATAGTCCACACTCATATCCTCTTCTAACTATCCCTACAGGTCATTCATAAAATACTTCTTCACATCCTGGAAAATATTAAAACATTGGAAGGGGTGAGCTCAGATGCTCAGTAAGGATAACAATATTGCGGAAGCTTTCATAAATAAACATTAACATTTAAGGCAATGTATAACTAAAACAAAAGCCTTTTTAAACATTAACTTCAGCATAATATGGCAAAAACAAAATGAGATAATGCCATTTACTTACTCACATGGATATTCTACTAGTCGAATAATCACATGCAATATCAATAACCACTTTCATAATGAGGGAATGTATAATGCCAGACATTCTGAAACATTTTGTCAAGGCCTCGGCCAAGACGTCTAAAATGATTAAGGCCTCGGCCAAAACCATAAATTAAATTGGGAAAGGGCCTCGGCCAATTCCACGTCTAGTTGTCTCATGAGACCTACCGATGCATCAAGGAGCTATAGCGGGCTCCACCCGTCACTTATTAAGTCCAATACATTCCTCATATGAATAGGTTTAAACAGATCATAAACCATAACATAATCATATCACATAAAACATGCATATAGGAAACATAACATTTACACATTTTAATCACAAGATATCAATAAAACACATTGATATAATAAAAATGCTTACAAAACCATTTTCAATACCAAAATAAAAGAAAGTTAAAACTTTGTATTTATTTTTCATTAAAAAAAATGATGGCTTGTAGAGGAAGCCGAAACTCAAATAATGGTCACGGCGGCGGAGAAGTCATTGCCGCCACATATGTACAGAAAGAAAATCATTCCCTTTTTGTCATTTAGTAAAACTCTTCGTATAAAAAATATTCCTTTTGAATAAACGTAAAAGTCAAAGGGGTTTATACACCGTATAAAAGAAAGTTGTGTATAAAACCAAATATGCCTCAATGAAAGGCGATTGAGACGAAGTCCTTAAAAAGATCATTTTTAAAATATAATATGTCTATTATGTGTATTCACTATAAGTACACACATAATAAAGTACAAATACAAGATAGGACATAATAATATCATGACATAATTTGAAAGTAGGAGATTAACCCAAAGAATGGAAATTGGGTTAAGAAGTTCCCTTACCTTGCGTCTTGTCCTGACTCGACCGTTCATTAACCTCCTGAATAATAAACTAGAGTTAATTTCTATTTACTTAAGAACCTTTTTCATGTTCATTATTCCTTTTATATCACTTATTACCATGTTATGAACATTATGTAATTATTTAAGTTAATAACGGTCGTTTTGTCGATCTTTGGTACTTGAGTCAACAATAAACTTCTTATAATTACAAGTTGTTTATGTGGTGATATATATCCATTATATCCAGAATTATATTCATGATATAGATATCATATATATCATATATATCCAGTATATACATTCATTCATAATACTATGTAACATTTTAGAGGTAAGAAATGAAATGCATCATTAATGGAGACGGTAAGCCGTACGTACGCATGAACGCTACTTTCATTTCAATTTCATATTTAATGGAACGAAATCATAATGATATAAATGTATAATATAATTCCAGTATAATATAGTGTATAATACCATTTTCTCCATCCTTTATACATCCCACATATGGCATTAACGATTCAAATCACTTTAAGGGGGTGGTAGTCCGCACTTCCGAAAATGAAATTATCATGTTTTACCCATAATGTAAATCATAAATTATTCCATAAATGAGAAATACAGAAGCATAAGTAAAACATAAACATATTATATATCACATATAAAAATAGTGACATCTTAATGGCCACCTTTGAAGGTGTTATATGAGTGTTGAACAATCATCGTTTCGTGAGGCAGAAATTCGCCATCCACAGAAACTGTATGTTCTTTAACCATTAGATGTAGTTGTGTTTAAGTGTAGCTCGAATCCTTCTTATAACAGCATCCTAGTATATTGAGGATACTGGTGTTGGTACAAAAGAAATGAATAAAAAGAGTTTAGGGGGTTGGAGAAGAAAAATAAAACAAAACAACATTAGAGAAGACATTACCTCAAAATCGGGTAACTCTTTTTGATTTGAGCCAAAGGCTTCCTTGAGAAGAGTTCTGCCAAAAGTGAGGCTTCTAGGAGTTATAGGGGGATGTTGGTAGAGTATTTGGGCAGAGTTTGGCCGAGCCAAATGGCTTGAAGGTGTGAATAAGGTGGGAGAGGTGGGGGCCTTTTATAAGTGGAGAGGAGGGGCTCTTTTGGAAGGATTGAAATGTTACATTATTACACAATGCTTTTCGGATTCTAAAGGTCCCAAACTTATATAATTCGTGGATAAGGTGATAAGGGTTAGAAATATACCCATCCAATAGTCTTTGGACAAGTGTAAGCCTTGGATTTTACAATATCTTTTCATTTTATTAAAATCGTTAAATAATGAGGACATCACTGCATCATAATGATGTCATAAATAATTTAATTTATTTAATGTCTAAAAATTATAAAAAAACTACTATGATGTAGGAAATCGTTTTAGCTTTCTAATGAATATTTATAGTCAAATTTGGACTTGTGTAACCCCACTTAAAAACTATTTTAGTAAAATAACTCATGTTTGTGTCTATTTAATTTTAACATTAAATAAATATATATTAATGTCATTTTCCAACTAAAGTGGCTCCATGGGGTCCCCAAGTTGACCCATGGGTTTTCTTGGTCTGCCATGACTCATCCAATAGGAGTAGGACAAGTGTCATGCTCATCTCATATTATTAAAGCATTATTTGTACCTTAAACTACACTAATTACCTCTAATCGCGATCAAGAACTTAAAAGTTACTATTCACCAAAAAAATTATTTTAATCTCATTGAACCACATTTTACTTTTTAATGACAACCATTTATGTCGGATTTTTGAAAATCAAATCACAGAAGTTGTAATATTTCATTTAAACGAAAAATCAGTTATTTAACTACCACTTAGTGGTTTCACTATTCATCAAAAATTGATGTTTTTCAGAACAAGGCCAAAATTTCACCCTAAGCTATAATTGATATTCCGAATTCAAAAATGATGTCTATTTTAAAAAATTACAAACATATAAGTTGCATTAATTAATTTTATAATTAATTCCCGCTGTTACGACAAATAGCGTGTTTTTAAGAAACAATTTATATCAAAAGATTGGCAATTGTTTATGTCCAATTTCAATCTTAAATTAATTCTAATGACCACCATTGGATAAAATGGTAAAAATATATTCTAATTATACCTTAAAACCACTAAATACTATAATTTATCACAATAAATTATTTTGATTAAAAAGTTGTTTTAAGTATTTTTCACTATTCATAAAAAATTAGAAGTTCTCAGAAAAATACCAAAAATTCAACATAGGCTAATTTCGATATTCCGAATCCAAAAATGAAGTCCATTTTGAAATATAAAATTTCAATAATTTTAAAAAGTGGTTATTACTATTCATAACGTTTACTTTGATTAGTCGTGGTGTTTTAGAACTCGAAGTTGCGTACAATGCAAGCTATTGCATTATTGAATGAGAAGTGTATCGTGGAAGCTCAGGGTGTTACAAAAGTGGCCACCGTGTTTTTAATTAGTGGGTTTGATTACAAAGAACATGTTTTGATTTATAACTCAATTCCATTTTTACAAAATTATTATAGAATAAAAATAAAATATGTTACATATGTAAAATCAGGTTAATCCATAACAAAAATGTTTTCATGTCCTGATTTAAAGATTATAATAAAAATTGAAAAACCGTTGTCCTTGAATGTGCTAAATTATCACATCTCAAATGGTTCTTTCATTCTTTTCAAATAAAAGGTGTGGAAAATAGAGAAGATAACGAAATATCCCATTAGGACAAAAACATTATTTTACATGTATGTAACTATAGTTATCATATTATTTGGGTAAAGGGAGGCGAGGAAAGAAACAAGAAGAAAATAACATAAAAGAAAAGGTGGAATTGGAAAGAGAAATTTTCTCTTGAAATTTTCTCCTTTGATAACCTCTTAAGGGGAGAGGTTTTGGTATATTGAACAGGCTAGGGGTTATATACATGGGTTAAGAGCTCGGGGATAGATTTGGGCAGAATATTGGCAAAGCACAAGGCTTGAGAGGTGTGACGAGAAGATGTAAGAATGGGTGGTATTTATAGTGGAGGCGAGGAGGGTTTTCAAAAAAAATTATCATTAGTTTATTATTTCATGACAAGGCAAAGAATAATAATAATTCCAACACCAAGAAATGTAAAAAATGAATGTGACATCGAACCAATTGGGCTTACATCTACCAATCATCGTCAATGACTCAATTAATCCATTATTTAGCATTTATTACGAATTATTTAACATTCATAAAAACTTCTAGTATTTGAAACAAATACCAAAATTTCACCCTAACCATTTTTCGACATGTAAAATCTAAAAATGAATTTGATTTTTCAAAAATATTTTTCTAAATATGATTAATTTAATTTTTAATTAAAATTATAATTTATTATTAAAACCCAGTTTTAAAACATTTGTTTACTTATTCCAAAATAAAACTACATCATAATATCACTTGAATATTATTTTAATACTATCATAGGTAAGGTTAATATTCATTAGTGTATATCACTATTCATAAGGGCATGTTACTATTCATAAGGGTAGGTTACTATTCACCAAAAATTATGTTTTTCTAATCGGACTCCAAATAATTTACTGGTCACAACCGTGTAAGTCAGATTTTTGAAATTCTAAACACAGAAGTGACAAACCTATGTTTAAAGGTCACTTATCACTTAATAGTTCATTATGTTGTGTTTTCATTGGATTTTATGACATAATTATGAGAAGGGAATTTCCATTGAAAAACATTGGGTCATTACATTCTTCCCCCTTATGAAATTTCACCCTTAAAATTTCGTTTTACATTATAGACTATAAACAGGTGATTGTACTTCTCCTTTATTGCCTCCTCTGGTTCCCAAGTAGCTTCTTCAATCTTATGGTTCCTCCAAAAAACGTTGACATGCTTGGTTGTCTTGTTGCGTAGAACCATATATTTTCAATCCAAAATCATCATGGGATTCTCCTCATAAGATAGATCATCTTCCAGCTACACCACCTATGAGTTCAGTACATGTGAGGGATCAGGTATGTACTTCCTCAGGAGTGATACGTTATACAGATTATGAACTCGATCCATATTCAGTGGATGTGCAAGCCGATAGGCCATGGCCATTATGCGGTCAAGGATGTCAAACGGGATAGTTTACCTTGGGATTAGCATCCCTTTCTTTCAAAATCACATGACTCTCTTCCATGGTGATATTCGAAGGAAGACTTTATCTCCAACGTCGAACTCCAAGTCCCTTCGACGGTTCTCTTCTTCCAAATATGAGCAACTTTGATGTATTTATGGATGACATGAACCTTCTCTGACATCTCTTTCACAAGATAGGGTCCAAGTAACTTTATTTGTCGAACTTTAGCACAATAGGATGGAGTTATAAATCTCTTTCCATACAAATCTTCATACAGATCCATCTGAATACTCAATTGGAAGCTATTGTTGTATGAGAACTCAACCAATGGGAGATGCTGATCCCATTAACCTTTTAATTATAGATATTAGACTATTAGCATATCTTCAAGCATCTAAATAATCCTTTCAGATTGGACCTCTTTTTGGGGATGGAAGTTCATGCTAAAATTTAATTTAGTACTCAAAAAATATTGAAGACTCCTCCAGATATTAGATGTGAACCATGGATCACGATCAAAGTCAATTGAGATTGGAATACCATTCCATCTCACAAAATCCTTCACATATTTGTTTTGATTTTTTTCAAGCAAGAGGTCTTCCCAAATAGTGATAAAATGGGAAGTCTTGGTGAGTTGTTCAATCACAACGTATATCACATTATTTCCCCTTGACTTCTTCGGGAGACCCATGATAAATCCATAGTTACATCCTCTAATTTCCGCATGGGTACATGAAATGGTTGCATCATCCCTTTGGACTTTTGTTTCTATGCATTAACCTGCGGACATACAAAGCACCTTGATATATATTCTGCAATCTACTTCTTCATGTTATCCCACAAAAAGTGTTCTTAGAGATAACGGTACATCATGGTACTCCCATGATGGATAGATAATGTTGAGCAATGTGCATTGTCTAATAGCTCTTTCTTTATCCCAGGTGATGAAGGCACACAAAGCTGTGTTCCATACCAAACCACACCATCATCGTTGATATGGAAATCTTGCAGCATCCCTTATTTTAATTCATTCACCCTCTTTTATAACTCCACTTCATTTCTTTGTGCTTCATTAATCTTCTCTTGAATGGATGGTTGCACAATAATTTGGGTAAGGTAGGATTTATCCCCTTCCATTATGATTTCTAAATCCATCCTTTTCAAATACAAGAAGATACGATCTTTCTCATTCCGTAACATGGATAGAGAAGCAGGTTATTTTATTCTTAGAGAATCACATACCTTGTTTGCCTTTCCAGGATGATAGTGAAGAGATAAATTATAATACTAGATTAGCTCTAACCATCTCCATTGAAACAGGTTTAGCTCCTTTTGGGTGAATATATTATTTAGTCTCTTGTGGTCGGTGTATACGTCACACTCCTCACCATAAAGGAAGTGCCGCCAGATCTTCATGGAAAATATTACAACTACCAGCTCTAGATCATGTGTCTGGTAGTTATTCTCATGGATCGTCAATTTCTTTGAGGCATTGGCTATCACATTATCATTTTCATGAGTACAAAACCCAAGCCTTTCTTTAAATCATCGCTTAATATCACAAAACGTTCTCCACTTTATGGTAATGTGAGTACAGGTGTAGTGATCAGCCTTCTATTTAGCTCCTTGAAGCTTACCACACATTCTTCTATCTAGAAAAACACTACCCCCTTATATGTTAGCTTGTTCATTGGGTTTGATAATCGTGAAAATATCTTCACAAATTGTTGATAATACTCAGCTAGACCCAAAAAGCTACAGATCTCTATTACAGAAGTTGTCCTGGGCTACTCTTCAATTACATTCATCTTGTAAGTGTCTACAAATATCCCTTCGGTGGTGATAACATGCCCCAAAAATGATACTTTATCCATTTAGAACTCACATTTACTATACTTTGAATACAACTGATCCCTTCTCATAGTATTTAACAAAGTATTCAAATGATCCTCATGTTCCACCTTGCTCTTGTACAATATCCAAATATCATCAATAAAGACTACCACATATTATTCAAGGTAATATTTAATGACTCTATTAATTAAATCCATGAATATTTCAAGAGCATTAGTGAGTCCTAAGGGAATCACTATGAACTCATAGTGTCCATAGCTAGTTTGAATGGAATTCTTGGGAAAATATACCTTCATCACCATTAATTGATGATATCCCGACCAAAGGTCCACCTTAGAGAAATAATTGGCCCCACAAAGCTGATCGAATAAGTCATCTATTCGTGGTAAGGGATAATTTTTCTTTATAGTGATTTTATTGAGCTCACGATAATCAATGCAGATGCATATTGATCCATCCTTCTTCTTGATGAAGAGGACTGTCACACCCCAAGGTGATGCACTCAGGCATATAATACTCTTCTCCATATTATCCTATAACTGCCTTTTTAGTTCTTCCAGCTCTACAATGGACATTCTGAAAGGTGTCTTTGGTATAGGCATAGATCTAGGAATAAGTTCAATTGAGAACTCAACCTCTCGATCATGAGGAAGACCAGGAAACTATTCAGGGAATACATCAGTGTAATCCCTCATGATGGGCATGTCTTCAAGCATTATTATCTCTTTTGTCTCAATCATTTGAGCTAGAAATGATCGCTCATAAGGAAACAATATCCAAAATTGAGATGAATATTCTAATGGAGACTCATTTTCCTCCATAAACTTATAAAGAATCAGAGGATGCTTTGATATGTGAAGAGTAATGTCCCTTTCCCAATAGCTAATGTTGGCCTTGTACAATGATAGCCAATCCATGCCCATGATAGCGTCGAAATCCAATAAAGGACGTTTGATGAGATTTGGGGGGAAGTTTAGTCCAAAAACATTAATCGGGGAGGAGTTATAAACCTTGGAAGCAATGATTCCCCCATTCGTTGTTCTCACATATAATGTTTCCTCCAAATTTTGAGGTGGTGTTTCAATAGCTCTACTAAACTTTCAAGATATGAAAGAATGTGTATAACTTGAATCAAATAGCACATTCACTATTCTTGAATAAATAACTTGCATACCTATCAACACATTATTTCCCGACACCACCTTACTAGTAGTGATAACATAATCCCTTTCTTGTTGCCTTGAGGGTTGTTATTGATTTCCTCTGACAACCCTCAGCTTAGGGTAATTGTTCTAATAATGCCCATTGTCCTTACAGTTGTAACACTAAATTGATGACAGAGTGTTGATCTGAACCTTCATTTCTTCTTCAACATTAGTGGGATGTTTCACATCCCTTTACAAGTTTTTGCCCAGATGAACAAACTTTCCACATTTTAAGAAATTCTTGGTTCCCATCAGACAGTTTCCAAGATGCTTCTCCCCACAATTTTTACAAGGGGTAAATTCAGACTTCTTTCCATCATGGGATTTTTTTATGAACCACCCATGTGGTTCTCCATTTTCCTTTTCTTGTTACTGGGCCCATGGGACCACCGAGAGTCTCTAATATCCATTTCAAAAATGAGGGCATAATGAAAAACATCTTCATAACTATCGAAGTCTCGAATCGCCAATGCTTTTCGTAAACTCGGCTTTAGTCTGCTAAAGAATCAATCCACCTTGCATTTTTTGTTCATGAAAAAGCTAGAGGTGGAAATTTCAAGCCTTGTTAAGTTTTCTTTATACGCCCCGATGGAATCATCTTCCGTCTACTTGAGTCTGAGGAACTCTCTTTCTATCTTGAGATGACGGGTTCGTGGAAAATATTTGTTGAAAACATCCTCTTGAATTTCTCCCTATCCATGGAATAAATTTACTCTTGGGACTTTGTATTCTTGATCAGTGTCCACCACTGATCAACTTCTAAATCAAAATGATAGAATACCAGTACAATCATCTCTTCTTCCGAGAACTAGAGGACAAAGAATATCACTTCAATGGAGTAAATCCATTGTTCCACGAGGAGGGGATCAGAGGATCCGCTAAACATAGTAGGAATTTTCTACATGAATGATTCTACAGTAACTTGTTATTTACATGGAGGAGGAGGTTATTTGGCACGATTCTAGTTATTATTCATAACTCAAGATAGCTAAGAAAGTACTATCAGGATGTTTGGAGCACCCTATCCCATCATATCAGGCATATCATTAGGGAAATCATCACATTTCCTACCACATTGGTTATCGGAGTGTGTTCTTATATTTCCCACCATTAAAAAAGAAAAAAACATATAAATAGAGGTCTTGAATACTTAGCTATTGTGCATAAAAAAGAAAATTTGAACATAAAAGGATGAACTTATAAATAAGAAGTACATCCTAACTTGCGATTCCATAGGATTAAATACAGGTTATCATCGATCTATTTCAAGACTTTTATTATTATGGGATTTTTTGTCCCTTAATAATGGTTTTTACTAAGCTTGTGAATCTACCAAAGCATATCCCCAGGGAGGGTCGTAACCAAGAGTGGAGTAAGGCCCATTGTCATATATCAGTATACCCTGGGTCAAGCCTAAAAATCCTGGTCGGAGTTCACTCCTGTGTACAACTGTGCTAGAGTCGCCTCTACCTGCTCATATCTAGACAAGGATGTATTTTCTTGATAAACCACTTCCTCTATACTTACCAAAATTTTGGGATGTTTTATTATACTTCATCTCATCCTTAAGGTTCTCACTAAGGTTGCCTATTCATAATTTCCAAAAATAATAAAACTCCATATGATACCAACTATAACGACCCAAACCTTTTATATATAACATTACATGATTTTAAGCATAATTATACATCATATTACAAGCCAATGATTGTTAAGTCTAGTGTCTTGAAAGACTAGGTACATAAAACATAAAACATGTGGATAAAAAAAGTTTCTTTATTTCATTTCCATAAAGAGTTCCTAACTTCCTTTGAGCCCTTACATCTGCATAGGTCACCCTGGGGAACACATGAACAAAGGGATGAGCTAAAAATTCCAATAAGGGAATGAACATACGGATGTATCTTTAGAACATGAGTTAGGAGGCATGAAATAAAGATCAAAAGCATGAAACATATGAAATCATATCATATAAGAATGGGATCATATAAACATGGAATCATATAAATGTGGAAGAATCATAAGATATTTCTTTAGTACGGGTCAAGGCTAACCGCCAATCCTGTTTCCCATTTTTGTATGGGTCAAGGATAACCACCAATCCCGTTTCACATCGCATCTCATGAAACATAACTTTTCCCAAAGCCTTGTATCACTATATAGGTGCACCCATTTCATCATTTTTATGAATATAAATTCCACATATATAATCTTTTCACACCAATAATCATACATAATCAACCATACATAAACATAAGGGTACCCATGGAAAGAATTAGGTGCCACAACCATGACATAAATCATAGAGAATAGGAGTATGATGAAAGATTCCCTGAATTAAAGGTATTATACAAGGACATTCAATATACATATATCATGGCACATGATTTTAAAATAGAGTGACAACTTGTAAAAAATGTATTTGGGAAATTTTAGCATTAAAACATTTTGTGCGATTTTAAGGAAAATACTATAGAGCTTTAAATATTTAAAAGGGAATAATATTTTATATAAAAAAAGAACTGAACAAATAAGGTTTTCATAATTAAAATAATTATTTTATATAGAGAGAGGTGGATTCAAATATATGATAATGTGTACTTGAAATCGGGTAAGAAATCGGGAAGTTCCCTTAAAACATGATTGGTTATCGGGGGTATCGAGGTGGGAATCACTAAAAAAACTTGTATATCCCAAAACGAGAATGAGTGATGGATCTTGGTACATAAGTTTGGACTATATAAATAGTAATTTGATGTTTTATATAAAATTAAAAGAAAACTTCATTTGGGTAAAAAAAAATAAAGATACCCAATGGAGTAAAGGAGGTTGAGGTAGAATTCATTACGGATTATTGGCATGGTATCAAGTGTACCTAAAAAGGATTTGTTGAAAGAAAATGTGGTTTCTAATAACTTATAAATCATTATATATGTATGGGGAAGGTGGAAAATAATAACCCATCTTTAGATATCACACATAAAATGGTATAACATAGAGGACAATTTTGAAATAAAAGTGAACTGGGGTGGATCCCGTACCTTAAATTCGTTGATGTTATCCACTTGTTATTAAAGACCAGAATAAAAAAAATTATTAATTAATAATTATAAAACCCCTTATTTATTTAATTTGTTTAGTATAATAATTTTAGGTTCATTCATAACCTCTTTGATTGGTTATGAGGTTCCATTTCATTGTTCGGGTTCGTTTGTTTAATTGATTTTAATGACTGGTTCACGTATATTTATGTTTGGATTAACATGTAAGATGGAAGTGGTTGTCCAGAATTGTAGTTATATTATGTTTATGAACATCCTAGAGAATAAATGGTTATAAATTTAATTTGGTTACTTAGAGTGAAGTTGAACTATTATATAAAACCTAAGTGACCACTGTTTTTGTGAATTGGTGGGTTTGATTACAAAGAACATGTTTTGATTTATAACATAATAATATTTTTACAAAAATATTACAGAATAAAAATCAGATACATTACATATATATAATATAGTTCAACTATTAGAAAAATGGTTTCATGACCTTATTTAAAGATGATAATAGAAATTCATAAACTTTTTTCCTTGAATGTGCTAAATTAGCACATCTCAAACGGTGCTTTCATTCCATTCAAATAAAAGGTGGGGAAAATAGAGAAGATAATGAAATATCCCATTAGCATAAAAAAATTCTAGTATATGTATTTTACTAGAGTTATCATACTATTTGGGTGAAGAGAGGTGAGTAAAGAAACAAAAAGAAATGAACATAAAAGAAAAGAACATAAAAGAAAAGAACATAAAAGAAAAGAAGGAATTGGAAAAGGGAATTTTCCTCCTGAGACTTCCTACATTGAGAACCTCTTAAGGGAAGAGGTTTTGGTATTTTGAAGAGGCTAGGGGATTTTGGACGTGGGGGAGGAGCTTGGGGAGATATTTGTGCAGAATAATGGTAAGGCACAAGGCATGAGAGGAGTGAAGAGAAGAGGTAATAATTGGCGGTATTTATAGTGGAGGGGAGGAAGGTTTTCATAATTTTTTAATCATTAGTTTATTATTTCATCACAAGACAAGTAATAGTTAGTATTACTTAAAAAAGAATAGTAAAACATTCATGTGACTTTGAACAAATTGTGCTTACATCATCAGATCATCATCAATGACTCAATTAATCCATTATTTGGCATTTACTATGAATTATTGGATTTTACTATTCATAAAAAATTCCAGCGTTTCACAAAAATCCAAAAAATTCACCATAACCATTTTTCAATGTGTATAATCCTTAAAAAAGTCCATTTTTAAAAAAATAATGTTCTAAAAATTATTAATTTAATATTTAATTAAAATCATAATTTATTATTAAAACCCAGTTTTAAAGAGTTTGTTTACTTATTCCAAAATATAGGTACATCATGATTTCAATTGAAAATTATTTTAATACTATCATAGGTAAGGTTACTATTCATTAGTATATATCACTATTAATAAGGGTATGTTACTATTCACCAAAAATTAAAATTTCCTTATCAGACTCCAAATAACTTACTGGTCACAACCGTGTATGTCAGATTTTCGAAATTCCAATAGAGAAGTGAAAAACCTATGTTTAGAGGTCCCTTAGAACTCAGTTGTTCATTATTTTGTGTTTTCATTGGATTTTAGGACATACATATAAGAAGGAAATTTCCATTGATAACCCTTTTGTCCTTATAGTCCTGCATGGTGTTAAACTATACAACCATTTTGTACTGCATGACACTAAACTTCTCCCTATTCAGTGGTAAACCGTTTTTCCCCATCCAATGGTAAGCTGTTGTGAACCCCATTCGGTGGTATGTCGTTGCCAACCCAAACCCAGCTATAAGCTGCTATCGTCCCTTCTTTTGGGTCACATATCCTTGGTCCGTCCCAGTGGCATTAGACCAACCTCGGGAAGTTAACCATTCATAAGCCTCAATATATCATATGGTAGCTTCCCTCTATGAAAACCCCGATCCAATACCCCATTTCTAACTACGTGGAGTTTGATTACCTGGCATGGGGATACATAGGAGGTCTCTTTGGGGCTCAATACAAACATCACCATTGCCCTTGATGTGACTCCATCTCTGTCCCCATAAACTGAACATAACCATCCATTATCCATATTTATTCTTACTCGGGCAGCCACACCCCGGTGGGATCATGCCACCCCATTTCCCATTCCCTTTAGCAACAATCAGGTAACTAACCACACATTATCCCTAATATCAGTGTGTCCTCTAGGGGTGATGCCCATTTTATGCACTCCATTCAGTGTTCTAATCAGTCTGATCCATCTCTACTAGACGTTAAACTCACGACATACCCTATGTTAATCATGGGAAGCTGAGGAAAACCATAGAGACATGCCTATGACATATAATTCCCCGCATTCAACGTGGGACACCTCAGGATTCTGCGCCCTCGAGAAGCCCTATAATAATGGAAATAAATATCGATGTGCTAGTGTTCTAGCATCTAGACACACCAGTGATGTCCAATGTGACTACTCCCATGACCGAAGGTTATTGCCCGGACCGAACCCCTGGGAATTTCTGGACAGAAAGAGTATAAACAACTGGTGTCCATGAAGATATGTCCTTGGGAAGAGTTTCACGAACTACGCCTTAGTCTATAAATTAGACCCGGACAAGGTAACAAGTTCAGAGGAGGAATCAACATAAGGAAGAACCGATATCCAATCATTCAGTTTCAATCAAGGAAAAACGTCCCGGAATAAGGAACGGATGCCACCCGCCTTTGGAAAGCGAGAATGCGGGGAAATAGCTAGTGTGTCCTTGTCCCCATGAAGTAGATGGATGTGCGCGCCCTAGTGAAAGCATCAGAAACAGAAATGATGAACCAGATGTGAAATTTATTCTCCTTAATGTCATGATTAATAGCATTTGAGACATCAGTGGATTATCATGTCACCATATCCAGTTACCCGGTGTTGGGTCCCACCAAGAAAATAGTGGGCCCGACCTGAAACTCACTAGATGTCAGGGCAGTTAAATTGTTGGAAATATCGGTCTATGATGTTGTCAGTGTTGATCCAACTTACTAACCACGGAAGATGAAATTGCTCTGGGGCACTAGATGTTGATTTCATTTTTCATCACTAATGACTTAATCTCTCTGCTTGCCAGGAACCAAGCTGTTGCAGCAGGAATATGATCGCCACCCACCCACTCACACAGGGGTAGGGGAAATGCCAACACGAAAATCCTACATGTCTCTATCGCTTCTGTGATAGCTTCTATACCCATAACATTTGTGCGCCCACACCCCATCTTCCATTTTTAATTCGTACAACAAATGGTGATAAGCGACCGTTTAGGCCGATACGAAGAGGAAGGGATTATCCGGACTTGGGATATGGCCTACCAATATTTAGAGGTGTCTTTCCCTTGTCGCCACCAATTCCCCAAAGGGCTGCGTAGGGAGCCAATACTCCCCACTCCAACATAAAACCGTTTCGGGAGCCTCCCCACCAGAACAACTTGATGACTCTTTCCCCTACACCGATGAGGTAGGGGATGTCATGTCCAACCCAGTCTAGATACCATTTCAGGGCCTCCTAAATAGGGCTCCCACTAGGCCGCTCCAGTAATGCCACCCAATACCACAAGTAAAAAAGTAGTTAATCCATGCGCCTGTACTGCGGGACCCAGTCCGGTGGACCTGACACTTGCGTCGGGCACATGCCGAGGAGGATGCCCACCAAGAGGCATCAATGTCAGAAACTACTATGGATCTGGCCATTGCTAATTTTTATCACTAACCCCCTGTGTATACTGAGTTGGGGAACTTATATAATTGACCTAGATCGAGGCACCAACCGCCCCACGGGCAGGCTGGGTCAACTTCATTGGTCATCGGCGTAGGAAGTGGCTGTCATAGACTGACCCGCAGCAATGACACCCAGTACGAAGGTCCTCCCTATACTGCCACCATGGAGAACTAGGGTACTCCATACTTCCAATCTCGACACAATGGTCGTCACCGTGCTACCCTTAATTCGAACATGGGTCCCCCTCATTGATGTGAAACATAGTACAAGAGCCTCTCATATTCTTGTTACATCAAGTATGGAGTCATTCCTTCTGACATAAACCACCAGTGTGGGGATTTTGCACATTCAGTCAATCTTCCGTATGGGGTCCCACCCCAAGTCCTTGTAATAGCTTGCGAAGTTCCTGCTCACCCTAGTAATCAGAGGAGTGAAGGACAGCTTTGCTTCACCAGCACCCAGCACAGAGGTCCTACACGTGCTCTCCTTCACCAGTACGAGGACCCTCCTTGTGGTGACGCTGCTAGGGGGAACAATATTGGAGGCCCTACCCATACTCCTATCCACTCTAGCGAAGGTCCTACCTGCTAAAACACTTCCCACTGAGGTCCTCCCCATGTTACCTTTGATATCTGTCCCAGTGCTCCCCGCACACCAGCTCACTCAGGCAGAAATCCACTCCACCCCAGAACCAGTATGACTGAAAGTCCTCCTCATGACGAAAATTTACCCTACCCTGAAGAACCATCCTGGGGAAGGAGGGCAGGTCTTTTCAACCAAGAAAAGAATACCGAGAAGATAGAAATCTAGATTAAACTAGATTGATTCTCAGATTTGGAGGTGGAAAACGACTTAGCGATGGAACCCTCACCTAGATCCTCTATGTCAAGGGTCGGGACAAGAACAAGGCGCATCCGACACATACTTCTAGAATGTAAGGTACATTGGAATCTCGCCCCCCTCTTCAGGTACATCCATGAAGACAAAAATCTGGCATTACCTCAAGGCCTAGTCACACAATCACCACCATCATCACCCGAATCACTCTCTACCTCGACAAGAGATCTCATAGATCAATTTTGGGGATAAATGGAGGATGAGAAGCAGCATGGTGCATCACTAGTAGTCGTATTCCCAGCACCATAAGATGCATTCGTCAGCCCATCTTACCGCAATGTGGTGGCTAAGTCACTACACTCTTCGAAAGATAGATTGAGGTGTGGAGGTTTGTTAGCTCACTCACCATATTCTCCCTCATCCAACCTGCCATCTAAGTAGTCTACCTTAGTACTGCTACTTGTTCCCCAGCCACCTTCAGTGGATGGGTGGGGCAATAAAGGGACAGACCCTAAATCTAGACCAAGGAGCTTGTTAGTTATTATAATAGTGGACCATTTCCCTAAGCTTTTTAGCCAGTTGCAGCACCAAATTTCTGTGTGCTAGAATCTTTAACCTAGGAAGAGGTTGAGTGTTTTCTCCAGAACCTCTGTGAGAATCATTTCCTTCTCTGTCATCGATGGGTGGCCTACCCTAAGAGTCATTAGAAATTTGAATACATCTTCCAACAATGCTGTTTGGTTGATTTGACCACACTCTCCATGGACAAACACCCGAAGTCACCATGTCTCTAAAGGACCCTCCAACAACTATGAACCCAAATATTTAATGTTCTCCGCAAGATAATCAAATAGTCTTCTCCCCATGTTCAAATTCGTGGTTGGGGGTAGTACGCGACCCTCTATTTCAGTTCCATCAAGTGTCAGCCTGATTCGTCGGGTGACATAGAGGATATTCCTCTAGAAAGGATCACATTAAACATAGCCAACCAGCTGGGGGGTGAGAATGAGATAAATACTATTGAAGATAACATACCCCTGAGGGAGTTTCACTCCACTTGGATCCATTGTAAAGGATTACTCTTCAACAGAAGAATCTACTGGTTCTTCCTATGCCCACCGAGGTATTGGTCCTCAGCTGAAATCCCAACAAGTGTAAGTAGAACCTCTGAGCCTTCAAACCCTCTAACAAATCTGGATCAGTGGAGAAGTCATAAGATAATCCCTAAAAGTCCACATTGTGTCAGAAACTCACCGAACACAAGAATATGGTCGAAGAACTCCTTACTAAACATGTTGCGGAGAAACGACCAGACTACGGTGATCCTAAGCTAGGGTAGTAGAGGCAGACAAAAATTCCCCTTGGTAAATTACCTCTGGGTGACCCTGACCATCCATCCCCCACAGAATGGGTTGAGGATAGAACATACGGAATGAGGGCGCGGTATGTGTCAGCAAATCCTCTTTAATTGCATGACAATACATGGGACCCAACTCATGCCCCCCAAGCTACTCCACATGTTATTCCTCCAGCCACTCTGTAAGCCACTGGGCCCGCTTATCTTGTTGAAGAGCCTTCCAACATGTTGGTTTCTAGGGATCCCCATCAAGATAGGAAATCTTTCCTAGATGATCCAATGGCAGCACGCATTGCCTCTCTCGAGGTGTTGGAAATGTGACAGGTGGAAATCCCGCCTGATGGAAATCCATATCCAGCATAGGTGGATGCTATGATAGTACAACCTGGATTTATTAATACCACACTTTTCCCCTTCAATAGGGCAAGGGACCCACCGTAGCACATTGCCCACATTATCTCATGGTGTGCACCCTTGTTGGGAACTCCAGCGCCACAGTAAGCTACAAAACTCCAGTGTTTCATACAGATGTTAGAGGGACCGATGTTCTTTTAGTATAGCCTACTCCTGAAGAGGTGGGATCTTGATTTCGGATGAGAGCCCTCAGGCACGCTTATGGTTTTTCCCCTTTTCAGCGGCGGTGGTTCGCTCCTTATTTGGATGATGGCCCTTCAGCTTCATCAGTGACGATGAGTTCCTGGCATTGATGATCATCTTCGTGAGTCAGTTGTAGTGGGGGTTTTAGATGGGAAATTCCGATGCAGACACTATTATTCAATCCACTGAGGTTGAGCTTCATTCATGGAGTTCACGATGGGTTCTCGTTGAAGATATGGGTTTATTTCATTAATTCTTATTCTGGACTCGAGATGTAATATTTTTCGTATGTTGGATGGTTTCCAAGCTTTCCATCCTGATGGAATTGACATTCCGAGGCTCGATATGGGGGTTTCTACCTCTGGGAAGATTTATTATTAAATACAAATAGAAATCTTGATTCCCAAACTCGATGAAGGATTTTGATGAAGACTTTTTCCTTTTATTATCTGATAAAACAGCAACACCGAGGCTGGTTGAATAAGGAAGCTAGGCTTATTTTTGAATTTACTATTTTTTTCGAGGTGAGTTTTAACTTCTAAAAAGACCCAAAACTGAATCTTGTTTGAACCATGGAGGAGTAGGAATGATCTGATAGTTTCAACAAAGAAGCTTGTGATGTTCAGTGGAGGTCTGGAGCCTAGTGGTAGAGGTTCTTAGCCTTGTGATACACTCTTACACTGCTCCAGAGACCTTTGTGATGCATGCCTTTGGTTTCTCCAATTTCCTCTACGATTCACTTCAGGATGATCCAATGTCATTTTTTCTCCCCCACTCGATTTTTTGCGTGGATTTAGTGGGGGTCCGGACCTCATGGTTGTGGTTCTCGGTCTTGTGATGCACTCTTTTGCTTCTCTGGAGGCCTCTATGATGTTCATCTCTGGTTTCTCCAGTTTCCTCTGTGATTCATTTTCCACTGCTCCAATCACCTCTGCGATGTGTGTTTCAGTTGCTCCAAGTTCTTATGTGATTATCTTTGGGATACTCTGATGGTTTTTTCCACTTCTGGTTTTGGTGTTGGTTTCTCATGATGGTTATGCTCGAGTTGTCATAATGAAGGTGAAGGTGACACGTTAGTGCCAATATGTGGTATCATTGATGATTTGTCCTACCTCTTCTTGTGTGGTTATCTACTATAGTTCCATGATTCCTCCATTATCTTCGAGATGGAGAATCGTGATAGTCTTCATGGACCTTTGGTATGTGAGTTTGAGCGGCTAGTTCTGGGAGATCGACAGTGATTATCGATTTGATGGGTTTTTTGTGACTTTTTAGATATTAAATTTAGAAATTTCGCAGTGCTGGTTTCTAAAATCTTAAATGGGTAGAATTTGAGGAAGTTTCTGGATTTTGGTGTTTTTTTATCTTTTATGGTGGAAGCATCCATCACTCTAGAAGGATCAGCTCCAGATGAGGATACAAACCAGGAAGCTTCCATCAGAGCATTACTATTCAGAGTTGGATGAATGGGAGGGTACGATTTTTCCATCAGTACCAGACCTATGTAAGGCTATGTAGGAAAACATACTGAGTGTTCATGTGAGGTAGAGGCTTGACATAATGATTTGTCACTGGAGTGGGGATGTCCCTAGAAGTATTGGTTATTATTTCTCTGATTTTGATTTTATGTTGGGTTTCCCACGTTTTCCTCAAAAGTGATTTTGAAATAAAAAATTTAATTTGCAGTCTATACGTCCAGCTCCCCATCAGATCGGTAGCCGGCTGGGAAGACCTATGTAGGAAATTTCATTACAATTTCAGTTCCCCCACTCAGAAGATGAGTATCACAGACCTCTTCAAGTGCAAGCAGAGGTCTGACGAGCGCATTGAAGACTTTTTCGCCTGGTGGAAAGGGATTATGTACTCCCTTGACATGCCACTAACTCAGGAGAAACTACTGGAGATGTGCATAAGGAATGTCTAAACAGAACTGGTTCCATCGTTGATCACCCAGAACTACCCTGGGGGATTACTAGATTTCTATAATATGGCCCAGTGCCTAGAAGAATCCTAGTAGTAGGCTAAGTAGGCACATCCATTGCCTCCTGAAATCCCCGTGAGGAGGGCCTCCAAGTCCAATCCCACTAAAGTGGATCCAATAGATGCCCCCAAGAAACTAGAGTTGCTACCAGTGGAGCTGCCTCCATATCCTCGCAGAGGCCCTCCTCCCCAGGAACAACCTCCGGTCCAGCAGCACCCACCTCAGAATCGGAAGGTGCACCCGCATAATGCACTGCCACCACCCAGGAGAGATAACTAGGCTCTACCTACTTGAAAGGATCCTCCAGCCCCTCATCAAGGTAAATCCAAAAGGTCCCCCTTTCTGGATAGGAGGAACCAAACCTATTCATTCATCGACACCCAGGTCTCCAGTTACTTCCGCAGTGCCTTGGAGTAGGGGATTGTAAGTCTTCCTGAGTGCAGGATCCAAGAAGAGGAAAGCCACAATAATATCCCTAATTACAGTCTCTATCACTGTATCATGGGGACCACAATCAAATAGTTCTATGTTTTAAAAATAATGGCTTCAAGACTATGTGGATAACAACATAGTCCGGTTAGGCCCAGCCCTGGAACATGTGGCATGTGTCTTCGTTTGGCCAGACAACAGCAGTGACAATGAAGGAAAGTGACATTAGGTTTATAACTATGGGTCCCAGATGTATGATGATTGGATGGCTTGTAAAACAGTCGGTCGTACCCATGGGGTGATCTATGCACACCTGAATATGCCAGAGCCTTCATAAGCTGCAACTAATACTAATGCATCATCATCTCAGTCGTCCTCTTCCCAGAAGAGAAAACACTGAAGGCACAAGGTAAAACAATATCCCACCAATTCCATCATCATCCCATACTCTCCACAAATTCATTCCCCCATATATGGTGATTCCTCCTAGAATCCATCCAGTAATGGATGAATATTTGAGTGAAAGTCCAGGGTTTTCCTCAGTAAATACCGTAGAGCTGGTAAATCCCTTCATGATTCTGGATGATGAGGAGCACCATGTGTGTCCTCCCATCATCCCCAAACATCCCCAATGATGATGGATCTAGGTCTATATGGGACATCAGAGTTCCTCCATCAGCACTTTCATCCAGGATTTACATGATACCGAAACCAGGAAGTAGGCCCACCGTAGAGCTCAGTATGTGAAACATTTTCATCTAGTGACATTAGGTCCACCTTGACCACCTTTCATTTTGTTGTATCAGACAGAGCCACCTCGACCATGTCATGACCATCCAAAAATTTCTACAGACCGGTATCAATCATCAGGTCCTCAACCGGTAGTCACTTCGCAGGTCTCAACTTGTGAGCAACAGGATATTCCTAGCACCAGTCAGCTGCTGGTCCGGCCAGCATGGCCTGCCACAGCTCTTGTCATCGAGCGACCTGCTGTAAGAAACAATTCACACCTGGATTAGATTTATGATACCCTTGAGCATATTTCTAACATTACATCAATGATCTCTATCCTTTAGTCCCTTCTCTTTTCATCAGATATGCATGAGGCCCTCACCGAGGCTTTAAGAAGCCCTCTCCAATTTGAGACATAGGTAACAACCACAAAAGACTTCCATAATGAGGTGGTAGAGAATTATAAATTTCAATCCATCACCTCATTCTCTAGATAAGATGAAGGCTCTCTTATATATGGGCACATTCTCCCACCGCACATCACCGGCTAGTTTAATGGCATGGAGTTTCATCACTGTCTTGTCATCATGGGCTCTAGAATCAACTAATCTTGACTCGAACACTATAAAACTTGGGCTATCTAAGGGTGATCTGAGTCCCCCTGACCTAAGAATCAATGGTTGTGACAATATAGAGCAAACACCGGTCAAAAAGATCCACTTGAATACCCAGTTCAGTGGTCTACTTTCCGGCACAGAGTTTACGGTGGTCTCCCAGGAAACTGCCTACAATGCATTGATGGGCATGCCATTGCTCCACCTGCATGTGGTGGTTCCCTCATCGTATCACCAGTTCCACAAGTATTCTATTAAAGTTCAAGTGGTAATTCTCCAAGGTGACACATCTCGCTTTTCCTCTTGAGAATATTTCTATCTCGATGCTGACTATTACAAGAGAAAAGACAAGAAGATTTAGGCCAATGAGGTTGAGAAATCCATGTCCATGATCGGCCCATGGATAGATTGAGATGACGCCTACATCTTTCCAATCCAAGGATTAGATGATACAACTATATAAATGGGACAATGCTTCATTGTTTCTTGAATGCGGGGGGGGGGGGACACATTCCCAAGTCTAAGCGATGCTGGAAGATCACATCATACTCTTACATAAATCAAGCTCGGGTAATCCCACAGCTCCCTACCCCCATAAGGTATCGGGATGGCCGCCCCATGGAAATGGTGATACGTCATACATGCTTGTATTAATGGGTGAAAAAAACTAGATCAAGATGACACACCACTATTTCATTGATATCTTCAAGCATGACCCCTTGGTCCAAAGACCATATGGGATCAGATCAACATCCTTCATCGCTATGGTTTCAACAGCACATGATTTCCCTAATGTGGTGTCTACTGCCGCTCAGGATGGTACCAGCCTCCAATTGAGATCTGTTGACTCAGAAGAAACTCCTCCCACTGAGGAACCTCACTCCACAAGTGAAGAAAATGATTTATTGGATTCTCCCCCTAGCCATTGAAGAGGGCGCCCCTTCCATGATCAGTGAATTCGTACAGATGAACCTCGGTAGTCAAGATGACCCCAAACCCACATTGATCAGTGCCACCGTGAGCCTCGAGGAGAAACAACGGTACATAAAATTCTTTAAATAGGACCATGATGTATTTTCATGGAGTTATTATGAGTTTACAGGACAAGATCCTCAGGTATCCATCCACCGCATTGGTCATCCGAAAAATAATCACGGGTTCAAGAAGCCTCCTAGAATGATAAATCTTCTCACAGTGTCATGGTTGAGGCAGAAGTTGATAATATCATTAGAGATAATTTCATTAAGGAGGTCCAGTACCCCAAATGGATAGGCATCATTGTACCAGTCAAGTAGAAGAACAGACACATCGGAGTCTTTATCAACTTCCGGGATCTCAACTTTTACTGACCGAAAGATGATTCTCCCCTTTCTGTGATGGAATTTTTGATTAATGCAACATCTAGGTTTGATTCCCTCTTATTCATGGATGGGTACTCAGGGTATAACCAGATATGAATGGCCCCCGAGGAAGAGGAGTATATAGCCTTCAGGTAACCACAAGGTACATTCGGTTACCAAGTCATGCCCTTCAGTTTAAAGAATACTGGTTCCACCTATCAGTAGGCTATGCCTCGCATATTTATGCCAATCTTAATAACGTTGGTGTAATGTTACATGGATAATCTGGTGGTCAAATCTCGCCAGCTTCAGGACTATATTAGAGACCTTGAGAAAGTGTTCGACTTCCTCTATTCCCACCACCTGAAGATGAATCCATTGAAGTGCACCTTTGGGTTCACTTATGGAATGTTTTTTGACATCGTTGTCAGATATAGGGGCATCGAGATTGACCCGGTGAAGATTAAGGCCATTATCCAGATATCTACCCCAAGTTATATTCGGGATCATTGAGGCTTCCAAGGCCACTTGGCCTACATATTCTGATTCATCATGAATCTTGTCGGAAAGTGTAATCCCTTCTCATGGATCACGAAGAAAGCCACTGTCTACGAGTGGGACGAATAATGTCAGACTAATTTAGAGGAAATAAATTAGTACCAGCTATAACCTCTGGTCTTAATGCCAGATGTCTCCATAAATCCACTGGTCTTTTACGTGACCCCACTGGAATGATCTTTCGGGGCCCTTCTCGCCCAGATGAACAATGAGGAGATAAGGAACAGTCTTTACTACCTCAACCGCATGCTCCTCGATATGAGGACCAAATATTCTTCTATTGAGAAGATCATCATTTCGATAGTATTCTCAATAAATAAATTTAGGTATTACCTCCAACATATTTAGGTATATCTGGTGTCCTTGGTAGATCCGTTTAAGTACATCATGAACAGCCACGTGTTGACTGGACGTCTAGCCCAGTGGGATGTGTTTCTCTAGCACTACGACATCAGGTTTTTCCCTAAGAAGGCTATTATGGGGAAAGTGTTGGAAGACTTCATTTTCCCACCCAGCTCCTACAGACCAGCCCATGTATCTCAACTTCCCCGATGAAGAAATTGTCTCAGTAGACCAAGCCATGTCGTGCTATAAAATTCACCTTGATGGTGCTTCTCAGATCCCCACCAGCCGAAGGAACAATGACTCTAGACTCAACAATATAAGCCCGGGTATCATATTCAGTAACCATCACAATCCTTTCTGCCATATTAATTTATGTTGTCAGAAGACAACATCAACAATGAGACAGAGTATCAGGCTCTCATTACTAGCCTCGAGCTGGCCATCAAGATTGATGTGCCCCATTTTCATGTGAAAGGGGACTCCGAAGTTGTCATCCAACAGATCAACGATGACTATGTTGTTAGAAATCCAAATCATGTACCATTTTTGAAACACACTCTCCAGCTAATGGCCCAGTTCGCATCCATGTTAGAAGTTACTCATGTCCCTCAATATTAGAATGGTCAAGACGACACCCTAGCCAACCTAGCTACATCTGTAGAGACCCAAAGCCTGACGTTTGTGGACATTACATTACTTTTGCAGAATACTTAATACATAACAAAAACAGACACACAAGGACCATAATAGTTTAGTGTCTTTGGAAACTTGGAACGTAATATTCTAATCGTGGTGAAATATCTTCAACATCTCCCATAAAGATCTTACAATTTTTGTTTCCTTACCTAAAACCATTCTTTTGATCATGGGGGAAAGAAAACATATAAAGGGTGAGCTCAAATGCTCATTAAGGTTAAGAATGGATAAAATAAAACAAACCATATACATTTTAACTTGAAAACATGAACATAATTTTTAGACATGAAAATCTTGAGCAACAACATAAAACATGGAATTACATAAGGCATAGATCATAATGGAACATAAAACATGATAAAATAGAATGGGAATAAAACATGTAATTGTGGCATCCATTAAGCACATGTAATTATTTCCATAGTAGCCAAGGCATTGCTTCCAAGACCATCTTAGTGGACAAAGTCCCTTTCTGAATCGAGTTCACTCCTCGTTTCAGTCCTGTAAAACTGAACCGGATTAACTTACCGTTCCAGCCATGTCTATCTCATGAGATATAAATCTTTACCCAATGCATTGGAGAGAGATATAGGTCCCACCCATCTCATAATGAAATCATTCTTACTTGTACCACAAAATGAACATAAATCATTCATAATAACCCAACGAATAAAATGGGTTTCATAAACACCATCCCATCATCACATAATCCGTATAAAATAAATTATTATCATTTCATAATAAGAAATGTGAAACCATGTAAATAATAGAGACATGATACTTGAAACATACAGATATGAAATAATGTCATCTTAGATGAAAAATGGTTTTGATAAAATACTTGAAATGAATTCTTGAGGAAAATATCCTTTCTTCTTTAAAATCAATTTCTTTTCACAAAAAGTCATGAAATTTTAGAAGAAAAAGATTTTGTTTAAAATAGTCATGAAATCTTTTGGAGGAATCTCCATTAAAATAAGGCTTTATAAAACTGTAAAAATTCTTTCATGCCATATATGTTAAAAAAACATTCTTCTCGTACTTTTGTCAGAAAAGTCAAAAATTACCTCATAATGTAAACAAAAGAAATATTCCTTACATACCATGTAGTAAAAGTCAAAAATGGGTAAAAATGACTTTAAACATACAAGAATACACTTTTATAAAACATGGACACAGATGATAGCAATAACCCCAATAAATACTTACGAATAAGAAATCTCGGATAAAAATGAGATTTGCAAAATTATCCCTTACCTTAGGTCTGATATGATTCATACGTATCCAAACCTACTATATAATGATTTAAATAATGTCATTGACTTATTACAGAATCATATTCATTGTTATTATATCATATCTGGTTCACTTATAAATTTATATTACCCGTTCTTTTGTAAATTCCATGTTAAAGAGTGTTTTGTGTAAAATCGTTTCATTTGTTGTCTGTGATTTGACTTTTAATTATTCATATGATTACTTAGATCATTATTAATAAATTACAGAATATAAAACATTATTTATATATAATATATATTCATAATATACATATATTAAATAGATCGATAAATGGAAGCAAATACACCGTTCATGGAGACGGTAGGCCGTACGTACGCATGAACGCTGTTTTCGTTTCCTTATTGAATCGAATGGGATTAATTAGATGACATAAATATATATATACATAAATCAAGTAGCATTATTATGTCATATATTTTATGATTACTTATTATATATACTTTATAATCATTCTTGAATGGTTATCATGGAGAGTGAATCTCATCGCGTCGTGGAGACGGTATTCCGTACGGACGCACGAGCGATGATATCATTCCCATGATCATAGAATTGTATTAATGTGTATGTATAATATTACAGAATCAATATCACTTTACAATAATCATATATATTCATTACTTTCACCATTATACCCATCCAAGTAAGGTGGTGGTGGAAAATAGATTACACCACGGTGTGGAGACGGTATTTCATACGTACGCCCGCGTGGTGATTTTGTTTTCCATAGGATGGATATATGGCGAAATAGGGTTGTTTCATAATTATAATAACATATCATTATATGAGTGAAACTGATGCTATTACTTCATAATAATACAACCAAATAAAGTTTAAATAATTGGTAACGGACATTACCTCTTCTTTGAAGCGCCTCTTTGAGACCTCCTCTTAGGGCACTAAAATTGGTCTTTGAAGAAGACCAGGACCTCTAGGATGTTTCTAGGGAAGTGGAGAAGATAATTTTTCAGGGGTTGGCCGAGTTTGAAGGCTGAATGTGGTGTGATGAAGAGAGGGAAAAGGTGCCCTTTTATAAGGGAGGAGAGGGGCACCTTTGGAATAACTAAAAATATTATTTCATTATAAAGTCATATTCGGTTTTCAATAGCTCAAAATTGATATATTTCGAAGCTAATGTGGGGATGGGTCTAAATCCTCTCATCCAATAGAATTTAGACAAGTTTAGATCATTATATTAAACTTATGTTTTAGTTTTAACTCTTAGTTAATTAGATTGACATTTAGCATGTCACTTTGTATTTTTATATTATATTGTTAATAAACATACCATATACATACAAGAGACCCCAAAGTAGTCAATTAATTATACACCTATCATGATATAAGTATATTAGCCGAACGTTAGATTTTTAGGAATATAATAACAATTAATAATATAATATTTGTTTTAAAAACTATTTTATGGCAATTTTGAAACTATTTGGTAATTGATTTTTGTGAAACTCCTAACAGAATGATTAGTTCCAAAAAAGTTAATTAAATCAATACTAACATGTCATATTAACATATAAAATTTTTTAAATTCATAAAAAGTCTCAAATTACATTTATTTGGGTATTTCTAATATCAATTATGTCAATATTTCCTTAATAAGATAATTATTTCATCATCATTGTGTCATAAATAAATTTACTTATTTTAAGTCTAAAAATTACAAATAAAATATAATTATGTAGGAAATATTTTTATCTTTCTAATTAATATTTATAGTCGAATTTATCTTATGTATAACCATATATTAAAAATTATTTAGTTATTAAACATTGATTTTAACTATTTTAACCCTTCTTTTAATAAATTAATAATAAATGACCTAATCTAATCCAAGTGGGCCCAAATGGTCATATTTTATTCCTAAAGTTGTTTGTGGCCGAATTAAACTTATCCAATAGAATTAGGACATGTGTTAGGGTAATAATAATATCATTTTTACCCTTAATTACATTATTTACTTTTAACCGTGGTAAAAAAAAGTAAAAAGTTGCTATTCACGAAAAATTATTTTCATCTCATTGAACCACATTTTAGTATTTGATATTAACTGTGTCTCTCGAATTTTCTAAATTCCACTCATAGAAGTGGTAAAATTAAGTTTTATGAAAAATTCAGTTTCTTTAACTACCACTTAGTGGTTTCACTATTCATCAAAAAATGAAAGTTTCTAGAAAAATACCAAAAATTAGGCCTAAGATATATTTGATATTATGAATTAAAAAATGATGTCTATTTTATCAAATTCAAAACATATCAGTTACACTAACTAATTTAAAAATTAATTCCCATCGTCAAAACAAATACCTTGTTTTTAAGAGATAATAACTATCAAAAGATTGACACTTGTTTATAACTGGTTTAAATGTGAAATTACATCCCATGACCAACATTGTATTAAATTGTAAAAATATATTCTAAATATAATTTAAAACCACTCAAATTAATAATTTATCAGTATTAATTATTTTGATTAAAAAAGTTGTTTTTAATTAAAATATAGTAATTTTCACTATTCATCAGAATATGAAAGTTATCCGAAAAGTACCAAAATTTCACCCTAAGATAATTTCGATATTCCGAATCCAAAAATGAAGTCCATTTTGAAAAATAAAATCTACAAAATTTCAAAAAGTGGTTATTTCTATTCATAACGGCTAGTTTTAAGAATATTTTAATAGCATATCATTGTTTAGTGAAACTCGGTATTGCGTACTACACACGCTATCGAGGAAGGTCGTGATTGCGTGTAATGCAAGGAAAGTAAAGGATGTGTGTTGTGTAAGATCCTTTATGTGTAGCATACAACACAAGACATTAATGAAATTAAAAAGAATATTTTTCATAAAATCTCGGGGTGTTACATTCTACCCCCTTAAAATGAAATTTGCCCTCGAAATTCGTCGGGGGTTATAAATGGTTTACTACTCTAAAGTTTATTTAATAGAAACCCAAATCATAAAAAGGAATACCAAAACCAATCTTTAATCAAAATTATGAAACGTAATGGTTACCCAAATATACTAATCACTGGGTTTCTACATAGGTGAAAATATGGATATAGAAGAGAAATCTAACCACTATGTTCTGATGGAGAGTGGTAGATAACATGGATATGGAAAAGCCAGAAATCAAAAAGCCATAAATTTTTGACGATATAAGGTACCATCTGATTAATCAGATATAAGAACACTAAGAAAACATTTTTGGTTTTCACGATCATTTCCCTAAAGTTGATGAAATTGGAATTAGAAGAAATACTTTCGTTATTTTGGTATAGTCTCACCATTGGTCATTCTTTGGAAAATTTCCACTTCATCTCTGAAACAAATGAATTTGAATTTTCCATTCGTTATGTGTTAGAAGATCATGTGATAGAATGATGGGTCATTCCATTTGTCTCAAACAAAAGGTTAGAAAAGTTATCAAAAAATACATAAGTCCATCTATAGTGAGATTAATCATATATGGATCCTAAAATAAACTTATACTTAATATATCATACTTCTTAATATAATAAAACTAGTTTCTACTAAACTGGGACTTCTTGTAGGCCAGTGGTAGGCGATAAAGGCCAGTCGCACTTCAGTTGTGTGTTCGATTCCCACAGCCTTGTCCGGCGCGATGGGTTGTCGCCCGTCCTGTAGGTTGTCCTTTTTCTAAAACTACATTATTATAACATCCCATCAATAATATAAAAAAAATACTTCTATCCTTAAACAATAATAACTTATGTCCATCATAATCCATTCCAATCTTTAGGCTTATCCAAAATACTGTTGTCCAATCTCATATTACAGTGAAAACGATTATCAAAGAGTTCATATAACAAGTATGTTAATACCATCGTTGATCCCCATATATCATGAGATATGCCGTGTTGGTCACATTACAAACATTCGAAAGCCTTAATCTTGTATTCTCTTGAAAAATGAATACCCATTGAATCTTAGTGAAAACATGAATGCTGTCAAAAGTTAACTCTTTCCACATACCAAAATCCAAAAATTATATATACTCAAACCATGATATAACCTTCTCCTTATATCAGTCATGAGCTCATGAAAACTATCAAACATTTAATTTTCTCATTATCCCGTCATTATGCGCATATCAGCTACTTTCCAAAAATATCTGAATAACCGTTCATGGTTACTTGTACCATTAATCATACACTTTCAAAACATAATGAAAGACAACAGTGTAACAATCCTTAGATGTCTCTTTATTCCATAGTACCATGAGATTACTTATACAAAATTACACTTGTTAAACATATAATCATTCCACTACCTTCTTAAACCATTGACCGAGCTTCAACAATTATTTCATCTCACATATCATTTGTAGTCTCTTCATCATCAACAACATAAATACTACCCATACGCCCATACTGATTCTCTTCATGAGACTTTCCCTTAGGGCATTGGTTTTCATAATGCCCGCACATTCCACATTTAAAACATTTAACCATTGTTGATGTCGTAGCAATACCATTATCCTCATCTATGGTGTTAATTGAACCTTTTCCTTTGCACTTACTGGCTTTGTGTCCTTTTTTTCCACACCCAAAGCATCTTCCAGTTCCTTTGAAACATTCTCCTTGATGCCTCTTCCCACATGATTTACATAGGGGAAATTGAACTTTCTTTCCTCTATGATCATCATGAATCTCCATCTTTCTCTTATTATCTGAGTCAGGAAACTTACCAAAGTTGAGATTATTGATCATATTATGAGATTACTGATTAGGCCTAATAACGATGTTTGGACTTCCAAATCCCATTTCATTTGGTTTCTCATGAATAATATCATTCCATTGTCTGTAATATCCTCTATTATTAGGAATCTTCCTGTTTCCAGCCATTTTCTAAAACCCAAAAAGAATAGTGTGAGAGGTAAAAATCATGCTAGAGAAAACAACATAGTAAAGGGGGAGCACCCTCAATATCTAATATATTAGGTTAAATTCTAAGATCGTTATCATAGTTCTAGGACTATATCTTATACGTATAGTTATCCTTAGGGACATCCCTAGACATACCTTAGAAATATCTCTTGGGATCTCACTAACATTTTCGCATCCTAGTTTCCAAAGGTTGACTAAACCTTTCCTCTGATACCAACTGTAGAGACCCGAAGCCTGACGTACATGGACATTACATTACTTTTGCGGAATACTTAATACATAACAAAAACAGACACACAAGGACCGTAATAGTTTAGTGTCTTTGGAAACTTGGAACGTAATCTTTTAATCGTGGTGAAAGATCTTCAACATCTCACATAAAGATCTTCCACTTTTTGTTTCCTTACCTAAAACCTTTATTTTGATCCTAGGGGAAAGATAACATATAAAGGGTGAGCTCAAATTCTCATTAAGGGTAAGAATGAATAAAATAAAACAAACCATATATATTTGAACTTAAAAACATGAACATAATGTTTAAACATCAAAATATTGAGCAACAACATAAAACATGGAAGTACATAAGGCATAAATCATAATGGAACATAAACCATGATAAAATTGAATGGGAATAAAACATGTAATTGTGTCATCCATTAAGCACATGTAATGATTTCCATAGTAGCCAAGAAATTGCTTCCAAGACCATCTTAGTGGACAAATTCCCTTTCTGAATCGAGTTCACTCCTCGTTTCAGTCCTGTAACACTGAACCAGATTAACTTACCATTCCATCCATGTCTATCTCATGAGATATAAATCTTTACCCAATAAATTTTAGGGAGATATATGTCCCACCCATCTCATAATGAAATCATTCTTACTTGTGCCACAAAATAAACATACATCATTCATAATAACCCAACGAATAAAATGGGTTTCATAAACATCATCCCATCATCACATAATCCATATAAAAGAAATGGATATCATTTCATAATAAGAAAAGTGAAACCATGTAAATAATAAAGACATGATACTTGAAACATACACATATGAAATAATGTCATCGTAGAAGAAAAATGGTTTTGATAAAACACTTGAAATGAATTCTTGAGGAAAATATCATTTCTTCTTCAAAATCAATTTCTTTTCACAAAACGTCATGAAATTTTAGAAGAAAAAGTTTTTGTTTAAAATAGTCATGAAATCATTTGGAGGAAGATTTATCAAAATAAGGCTTTATAAAACTGTAGAAATCCTTTCATGCCATATACGTTAAAAAAAAATTTTTCTTGTACTTTTGTTGGAAAGTCAAAAAGTACCTCGTAAAGTAAACAAAATGAAGATTCCTTACATACCATGTAGTAAAAGTCAAAAAAGGGTAAAAAGGACTTTAAACATAAATTAATACACTTTTATAAAACATGGACATGGATGATAGTAATAACCCTAGTAAATACTTACGAATAAGAAATCTCGGATAAAAATGAGATTTGCAAAATTATCCCTTACCTTAGGTCCGATATGCTTCGTATGTATCCAAACCTCCTGTATAATGATTTAAATAATGTCATTGACTTATTAAAGAATCATATTCATTGTTATTATATCATATATGGTTCACTTATGAATTTATATTACCCATTCTTTTGTAAATTCCTTGTTAAAGAGTGTTTTGGGTAAAATCGTTTCATTTATCGTCCGTGCTTTGACTTTTAATTATTCATTTGATTACATAGATCATGATTACTTAATTATAGAATATAAAACACTATTTATATATAATATATATTCATAATATAAATATATATAATATATCGATAAATGGAAGGAAATTCACCGTTCATGGAGACGGTAGGCCGTACGTACGCATGAACGCTGTTTTCGTTTCATTATTGAATTGAATGGAATTAATTAGATGACATAAATATATATATACATAAATCTAGTAGCATTATTATCTCATATATTTTATGATTACTTATTATATATACTTTATAATATTTCTTGAATGGCTATCATGGAAAGTGAATCTCATCGCGTCGTGGAGACGGTATTCCGTACGTACGCACGAGCGATGATATCATTCCCATGATCGTCGAATTGTATTAAAGTGTATGTATAATATTACAGAATTAATATAAATTTACAATAATCATATATATTTCGAAGAAAAGGTGGGTATGTGTATAAATCCTCTCATCCAACAGAATTTATACAAGTTTAGGTCATTATATTAACCTTATCTTTTAGTTTTCACTCTTAGTTAAATAGATTGACATTTACCATGTCACTTTGTATTTTTATATTATATAGTTAATAAACTTACCATATAAATCCAAGAAACCCCCCAAGTGGTCCATTAATGATACACCTATCATGATATAAGTATATTGGCCGAACCTTAGATTTTTAGGAATATAATAACAATTAATAATATAGTATTTGTTTTAAAAACTATTTTATGTCAATTTTGACACTATTTGGTAATTGATTTTTTGTGAAAATCATAACAGAATTATTAGTTCAAAAAAAGTAAATTAAATCAATACTAACATGTCATATTAACTTATAAAATTATTGTAATTCATAAAAAGTCTCAAATTACATTTATTTGGGTATTTATAACATCAATTATGTCAATATTTCATTAATAAGGTAATTACTGCATCATCATTGTGTCATAGATAAATTACCTTATTTTAAGTCTAAAAATTACAAATAAAATATCATTATGTAGGAAATATTTTTATCTTTCTAATGAATATTTATAGTCGAATTTATCTTATGTAAAACCCTATATTAAAAATTATTTAGTTATTAAACTTTGATTTTAACTATTTTAACCCTTCTTTTAATAAATTAATAATAAATGTCCTATTCTAATCCAAGTGGGCCTAAATGGTTATATTTTATTCCTAAGGTTGTTTTTGGCCGAATTACACTTATCCAATAGAATTAGGACATGTTTTAGGGTAATAAAAATATCATTTTTACCCTTAATTACCTTATTTACTTTTAACCGTGGTAAAAAAAGTAAAAAGATACTATTCACCAAAAATTATTTTCATCTCATTGAACCACATTTTATTCCTTGATATTAACCGTGTCTCTATGATTTTCTAAATTCCACTCACAGAATCGGTAAAATTAAGTTTTATGAAAAATTCAGTTTTTTTAACTACCACTTAGTGGTTTCACTATTCATCAAAAAATGAAAGTTTCCAGAAAAATACAAAAAATTAGCCCTAAGATATATTTGATATTATTAATTCAAAAATGATGTCTATTTTATCAAATTCAAAACATATCAGTTACATTTACTAATTTAAAAATTAATTCCCGTCGTCAAAACAAAGAGCGTTTTTTAGAGATAATAACTATGAAAAGATTGACACTTGTTTATAACTGGTTTAAATGTGAAATTACATCCAATGACCAACATTGTATTAAATTGTAAAAATATATTCTAAATATAATTAAAAACCATTCAAATTAATAATTTATCACTACTAATTATTTCGATTAAAAAAGATGTTTTTAATTAAAATTTAGTAATTTTCACTATTCATCAGAATATGAAAGTTATCCGAAAAGGACCAAAATTTCACCCTAAGATAATTTCGATATTCCGAATCCAAAAATGAATTTAATTTTGAAAAATTAAATTTACAAAATTTCAAAAATTGGGTATTACTATTCATAACAGCTAGTTTTAATAATATTTTAATAGCATATCATTGTTTAGTGAAACTCGGTATTGCGTACTACACACGCTATCGAGGAAGGTCACGATTGAGTGTAATGCAAGGAAAGTAAAGGATGTGTGTTGAGAAAGATCTTTTTGGTGTAGCGTACATGAAAGTGCGGCCGATTGTCGCCTATCGACCGTTCAAGGTTCCGGTGCTCTGCTAATGTGTATAGCAGCACTCGGGTCGAATCCTCGGCGATGACACTTTGTAATAGTCGTTTGTTTTTAGTTGATTGTATTTTGATTAGGGGGGTTTGTTTACAGAGCTTAACTGAAATGATTTATGGATGATGTTTGATTTACCAAATTGATAAATATTGGGATGAGTTCATTATTGGGGAGTTAAGCATGTGATATCCTTGAGCCTTACTTTGTATTGCATTAAATTAACACCCATGTCATAAGTTGACGTTGATTGGAATTCCTAAGTGTGAAGGCTTTAACCCAAGCCTTAACTTAACTTAGCATTCTAATCTTAATCAAAAATTATTTATGGTAGTGTATTTATGGTTCCAATAATCCATGGAAACAACTCGTTAAACAAAACATATCATTAATCCATTACATATTAAGTTTAACATACACAATATTAATTTAAAGAATACTCATCGAGCAAAACTCTCAATCACTTAACATCCCTGAATTATAACTCACCCCAATGAGAGATTTACTCAGCCATTTAGATTTTTAATACTCTGGTTAAAATAATTATGATGATAAATTAAGAATAGAAGAAAAAGAAAGGGATTAGAAAAGAGTGGTACGTTGACACACACACACGAACGATGATGATAGTTAAAAACGGATTTTTGGTTGAATGAGGAAGCAAAAGAAGGGAAGGGGATTCAACTGAATTTAAACTATTTTAGGAACATAAATATTAAACTACAGATGGTGGATGAGAATAAGAGATATTTAAGAAGTAACTTTCATTAAAACAGAATTACAAAGAAAGAGAATTACAAGATTACAAAAATGAAGAACACAAAAGTAAGTGAAAACAAAGAGAGGAGGAAAGGCCTCTCAAGTGAAAACATGAGTATGGAAGGTCCTCCCAAGCCTTTGGAAAATCTGTTTTCATGCAAATATGATCTCCTCTCTTCTGAAATGCCAACCCCTCTCCAGGAGATAAGGGGAGAGTATTTATAGCCCAAGGAGTGGACTGTTTGCATTCCCAATCTATCGCTCCACTATAATCGCCAATTTTCCTATTCAGACAGCCGAATCTCCAAATCTCTCCTTCTTCAGAGTTGTAGATAATAATGTTTTCCGACTACTGTAAAAATATGGAGGCATTTGGACAAGTGGATCCAATGTTATGGCGGTTTTATTAAACAAAGGTAAACTGTCCATTTCTATCCATGCTTTTTCAATGGCCAAAATGTGAATGGATTTTTGAACAGGAAGATGCCTTCAAATTCGAATGACTTCTCCGACAAAGTCGGCCGCCTATATCTCCTCTTTCCCACTGCAAAATATAAGCTCGATTTTATTATTACATCATGAGATATGTCATGCATAGTATACTGATTGTAATTCGCGGACAGAATGGTGGGATGGACTTCAAAGCTTCATTTGGGCCCCTTGTACTTGGATTTGGGCCATGAAAGGTTTATCCAAGATGAAATGTAGTGTACCCCGAATTATGGTGGAGAGTTAATGTTTTTGGACTTATTTATTGATCCTAGTAAATCAATCTTCAAGGATGGTCCAGTTTGTTCACAGATTCTTTGGGCTTGTTTGTGAGGACCATATGACCCTTAAAATGGCAGAATTGGATCATGGTTCCTTCTAATGAAATGTTGTATATTGAAAGGAGAATCCTACATAACACGAAACACACAATTTGGATCAGTATAGTGACAGTTATAAATAAAACATTAAACTGACTCAATTGGACTACTTCTAAAAATGCTCAAATATTATACTAAATATTAAAACATTAATATTTCACACAAATTATGCACATTTCATATAAAATAAGTAAAGTGGGAATATAATAAGTCATGAAAATATTAATAACAACGACTCCCCCACACTTATATTTGCGCGTGTCCTCATGTGCAATAAATATAAAAACATGACAAAATCATTTTCACTCACCAACAAATATTAAAATTTTGTTTTCTCCAATCAGGGGAGGTTTAGACTATTTCACTCATCCATATTGAATTCCATAACAAATTTGGTTCACAATAATGCATCAGAAACAATTCATTTTTTCATGTTCAAGGTTTGAATTGGAAAATGTAGGCACTCAAAACTTACTCCTCTCAAGATGATAAAAATGTATTTTAGGAGGTTCACTCATTCACCAACAAAAAGTGAAAATCAAGAGTTTGTAAGAGCTCTCATCTTCCATTCCCAAATCTAATGTGTACAAGAATCAATAGGTCTTTTAAGGGGTTTTTCAGTGGCTATGGGACGGTAGGTATATAATGTCCAAATGAAAAGAGGGGTTAAAAACACCAACATGGAAAAATCAATGCACATTTTTTTTTTGAAATTTGATTTGAAAGGAAATAGAAACACATATTTACAAGGGCATGAATATGTGATTAATGAAAAGTGAGGGAGATAGAAAATGGAATAGGGTGAGATGATGGAATATGTACAACATGGAAGACTTCCAATAATGACACAATACAAGATGATTCAAGTGTTCTTTTTTTCTCTTTTTCCTCTTTTTTTTCGAAAGTTGTGCTTGAAACAAGTCTCACAGTCATCTCCCAACCCATGTTTGATCTTCTCATGGAACTAATTTTAGTAGTTATAACACGATCAAAGGTTGATGATGAATGATTTTTGACCCACCCAAGACACAACCCATTCCTTTTTTTCATTTTTTTTAATATAATGTTTTTCATTTTTTTGAACACTTTTCAATGACTTTTGTACAAATGAAAATTACACATATACACCCCAAAGCTCACATAATTAAAACCTCTCCCCCACACTTGAATGGATTCTTGCCCTCAAGAATATGATGACACATTGGAAATCAATGAAAGTACGCCCAAAAATGAAGTCCATTCCCCCCACACTTAAATTTCAATAAATTGTACAATGAAAATCCATGAAGATGTTGGGTGGAACAAGGTATTAGGCTTGTAATGTGGCTATCAAAAGAAAGGTTTTCATAGGCTCAAAGGGGCTTTCAAAAGTAGGATCAATGTAAGGGTAACGGGAGGCTATTTGGCTATTCTGATTCTCATGTGGCTTAGAAAATGCCTCTATCATATTAATGCACACAAAAGATGGAAATTCAGCTCGAAGGTCCACAAACTCAAGACTCACAATCAGTGGTGAAGACACACTATGAAAAATATGGCCATAGATGACCATGACATGAAGGCTAATGTTATTCCTCACGGTAGTGGAGAATCATTTTCCACCAAAAATTGTTCATTCAAAATGTTTTCTATTGACACAAAATTGTTTACCCAAGTTTGAGATAAAAATTCAATATATTTGAGTTTAAAACAAGTGTTTTGACTCCCTAAAATGGTTGGACAAAATTTCAATATTGGATGATGAGTAATTATGACACCCCTTTTTTTTAATTTTCATTTTTTTTAATTAATTTTTTTTTAATTTTTTTTTATTTTTAATAACACATCCACACAAAAGAGAAAATAGAAAAAAGGTTGTGGAAGAATGTTGTAAAAAAAATGAGAGGGACAGAGGAAGAATAATAAATAGAGAGAAGAAGATAGGGAAGAGAGATTGAGGAGAGATAGAGTTAAAGGGAAAGAGGTGCCCCCTGGTTTGGATTTGGTGGGTTGTCGTTTCCATCTAGTGGTGGGTCAATGGAATTCGATGTGGAACTTAAAGTGAATGGCCTCTCATGGTGATGCTTTAACCGGTGTCCATTTACCGTGAATGTTCTTTTTGAAGAAGGGTCTTGAACTTGCACTGCACCAAATGGGTAAACATTAGTAATAATAAAAGTTCCATCCCAACGAGAATTGAGCTTACCTGGGTGAAGTCGAAATCAAGAATTGAAGAGCATTACCTTTTCACCTTCATGAAATACCTTTCGAAGAATGTGCTTGTCATGGAGTGACTTTGCCTTTTCTTTGTAGAGAATGGAGTTCTCATACGAATCAAGTCGAAGCACCTCCAATTCAGTCAACTGCAACAATATTTCTTCACCAGATTTTTCACAATCAAAATTACAAGTTTTCACAGCCCAAAATGACTTATGTTGGATTTCAACTGGTAAATGACAGGCTTTACCAAAAACTATCCTAAATGGAGACATCCCAATGGGTGTCTTATAGGCTATTCGATAGGCCCAAAGTGCTTCACCATGTCTATCAGGCCAGTCTTTTCTTGTGGGCTTAACAATTCTTTCAAGCACACTTTTCACTTCTCTGTTAAAAAGTTCATCCATTCCATTTGTTTGAGGGTGATATGCAGTGGTTGTTTTATGTACAACCCCATTCTTTTTCATAAGTGAATCCATGGTTCTATTACAGAAATGAGTTCCTAAGTCACTTATCAAAGCACGTGGTGTTCCGAATCGATGGACGGTATGGGTTTTGAGGAACTCACTCACAGTTTGAGCATCATGTTTCCTAGTGGGTTTGGCCTCAACCCACCTAGAAACGTAGTCAACAGAAAGGAGAATGTAGGATAATCCATTGTAAGGGGGAAAAGGTCCCATGAAATCGATGCCCCAAACATCAAAAAGCTCACAGAAGATTAATGGATTTTGAGGCATTTTGTTTCTTTTGGAAATTGTGCCAAACTTTTGGCAAGTGGGACATGATTGACAGAACTCGTGTGAGTCCTTGAAGAGTGAAGTCCAAAAGAATCCAGAATCTAGGACCTTCGAGAAGTCCTTTGTGGTCCAAAGTGGCCACCTCCAGGAATTGAGTGGCAGAATTCCAAGATGGAGGATTGTTCAGGTTCATCAACACATCTCCTAATTACCATGTGAGCCCCAGTTTTCCAAAGTTTATAATCTTCCCAAAAATAATTCTTTGAATCACTTTTCATCTTTTCTTTTTGTTCTTTTGAAAAATATTCAGGGAAAACTCCAGAAACCATGTAATTGACAATTGGGGCATACCATGGTAACTTTGGAGTGAGAGATGAGAGGTGTTCAGTTGGAAATTCAGGATCAATTATTTCAGAATGAGAAGAATTAGAAATTCTACTCAGGTGGTCAGCCATAGGGTTTTCTTTTCCAGGTTTATCTTTTATAACAAGGTCAAACTCTTGGAGCATTAAAATCCATCTTATTAGCCTTGGTTTGGAATCACTTTTCTTAAGTAAGAACTTTAATGATGAGTGATCCGTGAAGATGATGATTTTGGCACCTAAGAGATAGGGCCGGAATTTATCCAAGGCAAAAACCACAGCTAAAAGTTCTTTTTCAGTCACAGTGTAGTGTGATTGAGTTTCATCCAATGTTTTTTAGGAATAAAAGATGACATGAGGAATGTTTTCTCTTCTTTGACCAAGAACAACCCCAATGGCCCTATCAGAAGCATCACACATCAATTCAAATGGTAAGGACCAATCTGGGGGTTGGATTATTGGAGCAGATGTGAGAGCAGATTTGAGTTCAATGAAGGCTCTCTGGAAAGCCTCATCAAAATTGAATGTTACATTATTTTGAAGTAAACGAGTGAGTGGGAGGGAAATCTTGCTGAAGTTCTGAATGAATCGCCGACAGAAACTGGCATGACCAAGGAAAGACAGAATTTCTCGAACTGATTTGGGTTCAGGAAGTGATTGGATCACCTCTATTTTGGCTGGATCAACTTGGATACCCTCTTGAGAAATTATGTGCTCTAGAACAATCCCATTTGAAACCATGAAGTGACATTTTTCAAAATTCAGCAAAAGGTTTCACTTGACACACTTTTGAAGGACCAAAGAGAGTGAATGTAAGCAAGATTCAAATGACTCACCATAAATGGTAAAGTCATCCATGAAGACCTCCATGAAATTCTCAATGAATTCAGAAAAGATACTCATCATACACCGCTGGAATGTTGTAGGAGCATTACAAAGGCCAAAAGGCATTCGCCTATAGGCATAGGTTCCAAAGGGGCAAGTGAATGTGGTCTTTTCTTGGTCTTGAGGTGCGATTGGAATTTGGAAGTAGCCAGTGTAACCATCAAGAAAGCAATAGTGTGACTTTCCGGCCAATCTCTCAAGCATTTGGTCAAGGAAAGGAAGTGGGTAGTGATCTTTTCGTGTTTCAGTATTCAATTTGCGATAATCGATGCACACACGCCATTTGTTTTTCACTCGAGTTGTGACCACTTCTCCATGTTCATTTGTGACAACTGTTATCCATCCCTTCTTAGGAACGAATTGAATTGGACTAACCCATTCACTATCAGAAATTGGGTAGATAATACCAGCTTGAAGAAGCTTGGTAATCTGTTCCCTAACTACCTCATGTATGAGTGGATTGAGTCTTCTTTGAGGTTGCCTAATTGGTTTGGATGATTCCTCTATATGGATGTGATGCATTCAAAGGGCAGGGTTGATTCCTGGAATATCCTCTAGGGTCCAACCTAAGGCATTTTTGTTTTCCGCTAACACTTGAACAAGTTGGGACTCCTCAGTTTCAGAAAGTGAAGTAGAGATAATGACTGGGTAGGAGGGATCATGGAAAAGGAATGCATACTTGAGGTGTGAAGGAAGTGGTTTTAGATCAGTTTCAGCCTTGATTTGAGAGATAGACAAGTTAGGAGCAGGAGAAGGGATTCTAGATGGGTTTGGATCATTTTCCTCAACACTGTCCAAGTTGGAGAAGTAGAGATCAGAGTTGATGTGGGATTCATGAGAGCTTTCAAGTTCCTCTAGATTGATGGAGTCTATTAATGAGAGGTCCACATCAACTTCACCATTTATGACTTTGTTAATCATGGTGAAGATTTCACAAGATCCTTTATCATTAGAACATGAAGAACATGGTGGATTGGGGTTCGATTGAATATTAGAAGTGTCCTCAAAAGCATGGATTGAGAATGCAGAGTGATCCTCAGATGGGTATCGCATGGCTTGGAAAATGTTGAACTTGACCAGTTGGTCACCGAATTCCATGGATACGATTCCTGAATGGACATCAATCTTGGTTCTCGCAGTCATGAGGAATGGTCTTCCTAGAATTAGGGGAGATCGAGAAGAGGTCGTCTCACCTTCCATGTCAAGGACATAGAAATCAGCTGGGAAGATAAGATCATTGACCCGAACAAGAACATCCTCAATTATCCCCTCCGGACTGGAAGTGCTTCGATTGGATAATTGAATGACAACACCCGTTGGGTGCAAGGGACCTAGACCAAGGTTGGAGAAAATGGATTTGGGCATGAAATTTATTGAGGCTCCAAGGTCTATGATTGCATCATCAAAGTTGGAACTCCCTATTTGACATGGAACCGTGAAGGTCCCTGGATCTTTGCACTTCATGGGAATGGACTGTTGGGTTGAAACATTTTCAATGTTCCTAAGTTGCCTCTTATGGGTGCACAATTCCTTAAGAAACATGGCATACTTAGGGATTTGTTTGATGGAATCTAATAGGGGGATGTTCACTTCAACACATCTAAACATGTCAAGCATTTCAGGATCAGGTTCAAAGGACTTCTTAGGCTTGGAGATGGCTTGAGGAAAAGGAATTGGGTTCCTTAGAGGAATGGAAGGAGGTGAAGGAGTGGATTCAAGTTCCTTTTCCAGCTTTTTGTTCTTTTCATTTTCTAGATCAACATCGAAAGGGGAGGTAGAGCAATCAACATGGGGCATAGAAATTTGCTTTCCCGATATAAGTGCAATTGCACTTACATTACCCTTAGGGTTGGGTAATGGTTGAGCTGGGAGTTGGGATGAATTGGATGGTTGTTGCTGGCTATGGTGGGATGCAAGTTGACCTATTTGGGTTTCAATGTTCTTGAGGCTAGAACGGGTGAAGGAAGCAAGATCCTCTACAGCACTTTCCCATGGTTGTTTAGAAGAAGAGGCTTGTCCCAAATTGGGTTGGCCTTGATTTTGGTTCTTGGGAAAGCGATTGTATTGGGTGGGGAATTGGGAAAGCTTGTTAGGATAGTGGAATCCAGGAGGAGGATTGTTCCTTTGGGGTTGAGGAACAAAAGGATAAGGTTGATGGATGTTACCACCACTTTGACCATATTGGAACTGGTTTGGATTTTGATGAGGGAACTGACGAGGATGAGAAATGGGATTACCATACCTCAGAGGTGGGTTAAAGGTAGAAGAGAAGGGCTCAGAGTGGGGTTGGTTGAAGTTTCTAACAAACTGACCTGATTGTTGAGGGTTGAAGTTTCGCTGAGCATATGCCGCATTGAGCTCCATTGGACTAGATGAATCAGATGGATCATCTTGAAGTTGTGGACATGTGTCTGTCAGATGAGATGGAGAGTTGAAGATTCCACAATTCTTGATAGGTCCAGTGAATAGTGACTGTGGAGAAGAGGATGTTGGAGCTTTGGTAGCCACCGCTAGTTGACGCACAAGACCTGTAAGTTCACTCATCCACTCAATCATCTTGTTGGGCTCTATGGATTGATTCTCTTGGGCTTGTTTCACTTGAGCATGTGCTCGAGTATGGAATTGCTGCATGTTTGCAGCCATGTTTCTTATGAGTTCTCGTGCAACTGCAGGAGTTTTTTCAACAAGAGCACCGCCACTTGCGGCATCAATGAGTGTTCGCTCCATAGCCAATAACCCCTCATAGAAGTATTTGATCAGGATTTGGTCAGGGATTTGATGGTGTGGGCAGGTTTCCATAAGCTTTTTGAACCTCTCCCAATACTCATGGAGTGATTCATTAGGGAATTGATGGATGCCTCTTATTTCCTTTCGGATAGAAGCTGTCCGGGAAGAGGGAAATAACTTCTCAAGGAAAAGTCTCTTCATGTCAACCCATGAGTTTATGGAACCAGGTGGGAGGTAGTAGAGCCAAGACTTGGCAGAATCTGCTAGGGAAAAGGGGAAAGCTCTAAGCATGATTTGTTCTTTAGAAACCCCTTGAGGCTTCATGGTAGAGCATACTACTTGGAACTCTTTAAGGTGAAGATGTGGATCCTCACCGGCTAGCCCGTGAAAATGAGGGAGAAGATGAATCAAACCCGATTTGAGTTCGAAGTCAGCTTCAATGTTTGGATATTGAATACCAAGAGGTTCTTAATTCATATCAGGGGCAACAAGTTCTTTTAATGTTTGTTCTCTAGGATTGGCCATATCTAATTCAATTGGTAGGGCAATGATTGGTTATTGGGTGATTTGGTTATCCCTAATGGTCCTCCTAAGTCGACGAAGAGTTCTATAAATTTCAGGGTCAAACAAATCCGAGGGATTGTTTGGGAGGCTGCGGGGCATTCAGATAGATTTATAAAGGATAAGGAAGATGGGGTTTCCTTTGTATTTTTTTCAGTTTATGATTTTTAAGAGGAAGACGGGTTTTTCTTTGTGTTTTTTTTTCAATTTTTTTTCAAAAATTTTTATTTTTTTTGGTTTTTTTTACAATAAAGAGAAACTAATTACAACATAAAGCACCATCCCCGGAAACGGTGCCATTTGAAAGTGCGGCCGATTTTCGCCTATTGACCGTTCAAGGTTCCGGTGCTCTGTTAATGTGTATAGCAGCACTCAGGTCGAATCCTCGGCGATGACACTTTGTAATAGTCGTTTGTTTTTAGTTGATTGTATTTTGATTAGGGGGGTTTGTTTGCAGAGCTTAATTGAAATGATTTATGGATGATGTTTGATTTACCAAATTGATAAATATTGGGGTGAGTTCATTTTTGGGGAGTTAATAATGTGATATCCTTGAGCCTTACTTTGTATTGCATTAAATTAACACCCATGTCATAAGTTGACGTTGACTGGAATTCCTAAGTGTGAAGGATTTAATCCAAGCCTTCACTTAACTTAGGATTCTAATCTAAATCAAAACATATTTATGGTAGTGTATTTATGGTTCCAATAATCCATGTAAACCACTCGTCAAACAAAACATATCATTAATCCATGACATATTAAGTTTAACATACACAATATTAATTTAAAGAATACTCATCGAGAAAAACGCTCAATCACTTAACATCCACAAATTATAACTCACCCCAATGAGAGATTTACTCAGCCATTTGGATGTTTAATACTCTGGTTAAAATAATTATGATGATAAATTAAGAATAGAAGAAAAAGAAAGGGATTCGAAAAGAGTGGTACATTGACACACACACACGAACGATGATGATAATTAAAAACGGATTTTCGATTGAATGAGGAAGCAAAAGAAGGGAAGGGGATTCAACAAAATTTAAACTATTTTAGGAACATAAATATTAAACTACAGATGGTGGATGATAATAAGAGATATTTAAGAAGTAACTTGCATTAAAACAGAATTACAAAGAAAGAGAATTACAAGATTACAAAAATGAAGAACACAAAAGTAAGTGAAAACAAAGAGAGGAGGAAAGGACTCTCAAGTGAAAACTTGAGTATGGAAGGTCCTCCCAAGACTTTGGAAAATCTGTTTTCATGCCAATATGATCTCCTCTCTTCTGAAATTCCAACCCCTCTCAAGGAGAGAAGGGGAGAGTATTTATAGCCCAAGGAGTGGACTGTTTGCATTCCCAATCTGTCCCTCCACTTGCATCGCCAATTTGGCTATTCAGACAGCCGAATCTCCAAATATCTCCTTCTTAAAGGATGTAGATAATAAAGTTTTCCGACTACTGTAAAAATATGGAGTCATTTGGACAAGTGGAGACAAAGTTATGGCGGTTTTATTAAACAAAGGTAAACTGTCCATTTCTATCCATTGTTTTTCGATGGACAAAATGTGAATGGAATTTTGAATAGGAAGATACCTTTAAATTCGAACGACTTATTCAACACAGTCGGCCGCCTATATCTCCTCTTTCCCACTGGGAAATATCAGCTCGATTGGATGCTTACATCATGAGATATGTCATGAATAGTATACTGATTTTAATTCACGGTCAGAATGGTGGGCTGTACTTCAAAGCTTCATTTGGGCCCCTTGTACTTGTATTTGGGCCACGAAAGTTTTATCCAAGATGACATGTAGTGTCCCCCGAATTATGGTGGAGAGTTAATGTTTTTGGACTTCTGTATTGATCCCAGTAAATCCATCTTCAAGGATGGTCCAGTTTGTTCACAGATTCTTTGGGATTGTTTGTGAGGACCATATGACCCTTCAAATGGCAGAATTGGATCATGGTTCCTTCTAATGAAATGTTGTATATGGAATGGAGAATCCTACAAAACACGAACCACACAATTTAGATCAGTATAGTGACAGTTATAATTAAAATATTAAACTGACTCAATTGGACTACTTCTAAAAATGCTCAAATATTATACTTAATATTAAAACATTAATATTTCACACAAATTATGCACATTTCATATAAAATAAGTAAAGGGGGAATATAATAAGTCATGAAAATATTAATAACATAAATACAACAAAAGAAATTAATGAAATTAAAAATAATATATTTTTCATAAAATCTCAGGGTGTTACAACATCACATGCAACGACTGAACAGTATGATCTAATTTTCCACGTGGCACACTAGAGAATCATTTCTCCCATCAATCCAGATGAAAATGACAGCCCACAAGTAATCCACCTTACTGTTGACACCTCCACGTAAGGACCCCCAAGTTCCCTAGATGTAGTGATTGAAGTGACTCTTGAATGGAGAACCTCCATTGTTGGGTACCTCCAAAACCGTAATCTCCAGGAAGATCTGGCTGAGCGTGAGTGAATTCGATGCCTCGCGTTACATTTTACCCTACAGGACGGTCCTGGTCATGAACAGATCCTCTAAAATCACGGATTTGATGGGGTTCTCCTCCATTGCAATCAAGGAGTCGATATTTCCAATGTCATGCAGGAGGTTCATGCCAGTTCCTGTAGGGCTCATCAGACCAGGATATAACTATCTCTCCAGATCAAGAGACTGGGGTATTTCTTCCCTACATGATCCATGACAGCATCGATTTCACCAAAAGGCGCCATTTGTACCAAATTCATGCCAACTTTCTGCATCATCCACTAGAGGCTCACCACACTACTATGTACTCTTGTCCATTTGCGGTATGGGAACTTGATGTCATGGGACCATATCCACTGGTGACAGCTCGCTAGTGCCGGTTCATCCTGACTGCTATAGATTTCTTCTCAAAGTGGATAGAGGAAGTTTCGCCAGAGGAGGTCATGGCCCATTCTATCATTGAATTTGTGAGATCCAACATCATCTACTGATTTGGAATCCCTCACACTGTCCTTACTGATAATGGCATGAACTTCTGGTAAAATAAGATGAAGAAACCTGATGCTATGTACAACATCCATTCTTACCATACATCCCACTATCATTCACAAGCCAATGGACAAATCGAGATGTTAAAAAAAACCTATATAACATTCTACAGAAAATGGTTGTTCAGAAAAAGAAGAGTTATCCAGACAAGCTCCAGAACGCCCTCTGGGCTTATCGGATAACAGCTCGTAATTCCACCCAAGTGAAGCCATATTCCCTAGTGTACGGAACAGAGGCCGTCCTTCCCATCGAGATTCAGTTACCCTCATTGCATACAATTGTCTATGATCATCATGTGCCAGATAAAGTAGCTGAAATCCATCTGGCTAAGTTAGAAGTACTCGACAAGAACATGCTTCTTACCCTGCACAATCTGGAAAGTCATCAGAACAAGATATCTAGATCTTTCAACAAGATAGTTTGCCTCTGCTCCTTCTTTCATGGAGACTTGGTAATGTCCCTCTGGACACCAATGATACCTTTATGGAAACCACCCAATTTGGAGCCCAAATGGGAAGGTACATATATCATTCACAAGTTTTACTCGAATGGGGCATACTTCTTGGTTACCATGGATGGTGAGCATATAACTCCTCCCACCAATGATAAGTTCCTCAAGCTATACTTTTCCTAAGTCAGGTGGTCCCGCAAGACATTAAAATTTATGGTCCCGCATGACCCCAAACTGCATTGTGGTCCCACATGACCTTAAACTATATGTTCATGCATGACCCCAAACTGCATTGTGGTCCCGCATGACCTTAAATTGTACGATCCTGCATGACCCCAAACTGCATTGTGGTCTCACATGACCTTAAATTATATGGTCATGCATGACCCCAAACTGCATTTCGGTCCTACACGACATTAAATTTTAAATGTCCCGCATGACGTTAAACTGTATGTCATCTTCCATGATGTTAACCTATATATCATCCAACATGATGTTAAACTGTATTTCTTCCCACATGACGGTAAACTTTATGTCATATCGAATTATGTTAAACAGTATGTCGTTCCATATGATGTTAAACTCTATGTCGTCTCATATGACGTGAAACTGTATGCCGTACCGCATGATGTTAAACTGTATGTCGTCCCGCATGTCATTAAACCGTATGTCCTCCCACATGAAGTTAAACCGTATGTCGTCTCACATGATGTTAAACTGTGTGTTGTCCCGCATGACATTAAATAGTAATTTTTCTCGCATGACGTTAATCTTTATGTCATATTGCATGACGTTAAACTATATGTCATCTCGCATGACATTAAAGTGTATATCGTCCCGCAGGACATTAAACTGAATGTCCTCCTGCATGAAATTAAACTATTTGTCATCCCTCTTGATGAAAAACTATATGTCTTACCACATGACATTAAACTGTAAGTCATCCCGTATGATGTTAAATTGTATGTCGTCTGGCATGACGATAAACTGTGCATCATATTTCAAGACGTTAAACTGCAAAAACTATGTGTGGCTTGATTCCCATCGTCATGAGATATGTAGTTACACTCGGATGCTTCGTCTTGAGTCCAACCCCAAGTTTCCTCTTTGATTGTCCCCCCTAGGCATAACACTCTTGGAGGATCCCACATGGTGTCCTGTAGGCTTCATTCGACCCAATCAAGTTAGTATCACGTTTACTACACCATGTGCCCTCCCTCGCTCTCCTCTCCTCTCACGTCCTCACCGCACGACGCTAAATTGCATGGCCTTCAGAAATAAGTATGGCTTGATTCCCATCCTTATGGGATACATAGGAATTCCCAGACATTTCGTTTGTAGGCCCATCCCCAAACATTGGTATCTTCTATTAGGTCGAAACACATTGTGCGGTACATGATTTTTCCCTCACACACGTCGAGCTCATCATGACTGAACCATGTATCCATCCTCCCTAAAGATCCCCACATCTTTTATGGACCAACATGACTTTAAGTTTCATGGGCACCTTTATGCTCTACACACTCCATCATTTGGTTTTCCATTTTATTTCACATCCAAAAGGGCCCTCGAATGATATGGATATTTATCCTAAAGTCTCACCTATTGATTCGGGCCAACGCCCTCAAGGATTTTGAACAAAAAATTGATACAAGAACCACGTTGCAAATATGGTTAGCAATTGACACTCATTTTTTGTTCCCATTTTAGGTCACACGATATATATGCTGTGTTTCAAACCTCATCAATAGTTATCCTTTGCCTTTGTCACCACCCCCATATGTCCCAAACATTGACTGTAGTGGGTCATTTTTACCCGATATCTCTTAATGGATCGGTCTTCCTTGGGCAAGAGTGTGACTCCAATTATCGGACAATTATATGATGGGAAGTGCCTAGTACAAGTCATTGTTTTCCACACCAAGCATTTCTCACAAGGGCTTAGGAGTTGATGTAATTCGATACCCACATGAGAGGTCATTTGGTTATAGTTGTCCAGGATACCCTGCCTCCGGTCCCTCGACCCTTTCACCCCCTTAGCCCGAGTTCTCGTCTAGGAGTGTGCGGTGTGGTATGGAATCGCGTTCGTATTCACATTGGGCTATTTTTCCATGCCACACATACCCCATTTGAGACATTCCTTCATTTATCGTCATTTCCGAAAGCACAATCCCCACCATGCTATGCGAGCCCCATCATTTGGATTTCTGTCATCTTCTAGATCAAAAGGAACTGCTGAATGGCATGGATGCTCGGCCCAAGGGCTCTCCTACCATTAAGGGCGAGCTTCCTCATGGATTTGGAACAACAAATTGATACAAGTCCTGTGTTGTGAATTTGGTCAACATTCGATGCTCAATTGTTTTCCCTCGATCCTTGGTCATAGAAATATAGATACTGTGTTGTGAACATGATCAACAACTATCCTCTATCATCATTCCCCTTTGGTGTATTTTGACGAGCACATTAATTCACCCTATTTACTTAGATGTCCCATGCATATGACATTAAACTGGGAATATGATATGATCCCTATAACCTTAAACATAGAGAACAACCATCATCACTGCATGACGATAAAACTGCACTACATCCTTCTCCCAGAACTATGTATGTATTGATTCCCATCCTTATGGGATACGTAGGACCGCCCGAATGTCTAGTCATCTGGTCCAGACCCATCTCATAGAAACCTCCCAATCATCTTGTCCCCTTGGTTTTCATTCTTCTAGGAGGGGTGTATATGGTGTGGTATGGGATTTTGTCCCCATTCACACCAGGTTTATAACAACCACGCCATATACCTGTCTCTATTGTAAGCGCCCTTCGCTCCCTTACCCTACACTCATATTTTCAAGTCTGCTGCTCTTAAGTTGTGTCCCTTGATCCTATTCAAGGATTCTCTAATGTACCCAGGAGAACTCTGGTTCAGAGCCTAGAATGTAGGATTCTACTTAGGCATGCAATCACCCATCTTTTAGGCTTCGTGTTCCCCTTAATTTGGGCTTTCATTGTCTTTCACATCTGAAGGGACCCCCAAATGGAATGGATGATTGACCCAAGGGCTCTCCTACCATTACAGGCCAATGTCCTCAAGGGTTTCCACCAAAAAATTATTACATGTCCCACATTGCGAATATGGTCAGTGGTCGACACTCATTTGTGGTTCCCATTTAGGTCACACGATATAGTTGATGTGTTTCGAACACGATCAATAGTTATCCACCATATTCATGAAAACCCCTTCATTACTTAAATGTTGGTTACATGATTCACATCATTTTCCAACCTAGAATGTCTAAGTGTAATTTTGAAGCACCTGATATTGTCCCTCATCATGCAGTGGCATGTTAGGAGGATGAAGCCATGTTAGCGCATCATTCAGGGCTCCGTACTGACTTCCCCATTATGTGTGTCCAATGTATTACAAAGACCTCTTCCACCCTTGTTTCCCACACTGAGTTTGACTCACGTGGGATTAGGGACCTGATCGAGGTCTGCGCTCTTTGGAAGAGTGTCACATATTCTGTGGTCCGAGCTCTAAGAACTTAAACTATGACCTCCTTATAAGTCAACACAAAGAACTATGTCTAGCTGGATTCCCATCTTCATGGGATACATAGGAATGCAAAGACATCTTAACATTGGGACTAGCTTAACTGAGAGATAGTATCTCTTACCCCATATTCTCTAAACCTTTTCTGGACCCTCAGCACGAGGTTTATTTCCTGTAATCACGCGCGGTGTGATGTGGACCTCATCCTCATTCACATCGTGTATGCTTTATCACGCCTTGCACTTTCCCTCTCAAACCCCATCCCTCCTATATATATATGATACATATGACATTAAACTATGCTGCCTAGCCTTACATAACTTTAAACTATTACATCTACACTACATGATGTCATAGTGCATGGTTGGTCCCATCACATGACCCTAATCTATGACATTATCTTCCTAGCCACACGACGAAAAACGGCACTGCATCGTAGTGTCCTCACTCAAGGGGAATAATGTTTGGTATTATTCACCCAACATACCCTTTGTCCACGACTGTATAAGACATGATTCTTGTGGTAATTGATGGAATTTATATCCTAGGTCCATCTCTTAACAAAAAAACACACATTCATCTTGAAGGAAAAACAAGATCTATCAAATGACACTTCTTTTGGTGCGATGACCAGACCTGCAGGACCTTATTATCTCTAGCACTGTTTTCCTACCATGTCACCTTCAGAACTATTTATGGCTTGATTCCCATCCTCATTGGGTACGTAGGAATGCCCTGTCACTTTGCCTCAGGACCAACCTAACTTTCACTTTTGGTCCCCTAACCTAGAATTTTACAGGGGAGCACATTTTGGTGACACAGTCTCCTACTATCCTCACTCACTTTGGGTTTAGTATTTATTTCACACGATGTATCCATTTTTCAGTTCCATCATGGTCTGAGCTCTATAAACGTAAACTAAGACCACTCCACATCCTTTTCACAAGATGTTAAACTGAATGACATCCCCCAGAACAACGTGCGACTAGATTCCCATCCTCATGGGGTACATAGGCAAGCCCAGACATCTTGTCTCCCGGTCCCGCCCCAAGAATCTAAAATCTTATCCCCTCTCTTTCGGCCCCTAGGCCCGAAACCTTTTAGGAACATGTGGTGTAGTGAGTAACTCATGGGTTCTCATTCACGTTTGTTTTGGCATACAGTCACTATGTGCCTCCCATCTCTTTTCCCAACCTAGTCTAAGTTCTATGACCCTAAAAAAAGATATCCATATAGGAACTATGCATCATGTTTGGCTACTTTTCTGTCCTATGCATAGTCCATTAAATCTAGTCCCCTTTATGGCACATCCAATGACCATTAAGTTAGAATCATGCGACCCCATGACCCTTGTTCTTGAAAAAGGACCCGAATCTTTCTATTTGATACTCTTTTGTTTTGTACTCAGATGCATTGGGACAAAGAGCCCGAAGTGAAGAATTTTCATAGTGACATTCATCTTGTTCCATGTCCAAGCTTCATGAGCCCATCACTTGGATCCTCATCCTCTTCCATATCTGAAGGGACCCCCTTTATGGCCTGGTCTCATGACACATTGTCTTACCTTCCATCTTGGGTCAATGCCCATGAACTCCTCATACGACATTTGTGACAGGTCCTATGTTTTGAACATGGTCAACGGTCAACCCTTAATTGTCTGTCCCCATTCTAGGCTAACCTGAAATTGATACTGTGTTATGAAAATGGTTAGTAGTAATCCTATATTGTCACACCACTATCATTGTGGTCCAGATATCGAGAATCCGGATTCACATATTTCTACTTATTTATGTTCAAGTGAAATTCCAACATACTCAGCTTTACACATTTGGGCATCTAGGTGGTTCAAGTAGGTGGGTCAGAAATATTGGACGTCATTCACCTAGTGTCGCATCACTCCTAACATGAGCCTTCTTGCACCAGCAAAGTCCCATCACTACTCCTTGTTTCCCACATCGAGCACGACTCATGTGAGATTAGTAGTTCTTGTAGGATGTGTACTGGTGGAACAATGCCACACATGCATTTCTTCATCCCACATGATGTTAAACTGCACTCTCAAAACTACATTTGGCTTGATTATAATCCTTACGGGATATGTAGTGATGCCCAAGCATTTTGCATTTTTCCCTGCCCCAGGGTCATTGGCCTTTCTTCCCCATCGCGCCTGATCATGGTCCAGCCATTGTGACCTTTTAACTATGTGCATCGTCCTCACCATGCAACGTTTAAACTACGCGTTTATCATATTTATTGATATGATGTAAAACTAAATATCATTCAAGGTCTATGACAGAGAGGTGCTGTTCAGAAGTATGTTTGACCCCTAATTAGAAATATATTACCACCTAAAGTGTTTTCACCATGGTAGGCTGATTTCAAGAGTGTTGGACATCATTATAAAAAACCCATCACTCCACACTTCATGCTTTGTGTACCCTTTATTCAGACACTTATAATATTTCTAGTCTAAACGAACCCCCTAATAGTATGGATTCTCGGCCTATGGCTCACCTACTATCCTGGGCCAAAGTTTTGGAAGACTAGTGGATGGAATTTCGAGTCATTCCCCATGTTTCAAATATGGTCAACAATCAGCCCTCATTTTTTATCTCTATTTTAGACAAACACAATAAGTATATTGTGTTTTGAATGTGGTCAGCAGTTATCTTTCATTTTTACGCCACCCCCATAGTGTTTTGAATTTGGGGTATCGTGATTTACACATTCCTCTCCCTTGTGTTCTGGTTGATTCCAAACACCCCAAGATTACCACACTCATGCATTAGAGCACATTGGGAAGACGAAACATTGATTGTTTAGAGGTCCTCATCCTCCAGTCAGATCTGTCCCTTTTTTCCTAGAAATCTTGATTGTTTATTCAAAACTAGGATGTCTGGAGACTGATTTAAACTCTTATATTCATATTGAATGGAAAGGTGGTCATCCCTTATTTCTCACATCTCGCCCGACCCACATTAGCTTAGGGATTGATCGCTGGATATTCCATGAATGCAACAGAAATGAAATAGAACAAAAACGGATAACAAAACTCATGCCTTCATCTAGCCTGAAAAATAAAAACATGAAGGCGCATTCAAATTTACATGCATCATAGTACCCAAGGGTTGAACCCTACCATGGACGGGTTGACCCCATAACAAAATAATTTCTCCTACGCCACCCTCTAGCTTGTGGCGTCCGGGATTTGATGTCACATGTTCAGTTCCTGCTCCTCCTCGGTAGCGATGGGGCACAGTTTGTCTGCTTCAATCAAAGCATGATCCTTGTTGGTTCTGATAATGGTCATCTCCTCTAAGTCTTGCCTCATTCCCTCTTTGGCCTCTACCATATGTGCCTACATTCGTGATATAATCTCCGATGGTGTGTTGAGGGAAGCATAATGTTCATGTTCCTGGAGGTGCAGCTACTGAATCTCATTTTTCTCCTCTTGGAGCCTCTTGATGTTTACCACTTTTTCCCGCTACCAACCCACACCAAGGCTGCGGTCATACTCATGGATCATTTCTTCCATGATATCTTTGACGAGTATGTGGGGATACTGGGCATTCACTCACCCATCGCACATATCGTTCAGTCACGAATGATGTCTCTCCATCTTTTCTATCCATTGTGCTTGAGGGGTGTCATCGATAAAGTGCTTGATCAGCTTCCATGACCAGCAGAATAATATCTTTTTGTCCTCTTCATCAGAGGTCGTCTCATCCCAGTTTGTGTGGTGGGAAGGTTCATGTGCGGGGAACACCCTGAAGAACTCGTTATCAGGGTCCACATCTTGTGTCTGATCGAATATGGAAGGACATGCGCTGTCTGATCGATCTTCGTCATCAGATCCCGCCTCAATAATCTCCGGATCAGATCCACTAATGGTGCTACCCGTGATCGGGAGTGCCACAACTTGCTCGGTTTGAATATCTACTTCCACAGCCACCAGCGTTCCCCTGGGAAAGGCACTGCTGGGAGTACCTACCTGTCATGATAAGGAAGCCCATGCCCTTTGAATAACTATGCATACCAAGAAGTTCACGGATGTCAGTAAACCGAATCAATGGGTAGCAGGATTGAATTTATTTTCAAGGGGAATTACAGAGATAAAATTGTATGTCTCTCTCTGTGGTTGTTTCCATTGGGACCCCAAGACACATCCCTCCGTATATTATAGAGAATTCTAAAGTATCCAGGAGAACCACCTAAAATGTCCTGGACCCGTTAGATGTAGTAATCATTGTAGCTGTGGGCATAGATTTCGAAGGCCTTATATCTATATATATTGAGTAGGGAGAATGGATTATGCGTATGGGGCCCTCCTACACACTTTAAATATTAATGAAGGGTTATAAATTATCTTGGAAGAAGAACCCAGGGAAGGGACTCAGGTTTTTACCTCGAGAGGCTCTGCAAACTCTTCAAGCACTAGATCTGAGGCACAAACATCACCCTCCTCCAATGGTCTCCCTCTACCGGCCTCCTCCCACCAGGAGGACTCATCTGATTCTTCCGAAAAAGGGAAGGGCTCCCTCTATTCTGTAGCTGAAAACTGAGGTGGGGCTATTCGATCCAACAATAACTTCAACCGGTCTGTAATCAGATGTGGGGCACGCTGGGAGTACATGAAGTCCTCCAACTATTCCTGGTATTGCTCCACCTCCAACTTGGATTCTGCAAAGCTCGACCTGAAGGGGCCGATTCTCTAAAAATCCATCTCGAGACAGTTCGAGTTTTGCAACATCTCGAACTGGCCAAGGAATTGCATGATGACATCCCAGATGTCCTAGGCCTATGTCAAGACAACATTTTCCGACCTATCTATATGGCCCAACCGCTTACCTAGAGCCTGGGTGGATATTCTTTAGAATCCTCTTTGTGGCCTCCCCTTCAGATAACTCTGCTCTTCTGGGACTGTTGGGTCCACTGCCACTGCTGTATCTGCTGCCGATGCATCCCCCTCAACCGGTGCGGGCCTCACCACCATGACTGTCCCACCACCACGGGATTTCCATCCCGCATTCCGGCCCCGAACTCGAGGTTGGGGAGTCACACCATCACAAGCTTGAATGGTTGGCTTCTTCAATATATCCCCTGGGTAGGCCGCCTCCTAGCTTTTGGTGCACTCTTTCACTAACCTGGAGACAACTGTGGGCGGAGGCATCTCATCCCACATCTTCCCATATTCCCGTGTGAACATGAGCCACATTTTCCTCCTCACACATAGTTTCTCCTTATAGTGCACTCCTAAATGGACTTGTGTGGTCAATCGCTGCATGCACCGAAATTTCCTGGAGAAGCGGTGTGGGGTATACGGCTCATATAGGGGCTCATGGTCCACCCAAGCCACTAGGAATCCATTTCGAAAGGCCAGGAGGTAAGACCAATGCTCTTCCGTTCCCTATCCATTATCATTGAATATTCCCATTTTCAATGTGAATGGGTGAAAGTTGAACTCCTCTACCTTCTAGACCTAGTTCAGTACCGCCTGCATGATCATCATGTCCATAAATCTCCCTGCGACATTCAGAATGGACGGGTAGAAGTTTGATACGCGAGGGGAGATGGGGTTCAAATATTAATAGATCCCCCTGACATGTGCCACTATCCACCCATAAAAAGGTATAATATCCAACATATTATCTATGGATTTTCACCTCGCTGATGTGCCACAACATCTTTTACAGTTTGGCGAGCATCGGGATCCGGAGGTTGACCCACCCTCCGGTCACCAACATAGATTCCATGATAAATGTGCTTGGTCGCACACCCATGTTTGTATCTCTCACCAAGAGGATCCAACCGTAGATGAGTGACAAAATGAATATAACCAACCTGACTACCAGTTGTTTCTTGGTTCTGATGCTGAATCCCAAGGTTTTCCACTTGCTGTCCACCAAGAGCCACCAGTATGAGCGCTCCTTTTCCCATTCGGCCCCCTTTGGGAAATTTCGTGGCCTCACCGGAAATTTCCTATCTTCATAAAATTTTAGGAAATTCTTAAAAAACTTTTTGAAGTGTACATCCCTAACCAAATGGTTGTCCTCTCTGTTTACTAAGTTCATCAACGCCATCGCCAGCGGTGAAATTGGCTTCAGATCCTCCCACACACCCATAACAGTGAGGAACTCGTCATACATCACCCCCAGTATTGGGACCCTCGATATCTGATGCAGGTCCCATAAACTGATACTGACCTCTCCATGGTGCAAATGGAAGGTATTGCCCTTCAATGAACATCTTCTCATCAACTCCAAAATCAGCTACTTCGACTGATAGATATGTAACGGGGAGGCCCAAGCCACCTCATATAGACCCACTCTTCTCAGCTCTGCCCCGAATTCCTCGCACGAAGTACCTACCCAGTAGGCCCAGGCCCAGTCATTTCTGAAGTTCCCGCCCTAGCGCATATCCAACTCATTAGACCACCCATTTCTTGGGTTCCTCAGGTTGTCCTTCAAGATAGTATGTTGCAATGGGGGAGACGTCTCTGACTGCAATTCTTCCCGTCAAAATTGTTCTAGTGATTGTACTGGCAGTTAGCGTTGATAGGTGTGATGTCCTCCCAGGCATGGCCGTCAGCTTCCCGGAACCACTGGTACTTCCCCGACACGCTCTTGAACCAGTAAGTGGGCTCATCACTACTCACTTCAAGGATGAAGATGTCATCCTTCAGTCCAAATCCATACAACGGCTGCCTCTTACATAGTGGATAGTTGTTTTGGAGTTCTGATAGCAGCTCCACCAGTGAATTATGGTCAGAATAGCTTCTCACAAACTCCCCATATTCTTGGTCTATCCAGTATCTCCTCCCTCCGAGCAGCATCCACAAGGACCCCCTGGCAGCCTCTGGGTGAACCATTCAGTTTTTGAGTTTGGACGTTCTTTGGTTTTGGTTCACGAATCTCTTTCACAGAGCTCGTTTGCAGAGGTCATTCGCGAAGACTATTCATGGAGCCATGTCTTGGCCTTCAAACACATGCTGTAGAGCACAGAGTTGGAAAGTCAAAAAACACGTTGTTCTCCGTGAAACGGAAGGCCCGATTCACGAAGGGAAATCACAGAGTACATGGAGCTTCAAGAATTGAGAGCGCTAAAATCCATAATCAAGAATATGAGAATGGAAAAAAGAGAGGTCGACCTCCCTTATTTATAGGGGAGTCCCCCAGTGCTTCACAACACATCTGACCGAGGTGATCTTCGTGGCGCGCTTATCCTGTATGTCGCCCCTTCGCTTCGCGAGACTCCTTCGTGAGTCAGCTTCAAGATTGTCTAAGGAATTTTTCTAAATGACCCTCATACTTTGACCATCGTTTTCTCCTAAGATCCCAGTCTAAGGGGCGAGGGGGGGGGGGCAGTTTTTGGCGCCAAAAATTGGGAAGAACAATAGCAAATGGAAAGCCATAATTGCGGCCTCTCGAAGCTTGTTCGCAGAGCCCTCGCAGCCCCGCGGCCAACAAAAAGCTTTCCCTCCGCAAAGGAGCCATGGAGAAAGGCGGTGGGAGGATCTGCAAGCCTCATTTGACATTGGAAAACCCACCATGCAGCAAGGAGGATGGAGGCTCCGTGAGATCCCTTGGACATTGGTGAACCAGCCACGGAGCAAGGAGGTGGGAGGCTCCACGAGCCCGTTTGATTTTTACGAACCTACCACGGAGCAAGGAGGTGAGAGGCTCAGTCAGCCCCTTTGATGTTTGTGAACCCACCAAAGAGTAAGGAGGTGGGAGGCTCCGCGAGCCAATTTGATAGTCAGGAACCCACGACGAAGCAAGGAGGCAATAGGCTCCAAGATTATGACAAAGTTCCACGTGCGTCCCCGCCCAACAAGCTATGCTTCGTGGAACCTCTTTCCTAATAATACCAGGCTCCCCTCGAGCCCAAAGAACAGATCCTCCGACCTTTCACCATATTAGCTATCAAATCACGAAGAAAATTATGTTCTGTTAACTATGATCTCTTTAAGGTAGAGTATCATCTTGAAGTGACTCTCCATTGGTTTTAATTCAACCCCTCCTCAAAAATGGATATCATTCACTGAGCCCACAGTCCTATGTGATGTAAGGGGATCCCTAAGGGGATTCAGGACCCTGCAGAGCACTTATTCTTTGTGAGATACCCTCTATGCACTTGTGACCCACTTGCTAAGGCAGGTTCACTATTTCTTTGTGAAGAACATTTCTTTGCAATACTATGCTTCAAAGGGAACCCTTGCTTCGCAAAGCATTGCTCCGTAGATGCCTTTCCACTTCTCAAAGCCTCTTCCATATGGCCCTACGCCCAATTCTTAGGCTAGGCAACCTCAATTCATGAAAAATACCCCTTCACGAAGCCCCTCCACTACATAGAGAAACCATGCATCACGAGGCTTCTACCTATGAACCTCTTTTCTCCGCAACTCATTTTCCCATGTGACCCTTTGGGTTTGCAGGAAGTAATTTAAAGATCCCTTGGGTGGTACTTCCTATTTCGTTGATTCACCTCATGCTTCTTTGCATAGGCACACTAACGAATACGAATTCTTCTCATAGCCATTCTAACTTGGACCCCTCAATGGATCACTCCATAACACCCCCTCAACACCGCATTGTTGATTCCTTCCTTTACTCAAGGGCAATCGGGTATCTGTTCTGTATGTCCTAGGGTGCGGAGTGAAACCACATCATTCATGTTGAAGGATATTAAACTACCAAGCACCATAATCTTTATCACATGAAGATTAACTATGACCCCGCCCAATGAATCTTACTTGGGGTGCCCCATCTCTGAAATTATCTACGCCCATTGGTCCCCATGAATGTGAGATCATTCCTCACATGGAATGATATCCTTTTTATCGGAGTGACGTATATCCACTAGGAAAGGGAAACCACCTTGGTGTAAGCCCCTAGACTTTCTTCTGTGAGGAAATATCCCTGCTCCTATTATCTTCTTCCTGGACAAGGAATAAGATGGGGGGAAGGGCACCAAATCCCTCCATTCTTCAGTATAGAATCCCTCCCCCTTTGGGCTTTGTCGCCACCAGGCCATCACCCCGGTGTAAGTCCCAGTCCTCATCTCCAAGGGCTATGGACCACGCGTAAGCCCCTATTTTCTTTTTGGGCTACAAACTATGTGTTTGTCCCATTGCACTTCCCACATACACACCTTTCATGATGTGATCATCAGGTCTTTGCTGCCTATTGTTTCTCACCCCAAGCATGACTCACATAGTCTTAGAGTAAGAATTGACCATGAAAACCTCTCTGGGAATCTTAGAGTGTAATCCCCAGACACCATCCGAACTATGTGTACTTTGATCCTTACCAAGGAAAGGTACGTAGGATTCCTCCCTAAGGTTCAAACCCAACAACCATTGGTCCCAACCCCCTTCACGTTGTGGCACCAAACCATCTCGAACTACGGGGAATTTGATCCATGCCAAGGCAAGGTACATAGGAAACCTCTCTGAGGTTCAATCCCAAAAACCATTTGTCCCAACCGCCTTCATGTCGGTTCCCACCATCCATAAATATGTAGAATTTTATCATTCCAAAGGAAAGGTTTGTTGGAAGCCTCCCTGAGGTTCATTCCCACCAATTGGGAAACCTAGAGTGTAAGCCCCATACACTATCTGAACTACACGGACATTGATCCTTTCCAAGGCAAGGTATGTAGGAAACCTCCCTGAGGTCAAGACCACCTATTGGAAAGCCTAGAGTGTAAGCCCCAAAAACCATCCAAACGACATAGTCTTTGATCTTTTCCATGGAAAGGTACGTAGGAAGCCTCCCTGAGGTTCAAGACCACCGACTAGGTAGCCTAGAGTGTAAGCTCCAAACACCAGCCCAAACTACGTAGACTTTAAAGCTTGCCAAGGAAAGGTACATAGGAAGCCTCCCTATGTATCAATCCCAACAACCATTCATCTTTACCACATTTACATCGGTGCACCAAAACATTCTGAACTATGTGGACTTTGATTCTTTCAAAGGAAATGTACGTAGGATACCTCCCTCAGGTTCAAGACCAACAACCATTGGTCCCGACCACATAACGTCGGTCAAACCCCATCCTTTATGGCGTTAAAATGTCTGCCCCTTTTTTTCCCGCATGGCTCTAAACTATCCCCTATCAAACGTTATGCCATGGTGCCCCCATCCAATGGTAAGCCGTTGTAAACCCCATTCAGCGGTAAGCCGTTGTCAACCCAAACCCAGAAGTAAGTTGTTGTCATCCCTTCTTCTGGGACACATATTGCTGGTCCATCCCTATGGTGTGAGACTAACCTCGGACTGGTAACCATGCATAAGACTTATTATATCATTGAGTCACTGTCCTCTGCGCACAACCCGATCCTATACCCCATTTGGAACTACGTGGACTTTGATTCTCTACCACGAGGATACGTAAGAGGGCTCTTAGAGGGTCAAGCACAACCCTAATGTCTCCCTTGAGCCGACTCTATCTCAATGCCCATCCACTTCACTTAACCATCCATTATCCATCTTGATTCTTACCAGGCCGCCACACCCTGGTGGGATCATGCCACCCCATTTCCCATTCCCTTTAGAAAAAATTGGGTAACTAACCATGTGTTAGCCCCTATACCAGTGTGTCCTCAAGGGGTCATGCCCATTTGATCCACTCAAGTTAGTGTTATGACTAGTCTGATCTATCTCTGCTAGACGTTAAAGTCAAGCAATACCCTGTGTTAAACATGGGAATCTGAGTAAAACCTCAGAGACATGCCTATGGAATATAATTCCCCTCATTCAACGTGGGATGCCTCAGGATTCCGTTCCCTCAAGAAGACCTATAATAAGTGAAAGAACCCCAGAAGTGGTAGTGTTCTAACATCCAGACATCCAAGTGATGTCCAGCATGCCTACTCCCCTGACCGAAGGTTTCTGCCCTAACGAGACCTCTTGGAATGTCCTGACAGAAGCAGTGTAATTAACTGGTATCCATGAAGATATGGAATTGGGAAGAGTTTCACGAACACCATCTTAGAATATTAGAGATTCCTGGACTGGGTAAAGAGTCCTGACAAGGAATCCACGAAAGAAGGAACTGACATCCCATTATCCCATTTCGATCAAGGAGCAAACGTCCTTGAATAAGGAATATATGACGCCCACCTTTGGAATGTTGGAATGCAGGGAAAAATCTAGCACGTCATCTTCCTCCCCAAGTGGATAGATTTGTGTGGCCTGAAAAAAGAATTGTAAACATATACTTTAATCTTTCGGCAGTTACAAAACAATTTTATGATCATTCTATCATGGGGTTTAACTTTGAAAAGCTCCAAAATCGGAAAAATTAATTTTGTCTCAAGTTTCCTCCTAGAAACATTCCATGATATACACCTATATTTTTATATGAGGTGTATAAACTATCTTTGAATTTTTAAATAATGAATATCATTATCTTAATGATATTTTATGCTCCATTTAATTTCATTTTTCTACATGTTGAGTATGATTCAATGTTACCATTTTTTAATATTTTATTGAAACAATCTAAATGTTTATCAAGATTTTTTATGGTCATGTTTTCATTAATGATACCTTATAATCCATTTTTCAAGGTAATATTCATATTAATTTCCAAACAAGTCATTTTAATACCCTTTTCACTATGAAAAATTAATGTTCGTGTTACCTCATATGTTATGTATGGATTTACCTTCCTTCATTTTTGTGAAGATTAATTTTCATGTTAGAAAGGATAATTTTTCAAAATGATTTTTAAAATTATATTAAATGAAATTATTTTCATAATGTTTAAAATATTATTTTATATGTTTTCAAGGAAAATTATTTTCAATATGATTTCAATCCGTATTTATAAGTTTTCACAGTATTTGCAAAGAAATGTTTTTTAAAACATTATCATGAATATTTTATATTTTTTCAATCCAAAAGGTATTCAAAACATTTTCAATATTTCTTTATAAATTTTCATAGTTATTTTCAAAGAAATAGTTTTCAAAATATTTTCAAGATTTATATATAATTTCAAAAAATCATTTCAAATAAAAAGTTTCTTAAAATGTTTTGAAGAATATTTTATAATATTTAAAAGAAATAAGATTTTAAATATTTTTGAATCTTATTTTATATGTTTTCATGGAAAAAAAATTTCGATATGTTTCGAAGTTTCTTTTATATGTTTTCATGGAAAGATTTTTTCAAAATTATTTCATGTATTATTTATCAGTTTCCAAGGTATTTTTAAATAATATTTTTTTTTGAAATGGTTTTAGGTATAAAAAATCCTTTTTCAAAGATGAAAAAATAGTTTCCTAACAAAAATGTTTTAAAAAATATTTTAAAATTATTTCTTGTCTATGATAACATTTGTTGGTGTTACAGAAGCCTTTTAGTGAAAAATATTCAACGTTTCAATTTATATTAATTATCTAAATGTATTATATTTATATGGAATTATGAGGATGAAACCCATTTCTCTTTAATTTTTTATATTCTTTTGGAACCTGCTTCATTTCTTAGGTTATGTTTATGATGAAATGATTATAAAACCTATATTTTTTCATAGGTTATGATATGATTACATTTTTATATTACCCATTGAATTTCATGGTTTATGATATGTTTGTTTATGATCATTTCAAACATGTATATATTAATTCACTATGAGATGGGTGTGACTTATATCACCCTTCAATGCATTCAGTAAAGATTGATATCTCATAATATGCAATAAAATGGTCTTCAAAGGGAACCTTGACTACTAAGATGGCCATAGGAGTGAACCATGACAACCAAGATGGTATGAGGAGGGAACTAATGCTACTAAGATTTCCCTGGGAGTAAACCATGACTACTAAGATGGTATTGGGATTGAACCCATACTACTAATATGGTTTGGGAATAAATTCCTAGGATACCATGGAAATCTTATATCATTCTTCTTTGTCTGTGATAATTCCATGATTTATTTCAATGTTATGATTTCATGGATTATTTTCCTTATTTCCTTATGATTCACATATTATGGAATTAAAAAATTTATGAAATGATTCACGTATATGATATTTTATATACATGTTATGAACTTCTATTTTTATGACCATGTAATTATACACATATGCTCATGATTATGCTTATATATATCACTTGTTTACACTTTCTTAGAATTTTATATCACCACTTTTTATGTCTCTTTCCCCATGTTATGAAGGCATGTATTATATTTGATGAATCTATGAAGGGAACTAGTAAAAAATAACCTTGTAGTAGATAATGATGCTCACTTAGGTATCAATGTTTATGTTTTCATGTCTCCAATGGCACTAGACTAGTACAGTTTTTGGGAATATATTTTTAAAATATTTTAGGTATTTCGCAAATGTTATTAATATTAATTAATGTAAAGAGAGGGTCAATATGAAAATTAATCTATGAGAATATGGAATACATGATACCATCTATAAAGAATATAGCTCATGTTAACTCATTAGTAGATAGAGGAAATGAAAAAGATTTAATCTTAGTAAAAGAAACTGAATTGTCCATGATAGACATAGAACCCTACTCCAGGTGCATGAACACCATGGATCAGTCATCCCTCAGAATCTAAGAGAAAAATTAATCATAGAATATAGTATAGAAGTCGACATAGACCATTCCATGTTGGTGAACAGCCTCACTAATCACATTCCACCAGCTCTAAGTGGAATCAAACAATGTGTCGGTGGAATTCTTGGGGATTCTATATGGTGTCATATCTAGTGGTTTTAAGATAGAATGAATGGAATAAGTATAATAGTAAAAATACAAAGAAAATCCATCCCCTAAGAAGATAGAAGGATGATTCTACTAGAACACATGATTCAGATAAAAATCATAGGTACATGTCATGGAGAAACCTATATATACTAAATCAATCATAAGAATGCCTCTAATAGACAAGCATTGGGTTACAGTTAAGGAATATTATGTGGTTCCATAGGTGGGATTACAAGATGTATATTTGGTAGAATATCTCCCACCACCTCCATAAAATGATCATCACCACCCTCCATGCATTCAACTAGAGACTGTGATGGTGGAATTTCTCTACAAATTCCCTGCACATGCCTTATAAAAATATTGAATACTGACAGAAAAACTAGTCGAAGAAGGTCATAAGGAAAAGTTTTGAAAACTCAATATACTATCCCAAATACCCTCTAAGAATGATGGATTATTGGAATGTATTTCGATATTATATTTACCGTGGATCGAATATATGGATAGGTCAATTTCAATTTAAGAATGAATATAATCTTTAAATGATAGTTGGCCTCTCAATTTATTAGAAACTATTTCTTTTATAAATAAAAAATTTTATTTTATTTTTGTATCTTCCTATATACATATAATAGGATTTGATTAAATTTATTATCATTCATAGTTAATAATGACCCATACACTTTATTAAATGAAGTAGACCCCAATTTAATTCCCGTCATCCCCTGTAAAATTTAGTCTCAGAATACATCAGGAAAAATACAATGGATTGAATCGATAATTTACCCATTCCAATTTTTAAGGTCCCATACACCTCATAAATTTAAACTACTAGTCCCTCAATCATATGAAAAGAATATCTCGTGTAATGAGAGCTACATAGATTACATGGGTAAAAGTTGGCTATTTAATATTCCACCATCAATTTATACAGGAAAACCCAATTCATATTGACGATGTCATTAAAACAACAAATTTAAAGTCCATTCAGAAGAAGTTTGTAGTATAATAATATATAACAACCATGGATCACTCAATAATCATTAGAAACAATCGAAAAGAAATAAATAAAATTCACCTGTATATCATGGATTATCCATGTAATGTGAGTCCTAGGTGAACGCAATAATGCATGTGACAATAATACTTATCATACAAGGCCATGAAATAATAAAAAAGATATTAATGAAAAAAGTTCATGTCAATCACCCAATTATTAAAGTATATCAATTGTAATATGGGAAAAACATAACTACAGTATCATATTCCTTGGAATGATTATATTTACAATAAATGTGGGTTAGGTACTCTAAGTCATAGATTAAAAATTAGTTCCAAAATGTTCCAAATATATGGAATAAATTTCCTAAAAAATAAGAAAACAAACAAAATAAAAAACCCCTTCTGATACAAATTTTTTACATTATAACATTTTTCACTCTATAGAAACCAAACCCAATCAGCCACATGGCCTCAAGAACACCTCTTCGTATGCTAGAGGTTGTCAACTAATAGTGAGGGCCTATGTTGTGAAAGTGGGGATATTATTCCCCTTTATGAGAGTAGATCAGAGCAGTGATATAATTGATGGATGAAGAATGAAATCATAATAATGATTAAGGAATAGGATAAGAAGTGTTAAAAGAGTAGTCATCCATGTCATAAATAACCAGATCAAAATTTTAAAATATATCATATTGTAAACATTAATGGAATGTATCTATAAAAGGAACTAAGTAATGCATGGATGTATGAAGAAAATATAGTTCACATTATCAGAATAATCAAAAGACAAAAAACAATCAAATCATCCCTAGCACTGACTCACTCATCTTCAACTAAGATCCCTTCCAAAAGAAATTAAGTCATGTTTGTTTCCCCTTTTACATACCTACGTTAATATATCAATACAAGAACCAATGATAGCCTCGATAGGGTTTAAGATAAATTTTTGTAGTCAACCACTAATGGAATCTATAAAAATCTAGTATGTGAATATAAATAGAACGAGTGTGCATGTATATAAATTTAAATCATTACAAATAAATATATCATTACTACTTTACCCCACCTGGTGTCTGAATAGGAATAAATTTAATTAATTATGATTCAGTTTATATAGAGATTTAATGTGGAGGTGTCAACTATACCCAGACAAGAGAAAAAAATAATAATAAATGGATCCAAGGTAAAACCAATGCATCCCTGATCTCAGGGGTCGGCCAAATCATAGTATTATCATATTCAGTATAGCTATAAGGGTTATGAGTGTTATTAAAGGTCTAAAACCAATTCATTCCACTACAAACAAGTCTAACAAAGTCAAAGGATCCCTTCCATAGTAATACCAAGCTAAGCATCACTGGGCCCAATGCGGTGATTTCATTGTTTTGCATGTCCAAAGACATCTAGATGAATCCAAGGAGGGTATATAGGGAATTCTTATAGTTTGGAAAAGATATCAAGTGAATCATCAGGACTACAATATGTAATTCATGTAATAAGAAAAATTAAAATTTCAAAGGTGGGTATCTCCATTTTCAACTGGATAAATTAATCATAAAGGAATCCATTGAGTGCTCTAAGAATTATCTTAGGAAACCAACGATGGATCAAATCTGACCATTCCCATAAAGACAAAAATGTTCCAATACTGACTAAAAATTGACTTTTTATTAATAAAATCACTTTTTAGGAAAAGTGACAAACCAGTTCCAATCAATCCGGCGATGAAGACTCATAAGATAAAGCGAAGCCATCAAAGCATTGTCTCATACTATTGGTACTTTCATCCCTATAAAGGTTCCAGTTCATAAGCCATACCATAGCATCGGGGTCTTCACCGATAAAAACTTCGATGCGAGATGCCATTTTGTCCCAATTTCGAATATAATCTTCTTTGATGATTTTCTTATCATTAAAGCCTCTCATTTGGACCATATCCTATTTTTCAATACAATTAGCCTGCTCATTGTTGAACTCCACATGAATATGTCTACCAATCATATATGCCTATCCCAGTACAGGTGAGGAAGTGTGATGATGTTAAACAGATGAAGTAAGTGGTGAACAATGAGGTGCAGAGTAAACTACCAGGAAAGAAGGTTGAGAAACCCTCTGTATCGAGGGGTTTTTATTAGCTCAAGGAGGCTTTGAGGGACCGAGACACTAGTAAATTAGTGGCACAACGGAACGCTGATCCACCCTTGAAATCGCCTCAATAGTGGGGAAAAAGGAATAAAAGGGTACAAAATCTAATTGGGTGGATGTATTTGAGGTCCCAACCTCTAAGAGCATGAAGAACATGTATAACTATGGTTTTACAACACGATATAAATAATTATTATAAAAGAAGAGGAATTTTCGAAGGAATCACTTGTTGAAACATGTGTGCACACAATTATGTCAAATTATAAATGAAAATAATTTTCAATAAATTTTATATACCACCAAAATTAAACATGTAGTAGATGATTTTTCCGGTATCAGTCTTTATTTTGGCCTAGATCATAAAGAAAAAGAAGAACATAAAAATTCCATAAAATAGGGAATATGAGTCTGTATCAAAACAACATCATCTATAGGAATAATAACAATGATAGGTGCAAGAATAACTATGATAGTACTGGTGGTTATCCACTAGGATATATTGATATCAAATTTGGGTCTGAAAGGAGATAAAGGGTCAAATCCTAGGTTAGGCCTATGGGGAGACCCATTGGTAGACCTCCTTTGTGAGAGAGAAAAAATAGGGGTTGTGATTCTATAAAAAAGAGAGCCCCTGACTTATTTTTAAAATATTTACCTAGGGATATTATATGGTATGTAAACTATACACTCCATTCCATTCTTGGGGTTTTACCTATATAGAAAAAACATTACACTCTGTGATAGGGTTTTTCCTGAAAAATACACATTATGTATTTGATAAAGATAGTATATTTAAATACATGCCATGTATTTTCTCTATAAAAAGGTTCTATCACCCTATAACCTTCCTTCCATCAATAAAAAACTCTCCTAAATGTAGGGGTTTTCAGGTTAAGCCATACAATGACTACAATAAAGGGTTTATCTGAAAAATACAAGGATCCATATCTGGTATGAGAAATTGGGAACATACAAATTTAATGTTTTCCAACCACATAAATATTCCTCTTATCAGAAACTATCATATGAAAATTATTTAATATTTTGTGGAAGGCCTACTATGGCCTCATCACAAACTACCTATCCAAGAAATAAATTAAATTTAATGATTTGATACATCCAACCATGAAAACTTTTTCCATCCAATATTTATAAAATTATACTTTTTAATCAATCAATATTATACATTCCCAAATGTAAACATATTGGGTCCAATAATGAAAACCCACTTTGATACTAGTTGAAGTGCTTGGAAGGATTTATTTCCTCAATTGGGATGGGGGTTGAATTAGTGATGGGAAAGTTTTACAACTTAATTTCAATAGAAAAAAACTGTGACTTGTTAGAGTATATTCCACTAAAAAAACGAATATAGAAAGCTCACATGATCAATAAGGAAATAAAATGTAAAGGAAAACACCATTTTTAAAACATTATGATTCAATGTGGAATCCTATTCATATTCGTGGATAGTTACCCTCACCAACCATGAATTATATTCACTATATTCACATATGATTTCTAGTTACAAGCATTAATGTAGAATCCCACCACACACACCCAAAGTCCCAACCTATAATATATATTCATACCATAGAAAAATTCAGACGAATACTAGAGGAAAAATATCACAAAATAAATGAGGTTGTTCTAAAAATAAATAAAAAGATCTACTTCCATGATCCTCATGAATAAACAATATAAACTTTTTCATAGTGTAGTCATGAATTCTGCTGCAAAACTATTATCAAATAAAAATAAAATCTCTTAATGCAATGAGATTAATTAGAAGATAAACACTAAAAATCCGACCTCAGCCCCAAAATCTTCTTATTCATACTTTTTCTAATATCATAAAAAAATATTCACAATTATCACCCGATTATTTTTAAAAATTCCTCATTATTTCTTAAATCCTATTCAAATGATAATTATATAAAATTCATGAATACAAGGACTTCATATTTTAAGTGTAAGATATATCTATATTTATTCACTCACCACATCATTTAAGTTCTCGATGTTATTAGAGATTCTTTACTACTATTATTGTAAAATCAAACAATCCTAGATATCCAAATAATCCATTCAGTTTAAATCTCTACTGAATGTTCCTTAAAAATAATATTGTTAAAAAACATCCATGATATCTATATAAATTTCCTCTTTAATATCTTCCATGTAAATATTCCATTTATAATGCTTTAGACTCTAAAAATCTCCCCAAATACATTAAATAACAATCAATTATGTGGTTATCAAATAATTTTGTTAATCCCATATGTAGATATGTGGAGAACATTGACTACATTTCACCAAATGGTTTTTTTCTCATTGTAGATATATGATGGTTCTAAATTCTTGGAAGCCTATATTTTCTAATATAGAATAATTTGGAAATGTGGTTTCAGGTACGCCACTGAAATGACTATCTAAACCCTTCTAGCTACAACACCGTATTCTCTTATTTCATTTCATCATCTTGGTGATGCTGTAAAAAATGACTATATAAATGATTTGGATATGTGATTTGGCTACATTATAGGTTTAGCTATATGAATCTTTCCAAAATATATAAGCAATATATTTGGCTATGTGGTTTGGCTACATGATAAAATTTGATATGTGTATTACCTGTATATTGGAAATTCTATATTTTAGTCAAACTCACTTAGATCTTCTTCCTCCGACATCCCACCAACCTCAAAAACACTTGATGACATCATGGAACCCTCTTTCTTGATATATATACATAAGACCCGATAAATAATTTTCCCAATTTCTGGTCACAAAAAAATAAGGTTATCAAAAATACAACAACCCAAAACTCACCAATAACCATAAGGTGTTCAACTATCCTAAAATTAAAACCCCAAATCCATGGGTTTCTTCATTTAGTTACTAGTACCACAATATAAATATGTCATATTTTTTTGCTTAGATCTTTAAATATTATTCTACACTTCCAAATGTGATGATACTATTATTATGGTTTGATAACTTTCCCTAATAGTCATATTACTATTTCAACGGTCTGACTACTATTACAAATGGTCATATCTATAATGATAATATATTTTCTCAATATCCTAGAAATACCCAATATTTTATTCACTATTAAATAAATTTTACTTTTCCTCATGCTTGCATTTATTTTTCATTCAATGAATTATATTATATTATTAATATTTTGTTTCATTTAAATTTTTTTTCTCATGGGTGAAATTATTCTATGGGATTGAGCGGATCCAAAAAAAATTTATTTTAGTTAACTAATTTTATATTTTTTTATCCCATTGTAATATTTTTAATTATTATGGACATTTATATTCTACAAATTAAAATTTTAAACTATTATAATTTAATTTTATTTGTTTTATCATATAGTGAATGTTCTTTATATAATTATACATATGTTGGTATGACACAATGTAGAGACCTGAAGCTTGACGTACATTGACATTACATTACATTTTCGGAATACTTAGTATATAACAAAAACACACACACAAGGATCGTAATAGTTTAGTGTCTTTGGAAACTCGGAATATAATCTTCTAATCCAGGTGAAAGATCATCAACATCTCCCATAAAGATCTTTTTTTATACCTAAACCTTTCTTTATATCCTGGGGAAAAGTAAACATAAAAGGGTGAGCTCAAATGCTCAGTAAGGGTAAACAAAAGAAATATCAATCACATCATATACATAAGCACATAACTTTTGGAAATCTTAACCTGTAAAAGAGATCTTAATTTCATAACCTAGGATAACTCATGGCAGTGAAATGTAATCACAATAATCATAACTTAAAACATTAAACTTTGTGGAATACACACATAATCATAGAGAATCATTTCTTGTTAGTCAAGACTCATTGCCAAGACTATTTTAGTGGACAAAGTCCCTTTCTGAACCGAGTCACCCTCGTTTCAGTCCTGTTTCACTGAAACGGTATTACCTACCATTCCAGCCATGCCTATTTAATGAGATATAAAATCTTTACCCAATGCATTGGAGGGAGATATAGGTCCCACCCATCTCATAACGATACCATTCTTATGTGTGCCACAAAATCATAAACCATACATCATTGCATAACCATTGTAATAAAAATGGGAATCTTAAACATCATGAAATCATAAAACAATTCATATAAGATAAAGAAATTCATAAAAATATTTCCATCACAACATAATAAAATCCATGTAATAATAGGGATAGAAACAGAACCCTATATTATCTTAGATGGGAAATAATTTTGATAAAACTCTTGAACTCTATTCTTGAGGAAAATATCCTTTCTACTTCAAAAATACCTATCCTTTCTTAACATGTCATACCATTTTAAACTAAAAGAAGTTGATTAAAAATAAACTTGAAAACTTGTAAAGGAAGATTCATGGAAATAATGTTTTAAAAATCTATTCTTGCCGTATAAGTTAAAAAAAACATTCTTCTCGTACTTTTGTCGGAAAAGTCCAAAAAGTACCTCGTACGAAAAACAACAAAAGATTCCTTTCATATCTTTTACTAAAAACTCACCGAAGGGTAAAATTGGATTTAAAAAATTTTAGGTGGATGGAAATAATATTACATATTGAAGAAACATGGATGACGATAAAATACACCACAGTAAATTTCAAAGTATAAACAATCTCGGATAAAAATGAGATTGTGATATTTCACTTACCTTAGGTCCGATTTGCTTTGTAAGTGTCCAAAACTCATGTATAATGATTTAAATAATGTCATTGACTTATTACAGAATCATATTCATTGTTATGATATCATATATGGTTCACTTATGACTTTATATTACCCGTTCTTTTGTAAATTCCATGTTAAAGAGCGTTTTGGGTAAAATTGTTTCATTTGTCGTCCGTGTTTTGACTTGTAATTATTCATATGATTAACTAGATCATGATTACTTAATTACAGAATATAAAACAAGATTTATATATATATATATTCAGAATATACATATATATAATAAATCAGTAAATGGAAAGAAATACACCGTTCATGGAGACGGTAGGCTGTACGTACGCATGAACGCTGTTTTTGTTTCCTTATTGAGTTGAACGGAATTAAGTAGATGACATACATATATATACACATAAATCCAGTATCATTATTATGTCATATATTTCTTGATTACTTATTATATATACTTTATAATCATTCATGAATGGTTAAAGTGGAGAATGAATTTCATCGCGTCGTGGAGACGGTAGTCCGTACGTACGCACGAGCGATGATATCGTTCTCATGATCGTGGAACTGTATTGGAGTGTATGTATACTATTTCAGAATCAATATCACTTTAAAATAATAATATATAGTTATTATTTACACCATTATACCCATCCAAGTAAGGCGGTGGTGGAAAATAGATTTCACCACGGCGTGGAGATGGTATTCCGTACGTACGCACGCGCGATGATTTTGTTTTCCGTAGGATGGATAGATGGTGAAATAGGATTGTTTCATTCTTATAATAACATATCAGTATATGAGTGATACTGATGTTATTACTTCATAATGAAATAACCTAAGAAGAATAAGTGGAAGAAGAAATAAAGGTGAAAGAATCGGTAACGGAAATTACCTCTTCTTTGAAGCGCCTCTTTGCGACCTCCTCTTAGGACACTAAAATTGGTCTTTGAGGAAGACCAGAACCTCTAGGATGTTTCTAGGGAAGTGTAGAAGAGAATTTGTCAGCGTTTGACTGAGCTTGAAGCCTCAAATTTGTGTGGGGAAGAGAGGGAGGAGGCGCCCTTTTATAAGGGAGGAGAGGGGCACTTTAGGAATATCTCAAAATATTATTTTATATTAAAGCCAAATTCGGTTTATAATGGTTCCAAAGGGTCTTATTTAGAAGTTAAAGTTGTTATGGGTCGAAAGCCTCTCATCCAATAGAATTTAGACAAGTTTAGGTTATTATTTTAACCTTATCAATTAGATTTAACTCCAAGTTAAATAATTTAACTTTTACCGTGTCTTTTTGTTTTCTTACACTATATGGTTAATAAACTTACCATAACAAGCGAAAAAACCCCAAGTTGTTTATTATTAATATATATAACCTTATCGAAGTCATATGGACGAACCATAGATTTTTAGGAATAAAATAACAATTAATAATATAATATTTATTTTAAAAACTATTTTTTGTCAATTTTGACTCTATTTAGTAATTGATTTTTGTGAAACTCATAACAGAATGATTAGTTCGAAAAAAGTTAATTAAATATATACTAACATGTCATATTAAGCTAGAAAATTATTGGAATTCATAAAAAGTCTCAAATTATATTTATTTGGGTATTTATAACATCAATTATGTCAATATTTCATTAATAAGATAATTACTGCATCATCATTGTGTCATAAATATATTAAATTATTTAATGTCTAAAAATTACAAATAAAATACTATTATGTAGTAAATCGTTTTATATTTCTAATGAATATTTATAGTCGAATTTATCTTATGTATAACCCCATATTAAAAATGGTTTAGTAAATAAACTTTGATTTTAACTCTTTTAACCCTTCTTTAAATAAATTAATAATAAATGTCCTAATCTAATCCAAGTGGGCCTAAATGGTCATATTTTATTCCTAAGTTTGTTTTTGGTCGAATTAAACTTATCAAATAGAATTAGGACATGTGTTAGGGTAATAATAATATCATTTTTACCCTTAATTATCCTATTTACTTTTAACCGTGGTAAATAAAAGTAAAAAGTTACTATACACCAAAAATTATTTTCATCTCGTTGAACCACATTTTACTTACTAACATCAACCATGTCTCTCGGATTTCTGAAATTCCACTCACAGAAGCGGTAAAATTATGTTTTATGAAAAATTCAGTTTTTTAACTACCACTTAGTGGTTTCACTATTCATCAAAAATTGAAAGTTTTCAGAAAAATACCAAAAATTAGGCCTAAGCTATATTTGATATCATGAACTCAAAAATGATTTCTATTTTACCAAATTCAAAACATATTAGTTGCATTAATTAATTTAAAAATTAATTCCCGTCGTCAAAACAAATAGCGTGTTCTTAAGAGATAATAACTATCAAAAGATTGAAACTTGTTTATAACTGGTTTAAATGTGAAATTACATCCAATGACCATCATTGTATTAAATTGTAAAAATATATTCTAAATATACTTTAAAACCACTAAAATTAATAATTTATCACTATTAATTATTTCTATTGAAAAAGTTGTTTTTAATTAAAATTTAGTAATTTCCAATATTCATCAAAATATGAATGTTATCCGAAAATTACCAAAATTTCACCCTAAGCTAATTTGGATATTCTGAATCCAAAAATGAAGTCAATTGTGAAAAATAAAATTTACATATTTTCAAAAAAGTGGTTATTACTATTCATAACGGCTAGTTTTAATAATATTTTAATAGCATATCGTTGTTTAGTGAAACTCGATATTGCGTACTAAACACGCTATCAAGGAAGGTCGCGGTTGCGTGTAATGAAAGGAAAGTCAAGGATGCGTGTTGTGCAAGCTCCTTTTGGTGTATCGTACAACACAAGACATTAATGAAATTAAAAAGAATATTTTTCATAAAATCTCGGGGTTTTACATTCTACCCCCCTTAAAATGAATTTCGCCCTCGAAATTCGTCGGGGTTATAAATGGTTTACTATTTGAAAGTTTCTTTAATCAAAACCCACATCGTAAAAAGGAATACCAAAACCAATCTTTAAAAACAAAAGTATGAAACATAACGGTTACCCAAATAAACTAATCACTAGGTTTCCACATAGGTGAAAATATGGATATGGAAGAGAAATCTAACCATCATGTTCTGATGGAGAGTGGTAGATAACATGGATATGGAAAAGCTAGAAATCACAAAGCCATAAATTTTTGACGATCTAAGGTACCATTTGATTAATCAGATATAAGATCACTAAGACAACATTTTTGGTTTTCAAGATCATTTCCCTAAAGTTGATGAAATTGGAATTAGAAGAAATAATTTCGTGATTTTGGTATAGTCTCACCATTTATCATTCTTTGGAAAATTTCCACTTCATCTCTTAAAGAAATGAAGTTGAATTTGTCATTCGTGATGTGTTATCAGATCATGTGATAGAATGATGGGTCATTCCATCTCTTTCAAACAAAAGGTTAACAAAAGTTATAAGTCCCTCTTATGGTTAATCGTATATCGTTCCAAAAATGAACTTATACTTCATATATCATACCTCTTAATAAAATAAAACTAGTTTCTACTAACCGGGGACTTCCTGTAGGCCAGTGGTAGGCGATAAAGGCCAATCGCACTTCGGTTGTGGGTTCGATTCCCACATCCTTGTCCGAAGCGATGGGCTGTCGCCCGTCCTGCATGTTATCCTTTTTCTAAAACTATATTACTATAACATCCCATAAATAATATTGAAAAAAAACTTCTATCCTTAAACAATACTAACTTATGTCCAACATAATCCATTCTAATCTTTAGGCTTATCTAAAATACATCGGTCCAAGCTCATAGTATAAAGAAAACGATTACTTGAAATATCGTTAACCAAGCATGTGAATACCATCGTTTATCCCCCATATATCTTGTTGGTCATATTCTAATCATGTGAATACCCTAATCATGTATTCTCTTGAAAAATAAATACCCATTAACCCTTAGTGAAAACATGAATGCTGTCAAAAGTTAACTCTTTCCACATACCAAAATCTTAAAATTCTATATACTCAAACCATGATATAACCTTCTCCTTATATCAGTCATGAGCTCATGAATACATTTAATTTTCTCCTTATCCCTTCATTATGTTCATATCATTTACATTCCAAAAATATCTGAATAACCTTTCATGGATACTGGTAACATTAATCATACACTTTCAAAACTCAAGGAAAGACAACAGTGTAACAATCCTTAGATGTCTCTTTATTCCATAGTACCATGAGATTACTTATACAACATTACACATGATAAACATGTCATCATTCCACTACATTCTTAAACCATTGACTGAGATTCAACAATTCTTTCATCTCACATATCATTTGTAGTCTCTTCATCATCATCAACATAAATACTACCCATACGACCATACTGATTCTCTTCATGAGAATTTTTCTTAGTTCATTGGTTTGCATAATGCCCGTACATTCCACATTTAAAACATTTAACCATTTTTGATGTCGTAGCAATACCATTATCCTCATCCCTAGTGTCAACTGAACCTTTTCCTTTTCACTTACTAGCTTTGTGTCCTTCTTTTCCACACCCAAAGGATCTTCCAGTTCCTTTGAAACATTCTCCTTGATTCCTCTTCCCACATGATTTACATAGGGTAAATTGAACTTTCTTTCCTCTATGATCATCATGAAACTCCATATTTCTCTTATTAGCCGAGTCAGGAAACTTACCAAATTTTACTTTATTGATCATATTATGAGATTGCTGATTCGGTATAATAATGATGTTTGTACTTCCAAATCCCATTTAATTTGTTTTCTCATGAAGAATATCATTCCATTGTCCATCATATCCTCCATTATCGCGAATCATCTTGTTTCCAGCCATTTTCTAAAACCCAAAAAGAATAGTGTGAGAGGAAAAAATCATGCTAGGGAAAACAACATAATAAAGGGGGAGTACCCTCAATATCTAACATCTTAGGTTTAATTCCATGATTGTTAGCGTAATTCTAGTACTATAACCTATACATATACTTAACCTTAGGGACATCCCTAGGCATACCTTAGAAATATCTCTAGGGATCTCACTAACGTTTTCGAATCCTAGTTTCCAAAGGTTGACTAAACCTTTCCTCTGATACCAACTGTAGAGACCTGAAGCTTTACGTACATTGACATTACATTACATTTGCGGAATAGTTAGTAGATAACAAAAACATACACACAAGGATCGTAATAGTTTAGTGTCTTTGGAAACTCGGAATATAATATTCTAATCCTGGTGAAAGATCTTCAACATCTCCCATAAAGATCTTCTTTTTTTTATACCTAAACCTTTCTTTATATCATGGGGAAAAGTAAACATAAAAGGGTGGGCTCAAATTCTCAGTAAGGGTAAACAAAAGAAATATCAATCACATCATATACATAAGCACATAACTTTTGGAAATCTTAACCTGTAAAAGAGATCATAATTTCATAACCTGGGATAACTCATGGCAGTGAAATGCAATCACAATAATCATAACTTAAAACATTAAACTTTGTGTCATACACACATAATCATAGAGAATCATTTCTTGTTAGTCAAGACTCATTGCCAAGACTATCTTAGTGGACAAAGTCCCTTTCTGAACCGAGTCACCCTCGTTTCAGTCCTGTTTCACTGAACCGGTATAACCTACCATTCCAGCCATGTCTATCTCATGAGATATAAAATCTTTACCCAATGCATTGGAGGGAGATATAGGTCCCACCCATCTCATAATGATACCATTATTATGTGTGCCACAAAATCATAAACCATACATCATTGCATAACCCATGTAATAAAAATGGGAATCTTAAACATCGTGAAATCATAAAACAATTCATATAAGATAAATAAATTCATAAAAATATTTCCATCACAACATAATCAAATCCATGTAATAATAGGGATAGAAACAGAACCCTTTATTATCTTAGATGGGAAATAATTTTGATAAAACTCTTGAACTCTATTCTTGAGGAAAATATCCTTTCTACTTCAAAAATACTTATCCTTACTTAACATGTCATACCATTTTAAACTAAAAGAATTTGATTAAAAATAAACTTGAAAACTTTTAAAGGAAGCTTCATGGAAATAATGTTTTAAAAATCTATTCTTGTCGTATAAGTTAAAAAAACATTCTTCTCGTACTGTTGTCGGAAAAGTCCAAAAAGTACCTCATACGAAAAACAAAAAAAGATTCCTTTCATATCTTTTACTAAAAACTCACCGAAGGGTAAAATTGGATTTAAAAAATTGTAGCAGGATTGAAATAATATTACATATTGAAGAAACATGGATGATGATAAAATACACCCCAGTAAATTTCAAAGTATAAACAATCTCGGATAAAAATGAGATTGTGATATTTCCCTTACCTTAGGTATGATTTGCTTTGTAAGTGTCCGAACCTCTTGTATAATGATTTACATAATGTAATTGACTTATTACAGAATCATATTCATTGTTATGATATCATATATGGTTCACTTATGACTTTATATTACCCGTTCTTTTGTAAATTCCATGTTAAAGAGCGTTTTGGGTAAAATTGTTACATTTGTCGTCCGTGTTTTGACTTGTAATTATTCATATGATTAACTAGATCATGATTACTTAATTCCAGAATATAAAACATGATATATATATATATATATATTCATAATATACATATATATAATAAATCAGTAAATGGAAAGAAATACACCGTTCATGGAGACGGTAGGCTGTACGTACGCATGAACGCTGTTTTCGTTTCCTTATTGAGTTGAACAGAATTAAGTAGATGACATACATATATATACAAATAAATCCAGTATCATTATTATTTCATATATTTCATGATTACTTATTATATATACTTTATAATCATTCATGAATGGTTAAAGTGGAGAATGAATTTCATCGCGTCGTGGAGACGGTAGTCCGTACGTACACAGGAGCGATGATATCGTTCTCATGATCGTGGAACTGTTTTGGAGTGTATTTATACTATTTCAGAATCAATATCACTTTAAAATAATAATATATAGTTATTATTTACACCATTATACCAATCCAGGTAAGGTGGTTGTGGAAAATAGATTTCACCACGGCGTGGAGACGGTATTCCGTACGTACGCACGCGCGGTGATTTCATTTTCCGTAGGATGGATAGATGGTGAAATAGGATTGTTTCATACTTATAATAACATATCATTATATGAGTGATACTGATGTTATTACTTCATAATGAAACAACCTAAGAAGAAGAAGTGGAAGAAGAAATAAAGGTGAAAGAATCGGTAACGGAAATTACCTCTTCTTTGAAGCGCCTCTTTGAGACCTCCTCTTAGGACACTAAAATTGGTCTTTGAGTAAGAACAGAAAATCTAGGATGTTTCTAGGGAAGTGGAGAAGAGAATTTGGCAAGGGTTTTCCGAGCTTGAATGCTCAAAGTTGTGTGAGGAAGATAGGGAGGATGTTCCCTTTTATAAGGGAGGAGAGGGGCACTTTAGGAAAGTCTCAAAATATTATTTTATATTAACGTCAAATTCTGTTTATAATTGTTCCAAAGGGTCTTATTTAGAAGCTAAAGTGGGGATGGGTCGAAATACTCTCATCCAATAGGATTTAGACAAGTTTAGGTTGTTATTTTAACCTTATCAATTAGATTTAACTCTAAGTTAAATAATTTAACTTTTACCGTGTGTTTTTGTTTTCTTACACTATATGGTTAATAAACTTACCATAACAAGCCACACGAACCCCAAGTTGTTTATTATTAATATATATAACCTTATCTAAGTCATTTGGGCGAACCTTAGATTTTTAGGAATAAAATAACAATTGATAATATAATATTTATTTTAAAAACAATTTTATGTCAATTTTGACAGTATTTAGTAATTTATTTTTGTGAAAATCATAAAAGAATGATTAGTTCGATAAAAGATAATTAAATATATACTAACATGTCATATTAACCTAGAAAAGTATTTCAATTCATAAAAAGTCTCAAATTATATTTATTTGGGTACTTATAACATCAATTATGTCAATATTTCATTAATAAGATAATTACTCCATCATCATTGTGTCATAAATAAATTAATTTATTTAATGTCTAAAAATTACAAATAAAATACCATTATGTAGGAAATCGTTTTAGCTTTCTATTGAATATTTATAGTCGAATTTATCTTATGTATAACCCCATATTAAAAATGTTTTACTAAATAAACTTTGATTTTAACACTTTTAACCCTTCTTTAAATAAATTAATAATAAATGTCCTAATCTAATCCAAGTGGGCCTAAATGGTCATATTTTATTACTAAGTTTTTTTTGGTAGAATTACACTTATCCAATAGAATTAGGACTTGTGTTAGGGTAATAATAATATCATTTTTACCCTTAATTACCCTATTTACTTTTAACCGTGGTAAATAAAAGTAAAAAGTTACTATTCACCAAAAATTATTTTCATCTCATTGAACCACATTTTACTTATTGACATCAACCGTGTCTCTCGGAGTTTTGAAATTCCACTCACAGAAGTGGTAAAATTATGTTTTATGAAAAATTCAGTTTTTTTAACTACCACTTAGTGGTTTCACTATTCATCAAAAATTGAAAGTTTTCAGAAAAATACAAAAAATTAGGCCTAAGATATATTTGATATTATGAACTCAAAAATGATTTCTATTTTACCAAATTCAAAACATATCAGTTGCATTAATTAATTTAAAAATTAATTCCCGTCGTCAAAACAAATAGCGTGTTCTTAAGAGATAATAACTATCAAAAGATTGAAACTTGTTTATAATTGGTTGAAATGTGAAATTACATCCAATGACCATCATTGTATTAAATTTAAAAATATATTCTAAATATACTTTAAAACCACTAAAATTAATAATTTATCACTATTAATTATTTCGATTGAAAATTTTGTTTTTAATTAAAATTTAGTAATTTCCACTATTCATCAAAATATGAAAGTTATCCGAAAATTACCAAAATTTCACCCTAAGCTAATTTCGATATTCCGAATCCAAAAATGAAGTCCATTTGGAAAAATAAAATTTACAAAATTTCAAAAAAGTGGTTATTACTATTCATAACGGCTAGTTTTAATAATATATTAATAGCATATCGTTGTTTAGTGAAACTCGGTGTTGTGTACTACACACGCTATCAAGGAAGGTCACGTTTGCGTGTAATGAAAGGCAAGTCAAGGATGCGTGTTGTGAAAGCTCCTTTTGGTGTAGCGTACAACACAAGACATTAATGAAATTAAAAAGAATATTTTTCATAAAATCTCGGGGTGTTACACACAATTATATAATCGAAGGGAAAATTACGTTGATAAATTTATAGGTTATTAAAGTTTTTTCATATTGATTAATACATTTTTACACTTTAAATTACCCTTTTATCAAAAATAAACTAAAAATATACTTAGGTCATTAAGGTAAATAAATAAAAAAATAAATATTTTCATGTTTGTCAACAACTTTGTAGATATCCGCAAAAATATTTCATGTTCTTATTCCTTTATTTGGATCACATTTAATGTTGTTAAAAAGTTATTTATTTAGAATAAAATATAAAATAATAAAATATGTTTTATCTTGATTAGAATATCAGAAGAATAAAATTGAATCCAACATGAAATACAAATCTATTTGAGTCATTAGATAATTGAAATTAATAAATTATTATGATTATATATTTAAAAGATTATTCTGTTGCTGATGAGACAATGTACTTATCTGATTTGGATGTGGGCTTATCACGTATAACGAATTTTTCATTGGATGACATGAGTTATCTTGGCTCTACTAATGATAAGGTGATAAATTCTTTGAATTAATATGATATAGAGAACATTTCCATAGGGAATATTACTCATATAATGGTACCTATAGAAGGAGAACATACTCAATATCCACAAAACTTCAATGATATATGTTGCACTCCTAAGTAAGTACAATTATTTACCTAGTGAAAAAATGGTAATTAAAGTAGAAAATGTGTTGCTACAACCCAAAGACACCAGAGAACGTTGAATGATGATACCATGTCTAAATTAAAATATTAAGTCTAAACTGAGTGGATGAAACATAACTATTGATAATAAATCATAATTTAATGTTGTACCTCTTTCTGGTTGATCTCTATAGTATGATAATACCATTCAAACAAAAAATGTAGAATCAAGACATTATGTTGACCCAATTCTACATCATAATATTTGATTAATTAAACAGTCAATCAACTACAAGGAAATTCCTTCGTTAATCCTCTATTAATATCTAGATCAATAAATTATTTATGGAAAAAAAATTGTTACGAATGATGACATAATCCAAATTTCTAAATTCCATTACAGATCAATTATAACTTATTAAAGTTTGATTTAAAATTGTATTACAATATAAGAATCTATACATAGTATGGGTTGATGTGACTCCTCCACTCATCTTTTGAAATCCTAAATCATCAATGTTCAATAGAACATGAGATCTAGAAGATCACCTCATACAATTTTCATCCCACTATGTACTGGTGTTGGGAACACCATAACAACAAGATGTTTCTAAACATAGAATCGTTGAAATAACATTATAGAAATCACACTATTAAATACAATAATCTAGTATCTCGTGAAATTAATAGTTGGGGGGTATAAATTATAAATTTCCCGATCATTTTAGATATTCACTATGAAAACAAGAATCCTTGGTATGCCTAATTAGAAATACTAAGAGAATGTGAGATTATATTATTTCACTACCATATGGAAGGGCTTAATGTCTTCCCTTGGAATATAATTTCATTGAGAGCTATTTCATGTGATTTTAGGAAGAAACTAAAGGATTATTTAGAAAATATTCCAACAAAACAAAATTATTTATGTGGATTCATAATGTTTATCTTTAGAACATAATGACTAGATTATTTCATTCAGTCAAATAGGTTAAAACCATAATAGGAACCAACATGACATCTATGATACTATGTAAAATGAAAAGAGGTGTTTTTTACTCTTACGATAATAGTATAATAAGATCCAACCTGAAATCTAATCAGGATGAATATGGTACCCTTTGTTTATAGTTTTAATGCACACCCAACATAACTCAGTCACACAAATGATGTGAACACAGAGTAGTCACATCTTAATTTTGATAATATAAATAATTGAATTCATTCAATAATTAATGATTAGGTTCTATTGTATTTTATCTATACTCTAATTTTTTTTGATATACCAGATTTCATGAAACCCTATTATAGAGTATTGAATGATTTCTAGACTTATTTCTTTTACCATTAGATGTTTGGGTACAGAATATGAAAATTATTTATTTTTAAATACACAATGATAAAGTTAGTAAAAATTTAAATTATTATTGGATAACCTACGAAACATGTGACATTTGAATCATCCACTCTCTCTAATGATGGATATAGAAGGAAAGAGGTGCTAAACATGAATATGTATAATAATGATAAGATAATTAATTGTAATTTAGTAAATCAAACACATGACCCAAATTTAACATCCATAACAACTGTTTCATTTATTTCTGTTATTAGGGAACCTCTTAATTCATATCAATATTACATTAAACATTATTAATTATAGAGAATCACATATCTATAAGAGGAACCCATATGGATCCCTAAACCAATCCAAGCTCTCATGGAATTCATTCCCCCATGTTTAAGAAAATATTAACCACCATATCAAAGACAAACTTTTTATAATGAATAACACTGGTATACATCAATTAATTTAATATGGATAAGTGATATTTATACTAAACAATATGATCCTTTGGAATTTTAAATTTCTAGTAGGTATCACATAACCATATGTGGTCATATATGGAATACAAAGGGATAAACTATAATCTATAACGTTATCCATGAATAAATTACACACAACACCCAAACTACATGAAAAGAAATCCAATAATCATTAAATGAGTGTTAGTTATTCCGAGGACCCTCCAATGTTCACTATACTATTATGTGGATAGTGAATTGATTTGATGATAGATAATTACTTAATCATCCATGAATTGCTAGTAAATATTATTGCATACTATTATAAATAAAACAAATCTCAATGATTCATACCCTTGGATGTTATATCATTATTTACCTAAATATTTAGTACTATAATAATGATAATAAGTGAATTTAAAGTAGAAAAGGCCATTGAATAAAAAATATGACATGTAGAAGGCTATTTCACTTATTAAAAAAAATAACTTAAATATTATATTCCTTATATCTCTATAAATAACTCAGATAGTCCCTTATATTAGTGTTAGGAATGCATCAAGAATTCAATATCAAAGTGGCTACTAGTGAAACACATCATACAGAGAATAAATCTCCCAATAACCATGAAGTTGTCTCTTTTATAATGATAGATCAAGGATCAAAAATACGAAGAAATATATTTCCATGATATATATTATAAAATCCTAAAACATTCATCATAATTCAATCCTTGGTGGATAATGGTTTAGAATTTCTCATCATTCATATGCAGAACCATCATCATTTATGCTATAGGGAAGTCAATTTTCATCTTTCTGATAGGGAAATCCATGTCTGTAATTAGAGTGAGCATAAATCCATGCCAATGATTAAATTTAAATAATAATCCATGGATCTTGTGTCTGATTCAAAATTAATGGTTGGTCATAAAGTCCTTTCTTTTAATGCCTTGAAGACAAGACCTTAGTTTTGATTACAAGTTATAAAGCCTTATTCATAACAATAATGGATTAATTACTATATTAATGGGTACAATTAAGTTATTTTGGGCAGTAAATTCCCATTTAAATATTTAAGATATTGATATATCATTTCTCTATACTATATAATATAATATATGCAACTATATCTAGAATTGACATCAGAGGTCAGTGCCCCAAACAGGTTAGAAGCTACTCCATCTATCCATTGTAATTTCTTAATGAAACCTTCTCTCTTATCAATCAGATTAATGTGATGAATATGGATATAGAATATTATGTGATACTACTAGAAAAGTAAAAGACCCCAATATCACCTTATAATCTTATAATGGTGACACACACCTATCACATCATGTGTAAAGATACTATTTATAATTCCTTAGTTCATTGTAATGGCTTCATGGGGTTATATCACTTGACGATATTTACAACTTAGTCACATTATAATTATTATACTCATAAAAATACTTCTTTATATTGTTTTTATTATTTATGAAACAAATGATAAATTCTAAACCTATATGAAATGAAAAACAAACTAGGGTTGGAAAGAAAGAACATGGCCTTTAGGATTGGTTTAATCTTCTTTCAATTTCAATGTTTCCCATATCAAATAAAATTTGATAACACCATTTTGAAATATCACTCTAATTTTACAATCAATTTATTCATTAATTTAATAATTTTAAATTATAAGGAAAAATCAACCCCATATCCTCTTAAAATTAAGGTTGTTTAACCAACTCAATCAAGAGAGTGACATCTTCTAGGTACCAACTCTATTGTATTACATTTAATTGATGGAATGTCTCAACTTCATATTATAAAGATCTTGTATTAAATGGGCGGGAGTGAAAATTTTCAAATAAAATAAAATAAGTTAATTCTTAATCCATGTTGTAGTAACAATCTATCCACTCAGACATTTATCCTTCATTCACCACTAAAAATTCAAAATTTTAGAGAATTTAAGAACATAATTTGAAAAACATATATCCCCAACTAAATACAATACTTCAGCTAGTAACTCATTTTTATGTGAAATAGTTCAGAATGGATGAATTTGGAAGAAGAGAGTGTGTGAGATAGGGGAAAATAAAGAGTGAGATAGTGGATGAAACTAAGTGAAAAAATGGAATTAAAATAATTATAATGAATTTAAATTAGAATCCCAAAAAAAATAAACTATAGATGAAGAAAATAAAAGAAAATATTATAAATACACAAGATCCTAATTCAATTCTATGATAATTTCGTTTGTAGTAGTACCATTGTATTTATAGAGGAAGGATTATTGTCTTCATTATTAATTTAAATCATCAATTTTCCCTTCCATATCTGGTCAAAGAAAATTTATTTAATCATAAGAGTATATTTATTTTAAATCTCAACATTCAATGTCTATAAATATCTTGTAGAATAACAATATAGATATATTTATGATGTAAAAAATATTTGTATCTCCAAATTCATTGTATCTTCTACTTTAATAACTTGCCCCATTTTCAATATGTATATCTTTTTTTTAATTTCACTGAATCTACATCTAGTGAGAGATGTAGCATAACTTCCATATGAAATTATGTAGTCATTTTATTCTAGGTATGATATAGTTGAATACTCATCATGATCACATAGTGGTTTCATGTACATATCACATAATTGAATCCTCATAACTCCATATAGCCATATCTCATTGTCCACCATGTTGATGATCTATGAATAGTGATTATAAAGCTAATTTTACTCGACTGGACATGTTGAAATTTCCTTAGTACAATATCATGGTGGAAAAAAATCCCATTAGTGATATTTTGGTGCAATGAAGGTGTCAATATAATATTATTCGTCATTCATCTATCTAGACTTCATAGTTATCATAAGGGATAAATTTTATGTCATGGAAGTAATTTTACCTCTTCTGTTAGGATTCTTGGTGGTCATCCAAGTTCCTTTCGATGAAAATTGTGACCCTTAGTCTTCGAAGTGGTCATCCCCTCAAACTTAAGAATCTCTAAGGGAGGAAAATGGAATATTTATTGATTTATGAGGGTGTAATGCATCATTTAGTGGTGTTAGGATGTTTCCAAATAATGGGGACATGACTGTGAAGTTAAAAGACACCGCCTTTATTAAAATGAATGATACCAGTGTGAAATATAATTCCACATAGTGTCTTCATGTGTGATTAGTTCTTATTTATTTACTAATCTAAAGTGATAAAAAATCTAGCACCTATAGTGGGGATGGGGTCCTACAAAATAGTACTTACATACATAGATCATTAATACATGCATAGTCCATGCAGGATTTTTCCCACACTACGAAGGGGATCCTCCCAATATGACTATCACTCCTGCTAGCCTGAGTGGGCTCTCCGAGTTCCTGTCATAATATAACTCTAAATTAATCTTTTTCTCTAATCACTCATGATAAATATTCATGTAGAGTAATTATTTAATCATAAGTAAATGATCATTATTTATAGAACTTCAATGGAAATAGTTTCTCCAGTTTATAAATACAAATATCACATGAAATAAAGTGGAATTTGAAATTAAGGTTCAAATGTCTCTGATACATAATGTTGGTTGGAGTTGATGTGAAAGACATCAAATATAAAAAGAAGGATTATCTCAAAATCATAATGAATGCAATTAAATGTAATTTGTAATAAAAATATCACTTTAGAAAAGAGAACTCACATTTCCCAATCTAAAATTATGGTTATTATCAATAGAATCATGATATAAGGCTTACACCTTATTGAATTTTCTATATTTTTTACTTTTTTTTCAAACTATATTTTCATTTTTTGTAAATTTTGTTTTCGGAATGAATCTCATATAAACTACTAACAACATTATACAAATATCATTGGTCTTGTAATTTTTATTTTTGATGCTTCTAATTCATAGAACATTTCTATTTTTTCATTTCATTCATCTTTTATATGAAGAAGGGAAATAAGTAAATGTTCAACGTATGAATCAAAACTGTTATTAAATCCCAATGTATCACACCCACACTTTTCAATAAAAATATACTATATCCCTTTCTCCATGACTTCCCTAAATCCAACAATTAAACATTAAAATATGTTGTAAGCACAATGAGGAGGGTAGGAATGGATAAAATTGGATTCAAATATGTCTCATTCATAACATGGTCATTGATGGTCTCAGTGAGATAAGAAATGATAAATGTAAACAGTTGGATCAAGGATAATGTATTCTTCATAAAAATACCACAATAATTTTTCATGTTTTGTTTCACAACCATAACTTAGAAAATTTTCGATGCATGTTTTAGAAGGTCAAATTCCCCAAAATCATTCATGAAATATGCTCAAGATAAAGTATGATGCATTTGGTCGTGGAATCCTCTGAAGAATAGAAAATAGGATTTCGGACAACCACTAAAAATATTAACAAATAAATTCATATGAATTTCATAAATTCAAATTATGAAAAATATTAGTGATATTTCATTTACATGCGTTAACTAATTCCCTAAAATAATGAATCATTTTTTCAATATCCATGATTCAAAACTAATCATTCAAATCTACACCATACCCATTTAATCTCAATATCATTGAATTCAAAAACATGACATCATATGGTACCTATAAAAACCTTTTCTCCTGCAAAATTATATTCATGTAGGAAATTTCAAGCATAAGCATGCAATTTTAAATTTAATATAATTATTGAAATTTTTATCTTTATGAACTAAATTTTTGAGTAAATACAGGGATTAGAAACCTAAATAATGTATAAGCTTACTCCTAATTGATATTATTCATTATTACTATCTTCTCCTTGGCTATTTTGGTGGATTCTATTTTCCCCGATGGTCCTAGAAATGTAAATCAATCAATTAAGAGGAAGGATCATGTCATTAATGCTCAACAATAATGAAGGGATGAGGCAATTCATAAACTAGTTACCATGGATTAAATTGAATGGTCCTAGATATCAAGGGAGATATAATTCTTAGTTTAATCCACTAAGTGGGATCTGTATTTTTTATACCTCCAGAAGGAAAGAACAATCTATTATGAAATTTTTTTAATGGGTGGTTCTTCTTTGAGTTGATCCACCAAATGGGGATTTTCTAGATTCCGCTATTTTTTGAGGAATACATTGATAGAATACACCAAATATATCCAATTTTTAATTATATATTCTTTCATGGTGGGGGTAGGATGATGTATGGATCATCCATCTTCATGGTACCTACTTTCATAACATTTTATGGCTTTTCTAGTTATTTCTAAATGTGATCTATGTGATATGAAGGATAAATCAATGTTTTTAATGTAATGTAATTTGAATAAAATTTAAACACATAGTTTGAAAATTATAATTATACCTTTGAATGAAAATTGTGGCTATCTCAGTTTCCTCATGATCTAATATATTGACTTCTTTAAAGAATTCTTATAATTCATGTACAATAACAGCTGTAAGTCTCATCCATTCCTCAAAATGTTCATGTTCATGTTATTATTCCTCCTATAATATAAAAAATGACTTACCTGAATCTCAAAAATCAAAATAAAAGGAGTTTAATAGTCAATTCAAATTGAATAAAATAAAATGAGATAGAGTTTAACATAATATCAACTCCCAGTGTTTTGTTCACCTTTTATCACTTTCTCAATGGTATGTTCTTCTTTAAGATATATTTAATAAGATGGAGGTAGGTTTTATTTCTTATCTATCAACTATTAAAATTATATAACAAGATTGTTTCCTTCATCCATGGCTAGATACTAGTATATGGGTTCTAATGTTTCTAATTTCAAATCCTAAAGATCATGTTTCATTTTATTATTTTCCCAATCACTCCAATATTAATCTATATATTCTCTATCTCACATATTTACATCAGTACATGAGTCCCCATATTTAATCTATACCTCTTCATTTTAGGCTCCAATTAGATCTTTGAGAAGGTTTGGATTTTGATCTTCCTCTTGTGTAGCATAAATTTGTTGGATCTCCTCAATGAAACATATAAATTCCACTTGTGCTTCCTCGTTAGTCTTTAATATTTTAATAACTACCTTTTCTTCATAAACCATATCATCCAACTCATGATATAAAATTTGTGTGTTATTCCCATTCAACAAATTCTATATCATGGTAATGAGTTCATAAAGTCATCTATGTAAGAGGGATTCCGTATTATTTTTAACAACATGATATTGGTAATGCACCTATGTGAAACTGTTCCATGCATAGAAGTAATCATTGGAAAACATGATGGTAAAATAAATGTTTGGTTATTTTTTATTTAAAAAACAAATTAAACCTTTCAATAATGTGAAAATTAAAAAGTAATATCATAGAAAAATGTACCAAGTTTTGATGCACAACCATAACATGGTGAGGAAAAACCTACTATTTATAATTTTATAGTGAAGAAAAATGGCTTAGCCGGGTCATATCACTTGAATAGATTCACATTTTATTGACATGATATAATTATTCACCTAAAAACGTTTTTTTATTTTTATTGTTTATGAAAAAAATGATAAATTATAAAAAAAATGCAATGAAAATAAAAATGAGAGTTAGAAATAAGATCATGCCCATTATGTTTGGTTTTGGGTTAAATTATGTTTGATAGCCCAATTGTGAAATATTAATCTTTTATTTCATTCCTTTTCATTAGTTATTGTATAATATTTAATTCTGAGAGAAACTCAATTGAACATCATCTTATAAAAGAAATGTTTATGGAACACCTCAATCAAGGGGGTGACATATTCTAGGACCCAACTACATCGTAATCGATTCAATACATTGAATGGATAATCTCAATCATTTAAAGCTATTGTTTTCAATAGAAGGGATACAAAAATTTCAAATAAGAGAAACTATGTGAGGTCAAGATCCTTTCCGTAATATAAAATCACCACACACATGCATTTTGAATTTCATTCATGAAAAACTGATTTAAAAATATTAACGAATTTATGAATAAAATTTCGGAAACAACTATCCTACCCTAAGGCCTAGCCTCAGCACAATCATTAATTTTTGAGTGTAAGTGGTAACAGTGGAATAATGGGGAATAATAACTTGGGATAGAGAGAAAATAAAGAGAGAAACTGTGGAAGAAACAGAGTGAGACACTTAAAATTTTTAATATAGCTCAAATTTTTTGACAAAATCTAATAGAAATCCATATTGAAAGATGTATATTCAATGTATATGGGAATATTTGATGGGAAAAGGATATATCACTATAATAATACACATATATTAGAATATTATATTTGTAATCCCATGGTATTATTTAATCATGGGGAGCCTTCACCACATTTTTATGAGTTTGTTCCATTAAAAATTGAAAGAAAATCTTATTCATTATTTTTATACTCAATTGTTTGATCAGTACTTTATTTCTATGGCTGATGATAGAGAGGATCTCATATATTCACCACTTTCTTTTTATGAGGGTGTATACAAAACTATTGATGAGATTTAGGATCTATACTTTGGAATAAATTAAGATCTATTCCTGATGAAAATTAGTGCATCCATGAATCTGATTATGAAAGACAATTATATTTCATTCATGAAGAATCCCAAAGATGTTTTTCCTAGATTTACAAAATAAGGGTTAGTTTCAATCCTCATGAATTTATCCATCACATGGATTTACCAGCTAATCATTGAGACTATAAACCTGAATTGAAAATAATTAGTCCATATCAAGGTTTCAATGTATAATCTATGGTGGAGAAGTTGATCAAATATAATTTTACCTATGAGTTTGACTAACATAAATGGATGACCAATAATATCATTATTATGAATAAATATGATATTATATGAGTCTAAATATATTATATAGATTTAAACCATTATTTAATTAATGAATATTTCTATATCTCAACCAAGGAATTATTGATTGACACAATATTTTTCTTTTCAATCCATGTCTTACAAAGAAAAATATTATTGCTATAATAATAATTGAATGTCCCTTATTTAAAAGGAATCCATTAACATTATTGATATTCAAGGGGTATATTATGAAAGGTTGATTATTTTTTTTCTATAAAAACACTTACGCTTATTAAAGGGAAATTCCTTATTACTTAGAAGGACTATAAAATTCTATGTCAATGTTCTGGTCATTACACCATACCGTTATCTTAATAACTTCAAAGATTTATAGGTGGTTTTTATGAAACTCCAATCCCTCATCATTAAGGTGAATCCATTGAAATGTTGTATTGAAATAACATCATGTGAATTTATTATATTTTTATTGAATTATAATGGTATTGAAATCAATATAGAGGAAACCACAATGAATTAAAATTTTCTATCAATTAAAATTATTGACATATTCCAAAATACAGAGATAAATTTTTTATATTGGGAGATTTATTGTAAATATATTAGTAAAATTTAAACACTTTATGAAACTAATTATTATGGGTATGATTTATAAATTTTGAAAAGATTTCCAGTGTACCATTGATAGCCTCAATTAATGTTTATCACATCCTCTCATCTTAATGGAACCCATAGAAGGAAAATGTCTCCTTATCTATATAGTCACATTATAATTCTATCATATTGACCATGTTATTGAGAATAATGATATAAGAAGACATAAAAATATTTATTTCCTCAGGGAATTTTTTTTATCCTAAGATTATATATACTACCATTAGAATTATTACATTTCTTTGATATTAATTGTGTTAAAGCAACAATATTATACACAATATTATAACATTCACTTAGAATCCCACATTGATTTTTTGAAGTATAACCTTACTCAACCCATGTTGAAAAGATGATTTGAAAGGTGGATTGAGATTCATTAGAAGGAAACCATGGAGAAGCATTGAATGATTTTATAATAGATTTTATTTTTCAAGAGGAATCACCTCTAGATAAAAACATCCCCAATAAATATGTATTCTCTATCAATGATTCATTTTTCACATTGGGAATACACTTTGATGGTGTTTTCTAAAGTGTAACTGAAAATAGGATGGAGGGCCTAAAACATAACCAAGTCTATTTAAGAGTTATATTCTTATATACGGTAATAATTCATATACTATACCCTTTAATTATTCTAATTTGATGCACTAAATATAAAACCAAATACCAAACCCTCATTAAAGACTTAAAAATATATTTATAAATATCTATTTTTAAATTTAATGTCTACGGTGACTCTGAATTTGTGATCAAATACATCAATGTGGAGTATACTATCTTGGAAGGATAACTAATTCCTTTTTATGATCACGTATAAGAATAGATATTTTTTCTTAGATAACCATTTCTATCTCACATTCCATAACTATGCAATGCTCAAGAAAATCTGTTAGAAAAGATAAACATAAAACGTAAAAATCCTTATTAAAGTAACATTATCATATATATCACACATAGAAAGGTGTTCATTCCTATTCTTAATAAATTTTTAAGAAGAAATATATGAAATTGAGGAAACTATTAAACCATTCGAGTCATTATCTCAACTAGAAAATCAATAAACCAACTTAATGTTTATGATAAATTATTGTCTTCATTATAGACATATTCTTCAGGAGCAATCTAGGAAGGTCTAAAATAATCAATGTGCTGAAAATTTTATCCATTTGGATAGAAAAAACATCTAAAATATGAACTACAAGTGAGGCATTGATCGAGTCCATCTAAAATTAATTAATGGAGGAGATACCCTCAATTTTATTCAATAAGGGAACATTGGAACATTGTGAATGCATAAAAAATAAACTTATCCCTCCAGCTAAATCAGGAGACTTATGTACACTTTCCATTATATGATGAATTATTGGGTAAACATCACTAGAATAGATTCACCCCGTTTTATTCACACTATATTTATTCATCAACCCTAGAGTCATTACAAAATACAAAATAACCCAATCCTTTTTTTTCAATGGGGAAAATACCATTAGTCTACACGGTTCAAATATTATGGAATAGTTCATTTTCAGTATTCCTAACACCAATTTATTTTCCAAATGGGTTGAATCTATAACCTAAATGTAGGTTAAAATGGATTCTATTAATTTTTTTAATGTATAATATCATCACATAAGAAGACATTCTATTAAAAGAAAGAATCCCGATAAGAAAGTTGGTCAGTAAGGGAGGAGTGTCAAAAGTCACACTAGAATTTCGATTGAGAATGGGTTACATTAAAAAATTTAAATATCGGGATCTAATGGTTTTTTGTCTAAAATAAAAATAATTTCCCCATCCCCAATTGTATATAAATATTATCACTACATTTGAAGTTCATCAACCTACTCTCATGGATAATGGTACACATTTCGGTGTATCAGAGTTGAAAAAGATGTATTCATTGTTTAATATCCAATTCAACATGTTATACCACAATCATATGCCCATAAATTAAAAATCAATATCCTTTAAAAAATTATTAAATATACTATAGGATATGGTGTTTAATGATTAAAAGGCTTATCTAGAAAAAAACACAACATTTTATAAACTTATTTCACTACCATGTTTAACCCTACACTATCAAACAAACATTTCCTATTGAATATGATAGAAGAAGTATTACATATCAAGGTGATATTTCTGTCACCTGAAATAACTATTTGAAATTCACTGAATTGATATGATATTTCATTGATTTTTTGAATTATCCTGATTAATATGATTAGAAAGGTCTCTAACCAATATATAATTTTGAAGTTCATGAAGATCAGGTTGCATGGGAATTCAATAAGAAAATATTCCTGCACTCATTAATTCAAGGATAATGTTCGTTGGAATGAAAAAAATGATAACCTTCGGGTAACCTAAAAAATAGTAATTGGAAAAAGGAATGACCTTATATAATAGGTATGGTTACACCCTGATAACATTGGATAGATATCACAACACAACTTCCACCAGGGAAAGGTTTCTTGAAATCTATAATTCATTAAAATTAATTAATAGATTCATAAATCCTTATTTGGAATCCTTAAAATATATGACCTAAGGTTCCTACTAAATGAATTTAAATGGCATGGTGAGTGTTCATTACCACATGTACATAAATTACATGTAGAATTTTCTATCCCACATTACCATAAATTGCATGGAGTGGTTCATCCCAGACAAGATTAATCATCTCGTGGTGGTCCCATGACTTCCCATATATTATTACACCATAATTCATGATTTCTTACATAACTATACACTTAATATTACCCAAAAATTATGAGGCCAAATCTCATTGAGTAATTGGTTACCTATCATAACATCTTTCCAAATAAATACAACAAAAGTATTTAAAAATCACATAATTGGCACTTAGATTTCATGGATATTCTAAAAATGAATGGTATAACATGGAGAAATACATAAGATGGTGGTGAACTATAAATAAAATTAATTAAATAAAAAATATATATAATAATGTAAACCAATACATGAGAGAAAAGAAGAATATCATGTTAACATTAGAGGGGTGATAATCATAATCTTTAACAATAAGGCATGATATAGCCTGAAAACATAATGGTAACATAGGAATGGGGAGACAACATAAAACATGACATTATAACCATAAGACAGGGATAACCACTAAGACAACATAAGATTGCATTCATATTATAACCACCCATTCACCATACATGACCTGTTATGAGATTAAAACATTTCTTAGTGCATTGGAGGGATATGTAATTTTGGCCCCAGCCATAATGTCATGTACATTCGTAGGTGTTCCAAATAGATCATACACTATAAGGATTTATTTCATAAATTTTTACCACATGACTAACTTTTTGGGGTAACATACATATATATCCCCAATTAATGAATGATATACAAAACTAGGTGAACACCGTTTTTTAGAAATTCATATGGGTATTTACAATACAAATGATTGGTATAGAAAATTATAGGATAAATTCTACAGAATATATAGTGTACATAATTGTTTATAGAAGATAAAAATTGGAATGAAAAGGTTCTCTCATTATATGGTAGCCATAGTAAAGTAAAATAAATGTGTATACACATATCCCAACTTGAATAATTAGAAATAAAAAGGCACGACATATAGAATGTGATTGGTTAAATAGGAGAAGGAGATGATCCCTTACCTTCAGGGGGAACTTATAATATCATGATAGGACCATATTAATAACTTTGTGGCACCATGGTAGGGATCTATATATTTAAGGGTAGAGTAAATTCATACTCCTAGAGTTTTGAGTAAAGAGGAATGGGAGGCCAGGTGGGTTTATATAGAAAAATAATAAATGTATCTTTATTAATTTTAAATAAGGAGTGGTTATAATTATATTATATATATATGAACCAAACACATTAAAATATTACTCTTGGTGAAGTGGAAGTGATCCATGTTTATAAATAATTAATTATAAAACCTTAAAATAAAACATAGATTTTGGTCGATTTTTTAAAGGTTTTTAAAATTAATCAAATAAAATTTAAAACACATAATTTCAAAGATGAAACATAATTTTAGTAATGGATACCATTTATGTCATATATTACATCACTTCTCGGTCATTAATATGTTAAAATACATATTTTATTTTTATACCGTATTTAATTTATAACCAAAAATAGAAGTGCCTTAGAAAATTATGAAAAATTCACCAAATGATTATTTTGAAATTATAATTTATGAATTAATATTCAATTTAAAAAATTGCTTTTCAAAATATAATAATTTACCCTCTAAAATGAAAATCTCTATTTATTCAAAAATACTAGTTTTTCACAATAATAGTTTTCCCACCCTTAAAAAATTTACATTTTATATCCTAAAATAATATTATCATTTATATTTAATAAATAGTATTTTATAATTTTAATATTTTTTTAAAAGAAAACTTATTTTAAATATTCCTTAATTCATAAAATTTAGTGTCAGGATTGAAAGTATATATTTCCCAACAAATACAATGTTTATTTCATTATATTAATTTTTTTTTTATCAAACTCATTATTTAATAGTTAAAATAATAATTTGAAAATGGATAAATAAAATCAATATTTAAAAAAATACGAAAAATCATATTTTTAGGGTATCAATATATAGCCCTTCATATCACTATTTATTTCCTTAAGGGTATGGTGTGCACTGGATAGATTTTCATGGGGTGAATCTGTAAACATGGTTTAGTCTATAATCTCAATGAGGTTAAAATTATCTTGTAAATTATTTCATTCATAATGAAGTTCCCAAATCTATGTTTGTAGTTGAGTAAGGGAAAATCCTAGTGATGTTATCTCCCTTGGAATCCCTGATAAATGGGATACATTGGGTAAGATTCTACGGGTTGTGGCCATTGCTTCATTTTTTTGTATCGGTGGGACTTTATCATAACACAGAATGTATACTAATCATACGATCATAGTATAATGGTTATAATATCAATATTTATGATTGTTAAGTTTATCTTAAATCTGGTAGGATATAACATATAATAGTCTAAAATAAGCAAATTACTGAATTTGTTTTATATATCTTCATTTATTAATAATAAATTTTCTAATTTAAAAAGTAAATTTTTAAAAAAGTTTAGTTTATTACATTATTCACCCTTTAAAAATTTCTACCAATAATGATTCATTACACACACTAAAATAGATGAGGGTACTTATGTTTGATCACTTCTACAATTCCCCATGTTCTTCCTCAAACTTTTTGTTTAACCATGACACTTTTACCAGGTGGGTAGTATTTTTTCCTAGATTTTTTTCTATAATATATACAATATTCACCAACTAATACTTGTTTGAAAGATTAGTTTCCAATTGAACCATCTATAGATTCATTAAATGTGTGGGTTATGGTATGTACTTCCTCAAGAGGGATACATGGAACAAATCATATACCCAAGATAAGTTAGGTGTGAGTTCTATTTGATAGGCCACCTCTCCAATGGGATCAGGATCTCATAGGGGAATATGTAAAAAGGAATAATCTTCCACGTATTCCAAAAACACAACACTTTCTTCCACGGGGATATATGAAGGAACACATTAAACTACATTTTTTCATCACAAATTTTGTTTTCACTCATCCTTTTATTGCCTCTATTTTTTATACATCTTTTGAGATCCCTTTGTTGAATATAACATGCCCCAAGAAAGTTACTCCAATCAAAAATAAAATTTAAAATACCTTTTTTATAACTATTCATTCTGTATTTTATTTTATACTGTATTTAAATTCAACTAAGATTCCCTCTTTATTTAGGAGTGTTTAAGAATATCATCTAAAAATACTACCATAAATTGTTGGAGGTTATCATTAGGGAAAATATACATTATGTCCATGAATATCACTAGATCATTAGTGAGTCCAAATAAATGTAGTATAAATTTATATTTCATGTAAAATTTATTAAAATATGTCTTATAGATATCCACCTTCTTCACCTTTACTAGATAATACCCCGAATGATGATTCACCATGGAGAAATACTAGGATACACATAGTTGATTGAACAAGTCATCAATCCATGGAAAAAGATAATTTTTCATTATCTTTATCTTTTTGAGTTTGTAAAAATTATTGTTGTGTATAATTTACCAATCATAATTGTTAAAAAAGAGGACTATTGTACCCCATTATGAAGCACTAGGGTATATAAACCCTTTATCCAGATTCACTTGTAATTTTTTTTTTCATATCCCCATGTTCAAGAATGTTAATTATATATGGAGTCTATGATATCAGTAAAGGTTTGAGTATGAGATCAATTAAGAAATCATCATCACAAATTTGTGGAAGAACAAAAAATTATCCAAGAATTAGATCATTGAATTCCTTCACAGTGGTTATTTTATAAAGGATTATTTATTCATTATTAACAATCATTTTAGTAAGAAATGTTTTCTCGCAAGGAAATAATATCCACACATGGGATTTTGGTAATAAAATAACACTCATCATCCTTCTTGAAATTTTATAGATTCGAATTGAAATTTTTAGTATGAAGGGTGATTTACTTCTCTTAGAAATTTATGTTGGCTATATTCATGAAAATCTAATCCATACCCAAAATAGTTTCAAATTACACTAAGGGGAATATCACAAAGATTCCTCTGAAGTCCATCAAATAAATTTGTATTGGGGATTAGTTATATTATTGGGATAAAACAATTGAACGATTTTACATCTTTAATAATAAATCGACTTCTATGTTTTGAGATCATGTTTAAATAGTTATAACAAACATGCATGATATGAAAGAATGTGTAGAACCAGAATGAAATACTAAATTCACTATTGATGAATGAATAACCAACATACCTATCACCACATAATTTTTGGATCCACCACAATTGTTGTAATGTAATATTCTATCCATTTGTCTCATGGTCCTGGGGGTTATTTTGGTTTTTTATCATTGAAAAATACTTATATTAGTGAATTTATTCTCATAGTGTCTGTTTTCATTGTAGTTAAAACATTTGATAATATGATGATGGTTTATTGGAGAATTCCATTATTACATGACATTTGTGGATTTCTCCCACTATAAATAACTATCTAGGGGTCTTTCTATCCCACACCTATATAATTGCTTTTCCTCTTTAGGCAATTTCCTGGATTCTTCTTTCCATAATTTTTGACAAGTGGGATGATGGACTCTCTTAACAATTTGATATTTTCTCCTCGCACCTCCAGAATTAAAATCCATTATATTCTTATTTTCTATATTTCTAAAACTACCTTAATATTATCCTATTCACATTTTGACATTTTTGGAACACTATATAATTTCCTCATTGATTTTAAATGCTCAAATAGTCAATGATTTTTTATATATTTGACAAAATCCCATGAATGAATTAGTAAAATTTATATTTGTGTGTAATGACAATGTCAAAGGTGTAACATGAATTCCTTTTTCAATTTTATTGACTTGACTTGATGGATTCATCCTCCTTTTTCTTGAGTCTAAGAAAATACCTATGCATTTTATTTTAGAGAGTGTGAGGAAAATATTTTATAAAAAATATTTTTGATAACTCCTTCCACTCCATTTCAACAATATCTTACATAGGATTCATATTTTTAACAAATGTCCCTTATTGATAAGATTTTACCTCTATACAATAAACATCCAAACTAATCTTATCTTACTTATAACATTGGATGATTGAGAAGATATTTTCAATGGAGTTGATCCTTTTCTATATTATTAAGGGATCAAAAGATCTCTTGAAATCTGGAGTTAAATTTTTATTAATGGTATCGATTGAAATATTTTCCCATTAGGGGGATTTAGGAATTCCTCTTAATTTTTTTCACTTCAAAGCCTGAGTTAATTGATAAAGTATTTTCATGAAGTCCCTAAATCCTACCATCTGGTTTCGCATATCATTTCGGTATTCATCACATTACTCTTTATATTGAATTTTTTCAAAATTTCTTATGTTTTTAAAAATTAGATAAATGTAGAGGTAAAGTTCGAGATGTGAATTTTTAAACAACTAAATAAATAAAACTAAAACCATGAATATTATTTTATAACTCAAAAATGATATATATTATTTGACCAATGAATTCTATGTTTCAATCTATATCATCTATGACCTATTTCATAAAATAAAATATTATTGGGGGTTTTCACAATAATAATGTCTTGTAGATATATTTTCAATTTACCAACAAAAATACCGAATGAGAGTTAATCCTTGTGTACAGAAAGACCCATTTCCCGACTCCATGCAATGATCAAGTCCATTCCAATGTTCCATTTTTTTATTATTACCACTAGGTATATCTCTACCGGAGCCTTATCCACATGTAGTATGTAGACATGCATGTATTTTCCTATAAATAACTTACAGTATACTTTACTAAAATTTAGGTTTTGTTTTTATATGTTTTTTCTTATACCCATGTCTTTCAATATAGATTTCTAATACAAATCCTCCCAAAAACCATGACTTCGATCAGAAACGGACTACGACAAACTATATTTCATTACACTTAAATTCCTAATTTGTTACATAAATATGTACTCAATAAAAACCCATACGATCATGATGACTAGTGTATTTGGGAAAATAGATACACATCATAACAAATTTCAATGTAAATACTAAAACATTATTTAAAAAATCCATAACATGCACATATATTCCACGGATCTTCTAAAACTACATAGGATAACCATGTGACATATATAAGAATGTTGTGAGATATAAAACCCCATAATAGAATAAAAATAACATAACATAAGGTACAATAGTATATGATATCCAATAGAAAAATCAAGGAAACATTAGAGGGGTTAGAATCATAATCATGAACAATAATAAATGGTTTTATTGATAGCATAAATGTAACATAGGAATTTAGAAACAACATAAAACATGAAATTGTAAAAATTGGTTAAGGACAAACACCATGAAAACATAAAATACTATACTTAAGATAACCTTGCTTTCACCACACATGGAATATCATGGGATAAAAATATTACCCAATGCATTGGAGTGATATATAATTCTATTCCGACCCACCACATTCTTATCATGGACATGCATAAGTCCAAAACATAGATCATACAACATAAGGATCCATTTCATCAATTATAAACCTATGACTAATAAGTAGAAGTTATATTAATGTAAATCCAAAATAAATGAAGTATAATAAAAACAAGGTGAATACCTTTGAGTGGAAATAGATATTTGTATTCAATACAAAAATGTTTAGCATGGAAAATAATAGGATAATTTCGGTAGGTTAATAGATGTATATATTGGATTATATATTTGGTTGAGAAGATAGAAAGGGATATATCATTACTTGTCAATAATTATAATAGTAATAGGGATGTTTGAGAACATATCCCAACCTGAACAATTTTAAATCAAAAGGAAGGACACAAATAAGGTGCTTGAAAAAAGAGGAAGAGAGTATCCCTTAACTTGAATGAAAATATTTAAAATATTGGGAGGATCTTATTAAGAGCTTGGGGGAACCGTGGTAGGGTTATAGAGATGTAAAGGTATATTTATTTCAGGATACAATAGTTTTTGAGTTAAGAGGAATGGGTGTTTGGGATTTTATATATATAAAAAGAGAGGATAATTATTTAATAATTTACAAATATAGGTTTTGGACTATATATGATTAATTAAGGAAGAAAAAAAATATAAAATGTTTTCTTCCAAAGAGTAGTGGGTTTTAATTATTTTATATGGATAATAATTTAGAATATTAAAATAATTTACTTAGTGATTTTTAAGTGTTCATGTTTATAAATAATTTATTTTAAAACCATAAAATATATTTTTGTTTTTATAGGTTTCATTAAGGGTTATTAAAATAAATAAAATAACATAAAAAATAATTATTTCAAATGGGAACAAATTACGTCATCGATACCATTTATGGAATATATTAAATCACTTTTAGGATATTATGATGTCATAATTCAAACCATATTTTTACACCATATTTAATTTTTACACAAAAAATTTGTTGTCTTAAAAAATATTGAAAAAGTACTCATCAGATAAATTCAACTTTTGGATTTGAAAATTTATATTTATATCATCAACATTATTCTTTAAATAATATGATTTACACTTTTAAATTAAAATCCCCATTTATTGAAAAATACATGTCTTTTGACAATAACAATTTTTTTGAACCATATATAAAAATTTCATTTAAGCTCTTAAAATTATATTATCGTTTCTTTTTAATAAATACTAAATTTTTTATAAAAAAATTTATAATATAAAAAATTATTAAAAAGTATTGAATTCAGAAAATATTTTGTCTTTATTGGAACTATATATTTCCGAAAAATATTTTATTATTTCATTATATAAATATATAATTATTATCAAACACATTATTTAATCATTTAAAAAGTAATATTAAAAGGTGGAATTTATAATAACATTTTTTTAAATAAATTATAGATATTAATACTATTAGGGTTTAGAAAAATTCCCTTATCACTGCATAGAATTCCCTAAAGGTATAGTGCCTTATGGTGAAATTTTCACGGGGGTGGTTCAATGAACACGGTTTGGTCAATGATCTCGATGATCATGAACTTATGTTATAAACAGTTTCCTTCATGATTTAGTTTTTGAATATTTGCTTCTATGTTGCCAAGGGAAATTTCAAGTGATGCTCTACCAATTGGATTTTCTACTAAATGGGCTTCATAAGGTACGATGCTATTGGTCATGTAAATTTCTTCCATAGTCTATGTTAGTTTGACTTCATCATTACACCTAATATATACTAATAATACTATCACTGTATAACATTTATACTATCAATTATTATGATTCTTAAATGTATTTCAAATTCGACAAGATAATACTTACAAAATAGTAAAATTACTAAATTTGTTTATGTAATATGTATATCTTTAATTCATAATAAAGTATTTAGTTATTTAGAAAGTGAAATTAATTTATCATAGTTTTTTTTCATTACTGTTCTATACTATATGAACTTAAATTTATTAGATCATTTTATCATTTGTGACATTAACTAATTGAGTTGGTCTATTCTATATGTTCTTAACAACAGGGAGTTTTCCATTCCACTTTAACTAAAACGTCATAACATATATAATTTATAATCTTAATATATGTTTTTTCCTTGTTATATGGGCTATTTTATGGCTATGGTCATATTCAATATCTATTACATCATTCTTCTTATCAAACATGTGAAAAAATTACCCCTTTATAGAACATTGTGTTGGTTTATTGTTGTTCCAACATGATACAAACTAATGTGTGAATTTCTTATTCTAAGAACAACTATAAATTTCTTTCCCATTTAACCATTAATTCATCCATGGTGTTTTGGTTCAACCAATTCATATTAGGTTTGGACTGTTATCCTTAAACTAGGGTACCCTTCACCATAAACATTGATATCTCTATATTATGTGGATTCAAGCTTAGATTCTAATATCTATGTTAATTTTTTTGTTTTTTTTCCTTTATTAGTATTATTAATGAATATATAGTGGTTCGTAGATCTCCAATCCTAGGACCATATGAAAATTCCATTTTCATTCCTTCAACCATTAAATGTACTATAATTCATCAAATTAGATATTCTTTATTGGGTTCCCACACATCCCATCCTCACAAATAATTCCTATTAATTAGAGTTGAGTTACTTTTTTAATTGGGTGTTTATTACTTTTTATTGGTTACACAATACTTAATTTGTGTTATAACCTTCATATATCATGAATTATGTATATATTTAATCCCATTACCATATGAAACATAGTTACACCACGCCCTTCTATCCTATTCCCAACCAAAAATTTCCATTTCATTCTATCAACCATTAAAACCATATAACATTATATTCCCCCCAAATAATTTCAATATTTAAATATATATCTTGTATTGGTATGTAAAATGGAAATTCCTAGATCTCTTATCTTAGTCTCTTTTATAAGTTCCCCTTTCATCAATTCCATTATTTCATATCAGCATTGTGTATGTGATTCCCAATTCCCACTATATTTCATTTAATCAACATTACAATAGTATGAAACATCACTGTTGACGCTCCTTTCATCATAGAGTCTAAAGATTGGAAGAGGGGAATATCTTAGCTCAAAGTGATTCAACCTTTGGACAAATATCAAAAATTGACAAAGGAAGGAGTAAGAATAACACTGTGCAAGGGTCGCGCAAGTTCTACAATGGTCGCGCAAGTACACTTGCACGCCTAAGTTGGTCATGCAAGTCACTTGCGCGCCCTAGGTGATAACCACCCGTGGTCTTCTTTAGCATATAAGTAACCCTGGTGGGCCCCACTTTTAAAGAGAGGAATTTTTCCAGAATTCAGATACAGAGCTCTGAACGCCCTAGTCTCTTCTTCAGGTCTTCCGAACACTTCTAAGGTAATTCTTTACCTAGAATGGAAGGTCTAGACAAGAGGAGTAAGGTGTAGGTGTTAGAATTCACTAACACTTGTGCCCCTAAGGTGTTTTACCCATAAGGTAAATGAACATACTTGTGAGCCTCCTTACTTACTCATTAAAACTTCTGCGCCCCTCTTCTGATAGTAACTCAGGATAATTCTAAAGGCTTTGTTCAAGTATCGCCCAAGTGTTACCCTTCTGGTTAACAGTCGTGCAAGTGCCCAGGTGACGCGCAGGTATACCTGCGCGCCCACGGAGTACCTGTGCACCTACCAGGACTTGCGCGCCCCTACCTTTTTGGGTGACCTTCTTGCCCATTTAACCCCTCTTATACCATTCCACCTGTTCGATTCAAGATTCAGTCTTCAAGACATTATTCAAAGCCATTTATGGAATGTTTTCTTGATTAACTTCCTTATTTGAAAGGAATTATGTGGAATATCACTCAAAACCTAGTGTTTTACACATCTTTATGTCACTAAATATTGAGATTTCATTCATTAAACCTCATCCATTAAGATGAGAGAACCCCCTAACCTGGGCATCCTTTTCAAGAATAAGCCCCATTCATAATTATCAAATTTGGGCATCCTCCTTAGGAGTAAGACTCATGTCCTCTTTAACCTAGGCTTCCTTTTCAGGAGTAAGCCCTAGTCTCAAAGGTCACAAGTATGGACATCCTCCTTAGGATTAAGCCCCAAATCCTCATTAACATGGGCATATTTTTCAAGATTAAGTCCCAGTCATAATTCCCATTAATTTTGGGAATCCTCCTTAGAATTAAGCCCCAAGTCCGCTAATCTGGGCATCCTTTTCAGGAGTAAGCCCCAATATTAAAATTCCCAAATATGGGCATCCTTCATAGGAGTAAGCCCCAACCATAATTCTATTAACCTGGGATTCCTTTTCAGGAGTAAGCCCCAGTCTCAAATATGGGAATCCTCTTCAGGAGTAAGCCCCAAGTCCCTCATTTTTTTCAAGTCCCTTATCCTCGGCCTCCTTCTCAGGAGTAAGCACCAGTATTAATTTCTCTTAACCATTCCTAATTTACTTTTTGATCTGGGTCTCCTTCTGAGGAGTAAAACCCAATCATAAGTCCCCTCCTAATTTGGGCCTCCTTTTCGGGAGTAAGCCCCAAATTAGAGTATCCAAATCTCCATAATGTACATATACCTTGATGGACCATGTTCCTGGATTTATTCCCTGAAGTAAATCCTAATCATCATCTATTTGGGCAGTCATACGTACATAAGCCCCACATCATTTCTTATGATTTCATCTTTCATGGAAAAATTGTCTGGTTTTACCAATACATCTTGTATCTCACACCGAGCATGACTCACGTGAGCTTAGAGTGTAAAATTAATTATGACATCTTTCTTTGAGCCATCAATCATAAACATCATATTCCCTTACTCAAACTACGTGGGTTCTGATTCCTTTTCCTAAATAAAGAATACGTAGGTAGCCCATCTGTGGGTATGATCCCAACTCTAAAATAATCCATGTCCTTTTGAATGACAATAAACTTCAAGTGCCCCACTGAGTGGCTTTAAAACCAATATGGTCATCATAATGACCAAGAGACATTTATGTATTAAAGGATACAATTGACTAAGAATCTCTAAACAAATACAGATAGTAGAGACCCGAAGCTTGATGTACATGGACACTACATTACTTTAGCGGAATACTTAATACATAACAAAAAAATACACACAAGGACCGAAATAATTTAGTGTATTTGGAAACTTGGAACGTAATCTTCTAATCGTGGTGAAAGATCTTCAACATCTCCCATAAAGATCTTCCCCTTTTTTTCTTACCTAAAACCTTTCTTTATATCCTGGGGAAAAGAAAACATAAAAAGGGTGAGCTCAAATGCTCAGTAAGGGTAAGCATGGATAAAATAAAACATACCATATACATTTGAACTTAAAAACATGAACATAATGTTTAAACATCAAAAGCTTGAGAAATGACATAAAACATGGATGTACGTAAGGCATAGATCATAAAGAAACATTAAGAATGATAAAATAGCATGGGAATAAAACATGTAATTGTGGCAACCATTAAGCACATGATATGATTTCCATAGTAGCCAAGGCATTGCTGCCAAGACTATCTTAGTGGACAAAGTCCCTTTCTGAATCGAGTTCACTCCTTGTTCCAGTCCTGTATTACTGTACAGGTTTAACTTTCCATTCCAGCCATGTCTATCTCATGAGATATAAATTTTTACCCAATGAATTGGAGGGAGATATAGGTCCCACCCATCTTATAATGAAATCATTCTTTCGTGTGCCACAAAATCATAAATCATACATCCTATCATAACCCATGTAATAAAATGAGATTCTTAAACATCATGCCATCATAACATAATCCATAAAAGTTTGATATAATTTCATCATAATAAAATTGAAACTATTTAAATCATAGAGACGTATTACTTGAAACATACACATATGAAATAATGTCATCTTAGATGGATAATAGTTTTGGCAGAACACTTGAAATGAATTCTTGAGGAAAATATCCTTTTTTCTTTAAAATCATTTTCTTTTCCCAAAATTCCATGAATTTTTAAAAGAAATGGGTTTTGTTGAAAATAATCATGCAATCTTGTAGAGGAAGCTTCTTGAAAATGAGGCGTTATGAAACCGTAAAAATCCGTTCATGCCGTATAAGTTAAAAAACACTATTCTCGTACTTTTGCCAGAAAAGTCAAAAAAGTACCTCGTAACGTAAAAAAAAGAAAGATTCCTTACATACAATGTAGTAAAAGTAAAAAAATGGGTAAAAATGAATTTAAACATACATAAAACACTTTTATAAAACATGGACATGGATGATAGAAATAACCCCAGTAAATACTTACGAATAATCAATCTCGGATAAAAATGAGATTTGCAACATTACCCCTTACCTTATGACCGATATGCTTCGTACGTAACCGAACCTTCTATATAATGATTTAAATAATGTTATTGACTTATTACAGAATCATATTAATTTTTATGATATCATATAGGGTTAACTTATGAATTTATATTACCCATTCTTTTGTAAATTCCATGTTAAAGAGCGTTTTGGGTAAAATCGTTTCATTTGTCGTCCGTGTTTTGACTTGTAATTATTCATATGATTACTTAGATCATGATTACTTACATCCATAATGTAAAACATGATTTATATATAATATATATTCAGAATATACATATATATAATATATCGATAAATGAAAAGAAATACACCGTTCATGGTGACGGAAGGTCGTACGTACGCATGAACGTTGTTTTCATTTCCTCATTGAATTGAATGGAATTAATTGGATGACATACATATATATATATATATACATAAATCCAGTATCATTATTATGTCATATATTTCATGATTAATTATTATATATAATTTATAATCATTTATGAATGGTTAATCATTGAGAATGAATCTCATCGCGTCGTGGAGACGGTATTCCGTACGTACGCACGAGCGATGATATCGTTCCCATGATCGTGAAATTTTATTGGAGTGTATGTATACTATTACAAAATCAATATCACTTTAAAATAATCATATATAGTTATTATTTACACCATTATACCCATCCAAGTAAGGTGGTGGTGGAAAATAGATTACACCACGGCGTGGAGACGGTATTCCGTACGTACGTACGCGCTGTGATTTCATTTTCCTTAGGATGGATAGATAGTGAAATAGGGTTTTTTAATACTTATAATAACATATCAGTATATGAGTGATACTGATATTATTACTTCATAATGAAACAACCTAAGAAGAAGAAGTGGAAGAAGAAATAAAGGTTAAAGAATCGGTAACGGAAATTACCTCTTATATGAAGCGCCTCTTTGAGACCTCCTCTTAGGGCACCAAAATTGGTCTTTGAAGAATACCAGGACCTCTAGGATGTTTCTATGGAAGTGGAGAAGATAATTGGGCAGGGGTTGGCTGACCAGGAAGGCTCAATGTGGTGTGTGGAAGAGAGGGAGGAGGTGCCCTTTTATAAGGCAGGATAGGGGCACCTTTGGAATTCTAAAAAATATTAATTTATAATAAATCTAAGCCCACTTAAAAACCAACAAAAATGACTCATATTCAATGATTAGATGATATAGGGTTGTAATATCATCAACCAATCAAATTTAGACATGTTTTTATCTTATTTTTAACCTTATCATTTTGATTTATCCTTATTTTATCTATTTAAGTTTATTTGTGGTCATAAAATTCTAAATTTTAAATTATAACAAATAATTACTTATTTGTTGTGAATTTTCTATACGTGTTTAATTGATAACATTATAGACCATATAAATATAAATTTATAATTTTTTAATATTTTTGTGATTTTTAAACAATTTTATAATATGTTATTTTTATAAAATAACAAAAGTCTCAATTTTGACACTATTCATTTATTTGAATTTAAATAAACTATATACAGAAGAAATGTTCGAAATAAAAGCTTTAATAGATTCATAAAAGGTCATATGTATCTATAAAATTAGTGGATTACATTAAATAGTTCATATAATATTTATTTTATTATTTTTAAAACCATTTATTTGGTTTATCTCTTATAAAATAATTACAACAACATTTTTGTATAACTATTTAATATACTGATTTGTTGCATAACAATTAAAAATAAAATTATATGATGAAGATAAATATATTACCTTTCACAATAATAATTTTACTTGAATTGATCATCTTAAAATCACAATATTTAAATTGTTATATTTTTTAAATTATGATGGTGACAACTTTGGCATCATTTAAAATAAAAGAATATAAGTTTCATAATCACTTTTATAAGGCTCCAAACGGTTATATATTAGGTAATTGGATGATTAAGGTGTATATATACACCACCAATATGTTTTGGTCAGGTTTGTGGGCCTTTTAATGGGTATTATTATTTCAATAAAAACTATATTACTTATTTACTACTTAATAAATAATTTCTGTATCATTAATGTATCACCATTAATGACAATTATTTAATCCCTGAAAATTCTAAATAAATTATCATGATGTAGAAAATTTTATTAGATTTCTGGAGACTATTAATTTTAAAAGTTTTATGATGTTTATCACTAAATTAAAATTATTACACTTATAAGATTTAAGAGAGTGACGTGTTGTCACTTTCTTTGGTTTTAATAATAATTAAATTATTTTCATGATCAAAAGTCCATAAAATGAATCTAATCCGACCCTTACGTTATATGGGTCTACGTTTATCCATCCAATAGAATTTTGGCATGTGTTAGGGTAATTTTATAATATTATATTTACCCTTAATTACCCGATTGACCTTTAACTATGGTAAATAAAATTTACCGTAGTAACTATTCATAATTCCCAAAAATAAAAAGTATCTTATTAACATAATTTGGACCCACTGATTCCAAATATGGAATCCATTTTTCCAAATTAAATACACAAAAGTTTCAGAAATTAAATCAATATTAATCCCGTTGTCGAAAGAAAACAGGTTTCTCTTTAAAACATTGTAAAAGATTGAATTGATTTAACCTACGAATTTAATGTAAAATCAATGCTAATGACATAAATTATTTTAAATGGTAAAAATATATTCTATTTATACTTTAAAACCATTCAATATTATAATTTAACCATATAAAAAATTGCGATGAAAAAAGTTGTTTTTAATTAAAATATAGCGTGTTTTTACTATTCATCAAAATATGAAAGTTACCAGAATAATATGAAAAATTAATCCAAAGTAACTTTTTATTTCTTTATTCCAAAGAATAATTTTATTTTTTAAAATTTAACTTATAAACATGTCAAAAACTAGATTTAAAGTGGGTGCACCATCAAAAGGTGGCAAAACTGCATTTTTTGAAAAATACTTATTTTACCCGAAAAATTTATTTTGTTCTTATACCATGTTCTAGAAAATGTGTAAGATGAATAGTAATGTTATAATATTAAAATTTTAGTTAATACTATTCATAACGGATAGTTCATAATAATATAATAATAATATATCGTTGTTTAGTAAAACTCGGTATTGCGTACAACACACGCTATCGAGGAAGGTCGTGATTGCGTGTAATGCAAGGAAAGTCAGGGATGCGTGTTGTGGAAGCTCCTTTTGGTGTAGCGTACAACACAAGACATTAATTAAAAATAATACTTTTCATAAAATCTCGGGGTTTTACATTCTACCCCCCTTTAAATGAATTTTTCCCTCAAAATTCGTCGGGTTTATAAATGGTTTACTACTCGAAAGTTTTTTTTAATAGAAACCCACATCATAAAAAAGAATACCAAAATTTGGCTTTACAAACTAAAGTTTGAAATGTAACGGTTACCCAAATTTACTCATCACTGGGTTTCCACGTAGGAGAACATATCTGAAAATATGGATATGGAAGAAAAATCTAACCATCATGTTCTGATGGAGAGTGGTAGAGAACATGGCTATGAAAAATCCAACAATCACAAAACCATAAATTTGCGATGACCTAATGTACCATCTGATTCATCGGATATAAGAGCACTAGGACAACATTTTTTGGTTTTCAAGATCATTTCCCTAAAGTTGATGAATTAAAAGAAATACTTGCATGATTGTTGTACAATCTCACTGTTGTTCGTGAATTGAACAATTTCCACTTCATCCCTTAAAGAAATGAAGTTGAATTTGTTATTCGTGATGTGTTAGCAGATCATGTGATAGAATGATGGGTCATTCCATCTCTTTCAAACAAAAGGTTAGAAAAATATATAAGTCCATATTATGGTTAGATTAATCGTATATGGTTCCAAAAATGAACTTATACTTCATATATCATACCTCTTAATAAAAGAAAACTAGTTTCTACTAACTAGGGACTTCCTGTAGGCCAGTGGTAGGCGATAAAGGCCATTCGCACTTCGGTTGTGGGTTCTATTCCCACAGCCTTGTCCGACGTGATGGGTTGTCGCCCATCCTACAGGTTGTCCTTTTTCTAAAACAATATTACTATAACATCCCATCAATAATATCGAAAAAAGTTCTATCATTAAACAATTCCAATCTTTAAGCTTATCTAAAATACTTCGGTCTAAGCTCATGGTATAAAGAAAATGATTACTTGAAAGGTAACCAACCAAGCACGTGAATACAATCATCTATCCCCCATATATCTTGTTGGTAAAATTCCAATCATGTGAATACCTTAATCAAGTATTCTCTTGAAAAATGAATACCCATTAAACCTTAGTGAAAACATGAATGCTGTCCAAAGTTAACTCTTTCCACATACCAAAATCCAAAAATTCTATATACTCAAACCATTATATAACCTTCTCCTTATATCAGTCATGAGCTCATGAATACTTTCAAACATTTCATTTTCTCGTTTTCCCTTCATTATGCACATATCATCTTTTTTTTCCAAAAATATCTCAATCACTTTCCATGGTTACCGGTACCATAAAATTATTGAAAACCACAATATACCAATACATAAATATTCCAATATTCCACGATACTATATACAACATTATTTTGGAATCCCATTACATAAACACTTAATCATTCCACAACATCGTTTTCATATTCAACATCACCAAAAGTGATCGCATGTGACTTCCCTTTGTCCTTTTCCTTAAGTTGTTGCTCATGTCGATCATCACTACCCCCTGGATTATGGCATTTATTAGCATAATGCCCCATTTCCATGCACTAGAAGCATTGATGTGTTGGTGGTGCGGTATTTTCTTTATTCACATCATTAGAATCCCTTTTTCCATTACTTCGACACTCGACTGCTCGATGACCTTCTTTTCCACACTTAAAACATTTTCTAGTCCATTTAAGACAATCTCCTCCATGCTTCTTTCCACACTTTGAGCATAAGGAAACATTCATATTCTTTTCACCATTATTCTGAGATTTCTCCTTGAACTCCATCTTTTGTTTCTTGTCAAAACTATGAGATGGGTAAGTAACACCAACTTCCATTTATACCTTTATAGCACAACACACAATTTATTCATAGCTACTGAAGTCTCTTATAGCTAATTCCCTTCGAAGATTTGGTTTTAAGACACTGAAGAATCGATCAACTATACTTTCAGGTTGGATGATAAAGCCAGATGCATACCTTGCAAGCCTTGTAAAATTCACTTCGTATACACCAACAGATTCATCATCCTTTTGCTTTAGTTCAAGAAACTCTGTCTCCCTCTTTGTTCAAAGAATACGAGGGAAGTACTTATTGAAAAATAAGATATTGAACTCGTCCCATTCCATGGAATCAATTTCATCTCTTGGCCTCGTATTCTTGATAAGATTCCACCAATGATTAGCTTCACCTTCCAAACGATATACTGCTATGATGACTTTATCATGTTCAGAACATTGAATAACTGAAAATATCTTTTCAGTGGTACTGATCCATTGTTAAGCAACAACTGGATTAGAAGGCCCACTAAAAGAAGGTGGACGTTGCCTCATGAAGGACTCAATAGAATATTGTTCCCTTCTCTACTCATTTGGAAGTCCAGAATGATTCATAGCTCATGTAAGTATTACAATAATATTTTTCACTCCATCTCCCATAACATTTGATTGTTCAGGAGGAAAATCATTGCATTGTCCATTGCATTGATCAACACGGTTCCTTCGGGTTCCATCCATCGTCTAAAACCCAAAAATAATAGTGTGAGAGGAAAAAATCATGCTAGGGAAAACAACATAATAAAGGGGGAGTACCTTCAGTACCTAACATCTTAGGTTTAATTCTAAGATCGTTACCATAATTCTAGGACTATAACCTATACGTATACTAATCCTTAGGGACATCCCTATACATACCTTAGAAATATATCTAGGGATTTCACTAAAGTTTTCACATCCTAGCTTCCAAAGTTTGAATAAACCTTTCCTCTGATACCAACAGTAGAGACCTGAAGCTTGACGTACATGGACATTACATTACTTTAGAGGAATACTTAATACATAACAAAAACAGACACACATGGACCGTAATAGTTTAGTGTCTTTGGAAACTTGGAACGTAATCTTCTAATCATGGTGAAAGATATTCAACATCTCCCATAAAGATCTTCCCCTTTTTTTCTTACCTAAAACCTTTCTTTATATCCTGGGGAAAAGAAAACATAAAAAGGGTGAGCTCAAATTCTCAGTAAGGGTAAGCATGGATAAAATAAAACATATCATATACATTTGAACTTAAAAACATGAACATAATGTTTAAACATAATAATCTTGAGAAATGACATAAAACATGGAAGTACATAAGGCATAGATCGTAAAGAAACATTAAGAATGATAAAATAGCATTGGAATAAAACATGTAATTGTGAAAAACATTAAGCACATGATATGATTTCCATAGTAGCCAAGGCATTGCTGCCAAGACCATCTTAGTGGACAAAGTCCCTTTCTGAATCGAGTTCACTCCTCATTCCAATCCTGTATTACTGAACCGATTTAACTTGTCATTCCAGCCATGTCTATCTCATGAGATATAAATCTTTACCCAATGCATTGGAGGGAGATATAGGTCCCACCCATCTCATAATGAAATCATTCTTTCGTGTGCAACAAAATCATAAATCATACATCATAGAATAACCCATGTAATAAAATGGGATTCTTAAACATCATGCCATCATAACATAATCCATACAAGTTTGATATCATTTCATCATAAGAAAATTGAATCCATTTAAATCATAGAGACATATTTCTTGAAACATACACATATGAAATAATGTCATCTTAGATGGAAAATAGTTTTGGCAGAACACTTGAAATGAATTCTTGAGAAAATATCCTTTCTTCTTTAAAATCATTTTCTTTTCACAAAATTCCATGAAATTTTAAAAGAAAAGGGTTTTGTTGAAAATAATCATGCAATCTTGTAGAGGAAGCTTCTGAAAAATTAGGCATTATGAAACCGTAAAAATCCGTTCACGCCGTATAAGGTAAAAAAACATTCTTCTCGTACTTTTGCCGGAAAAGTCAAAAAAGTACCTCGTAACGTAAACAAAAGAATGATTCCTTACATACCATGTAGTAAAAGTAAAAAAATGGGTAAAATTGAATTTAAAAATACATGAAAACACTTTTATAAAACATGGACATGGATGATAGAAATAACCCAAGTAAATACTTACGAATAAGCAATCTCAGATAAAAATGAGATTTGCAACATTATCCCTTACCTTAGGTCCGATATGCTTAGTACGTATCCGAACCTCCTATATAATGATTTAAATAATGTTATTGACTTATTACAGAATCATATTAATTGTTATGATATCATATAGGGTTCACTTATGACTTTATATTACCCGTTCATTTGTAAATTCCATGTTAAAGAGCATTTTGGGTAAAATCATTTCATTTATCGTCCGTGATTTGACTTGTAATTATCCATATGATTACATAGATCATGATTACTTACATCCAGAATGTAAAACATGATTTATATATAATATATATTCAGAATATACATATATTTAATTGATCGATAAATGGAAAGAAATACACCGTTCATGGAGATGGTAGGCCGTACGTACGCTTGAACATTGTTTTCATTTCCTCATTGAATTGAATGGAATTAATTGGATGACATACATATTTATATTTATATACATAAATCCAGTATCATTATTATGTCATATATTTCATGATTACTTATTATATATACTTTATAATCATTTATGAATGGTTAATCATTGAGAATGAATATTATCGCCTCGTGGAGACGATATTCCATACGTACGCACGAGCGTTGATATTGTTCCCATGATCGTGGAATTATATTGGAGTGTATGTATACTATTAAATAATCAATATCACTTTACAAAAACCATGTATAGTTATTATTTACACCATTATACCCATCCAAGTAAGGTGGTGGTGGAAAATAGATTACACCACGACGTGGAGACGGTATTCCGTAGGTACGTACGCGCGGTGATTTCATTTTCCATAGGATGGATAGATGGTGAAATAGTGTTGTTTCATACTTATAATAACATATAATTATATTAGTGATACTGATGTTATTACTTCATAATGAAACAACCTAAGAAGATGATGTGGAAGACTAAATAAAGGTGAAAAAATCGGTAACAGAAATTACCTCTTCTTTGAGACGCCTCTTTGAGACTTCCTATTAGGGCACTAAAATTGGACTTTTAAGATAACAAGTACCTCTAGGATGTTTCTAGGGAAGTGGAGAAGAGAATTGGGCAGGGTTTGGCGGAGCTTGAAGGCTCAATGTGGTGTGTGGAATAGAGGGAGGAGGTGCCTTTTTATAAGGGAGGAGAGGGGAACCTTTGGAATTCTTAAAAATATTAATTTATAATAAATCTAACCCCACATAAAAACCTCCAAAAATGACTCATATTTGAAGTTTAGATGATATAGGGTTTTAATATCATCATCCAATCAAATTTAGACATGTTTGGAACTTATTTTAAACCTTATCATTTTCATTTATCCTTATTTAATCTATTTAAGTTTATTTGTGGTAATAAAATTCTAAATTTTAAATTATAACAAATAATTACTTATTTGTTGTGAATTTTCCATACTTTTTTACTTTATAACATTATAGACCATATAAAATTAAATTTATAATTTTTAAATATTTTTGTGATTTTTAAACAATTTTATAATATGTTATTTTTATAAAATAACAACAGTGTCAATTTTGACACTATTCAATTATTTGAATTTAAATAAAATATATACAGAAGATATGTTCGAACTAAAAGATTTAATAGATTCATAAAAGGACATATGAGTCTATAAAAGTATTGGATCACATTAAATAGTTCATATAATATTTATTTTATTATTTTTAAAACCATTTATTTGGTTTATCTCTTAATAAAATAATTACTACAACATTTTTGTATAATTCTTTAATATACTGCTTTTTTGCATAAAAATTAAAAATAAAATCCTATGATGAATATAAATCTATTACCTTTCACAATAATAATTTTACTCGAATTTATCATCTTAAAATCACAATATTTAAATTGTTATATTTATTAAATTATGATGGTGACAACTTTGGCATCATTTAAAATAAAAGAATATAAGTGTCATAATCACTTTTATAAGGCTCCAAACGGTCATATATTAGGTAATTGGATGATTAAGGTTTAGATATAAACTACCAATAAGTTTTGGTCTGTTTTGTGGGCCTTTTAATGAGTATTATTATTTCAATAAAAATTATATTACTTATTTCCCACTTAATAAATAATTTCTGTATCATTAATGTATCACCATTAATGACAATTATTTAATCCCTAAAAATTATAAATAAATTATCATGATGTAGATAATTTTATTATATTTCTGGAGACTATTAAGTTTCAATGTTTTATGATGTTTATCACTAAATTAAAATTATTATACTTATAAGATTTAAGAGAGTGACATGTTGTCACTTTCTTTGGTTTTAATAATAATTAAATTATTTTCATGCTCAAAAGTCCATAAAATGAATCTAATCCAACCCTTAGGTTATATGGGTCTACTTTTATCCATCCAATAGAATTTTGGCATGTGTTAGGGTAATTTTATAATATTATATTTACCGTTAATTATCTGATTTACCTTTAACTATGGTAAATAAAATTTACCGTAGTTACTATTCATAATTCCCAAAAATAAAAAGTAGATTATTAACATAATTCGGACCCACTGATTCCAAATATGGAATCCATTTTTTCAAATTCAATACAGAAAATTTGCAGAAATAAAATCAAAATTAATCTCGTTGTCGAAAGAAAACGGGTTTTTCTTTAAAACATTGCAAAAGATTGAATTGATTTAACCTACGAATTTAATGTAAAATCAATGATAATGACATAAATTATTTTAAATGGTAAAAATATATTCTATTTATACTTTAAAACCATTCAATATTATAATTTAACCATATAAATTATTGTGATGAAAAAAGTTGTTTTTAATTAAAATATAGCGTGTTTTTACTATTCATCAAAATATGAAAGTTACCAGAATAATATGAAAAATTTATCCAAAGTAAATTTTTATTTATTGATTCCAAAGAAGAATTTTATTTTATCAAAATTAACTTATAAACATTTAAAAAACTAGATTTAAAGTGGGTGCGCCATCAAAATGCGGCAAAACTGCATTTTTTTAAAAATACTAATTTTACCCGAAAAATTTATTTTGTTCTTATACCATGTTCTAGAAAATGTGTAAGATGAATCGTAATGTTATAAAATTCAAAATTTATTTAATACTATTCATAACGGCCAGTTCATAATAATATTATAATAATATATCGTTGTTTAGTTAAACCCGGTATTGCATACACCACACGCTATTGAGGAAGGTCGTGATTGCGTGTAAGGCAAGGCAAGTCAGGGATGCGTGTTTTGCAAGCTCCTTTTGGTGTAGCGTACAACACAATACATTAATTAAAAATAATACTTTTTATAAAATCTCAGGGTGTTACACAGATGATTCTCTATCGATGAATAACTTGGAATACATATAAAAGATTCTCTAAATTTCCTACATATTAATCATTGATTGTAAAATCTAAAGGAAAGCTCATTTTATACTGTGTAATGTAATACGGATTCAAAAACATAACTTAAATCTATAAAGAAAGTCCTGGAGTAGACAATAATTCCCGAAAAAAGGTGTGATGAGTCCAACCTCCCATCCTCTCGACCAATGAAAATTCCTAAGCCTCATCAGTCCACAACTAATGAGTGCCTACCTTTGGAAAGTTGGTTCAAATGGATATGGAATCATTGGATGTTTCCGGTTCTACGAACAAACCCGTTAGAAACCGCTTGGAATAATTGAATCTTAAATCAATGAGATCATCCCAAATTCTAGAGGGAAACAAAAAATGGTGAACCTGACGTGAATCCTTAACCAAGTTAAAATGATGTTTTTCTTATTTGTTAGGCCCCTATTTAAAACTCAATGAGAAGGCCAACAAAACAATCATTGACCTATGTGCTCAAACAAAATATGTAGTTGAAGAATTTATCTTGATTACGTCTGTTATATCAAACATGAACTCTTTTCCATGATCTTTTGTATTTCCAGAATGGCTTCTCTTAAGTTCCCATCCGTGAATACGTCTGCTGTGAAAACTTCTGCTGCAAATGCCACTGCGGCTACTCCTACTAGATCATCGTCTGCTTTAAGGACAATATCACCTACTCAGCATCTCCAACGCTAGGTATCAAATACGATGGTTAAGGAGTACCGTCAACACGATACCATTACAACTCTAGAGGCTGCCCGACAAGCCCTCCAAGTGAACAACTCACACCGGTCGTCCTGTAACGCCCCGACCCCAGTTACCCAGAGTCGGTGCATTATTACATAACATTGGCATGATCACAAGAAAGATCAAATCTCGAAAGACCGATTGGTTTAGTAGCCTTGGAAGCACTAGGTATATTCATAAAGTTTTACATTACATCATAAAGTGAAAAACTACTACAACAACATAATCTCCATATTCCACACTCATATCCCCACATAAAATCCCTACAGGTCATTCATAACTTACTTCTTCACATCCTGGAAAAAATAAAACATAGAAAAGGGGTGAGCTCAAATGATTAGTAAGGATAACAATATAGCGGAACTTTCAAAAATAAGCATAAACACTTAAGGCAATGCATTACTAAAACAAAAGCCTTTTAAACTTGAACATAAACATAGTATGGAAAAAGTAAAATGAAATAATGCCATTTACTTATTCACATGGATATTCTACTAATTAAATAATCACATGAAATATCAATAACCACTTTCATAATGATGGAATGCATAATGCCAGACTATCATAACCACATAGCCAAGGCCTCGTGCCAAGACTACAAATAAGATTTTGCCAAGTCCTTGTGCCAAGACACTAGTTTGTCTCATGAGACCTACCGATGCATCGAGGAGATATAGCCGGTTCCACCCGTCACATATTAAGTCCAATGCATTCCCATATGAAAAAGGTTTAAACATAACATAATGATTCGTATTAAAACTAGCATACGAAATGTCAATACTTTCTCCATAAACCATGAATGGTATAAAAATAACACATCCACAGTCAAACATATCACAAATCCTTCAATACATTATGGATGTTTTTGTATCATAATAAATCAACTTCATATAATCATAAAATCCATCAAAGGATGTTGACATAGATGAAATCAAAACTATTTGAGAGAAATATCTCCTTTTTTTAAATCATTTAAAAGTCACACATTTATTAATTAAAAATAGATTTTTGAATCAAAGTGTCCCATACCACTTTGAAACTATTGAAAGGAATTAACATTTTAAAAACATTAATGTCCATATAAATAAATCCTTAAAAACCATTTTTAAGACATGGACATTAATTAAAAATATTTAGAAAGATAAATCTTTAAAATATTTAAAATTCTGATTTTGATAAAGAGTACCTTTCCGAAATTCTTAAAATATTCATTTTGAAATCATTTAAAAGTCTCATAATTATAAAATAAAAAATTTACTTTGAAAATATCCTTGTAAGATTGTAAGGGAAGCTTTGAAAATTTTATAACGGAGGTAAATAGCCGCACCCGCCGTATAAGTTTAAAAACATTCTTACCTTAATTTTGTCGAAGAGGTTAAAAAGCACCTTGTTTGGAAAACAGCGGAAACATTCCATTATAAAACTATTATAAAAGTTCAAAAAAGGGTATAAATGACTTTAACCCATATTCTAGTAAATAGTAAAAATGTTTTGAAATTCATTTTTAAGAAATATGGATGTGGATGATAAAGAGATCCCAGTAGATTATTACGTATAAACAACCTCGGATAATGAAGAGATTGTGAAATAACCCTAACCTTGTACTTTTCCTTGGTTGAGGGTAGTTTAACCTCCTGTATAATGGTGAAATAATTGTTATTAAATTATACAAGAATCATATATATTAATATGAAATCATATATGATCTTTTAACATTGCTTTGTTAATAATATCTTAGTATTATCGTCGTTTCGGGTATTAACTTACTAGTTTTCTTTTATATCTTTTGTTATGTAAGCCATGTTTGTTATGGATAGGTTGTATCTCAATCATATCCAGAATGATATCAAGTCCTTAAAAATAATTTTTAAATCATCAAATGATAATTATACTTGAATGGATACGATGGAGAATGAATCTCATCGCATTCGTGGAGACGGTAGTCCGTACGCACGCACGAGCGACAATATCATTCTTTTGATATTAAAATAATATATAAATGGATGGTATATCATATATAAAGAATAATTAACATGTTATATTTATTATTTACATGAGTTACAGATCATTATTATACCCATCCAAACAATAAAATATTGAATAACAATTACACCACGACGTGGAGACGGTAAGCCGTACGTACGCACGTATGGTGACATGTTATTCAAAGGGTGGATAGAATACTGAATATGGTTATAACATATTTATAATAACATCACAGTATATATAAGATACTAGAGTTATTATTTTATAATGGTAATAACAACGAAAGAAGAAGTGGAAGAATAAAGGAACTTGGAAAAGGGTGGTGAAATCATTACCTCTTCTTCGGTTTCTTCCTTTTGATTTGATCAAAAGGGCTCCTTAGATTGGATTTATGAACAAACTAAGGACTCTAGGTTGTAGTGAGGGAATTTGGGAGATTATTTGGTCAGAGTTTGGTCGAACCAAAAGGCTTTGAAGGTGTGAAGAAAAGAGAAGGAGGAGTGCCCTTTTATAAGAGGGGTGAGGGGAACCTTTGGAAAAGCTAGAAATATTAGTTTATAATAAATTCATATTTGGTTTCTAATGGATCCAAAGTTGATTATTTAAATGTTAAGGTGGGGAGGGGTCGAAAACAACTCAACAAATTTAATTTAGACAGGTTTATGTACTTATATTAACCTTATCTTTAAGTATTAACTCTATGTTAATTATTTTCACTTTTACAATGTATCATTGTATTTTAATATTATATGGTTAATAAACTTACCATATACATCCGAGCGACCCCCCAAGTGGTCCATTAATGAAATAAATCTCATTATATAAGTCTCTTGTCCAAACCTTAGATTTTTAGGAATTTAATATCAATTAATAATATAATATGTTTTTAAAAACTCTTTTATGTCAATTTTGACACTACTCAATAGTTGATTTTTGTAAAACTCATAACAGAATGATTACTTCAAAAAAATTTAATTAAATCAATCCTAACATGTCATATTAACTTATAAAATTATTTTAGTTCATAAACAGTCTCAAATTATATTTATTTTGGAATTTATAATATCAATTTTTCTAATTTTTCACTATTAGGGTAATTACTGCATCATCATTGTGTCATAAATAAATTAAATTATTTAATGTCTAAAAATTATAAATAAAATATCATTATGTGGGAAAGATTTTTATATTTATAATGAATATTTATAGTCGAACATCCAACATATATAACCCTATTTAAAAATTGGTTTTCTAAAAGATATATGCTTATGTCATTTTTGTACTCATTTTACCTTAATTAAAATAAAGTGTCCCTATCACCTACAAGTGGCTCCATGGGGTCCCCAAATCGACCCAAAGATGCCTATGGTCGAATATGTATCAACCAATAAGGTTAGGACACCTTTTAGGGTAATTTATTATTATTATAATATTATTTTTTAACCCTTATTTACCGGATTTACCCTTAACCATGGTAAATAAAATATTTACCGCAGTAATTATTCAAAATGTCTAAAAATAAAAGTTAGCTATTTACACAATTTCAACACCATGATTACAAATATGGAATCCAATTTTTTAAATTAAAAACACAGAAGTGGCAGAAATTAATTTAAAATTAATTCCCGTTGTTAAAATAAAAAAGCGTGTTTTTAAGAGATAATAACTATCAAAAGATTGATACTTGTTTATGTTCGGTTTAATTGTGAAATTATGTCCAATGACCAACCTTGTATTAAATGGTAAAAATATATTCTAAATATACTTTAAACCCACTCAAATTAATTATTTATCACTTTTAATTATTTTGATTAAAAAAGTTGTTTTTAATTAAAATTTAATAATTTTCACTATTCATCAAAATATTAAAGTTATCCGAAAAGTACCAAAATTTCACCCTAGGCTAAATTTGATATTATGAAACAAAAAATGAAGTCCATTTTGAGAGATAAAATTTCAAAAAGTTGGTATTACTATTCATAACGGCTAGTTTGATTGGTTGTGGTGTGTGTTAAAACTCGAAATTGCATACAACACATGCTACTATATTATTCAAAGGAAAGCGTACCGTGGAAGATTGGGATGTTTCATTTTAAATTTTTGATGACCCCATTTGGTCAAAAAGTTTAAAATATTGTATTTAAAAAGGTTTCACTATTAAAAGTTGATAAAAGTGCAATTCTGAAAATGAAGGTGTTCTTATATTATGTCTAAGAAACTCATAATATGGATTCTAAAATTATAAGGATTATATAATGTTTAAAATTTAGTTAACACAATTCATTACCTCTTTTTAGCAGCTTGTTTGGTAAGTCATGGTGCGCTTGAACTTGGTGTTGCGTGTAGTGAAACTTATTGAATTATTTTGAAGAAATAACACACTATGAAATCTTGGGGTGTTACATTCCCCCCTCCTTCAATAAATTGCATCCTCACAATTTGAAATTGTTCTTCGATAATAAAAGGTTGAAAATAGAAAATATCTTTGTGGGAAAACCTACATCGGAAATTAGGTTACTAAAATTTAGTCTTAATATGAGGAAAAGAGAAATGAAAGGGTCACCTCCAAATTATGATCTCGATTAGGAGGACATTGGTGGAAATTAGAGACATATAATTGGAGGAAAAACGTAAATATTTATAGGTAGTGATTGAGGTCATCAATCACAAACAAGTGTAAAATTGAGGTCCTTACATTCATCAATATATGATGATTTGAAATACCATTGGTTCAAAAAAACATAGGGGATTAGGATAACACATTTTGACATTTTAAAATATCTTTGTTGAAATCCCACATCGAAAAATGAATTAATGAGGCCTCTATTTAAAATAAAGAGTGGAAAGTATGAAGATTACCGAAAATAACACATAATAGGGTTCCATGTAGGAAAATATGGACATGTAAGAGAAATCTAACAATCAATTATCTGATGGAGAGTGGTAGAGAACATGGATATGAAAAGGCCAACAATTCCAAATCCATAAATTAGTGATGATTTAAGGTACCATCTAGGACAACATTTTTTTTTCAAAGTTCCTTTTCCTAATGTTGAGGAATTTATTTATGAGATTGGCTAAGATCATAAAGAGATATACTTACTTTATAATTAGAGTTTTATCCATTAATAAATTTCTACCACAAAATCATCTTTCACTCTAAAGGACAATAGAACGTAAAAAAATTCTATTTATACTATTCGTACAGGGTTCCAAAATAAATGAATTTATAATTAATCTAACAGATCATTTAAAAAAACTACATTATTTAATCCAGGACATCTCGTGGGCCAGTGGTAGGTGATACACCCTTGTCTCCCTTCGGTTGCGGGTTCAAGTCTTGCGGCCTTGCCGGTCGCGACGAGTTGCTGCCCGACCTCCAGGTTGTCCTTTTATGGAAATCCAAAATAATCCAAACTAGAACTATCCAAAATACTTTAGTCCAAATTTTATAAAGAAGGTAAACACAATGAAGATCTTTTTTTTTTTGTCGTTTAATAACATGTGATCACCCTCATCATGTATTCTTTTAAAATGCTGCAACATCCTGAATTATCATAAAACCTTATTGATTACATTCATGCCCCCTTATTCCATATAGAATGCTGGATATACTTCATCAATCCAAAAATGTTTTAAACCCCAACAATGATGGAATATAAAAATCATTAATCAGCTTCAAGGTAGTCAAGAATATCCAATATAATTTATCCAAAACAATCATGTATTATTCTAAAATCACTACCTCGGTATCAGAACCATATTATGGTTTATCTTTCTCTCAACCATATATTTTCCAAAAATTTAACCTGCTATTGAGTCACTTTTCTTTGTTCCACACAATCTCAAGTCCTTAATGAAATAGTACTGTAGTACAATCCTTATATACTCCATAATTATTATAACAAGTACATTTTTGATACATCACTCAAATGACATAATCAACATAAAGAACTCTAATCATTTCTCTTCATCTGTGGTAGTATCATAACTTGATTATTATCCAATAGCATCATTTGCGGTATAGTCTGATGACTGGGACATAGGTTAGCGTAGTGTCCAAACTCCTTGAAAATGAAGCATTTTACATTTGAAACCATTTTCTTACCCTTGCAGTCACATACTTTGTGCCCTTTTCCTCCACACTTATAACAAACTCCCATTCCTTTCAGGCATGTTCCAGGGTGTTTCTTTCCACAGTTATCATATATGGGAAAATTATTCGTTTCCCTCTTCCCATTATCCATATTTCTCTCTTCCATCCTTTTCTTCTCATGCTTCCCTTCAAAGCCATAGGACTCAGTGAACTCTTTACTTATCTTATCAACACATGATATTATTTCTTCATATGATGATAATACATGTGAGACTATTTCTCTTAAAAATTCTGGCTTAGGACCATGAAATATATTATCCTTCTTTCTCTTTGTATCATGTGCATTGCTAGAGTTCTCATTCCTTATACTGGGCGCCATTTCTAAACAATGGAATACACTAGATTAGTTTATGAATCAAAATACATAATCCCATACTTATAAAACACTTAACATAAATTAATCTATTTATGGATATAATCCATAATCATAAGAATGTTTTCTTTCAGGAAGTATATAATCATAAACCCTTCATAATGATTTGTAAAGAAAATTAGAGTTATCCTATGCATATCCCCCGGGAGTGTCGTAACCAAGAGTGCAGCAAGGCCTGTTTTCGTGCACCAGTTCCCGTTCGAGTCTAGCTCAAAGCGGTGTTTTCGGGTTTTGCCCCTAGGTACATCTGTGCCAGAGCCGCCTCTACCTGCTCGTATCCAGACAGGGATGTATTGCTCGGAAAAATCACAAAATCTCTACAATACCAAAATTCTAGGATGTTCTTCTATACTAATCCTCAAAGTTCATATTAGGTCTACATGCTCTAATCAGACTTTATCTAAATCTAGCTTCCAAGGTTTGTACTAAACTTCCTTTGATACCAACTGTAACGCCCTGACCCCAGTTACCCAGAGTCGGTGCATTATTACATAACATTGGCATGATCACAAGAAAGATCAAATCTCGAAAGACCGATTGGTTTAGTAGCCTTGGAAGCACTAGATATATTCATAAAGTTTTACATTACATCATAAAGTGAAAAACTACTACAACAACATAATTTCCATATTCCACACTCATATCCCCACATAAAATCCCTGCTGGTCATTCATAACTTACTTCTTCACATCCTGGAAAAAATAAAACATAGAAAAGGGGTGATCTCAAATGCTCAGTAAGGATAATAATATAGCATAACTTTCAAAAATAAGCATAAACACTTAAGGCAATGCATTACTAAAAAAAAGCCTTTTAAACTTGAACTTAAACATAGTATAACAAAAGTAAAATGAAATAATGCCATTTACTTATTCACATGGATATTATACTAATCAAATAATCACATGAAATATTAATAACCACTTTCATAATGATGGAATGAATAATGCCAGACTATCATAACCACATAGCCAAGGCCTCGTGCCAAGACTACAAATAAGATTTTGCCAAGGCCTTGTGCCAAGACACTAGTTTGTCTCATGAGACCTACCGATGCATCGAGGAGCTATAGCGGGATCCACCCGTCACATATTATGTCCAATGCATTCCCATATTAAAAGGTTTAAACATAACATAAACATTTGTAATAAAACTAGCATACAAAATGTCAATACTTTCTCCATAAACCATGAATGGTATAAAAATAACACATCCACAGTCAAACATATCACAAATACTTCAATACATTATGGATGTTTTTGTATCATAATAAATCAACTTCATATAATCATAAAATCCATCAAAGGATGTTGATATAGATGAAATCAAAACTATTTGAGAGAAATATCTCCTTTTTTTTGAAATCATTTAAAAGTCACACATTTATTTATTAAAAAGATATTTTTGAATCAAAGTGTCCCATACCACTTTGAAACTTTTGAAAGGAATTAACATTTTAAAAAAATTAATTTCCATATAAATAAATCCTTAAAACCCATTTTTAAGACATGGACATTAATTAAAAATATTTAGAAAGATAAATCTTTAAATCATTTAAAATTCAGATTTTGATAAAGTGTACCTTTCTGAAATTCATAAAATATTCATTTTGAAATCATTTAAAAGTATCATAATTATAAAATAAAACATTTACTTTGAAAATATCCTTGTATGCTTTTAAGGGAAGCTTTGACAATTTTATAACGGCGGTAAATAGCCACACCCGCCGTATAAGTTAAAAAAACATTCTTACCTTAATTTTGTCAAAGAGGTTAAAAAGCACCTTGTTTGGAAAACAACGGAAAGATTCCTTTATAAAACTCTTATAAAAAGTCAAACAAGGGTATAAATGACTTTAACCCATATTCTAGTAAATAGTAATAATGTTTTGAAATTCATTTTTAATAAACATGGATGTGGATGATAAAGAGATCCCAGTAGATTATTACGTATAAACAACCTCAGATAATGAAGAGATTGTGAAATAACCCTTACCTTGTACATTACTTTGGTTGAGGGTTGGTTAACCTCCTGTATAATGGTGAAATAATTGTTTTTAAATTATATAAGATTCATATATTTTAATATGATATCATATATGATCTTTTAACATTGCTTTGTTAATAATATCTTAGTATTATCGTCGTTTCAGGTGTTAACTTACTAGTTTTATTTTATATGTTTTGTTACGTAAGCCATGTTTGTTATGGATAGGTTGTATCTTAATCATATCCATAATGATATCAAGTACTTAATCATAATTTTTAAATCATCAAATGATAATTATATTTGAATGGATACGATGGAGAATGAATCTCATCGCGTTCGTGGAGACGGTAGTCCGTATGTACGCACGAGCGACAATATTATTCTTTTGATATTAAAATAATATATAAATGGATGGTATATCATATATACAGAATCATTAACATGTTATATTTATTATTTACATGAGTTACACATCATTATTATACCCATCCAAACAATAATATATTGAATAACAATTACATCACGACGTGGAGACGGTAAGCCGTACGTACGCACGTATGGTGACATGTTATTCAAAGGGTGGATAGAATACTGAATATGGTTATACCGTATTTATAATAACATAATAGTATATATAAGATGCTGGAATTATTATTTTAGAATGGTAATAACAAAGAAAGAAGAAGTGGAAGAAGAAAGGAACTTGGAAAAGGGTGGTGAAATCATTACCTCTTCTTCGGTTTCTTCCTTTTGATTTGATCAAAAGGGCTCCATAGGTTGGATTTCTGATCAAAATAAGTCCTCTAGGTTGTAGTGAGGGAAGTTTGGAGAGTATTTGGGTAGATTTTGGCCAAACCAAAAGGCTTTGAAGGTGTGAAGAAAAGAGAAGGAGGAGTGCCCATTTATAAGAGGGGTGAGGGGCACCTTTTGAAAAGCTACAAATATTAGTTTATAATAAATTCATATTCGGTTTCTAATGGCTCAAAAGTTTATTATTTAAATTTTAAGGTGGGGAGGGGTCTAAAAAAACTCAACCAATATAATTTAGACAGGTTTGGGTACTTATATTAACCTTATCTTTAAGTATGAACTCTAAGTTAATTATTTTCACTTTTACAATGTCTCTTTGTATTTTTAAATTATATGGTTAATAAACTTACCATATACATCCAATAGACCCCCAAGTGGTCAATTAATGATATAAGTCGCATTATATAAGTCTCTTGGCCGATCCTTAGATTTTTAGGAATTTAATATCAATTAATAATATAATATTTGTTTTAACAACTCTTCTATGTCAATTTTGACACTATTCAATAGTTGATTTTTGTGAAACTCATAACAGAATCATTACTTCAAAAGAATTTAATTACATAAATCCTAACAAGTCATATTAACTTATAAAATTATTATATTTCATAAAAAGTCTCAAATTATATTTAGTTTGGTACTTATAATATCAATTTTTCTAATTTTTCACTATTATGGTAATTACTGCATCATCATTGTGTCATAAATAAAGTAACTTATTTAATGTATAAAAATTGTAAATAAAATATAATTATGTACGAAATCGTTTTATCTTTATAATGAATATTTATAGTCTAAAATCCAACATATATAACCCTATTTAAAAATTGTTTTTCTAAACGATATATGCTTGTGTCATATTTGTACTCATTTTAACTTAATTAAAATAAAGTGTCCCTATCACCTACAAGTGGCTCCATGTGGTCCCCAAATCGACCCAAAGATGACTATGGTCGAAAATGTATCAACCAATAAGGTTAGGACATGTTTTAGGGTAATTTAGTATTATTATAATATTATTTTTTAACCCTTATTTACCGGATTTACCCTTAACCATGGTAAATAAAATATTTACCGCAGTAATTATTCAAAATGTCTAAAAATAAAAGTTACCTATTTACACAATTTGAACATCCGGATTATAAATATGGAATCCATTTTTCTAAATTCAAAACACAGAAGTGGCAGAAATTAATTTAAAATTACTTCCCGTTGTTAAAATGAAAAGCGTGTTTTTAAGAGATAATAACTATCAAAAGATTGATACTTGTTTATGTTCGGTTTAATTGTGAAATTATGTCCAATGAAAAACATTGTATTAAATGGTAAAAATATATTCTAAATATACTTTAAACCCACTCAAATTAATTATTTATCACTTTTAATTATTTTGATTTAAATAGTTGTTTTTAATTAAAATTTAGTAATTTTCACTATTCATCAAAAATATTAAAGTTATCCGAAAAGTACCAAAATTTCACCTTAGGCTAAATTCAATATTCCGAAACCAAAAATGAAGTCCATTTTGAGAGATAAATTTTCAAAAAGTTGGTATTATTATTCATAGCGGCTAGTTTGATTGGTTGTGGTGTGTGTTAAAACTCGAAGTTGCGTACAACACATGCTACTATATTATTCAAAGGAAAGTGTACCGTGGAATCTTGGGATGTTTCATTTTAAATTTTTGATGACCCCATTTAGTCAAAAAGTTTAAAATATTGTATTTAAAAAGTTTTCACTATTAAAAGTTGATAAAAGTGCTATACTGAAAATGAAGTTGTTCTTACATTATGTCTAAGAAACTCATAATATGGATTCTAAAATTATAAGGATTCTATAAAGTTTAAAATTTAGTTAACACTATTCATTACCTCTTTTGAACGGCTTGTTTGGTAAGTCATGATACGCTTGAACTTGGTGTTGCGTGTAGTGAATGATATTGAATTATTTTGAAGAAATAACACACTATGAAATCTTGGGGTGTTACACGTCCGGACAATGACGACCCGTGAACAAGAAGCAGGCGGTGCTAACCACCGTCTCCAACCGTTTCGGGTTGTTATCCCCGGAATGAAATCATCATTCTCTTCCTTATTCTGGGGTGGTGAATGAGCAAGTCCCTCAGGGCCTTAATTCAAGTAGACATGAGTTCTTCCCAAGGGATCCTATCAACAATCGCCACCAGACTCGTGCGGTAGTGTGCCCTCAACATGATGAGGGTACCGACTCGATGCGTTCAGCTCCAGTTCCTCAAACACGAGCTGGAAAAACGAATCGCCAGAGGAGAAATTTGGTTAACAGTGAGCATTTTCTCATCTCTTCCATCTCTGGAGAAGTCCACCAACCTAACTTGGTGGCAATCAATGATCAGGCACACACACCTACCCGTTTTAATTCCGCTGTCCAGCAGACTCGTCTGGTAGAATCACGCCAATCCCACCAGGCAATTCCGGTGGAGTACTATAGGCATGAACATATACTTGTTTATACATCATTAGCTAGTCAGCAGGCTCGTCTGACTACATATGATGGATCTCATCAACCACCTTCGGCAAAGTGCAATTAGCAGGCACATACACCTTCTAGTACTGATCAAGCCTACCAACAATCTCGCTTGGTAGGATTCAGAGAAGTCAGTCGGAAAGCACCAGCGACAAACAGGAGGCAGATTCAACTCTCTTCCCCTACACATGAGTACTACCAAGATTCACTGACAGGAAAATGAGTACATGAGCAGACACATACACATACTCCAAGCACGGAATGGACGTATATCCCTATTACGGCACCTGAAGTCACCATGAATATTCTATTAATGGTGAAAGAGAAAAAGAAAATCCCTTATCATATTCTGGATGCTTGCTAGGATATTATAACAGCTTTAGCAACATCTCAGGGAAAGACACACAAATCTGTCCCTAGTAGTGGAGTGACACATCAATAGTTCACTCCGGAGCAGATACACACATCCGTTTCAGTCCAAGAGGGTTGTGGGGCATACTCCCCGATATCATACAGACAACCAAGTCAGGCACATACAGCTGATTTGAGTTGAGATCATCATCCTAACCTGGCCATCTCTCCTTATCATGAATATACACCTTCTCAGAGCATCCACTTTCATCAACAAGTGGTTTCCAAGGCGAGTAGGAAAGCGTCTAAGAAGAAGACCCACCTTGCACAGTCAAGAGATCAAGATCCAATCTGTGACAAGGCCTTACTCAATGTAGGAGTTCTTGAAGCCCTCAGACAGTTACCTGTTGGAATTCAAGATTCTACTCCCTCATTTCCCAATAGTGGGAACATTAATTCCAAAGGTCTTAAACATACACTTCCTCATGAAGGCTTGCTTCATGACAGTTCGGTCGATCTCGAAGATTCATCTTCATATGAGAGATAAAATAACCCTCTGTGTGGCTAGAAGACCAAGGAGCAAGAGATCACATCTTTTCTATAACCCACCATGGTGGTCCTCCCCATGATGATGAATTTCGCTGCGAAAGTCCTCTCCAGAGTAGTGATGCACATTGCCTGGAAAATGCTCTAGTGGACAATGTAGTGCTAAGAAAGCCCTCTTATCTTGAAAAACATGAAAATGTGAAACTAGTCATGTCTGATGCTTCATTGCTAGCAGGTGAAATGGTTCCTCAATTGGAAGATAGCCCAGGGTGTAGGTCATTCTCTGAACCACCCCTAAGTCATGCATCTTCTAGTTTGATCAGTGATTTCTCTACAAACCCTGATGAATCCAATGAAGCAACAAGGAAGCAACAGATCTGGTCAAAATAGGTTGAATAATCATCATTGAATGATAAAGAGGAAATTCTAAACATGATAAAACAACTTGCGAAAGGTGAAGTGCCATTCATGTTTTGGCCTCTGGCTGACTCTCAGTATGACATTCCAGAGATGTTGATGGAAGATGGAATTCATGATATTCGTCTCAACATATGGAAAAATCGATTTCAATTGAAAAAGAAAGTATTATATTATGATGAATATGAAAATCATGTTAAGATAATAGAAGGGTTACAACTTCAAATTGACTTGTCATCTCTATCAGTCTCTCTATATCCGAATGCTGAAAAGTAGCTGAGATCCCTTCAGCATTCATGCATTTGTGCACTAAGAAGATTGTGCCAGTTAATTGCCAATTCCCGATCTAGTATTCATGCCAGAGGATGGGGTGTTCATGGAGCACTGCATTTCACGGTGCTCTCTAGTCAGCAAAGCCCGCCGAAAATGCTCTCATGCAATGTTATTGCCCATGGCCGGTCACAAATACCTGGCTATGTTTGTAATCAAAAGCATGCCAAAGAACATGCCTCGACTATTTATTCTAAAAATTAAGAATAAAGAGAATAAGTTGTTTAATTACTACTACATCAAGAAAACGATAATATTGAACATGCCTCTCATGTAGATCAAGCACATCATCAAATGACAGAAGTGTCATAAATCATCCAACGGTCTTTCGAGCCGGGTGATAAAAGTGAATGTCGATTGATGCATCTAGCTCATTTCCGGACTAAGGTCCGCAAGATCTGGAGAAATGTTAAGAAAGTCTCAGACATAGCATGTCAAGAGCCACACCAGCTTGGTAGACTGGGGACTCTTTTAAACCAACCCTCAGAATCAACAAATAGGATTCGAGGAGTTGAGCGGGAACAGCAGGAACCGCCCCAGTCCACCGGACTGGGGACTTTTTCAAATCATCAATCCCCTCCTTAGCGAAATTTGGTCTTCTCTCGATTGGGGAAGAAGCCACAGGAGGAACGAAGAGCCAAATTATCAGGATATTCCCTCCAAATTATGGTTCGTCAAAAAGTTCCTGAGGGATCGAATCAACAAAAGGCAATGTCTCATCAAAGACATTAAAGAAGAAAATATCACAGAAATGATGATAGAAGGGATGTGATGCGTTATGCATCAATCAATTTCATCAATGTCGTTGTTTCTAATCCACTATATGAGGCTCACTCAGGGTCTTCAGATGAAGAGGTTCCTGCTCAAGAAGATGTACGCACAGACACAAATGAAAAAGGTTTGCGTACACAAAATCAGAGGATTACTTAGAACCTATGTAATCCTTCAAGTAACCCACTTCCCCCTCTCTGAAAAGGATCCAACAAAGGGAGGGTAAAGAATCAGGTTACATATCCTTCCTCTGGAGAAGGCCAATCGCTCTCATTAGAGAAATGGTTTGCACAACAGAAGGAAGAAATGAAGGAATTGAGGAGGTTGGATGCAGAACTACTTCAGGGTATTCTTCTTCCTAAGTGTGCTGGACTCAGTCATCCAAGGGAATTTGTTGCAGCTACTGAGATGGATCAAGAATATCCTCCTCTATCAGTACACCCTCACATGTCTAATCCTACAGGACAAGTGCAACAATAGTTGGTTGTTCTCCCATCAGTTGCAGCACTAGCCACCACATCTCTCCAAGCTCCAGTCATTGCACCTGCCCAAGTCCATGTTCAACTGGATTTTTCTCAAAAGTTACTAACTACCATTGAGTCATTAATAGCTCGGTTAGAGACAATGGAAGGGAAGCATGCACAGGTTCAACCAGAAAAGAGAGCTTACCCTGAATGGTTTGATTCAATCTCTCCCCTATCAAGTTTTGGAAACCATGTATTCCCTATTTTCAATGGATCAGGTGATCCTGAATAGCATTTGACGCATTACGTTTCTTGTTGCGATCCTATGATGGGAACTCCGGAGCAGCAAGAAGCAGTGAAACTTGGATTCTTCGTGCGAACCTTGCAAGTACCATCCTTTGTTTGGTACACAAGCTTGAAATCCCAGTCAATTACCGGATGGGAAGATCTCCGTCAACGATTTCTTTTTCAATTCATCTCAACTTTGCCAAAGACAACAGTTTTCGATCTTACAAACTTTAAGAAAAGGGAGAATGGAAGAGTATCTGATTTTATTGCTCGCTGTAAGGGATTAAAATATTCCTTGAGATAAGCACTTCCTCAGGAAGAATTGTTGCCAATCTATGTGGCAAATTTGCATGACGAATTACACACGCCATTGATCCCTGTGAAATACATAGGAGGGTTTTGAGACCTTACTTCAATCACTCAATAGATTGAAGATTCTATTATACAGACTAAGGTTAAATCTCGTGTAATTCCATCAGCTCCAGGAAGGATAATGGGTAAAGCAGATACTGCTATAGTTATGCTTAAACAAGCACCGGTACCTGCTTCTACATCAAAACCATCATCTTCTCGAAGGGCTCTACCTCTTGAGCGCCAACAACAGAGACCATTTGGTCAGGATGATCAAAAAGATCAAAGATGAAAACAATTTGAGGATATGAAGAGCAAAGTTTACTCTTTCCGAAATGAACAATTTCCTGGCTACTTCATTTTGGCTCTAGAAAATAATCTGGTTCAATTCCCAAGGCCCAAGAGGCCAAACAAAGAAGGAGATGAAGACCGTCCCAATTATTTTACCTTTCATAAAATGTTGGGGAATCCCATCTAGGAGTTTTTTGTCTTCAAATACCTCCTGCAAAAGATGTTTGACTCAGGACAAGTCAAACTGAAAGGTTCTTCAGCTCAGGTAGCACGTGTTACAGCTATAGTTCCAGAGGAAGAAGGCGAATGGCAATAAGTCAAAAGCAAAAATGCATAAAAATATGATGATTGGATGTTAAGAAAGATGATCAACCAAACTCAATCTATTTTGCGAACACAATTTAAGAAACCAATTGTGCCTTCTGCCATAAATGCCGCAGCAAAACACTCTTCATTAGAGGGAAAATATTCAAAGAAACGACACAATTCCAAGAAAGAGGAACAATCAGAAGAAGATGAGTATGTGTCAAAGCCAGAGATGTATTTTACTCTGACAGATTTCATGCCATCTACTTCGAAGCAACGGGCACTACCCCACCAAACAGAACAGCCTAAATAGCTTAATCAGGCAAAGACTTAATTGGATGAAGAGTTGATCTTTGGTTCTGTTAATATGATTCAATTAACAGATCCATATGCCAGTCAAAGTTTTGATTTTGATGAGCCTGAATTCCCTGCATCAAACAGTGGAATCAGAGGAAGTTCTAGAGGCTCAGAATGTAGGGGAAGAAGTGGATATTTCAGAGGCCACTATTCCATTTCTACTCCTGCTAGAACTATGTATGCGGCAGAAACTCGTAGTAGAGCCCTTCAGCGAGCTCAACAAGAACAAGAAAGTTCTTCCACCAATAAAAAACTCAGTACTGGCACAATTATACTGGAAGATCGGTTGAATGTTCCACTTTATTCTTCTCAGCAAGTAAATAGACCTAATCGGTCTAATCTTCCAAAACCAGGAGTATTACCAACTTCTACCATGATACAAGATGCATCAACTTCCAAAACATCAACTTCCAAGGAACTTGCTAAAACCACATGTTCCTGTTGGGAAATGCAGACCTTTGGATCAAAAGTATGATATATTGAAACACCTGTCCCATGTACCGGCCATGTTATCAATTTTGGATGCTTTGAATCTGTCAAAGGATCTTCGGGAGGCACTCATTGAGGCTTTGTCTAGTACTCAAGAGTTTGAAACTGAAATTGCTGCTGCTGAAGTATACCATGTAGAGAATAATCCTGCAGAATGCCATGCATGGATATTATTCATAGATGAAGATGAAGATGATGTCGTGCATGGACACATTAGACCTTTGTATTTATCTGGAAAGTTCAATGTGTAGGATCGAAATAATGATGTAGATGCTCAATATACAAGAGGGGGGTGAATTTTATACTTTAAAAATTCCTTTGGAACCTTTAAAGTTAGTTACGATTAACTATGTTTTCCTTAAGAAAAGGAAAGGGCTAAGTTTAACAAAGTTAAACTAAGTAAATTCACAACACCTCTAACACCGAATGCTAACATGGAAAGAGATTCTGAATGTAGGTTCCAAAAATATGGTTTCGGAAATTGAAACTTAACAAAAGTTACAATATGAGATTCTACCTTAAAGCGTATAGAATCTAAATGAATCAGAGTATAAGTAAGGAAGTATAAGAAAGTTATACTTTCCTTAAGATACAAAATGCAGCGGAAATAAAACAAGTAGTTAAACTACAAGTAAACAGATATAAGTCTTTTAACTCAAAGAGAAGGGTATCCAACAACCTCGGATAAATGTCCCTTGATTTATACTTTCAAGCAAGTCTTTCATACCCACACCAGGGTAATCCCTCGATACAAAGATCAGAGTCTCTGTCTTGCTATCCCTGCAAGCCCTCAACTTCATGGTAGTTGGCAACCTCTGTCTTCCTCAGCAAGGAAGCCCTCGAACTTCAAGGTATTTGGCACCTCGGTCTTCCTATCCCCGGAAGTCCTCGAATGTAATCACCAACATTCGGAGTCACACGAAGATTTGAGAGTTAATAAGAGACTCTCTCTCTAGAAATCACTTCAAGCATGTAATCACATGACTCAAAGATCAGTCAGCCTTTTCAGCACCGAGCTCTTTCAAATGAGCTCCTATTTATAGGTAAGGTCGGATCCTTCTCCAACGGTCATATTTTTCATAAAGATCGGAGGGACCTGTACACGTGTCACTTAGACAACGGTTAGTTTATAAAAAAATATATGACATCGTTTTATAACAAAACAATTATAACAGAATGTACGACATCGTTTTAATTCTAACTAAAAAGTTTGGAATGAAAGATTCGGAGTGAAGGTTCAGAGTGTAATGGAAATAATAAAGAGTGGAAAAATTATAGAAGTGTAAGCAGAATAAAATTTCGGAGTCTAACTAAAATATTTTTCGGAGTCTGAATTAATTCAGAGTGTATAAAACAAAGATAATCAGATTCTGTTTAGTAGGTGAATTCAGAATGCGAATTTGGAGTGGGAATTCATCATCAGAATTCGTAATGAGAATTCATCATCAGGATTCGTAATGAGAATTCATCATCAGCATTCGTAATGAGAATTTGTCATCAGAATTCGTAATGAGAATTCTTCATTAGAATTCGTAATGAGAATTCTTCTTCAGAATTCGTAATGAGAATTCGTCATCAGAATTCATAATAAGAATTAATCATTAGAATTCATATTGAGAATTCGTTATCGAAATTCATAAGAATTCGTATCCTGAATCTGGAATAGAACTTAGTCAGAGTTCATATACGGAATTCGGAATGAAACTTTCTTATAGTTCTTATCCAGAATCCGAATCCTAAAATAGAATTATTCATATCAAAGTTTCAACGATTCTGAGAAAATAGAAATGAATTTGAATCTCATACTTAAGAAAAATATGGATGAAAATAAGATAAGGATAATTTTTCTTATAAAAGCGATTTTGCTTATAAGAGCAATTTTCCTTAAGAAAGCAATTTTCCTTAAGAAAGCAATTTTCCTAAAGGTAAGGTGTTTGTGATTTTCGAAACAAGAAGGAATGGAAAAGTCATAAGGAAAACCTTATTGACTCAACACAATGTTGTAGACATCTAGAGGGCTTTCATTGATAATGCTTCATGATTCAACCTCATCCCCATTCGTACACTTCGTCAATTAGGCCTCAAGGAATCTAATTTATCTCCTTATACTATGATTTTACAATGATATGATAAAAATTAACAAGAACCACTGGGTGAGATTACACTTAGAACTCAGTTTGGAGATCTTGTATCTAATTCAGATTTCATGGTTGTAGATCAAGATTCAGCCTTCAACATATTGCTTGGAAGACCCTGGCTACATCAACATGTGGCTATCCCTTCATCATACCATCAATGTCTCAAATATTGTTTCGATGGTCAATTTTGGACATTGTATGGTGATAGGGCCCCTTTCAAGACATGTGAATCTCAATACATTGAGGCAGAATTCTATCACATTAAAGGAAAATAGAAATCCACAACAAGGAAGCTTACCAAAGTTAATACTCTATATGGTTTGGAAAAGATTCCAGTAAATTCATTTACACATGTGAGTATATATTATGTGTTTCCTATCATTAAAATTGACATGATATACCCAAATCAAAGTACTCTTATGGAAAGATCTGTAATGTCAATTATGGCAACCGAGCCAGACAACATGGGAGAAATTGGTGAGCCACCAAGCAGTGATGAAAGCCCAAATGGAGATGTCTTCATTTCATCCGCTGATATCCAGTAATTCTACACTTCACCAATCAGGCCAGAAGAAGTTATAGCAATGTCAGAGGTGAATCATGATGTCGATTCTCAATCCATCATCTCATCTTTATTACCCATGGAAGACCCTTCATCATCAATTGGATTAGAAATATAAGCTTCTTCTTCAAGATGTTCAAATTTTAACATTTCTTCTGATCATGGAAATTTGGCTTCATCATCCACTATTGAAGTAGAAACAGAAGAAATAACACATGTTGAAGAAGAAGAGGAAGATCTCAGAGATTCTCCTCCAATATTTGAAAAGAGTATCTCTACCACTGTGGATAAACTCAGAGAAATAAATCTGGGTACAAAAGAAGATCTACTCCCCACTTTAGTTATTGCGGCCATGACTCTTGAAGAGCAAGAGATGAATATTTCCTTTCTAAAGTAAAATCAAAATATATTTTCTTGGAACTATACAGAGATTCCAGGGCTTGATCCAAATGTTGCCACTCATCATTTGGGTTTACCAGAAGATCATCGAGGATTCAAAAAATCCGCTAGAAGAACACACTCAACCTATGCTTCGAAAATTGAATCCGAAGTGGATAAGCTCATCAAATCTATCTTCGTCAGAGAAGATCAATATCCCCAATGGTTGGCTAATATTGTCCCAGTGAAGAAGAAGAATGGGAATATTAGAGTTTTCATTGATTTCAGAGATCTTAATCAGCATTGTCCTAAGAATGATTTCCCAGTTCCGATTATAGAACTTTTAATTGATGCAATAGATGGCTATGAAGCACTTTACTTCATGGATGGATATTAAGGATATAATCAAATCCAAATGGCCCCAGAAGATAAGGAATCCATAGCCTTCAGATCCCCTCAGGGTTTGTTTTGCTACCAGGTAATGCCCTTTGGCTTAAATAATGCAGATGAAACATATAAGTGTGCCATGCATCCTATATTAAAATCCTTTTTAGGGAGGTTTGTTGAATTCTATGTGGAAGATTTGGTGGTTAAATCTACACAACATTATAATCACTTGGATGATTTGGAAGTCATATTCTGCAAGCTTCGACAACATAATTTTAAGATGAACCCCTAAAATGTGCTTTTGGGGTAACCTCGGGAAAATTTCTTAGCTTTGTTGTATGCCATCGTGGTATTGAAGTCGATCCTGAGAAGTAAAAGTCAATCCTTGGTATGTTACCTCCTCGAAATTTGAAATAATTAAGAGGAATTCAAGTAAACATAGCCTATATTCGGCGTATCATTTCCAATTTGGCAGGAAAAAGTTTACCCTTCACCACATTGATGAAGAAGGGAGTAACTTACCAGTGGACTGAAGAATGTAAAGAAGAATTCTATACTCTCAAGAAGTATCTCTTGAGTCCATCAGTACTTATGCCACTTGTTGAACAAAGACCACTTATCCTCTACGTGACAGCTTTAGAGTGATCATTGTGTGCCTTTCTTGCTCAGAAAAATGAAGCTGGGAATGAAAACAGCCTATACTACCTCAATCGGACTATGCTTGAAGCAGAAACCTGATATTCAAGTGTTGAGAAGTGCTTCCTGGAATTAATCTTTACAGTTCATAAGTTGAGACACTACCTGCAACATCACGAGGTCCAATTGGTATCTCGCGATAACCCGCTCAAATTCATCCTTAGTCGTCCAATGCTTATAGGACGTCTGGAAAGGTGGGAAGTTATTTTGCAGCAATTCGACATTCAGTATGTGTCTCAAAAAGCAATAAAGGGCCAAACTTTGCCTTATTTCCTGGCTGAACACCCTTCAGTTGAAGACACATCTTCAGATATTGAACTCCCTGATGAGGAAGTATTCTCTATTCAAGAAAGTCCTTAGGAATGGGAAATGTATTTTTATGGTGCTTCCAGAAGTCCAACAGGGAGGAAAATTGAAAATCCTAAATTCAAAAAAGTTGTCTTAGGAATTGTGCTCATTTCTCCAGAAAAGAAATTTTTACCTTATTCCTTATTATTGTGGGAAGGTGGTACCAATAATGAATTAGAATACCAAGCTCTCATCACAGGCTTGGAGTTGGCGCTTCAAGCACAAGTGAATCACTTAAAGGTGAAAGGTGATTCGGACCTGGTAATCAAACAAGTCAATGGGGATTATGCCATCAGAAAAGAATAACTAATATCTTTGTATGATTACTTTAGAGAGTTAATGGCAGAATTCCCTTTGGAACTGACATTTTCTTACATCCCAAGATCACAAAATGCTCAAGCTGATGCACTGGCTAACATAGCCACATCTCTGGCAGATCCAAATCAGGATGAGACAACTATCAGTATTGCCCACCTTCATGCAATTTCACATTATGTTCGAATCAGAATAGAGGAAATTAATGAAATTAGTCCTATTCCTGAACCGTATGGTCATACTACAGGATGGATGTCACCTATCAGGGAGTACCTTCAAAATGGAACACTTCCACCTAATAGAGCCGAGAAATAACAAATCAAGTGACGTGTGGTCAATTTTACTCTTTATGATAGCCCGAATCACTTAGAGGAAGTTCTCTACAAAAGGGGTTTTTGATGGAGTTCTACTCAGATGTATTGACGGTGAAGAGACAATTACTATCATGAAAGAAGTGCATGCAGGAGTCTGTGGTGCCCACCAGTCTGGACATAGACTGTCGGATCAGATTCAAAGGCTTGGACACTTTTGGCCTTCAATGATACAATATTGTGTTGATTTCACAAAGAAATGTCATTCATTCCATGTACATGCCAATTTCATTCATCAACCTCTAGAGTTGCTTCATACAGCTAAATACTCGTGGCCATTTTCTACACGGGGAATGGATGTGGTGGGACCTTACCCTTCAGCTACGACCAAGCAGTTTAAGGATATTCTTACTACTACTAATTTCTTTTAAAATTGGGCAGAGGCAATACCTCTTAAGGAAGTCAGTTCTAAATACATTGTTAGCTTCATCAAGTCTAACATCATTACCAAATTTGGTGTCCCTCATAACATATTGATGTAAAATGGCACCAACTTCTGTTCATCTGAGGTGAAGAAGTTGTATCAAGAATACAACATCAAATCCAACCATTTATCTCGGTATCATGCAGCGGCCAATGGCCAAATAGAAGCCTTCAACAAGACTCTTTTAAATATACTGCAAAAGATGGCGGATAAAGATAATAATTCATGGCCTGATAAACTCATTCATGCTTTATGGGCTTATCGGAACACCACCATCATTGCAACGCGGTCAACTCCATATTCACTGGTATATGGAACGGAAGCCATCTTGCCAATTGAAGTTCAACTACCCTCGCACAGAGTAGCCATTTGTGATCAATCATCTACAGATGAACAATCTCAAAAACGATTGAATGAATTGGAACAATTAGATGAGAAAATATTGTGTACTTTGCACCACTTAGAAGTTTATCAGAATCGAATAGCACGAGCTTTCAACAAAAAAGTTCATCTTCGTTCATTCACTCAGGGAGAATTGGTATTAGTTCTTAGAACTCCAATGATACCGAGAAAGAAGCCTCCCAAAATTGAACCTTAGTGGTAAGGACCTTATTCAATACATAAGGTCTACTCCAATGGAGCATATTCATTAATCTCGATGGATGGAGAACTCATCACTACTCCAACCAATGCCATATTTTTTAAGAAGTGTTTTGTATAAACACAAAATATATCATCATTGGTCCGGTATGACCTTAAACTTCACCACTGTCCTACATGACATTAAAACTACTCATCACGTCCAGAAAGACGTTAAACTGCATAACCAACGGTCCATGCATACGTCCTTAAACTATTTTCACATCCCTTACGTCCATCATGACGCCAAATTCCACCATCTAGGGTCAATGCATATGACCTCAAACTATTTTCACTTTTGTCCAACATGACGCTAAACTGTATAGTCCCTTTTTCATACAACATGATGTTAAACTGTGAAAAAGTCCCTAATACGTCCAACATGACGTTAAATGGTGTACTCTTTTTTCCTTACTGCATGACATTAAACTGTACAGTCCTTTTTTTCCATCATGACATTAAAATGTATTGTCCCCATCGTCCTAAATACATGACGCTAAATTTTATAGAAATCCCTTAATATGTCCTACATGATGTTAAACTGTATTTTGTCCCTGCTATATGACACTAAACTGTGCAGCACCAACAGTCCTAACTGCAAGAATTTAAACTGCATAGTCCCTTCATATTTCCTACATGACATTAAGTTGTGCATCGTTAGGGTTATTGATAAATCTTGTTTCTCACAGTGAGTATGACTCATGTGAGCTTAGAGAAAACTTCAACCATAAAACTCTATATGGGCTACTAACCATGTGTAAGTCCCAACACTACTTTTTTGGACGTTGTCCCCAAGGAAAGCATGATCACTAATTCATTCTTTAATTGAACTACCCGAACATTGATCCTTGCCTTCCAGGCTGGGTACATAGGAAACCTCTAAAGGTTCAAGCCCAAAACCAATCTCTTCACATCGGTTCACCTCCATCTCATACGATGTTGATTCATGAAACCGGCCCCAGAATCAATATCTTTACATTGGTTCACTTTCTTCCTTGCTATACAACGTTAAATTGTACAATACTTCTGTCCTGTACGATAATAAGCTATAACATTATTTGAAACCCTCAACTGAGATGGGATCATTAGTTACATTGATTTTCAATAATGTTATATTCCAAAGACTACATGCATACATGGAAACACCCGAATCTTTTATCTCGGGTCAAACCATCAATGCACTAAGGTCCCATTTCACCCTTTACATGTACGAACCAAATTTTTACAGAGGGTATTTCTATAACTACATGGGATTGATTCCCATCCTTATGGGATACGTAGGAACGTTTGAGTGTCCCTCGAATCCAGCCCCAAGTCTTTGGGCCTAACCCCAAATTCCACTTTCAGTCCCTTGGCTGAAAAGTCCCCATGAAAACACACATTGTGTATTTCTTATAATGGTCCAAGATCTAGGACCCTAAACTAATATCTACAATCTTTTTGTCCCACATAACGTTAAGCTGTAGTTTAAGAACTATGTATGGCTTGATTCCCATCCTTATGGGATACGTAGTGAAGTCCAACATTTCCATTCAGGACCCAGTCACAACATGATTATGGTTAGTATTGATCTGTGTATCTCTTCATACATTGGACAATACCCATTATTATGTGTCATAATCCTAACCTTAAATATTTTCAGATCCTCATAACCCTTTTCTTGACTTATAGTCACAAAAATGTCAAACATTTGAGAGTTCTTTTTCCTGACTATGCAGTACGTGCCCTTAGGCGGACTTGCATAAACAATCTCCATAACAGATTTGTCAGCCAAAAGATACAATTATTTGACTATGCAGCCAATTCCCTTAGGTGGCCTTGAAAAACTCAACCCCTAACCGGTTTTTCAGATACTGGTAACTTCATTCTCGGGAAGAAATCCTCTTTTGTCCTTATTTTTCTTAAATGAAAATATATAGGGATCCGCAAAAATATCCATCCATAACATACTTGTCCCATATCCTTTTTCATGATCTGAAAGTACTCAAATCTATGGTTAGTATTCTCCTTCCATACGTTTGGGTCAGACCTTCGTAGGAGTGATATCCATCCAGTTCATCGATAATATTGTTTGGAAATATCTTCTCCATCTTCAAGTACCTCTTTCTATACATAAAACTCTATACTTTGGAAAATTTGAATCTCCATAAACATTCACTGGATTTTTAGTACTAGGAAATTAAATTGTTGAGATTTCTTTTTCCTGACTATGCAGCACGTGCCCTTCGGTGGCCTTGCATATGTAGTCTACATAACGGACCTGTCAGCCAAAAGCTACTATTTATTTGACTATGCAGCTAATTCCCTTAGGTGGCCCTGCATAATTCAACCCCCTAACGGGTTTGTTAAATAATGGTAACTTCATTCTTGAGAACTAATTCTTCTAATGCCTTTTAGCTCTTTTTCATATCATTCCTCGGATTCAAATATTCTTAAGTCATAGTTTACATATTTTCCCTCATACTTGAGTATGGTAATATGTTTTTAGTTAAATTGTCAAGGAATTGAGTCTATTTAATCCATTTAGGTCAAATCTATTCCGACCTTCAACATTAGCCTCTTTATGTCCGACGTGCATGACTTTAAACTACCCAAAAAAGACAAAGTAACTCTGAATAAAAGTCAAGTTCTAGCTCACTAAACATACATTTTGTATGATTTAGGTAATATTGAGAAATTAAGAGATTTAAAGTTTGTAGGGTTATTTATATTAATCCTAGTAAAAATAAAACTATGCTTACTAGGCCCATTGGCTTAGGTAAAATTTAAAGAAGGTAGTAGGAAAATACATTCACAAGTGATTGAAGATGAAAGAAATATTTCAATTTGATGCACAAGAATTAGAAGGACATCCACAGATTGGAGTCTCTTATCATTTCTAAGAAATTACAAAAGGTTGTCAACATAAGTCTTCACTTGATGAACAACATCCCGAGCTTCATCAGCAGCTACTTGAAGTTCATTCACCCGACCAACTTCACTCTTTTCAGACTGATGGATTGCATTCTTGGCATCCATGATGGCCTTCATACAATTCGTTTGAGCTACCTCTAGTGCATTATTGAGATGGTCAAGTTCCCCAGTAACAAAGTCTAACTGTTTCTGAAGATGCATTTGCTAGACGACTTTATCTTTGATCGTATGCTTCAGCTCTTTCATCTTGGAAGCATAGTCAGCCTCGGCTCAGGATACCGCTGCCTCAAATTCACTAATGTTGGCTGGAAGCTTTAACCTGGTCAGATCTTCATGACACTTTTTCTCTTGTTCCCTTCTTAAAATGACATGTTTCACCGCGACATGGATCTTTTCGTATCCAAAACCGCCAAGTCCTAGCATTACAAACTGGGACAACAATCGAGGGATCTTTGATGATATCTCTTCTAAAGTCACCCCAGATATGATTTTCCATATGTTGTTCCATGGCTTGCGTCATGAAAAGATGGGCGCCTTAAGCACCTCTTGGTCTGATTCGACATCATCATCACAGGGGGCATGTAATCTGGGATTAATGCACTTAAGGAAGTGCAATGTTCTGCTCCTTCCCCCCTGACCCTGGTCGCTTCACCTTCTACTGCTGTTTGGTAGGAAGTTGAGATTTCACCTCCAGTTATAACCATTGAAGTTGATAGCCCTATTTTATCAATTAATAGTATGGTTAGTTTCATAGAACAATGAAAGTTGGTTGTCTATCTTGAAAACTCAGTACAATCATTACCTAACAGTAGATCAGAAAATTGAGAAGACTCCTCCCCACATTTCCCAGTTTCAAAAGGATTTTCAAGATGGTTCTCAGGAGGGTTTACTGGGTTTAGCTCCACCTGAGCTAATGTTTCTACAATGGTAGGGTTGACATCAATGTCCACACCCTCTTCAGGCATTGGCAGTTTAGCAGCTTCTATGGATGGAACTGCATATTATTTTCAGTCATGATTAGAAGTGTAAATTATAAAAAAAATTATTGGGCGAAGGATAACACTCACACTAAAGGTCTTCTAATTCACATGATAACTTACCATGATCATAAAATTATTCTAAAGACAAGCCAATATTCATCATTTAATCCAATGATATTTCAGAATCCTAGTTAGTCTCACTAGTGGGAGCATTTGATGTATCCTCTTGGCGAACCTCATTCTATGACCCCAGACCCTGGACAACTTCTTCAGGAAGGATGTCAGATTCAGTCGCTGCGGCCGCCAATGATTTTGGTGCAGGTTCTTCTCTACTTGTAGCAGGAACAGGAGTAGTACTGGGAATAGATATTGTCTCTTTTTCAGAAGTAGCCAAGTCAGCATGAATTTTCATTTGTTCAAAAACACCCTCCATGGTCCTCAAAGGAGGATCAGCCCTTTCTCTTAGAGGGGAAAGTGAAGAATCCCCTGAAATCCCAAAGAAAATGAGCAATCGTTTTCATGGTTTAAGACTCATGGTTATCTGAAAGACTTACCACTGCTAATGAAGCGTTTAGATGCGGTCTTCTTCCTCCGATGCTTTTGCTTCTTTGGATTTTTGGGAGTGTCAGCAGTCTCCATTATAGGTACATGAATGGGAGAGGGGAAAGCCATGTTAAATTACTCATCCATGGCCTGCTGGCCCGGAGATATCTCGCCCGGTTCACAAGGAGATTCAGCAGCAGCCCCAATGTTAGTACAACTAGGGCTATAATGTGTCGAAGGAACCACATTAGTTTTCGAAAGATGCAAGATGAGGAAAACAATTTCCATTAATAACAAAGCTTTGACTGAAATCAAGTTGCAAAGCAAATAAGGAAAGAAAAATTACATATTCAGGAGCCACATACTCATGACACTCCTCATCAGTGGCGACGTGATCCATCATTTCCTTCACCTGCTTGGTGATAGGGATAGAATCTTTAGTGGAATATATGTAGGCCTTAAACTCTTTGACATAGGCTCTTACTTCATTAGGGTTATCCTTGAAATGAATATTTTTAGGAGCCTGAAAATTAGCTATTCTAGGAAGACATAACCCTTCAAATAGCTCTATCTAGATAGTTTCAGTATCGTAGTATACATGCTGCCATGACTGGTTGGCCTCTGGTCGTAGATATGCAGGTGTACTAGAAGGCTGCGAAGAGGGCCCTACAATCTTTGATTTCAGTTTCATCCCAACTTCTGAAACTATAAAATGAGAATGAAAACTTGTTACTCTATAAAGTTACTTGCAATTAAAATTTCCTCAATAATGTAACTCACAAGGAGTTGATGGAGTGGTTCTCTTGATTCTGACAGGAGGATTATATTCAGCACGAGGCCGTTTTGACACATGTTGTATCTCTTAAGAATCTGATGAATTAGCCTTGGTTTAAGAAATCGGTGAACCAACATCAGGAGTGGAAGAGTCACCTACCACCTGAATTGTTTCTTTCCCAATGGTTCTCTTCTTTTTCCCAACCCGGTCAACAGGTTTATTCAATATGGCCTCAGGACATTATGCTATCCAGTTTTTAGCATACCATATGGTCAAATTTATTACCGTTTTAGTATTTGTTAAGTCAAAGACTGCCCCAGTCCTTTCCATAGCCATTAGCAACCATAGTTGCCGAGCAACCATTGGATGCTGCTCTGATCTAACGTGCACTAGAGGAGATACAACAGTTGTCTGCAGACACTTCAATTGGCTTGAAAATCAATATGGAGCATAGGCCTCACATATAATTTCCCCATCAAATCTGGTGGCTAGTACACCATCTCTATAGGCCAGTATGTATGACCTCTATTCCAAGCTGGCTGATCCATCGTCAACAAATCACCCTGTCAGCGGATTACCATAGGGAAATAAGTGGAATTCCTTATGCATACCTAGCCTTGGCCTAATATCATAAGCATTGAGGGACAAAGGACAAACCCCAGAGAAGGCCTGGATAGACGGCCAAAAAGAACTTCCAGGAATCTGTATTCCATTCAGTACAACATATGTCCGGAAGTGAGTGGCGATCCATCCCCATAAAACTTGGAATGGTCCCACTAATCTCAAAGGAGACTTACCCATATAGACATGAAGTAAGCTCCTGTGAATATTTTCCAAAACTGGGGTAGCCAACCCCATCATCTTCTTCTCAGACAACATGGTTGCGATAAAGAAGGTCCCTGGCCTGACACCTCCCTTAGAATTTCTAACTGGAAAAAGATAGACTCTGATCCATAAGGCTAAAAAGCCTACCAGACGGGTCTTCTCCGGGATTTTATGATTCACATCATACCCCCATTTCTCAAACTCTCCTTGTAACATCCTAAGTAATGAATAATATATATTCTTATTTATGTCTATTAATTAATTAGATAGTGTTTTAGAGACATAAAATGAGAATAAATTCAATCTTAAGCATGGAATACGCTAATATTTTTAAAAGATTGTTTTACAGCCTTTTGATGGAAAACCATTTTTAAATCAAGATTTTGACAATTTTATAATCTCTATTTGTCAAAACAAACTTATTCTTTATAATTGGGGCATTGAAATTTACATTGGATAATTTTCTAGTATTTTTCTGAGAATGTTCATTTTTTAATGAATAGTGAAAAATACTGCATTTTACATCAATACTAATTTTTCATCTAATTTAATTATATTGTTAGATTAACGCTTTAATTGGCTTTAAAGTGTAAATAAAATATATTTTTACCATTTAATCCAATGGTGGTAATTGATATTAATTTAACTTTGAAATTGGACATAAACAATTGTCAAACTTTTGATAGAAATTGTTTCAAAAAAACCCGTTGTTTGTTTTGACAACGGGAATCCTTTTTAAATTAATTATTGCAATTTCTATGTTTGGAATTTGGTAAAATGGATTCCAAATTTGGAATCATAAGTTACAGATTATTTAATTAAGGCTCTTTTGTTTTTGGATTTTGTGAATAGTAACGATGGTATTTATCGTTAATTATCTTGATTAATTAGTAATCGGGTTGTTAAGGATAATAAAATAATATCATAATAATACAAAACAACACCAAAATGTGTCCTAATTCTAATTTTTGTGTCATGGCCGACCATGGGATGCCTTTTTCCAAACTTGGGGACCCCATGGAATCACTTTTGTGTGATAACGACTTTTTATCTTTTTATTTTTTAAAGAAAGTAAATATAACAAAGAATGTATCACCTGAGTAAATTTTTTTTAATTTTGTCTAAATAAATGGTCTCTAGGACTATAAATAGTCATTCGAAAGATAAAAGTATTTCCTACATCATAGTATTTTGTTTATAATTTTTAGACATTAGATAAATTAAATTATATATGAGACTATGATGATGCAGCGATTACCTCATTATTTAACGATTTAAATAAAATGAAAAGATAATGTAAATTCTAAGACCTACACATGTCAAAAACCTATTGGATTTGTGTATTTCGAATGCTTATCACCTTAGCCTCGAAATAAATCAATGTGGGATCTTTAAAATCCGAAAGGCATTTGAAAATTAAGTAATATTTTATACCTTTCCAGGAGTACCCCTCCTCTCCTCTTATAAAAAGCCCACACATGTACCTCCTTACCCACACCTCTCAAGCCTTTGGCTCAGCCAAACTCTTCTCATTTTGTCACTCCACATCCCTCTCCTCATCCTATAAGCCTTACCTTAGGCAGGAAGCTCATCAAGAAACCCTTTTGGTTCAAACCAAAGGGAGTTACCCGATTTAAATGTAAAGACTTCTCTAATGTTCTTTTGTTTTATTTTTCTTCTCCAACCCCCTAAAATATTTTTATTCATTACTTTTGTAACAAAAACAGTATCTTAAATATAATAGGATGTTGTTATATTATGTATTCTATCTACACTTAAACACAAATACATCTAATGTTTAAAGAACATACTGTTTCCGTGGATGGCGAATTTCTGCCTCACGAAACGATGATTGTTCGACACTCATATAACACCTTCAGAGGTGGCCACTAATATGTCTCTATATTTATATATTATATATAATATTTTTATTTTTTCCTTAAGCTTATGTATTTTTCATTTATGGCATACCGTTATGGCTTCCATTATGGGTATACGTGATATCTTTATTTTAGGAAGTGTGGACTACCGCCCCCTCAAAGTGATTTGATTCGTTAATAACATATGTGGTACATATAAAAGATAGATTTAATGATATCATATATGATACCATACTATAATTATAATAATATTATGTATCATTATGTTTTAATTCTATTAAATATGTAATAGAAATTAAAGTAGCGTTCATGCGTACGTATGGCTTACCGTCTCCATGAATGGGGTATTTCATGTCTTACCACTAAATGTTATGTAATATTGTAAATGCATGTATATACTGTATATATATGACATATATGATATCTACATCAATAATATAATTCTGGATATAAAGGATATTTTACCACATGAACAACTTGTAATTATAAAGAGTTTATTTTTTACTCAAGTACCAATGATCGACAAAACGACCATTATTAACTTAATTAATAACATAGTGTTCATAACATGGTAATAAGTGATGTAAAAGGAATAATGAACATGAAAAAGGTTCTTAAGGAAGTATAAATTAACTCAAGTTTATTATTCAGGACGTTAAAGAACGATCGAGTCAAGTCGGACCCGATGTATGGGACTTCATCTCAATCTCCTTTCATTGAGGCATATTTTGTTTCAAACACAACCTTCTTTTATACGGTGTATAAAACCCTTTGACTTTTACATTTATCCAAAAAGAATCTTTTTTTACGAAGCGTTTTACTAAATGACAAAAGGGAATGTTTTTGTCATATGTATGCGGTGACAACGACTTCCCCGCCGTCATGACCATTATTTGAGTTTCGGCTTCCTCTACAAGCCATAACTTTTTTTTAAATGAAAAATAAATACCATGTTTTAATTTTCATTTATTTTGGTATTGAAAATGGTTTTCATAATGTTTTTATATCAATTTGTTGTATTGATATCTTGTGATTGAAAAGTGAAAATGTTATGTTTTTTTTATGCATATTATATGTGATACGATTATGATATGGTTCTTGGGAATTATTATGAAGACGGGTGGTTCCGTGATAAACTAAGGGTGAGTGAGCCTGATATAGATCTCCAATTCATTGGGTAATGGGATGGAGTTAAACGTTAAGGTTTATCCGAAGAGATTTAGGGAATATACTGTGATGGGTATTCCAAACGTAACCAAGAGGGTTACTCCCTACGTAAGAATGTTATGAATGCCTCAAGTTACCTTTATGCCTTACGATTTCTATGTTTTATTCATGATTTGATGAGGTATGTTAAAGTACTTATGTTTTATGAGTAACGTATGATTTCATTGATTCTTATGTATATATGTACTCATGTTTCCTTTCCATATTTTTATATCCCTTACTGAGCTTTTTCTTCTCATCCCAAGTTTTTGAAAAAAATTTCACATGTCAAGGGAAAGGTACATGATGTGTTGATAGTGTCAAGGAAGTGTCAAGAAGGAATCCATGTTTTATTTTAAATACGTTTCTGCTGATCTGAAAAATGAGTACTATATTTTATGTAACCACTTTATTTAAATGTGGAATGTAACGCATGTTTTATGATCTAATTCTCTAAAACTCTAAACCTGAAAAGATCCTCAAAGTGTATTCTTGAAGTAACTCAAGATTAAGTAATGTTTAAGGATAGGGCCTTATAGTTGGTATCAGAGGTCGGTTTAGATAACTTTAGGAGTAAGAATTTTATTAAATTATTATCTAAAAATATTTTTTTTTGGTCCAATTTAAATGATATATAATTTTAAGATTACAATGTTGCTTCATCTAAGAGATGTTTGTTCAGAATGGTTTTCCATAGAGGAAATAGGGAAGAAGTTCTAGGAAGGCATACAGAAAGAAATAACCCTCCAAATCAGCATCATGAGATGTTCAAAATTGGAACTGAACAGTTTGTTGCAGTAATTGCGCAGTTGACTCAAGCGATAAATGGTGGTGGTATCCATGAAAAATATCAGCCATATTAATCGCAGAGGAACTTGTCAGTGGTGGAACATTTCATGAGGCAACATCCCCCATCATTCAGAGGATCATCTGACCATGTGCTATCTGAAGGGTGGATTAATTCACTGGAGAAGATTTTCGATGTCATGGGATGTTCAGACAATCAAAAGTTTAGTGTTTCTATTTATCGTTTGGAGGGTGAAGCAGATAAGTGGTGGTCGATGGTTAAAAATATCAGGGACACTGATGAGATTGATGCTCTTGACTAGGATGAATTCAAGGGTATGTTTCTTGAGAAGTATTTTTCTAAGGCTCTTCAAATTAGGATGGAAAACAATTCATGGAATTGAGGGAAGAGGAAGACTCAATGGATGATTATGAAGAATGGTTCACTCGATTGGCAAGGTATGCTCCAAATTTTATCTGAGACCTTGATAGTAAAAACAATCATTTTTACTCAGGATTAAAGACGAAATATCGAAGGACCTTAGTTTCATGAATGTTCAAGAGTTATGAAAAGCTTGTTCGATGTGCTGAGAAGGTGGAAATGGAGTTTGCCAATGATCAATTGTTCTATAACAACCAACAGAAGAAGTGACCAAGGTGGAAGGAGAAAGGAAAGAATTCTTCAAAAAGGTCTGATGGTAAGAAAACTAAGTTTATAGGTTATGATAAATGTGGTAAAAGGCATGCTAGGGAATGTCTTCTGAATTCTGGAAAGTGCTACCGATGTGGTAAGATAGGACATAAGGCTCGTGACTGCACTGAAAAAGATCAGGGTGATAGTAAGACCAATTTTGATTTACAGTTAGTGAAATGTTTTACGTGCAATGAGATGGGTCACTATGCAAACAAGTGTTTGACAATGAGCTCGAGTGATGGGAAGCAGTTAGAATACAAGCAGAAAAGGGTGGTGAAATCCTTTGCAACTACTTCAGCAGATGTCGGGCCATCAAGTGAAGTTGTATGAGGTACTTTATTTGTTTTTTCAGATTATGCCATTGTGTTGTTTGATTCGGGGTCTACACATTCTTTCATCTCTGAAAACTTTTCAAGTAAAATGGGAATACCATCTCAAGAAATGACTCCTGAACTTGTGGTAAAAACACCTGGGGGAAATGTTGAGGCAAAAAGAATTTATAAGAATCTTCCTATCCTTATCCTTGTAAAGAACCTACTTTCAAACCTTATTTTTTTAACTCTAGTAGAGTTTGATGTTATCCTAGGTATGGATTGGCTCTCTATTTACCATGCTAAGATTGATTGTAGAGCTAATGAAGTTTCTTTTCTAAAATAATTTCAGTTTGTGTAGAAGAATGAACCCTTACTGTTGATAACATATCAAGAGTCCGAGAAACTTGTAAAAGATGAAAATGAATGTTACCTTGCACGTATTGTTGAAAACAGGGGAACTGTTCAGATTAATGATGTGCCAGTGGTAAATGAGTATTCTGATGTTTTTCTTGATGAGTTTCCTGGAATAATACCAGATTGGGAAGTTGAGTTTACTGTTGACTTAGTTCCTGATGCTAGGCCAACTTCAAAACCCCCTTATCGAATGAATCAAATTGAACATTTATAGTTGAAGGAGCAATTGCCAGATTTATTAGAGAAAGGTTTCATTTGACCTAGCACATAACCATGGGGTTCTTCGGTTTTATTTGATAAAAATAAAGATGGTTCTATGAGACTTTGCATTGATTATAGAGCCTTGAATAACATCACTATTAAGAACAAATATCCTTTGCCTCATATCGATGAATTGTTTGATCAGATCCAGGGAGCTCAGTATTTTTCAAAGATTGACATCAGATCGGGGTACCATCAGTTGAAGGTAAAGGAAGCAGATATTCCGAAGACCGCGTTTAGTACAAGATATGGCCATTATGAATTTATTGTAATGCATTTTGGGCTAGCCAATTCACCTACTGTATTCATGGACTTAATGAATAGAATTTTCCATGAGTTCTTGGATAAGTTTGTGGTTGTTTTTATTGATGAAATTTTGGTGTTTTATAAATGTAAAGAGGAGCATGAAAGTCATTTAAGGGTTATTTTGAAAACCTTAAAAGAAAAGAAATCGTATGGAAAATTCAGCAAGTGTGATTTTTGGTTGCAACAAATTTCTTTCCTTGGCCATATTGTTTCTAAAGATGGGATAACTGTTGATCCTGCAAAAAAAAGGTTGTGGAAGAATGGCCAAGAACCACAAATGTAATAAAGATTCTTAGTTTTCTTGGTTTGGTAGGATATTACCGTAGGTTTGTTAGAAATTTTTCACGGTTATCTAGTCCAATGACTAAGCTAACTTGGAAGGGTGTTAAGTTTATCTAGACAAAATAATTTGATGATTTTTTTCAGGAACTGAAAAGAAGATTGGTGAATGCTCCAGTTTTGGCACTACCTTCTAGGAATGGTGAGTTTGTAATCTACAATGATGATTTGTTGAAAGGACGTGGTTGCATCCTAATGCAGATTGATCAGGTAATTGCTTATGCTTCACGTCAGTTGAAAACTCATGAGGTAAATTACCCTACACATGATTTGGAATTAGTTGTTGTTGTTTTTGCTTTAAAAATTTTGAGGCATCATTTGTATGGAGTAAAGTATGAAATATATACCGATGACAAAAGTTTAAAGTATATATTCACTCAGAAAGAATTGAACATGAGACAGAGGATATGGATAGAATTAAACAAGGATTATGATCGTACAATTCATTACCATCCGGGAAAAGAAAATAAAGTGGCTGATGCTTTGACTCAAAAAAGTAATGCTTCATTAACAATGTTGCATTTGGAACGTGATCCTTTGGTTAAGGATTTGATGAACTTTGGCATAGAAGTTGTTGGTGCAGGATGTCCTTCTGTTTTGTTTTAGGTATCAGTGATATCTTCTCTATCAGACAGAATTAAGAAAGCACAGAAGGAATACAATGAGTTGCAGAAAAAGGTAGAGCTAGTGTAGAAGGGAAAGTTGCCTGAATTAAACATTGATAATGATTGTGTTTTTAGATTTGGGAAGAGATTGTGGGTGCCGTGTGATTCACAGTTGAGGAGAGATTTGTTATGTGATGCTCATAGTTCTCCATTTTCAGTTCATCTAGGAAGTACTAAGACGAATAGAGATCTTCCGGAGTATTACTGGTGGGACGAAATAAAAAGGGATATTGCTGATTTTATAGTGAAGTGTTTGACTTGTCAACAGGTTAAAGCAGAGCAGCAGTTACTAAAAGGGATGCTTCAACCATTACCAGTACCAGAGTGGAAATGGGCGAATATATCCATGGAATTCATTATGGGATTGCCGAAGACACCTCGAGGTAATAATGCATTCTGGGTTATTGTTGATTGATCGACTAAATATTCTCATTTCCTTGCTATACGAGATACTTTTTCCCTAGATCAACTTTCTCTTTTGTTTCTTAAAGAGATATTCAGGTTACATGGAGTTCCCCTCTCCATTGTATCCGACCGTGATCTCAGGTTCACTTCTAACTTTTGGAAAGGCCTTCCGAAGTCGTTGGGTACTAAATTAAATTTTAGTACAGATTTTCATCCTCAATCAGTTGGGCAGTCAGAATGAACAATTCAGACATTGGAAGATATGCTACGTGCTTGTTCAATGGATTATCAGGGAAGTTGGGACCAACATCTTTCTTTGGTTGAGTTTTCTTATAAAAACAGTTTTCATTCCAGAATACAGAAGGCACCATTTGAGGCATTATATGGGAAGCGGTGTCGAACTCCATCATTATGGGATGAAGTGGGTGAAAGGAAGTTGATTTGACCAGAATTGGTAGAAGAGATGGCAAAAAAAGTTCAGTTGATTCAGAAACACAAGAGAACCGCTCAGAGCAGGCAGAAGAGTTATGCGGATAACCAGAGGAAGGATCTATCTTTTGAGGTAGGTGATCATGTTTTTCTCAAAGTCTCGCCATGGAAAAGTGTGATGTGATTTGGTAAGAAAGGAAAGTTGAGTACAAGGTTCATTGGACCATATGAAATTTTTGGAGAGAGTTGGATCAGTTGCATACCTAGTGGCTTTACCTCCGAGTTTATCTCAGGTACAAAATGTTTTTCATGTTTCAATGTTAAGGAAGTACATGCCAGATCCATCTCATCTTTTGAGTCCAGAGGTAGTTCAGCGGGAAGAGAATCTATCTTATGAGGAAAAACCGGTCCAGATTTTTGACCACAGGGAGAAAGTGTTGCATAATAAGGCGATTCATCAAGTAATGGTTCTGTGGGAAAACCACATGAGTGAAGAGGCAAAATGGGAATCTGAAAATGCAATGAGGGATAAATACCCCCACTTATTCGATAAGTAAATAAATTGTGGGGATGCAATTTTCTAAAGGGGGGAAGGATGTAACATCTCAAGTAAGTAATTAATAATACATATTCTTATCTATGTCTATTTATGAATTAGATAGTGTTTTAGAGGCTTAAAATGAGAATAAATCCAATCTTAAGCATGTAATACACTAATATTTTTAAAAGATTGTTTTACTGCCTTTTGATGGAAAACCATTTTTAAATAAAACTTTTGACAATTTTATAATCTCTATTTTTCAAAATATACTTATTCATTATGATTGGGGAAGTAAAATATACATTGGATAATTTTTTGGTATTTTTTTGACAATGTTCATTTTTTAATGAATAGTGAAAAATAATGCATTTTACATCAAAACAGATTTTTCATCTAATTTAATTATATGGATAGATTATCTTTTTAATTTGAATTAATGTGTAAATAGAATATATTTTTACCATTTAATCCAATGGTGTTAATTGGGATTAATTTCACTATGAAATTTGACATAAACAATTGTCATACTTTTGAAAGAAATTGTTTCAAAAAAATCCACTATTTGTTTTGACGACGAGAATCATTTTTATATTAATTATTGCAATTTCAATGTTTGTAATTTGGTAAAATGGATTCCATATTTGGAATCAGAAGGCCCAAATTATTTAATTAAGTCTCTTTTGTTTTTGGACTTTGTGAATAGTAACGACGGTAATTATCGTTAATTATCTTGATTAATTAGTAATCGGGTTGTTAAGGATAATAAAATAATATTATAATAAAACAAAATGACACAAACATGTGTCCTAATACTACTGGTTTTGTCATGTCCGACAATGGGATGCCTTGTGCCAAACTTGGGGACCCCATGGAATTACTTTTGTGTGATAATGACTTTTTATCTATTTATTTTTTGAAGAAAGTAAACATAACAAAGAATGTATAACCGGAGTAAAACATTTTTAATTTTATCTACATAAATTATCTCTAGGACTATAAATATTAATTGTAAATCTAAAAATATTTCCTACATCATAGTATTTTTTTATAATTTTTAGACATTAAATAAATTAAATTATATATGAGATTAGGATGATGCAGCGATTACCTCATTATTTAACGATTTAAATAAAATGAAAAGATAATGTAACATATAATACCTACACCTATCAAAAACCTATTGGATGGGTGGATTTCAAACCCTTATCACCTTAGCGTCGCAATACATCAATGTGGGACCTTTAAAATCCGAAACTCATTTGAAAATAAAGTAACATTTTATACCTTTCAAAGAGTGCCCCTCCTCTCCTCTTATAAAAGGCCCCCACCTCTACCTCCTTACCCACACCTATCAAGCCTTTGGCTAGGCCAAGCTCTACTCGTTTTGTCTCTATACATCCCTCTTATCATCCTAGAAGCCTTTACATAGGCAGGAAGCTTTTCAAGAAACCCTTTTGGTTCAATCAAAATGGAGTTACCCAATTTAAAGGTAAAGACTTCTCTAATGTTCTTTTGTTATATTTTGCTTCTCCAACCCCCTAAGCTCTTTTTATTCATTTATTTTGTAACAACACCAGTATATTCAATATACTAGGATGTTTTTATATAAATTATTCTAGATAAATTTGCACACAAATACATCTAATGGTTAAAGAACATACTGTTTCCGTGGATGGAGAATTTCTGCCTCATGAAACGATGATTGTTCAACACTCATATAACACCTCCAATGGTGGCCATTAATGTGTCACTATAATTATATATGATATATAATATGTTTATGTTTTCCTTAAGCTTCTGTATTTTTCATTTATGGAATTCCTTTACGACTTCCATTATGGGTATACATGATATCTTCATTTTAGGAAGTGCAGACTACCACCCCCTCAAAGTGATTTGATTCATTAATACCATATGTGGTACGTATAAAGGATAGATTTAATGATATAATATATGATACCATACTGGAAATATAATAATATTATGTATCCTTATGTTTTAACTCCATTAAATATGAAATAGAAATGAAAGTAGTGTTCATGCGTACATACGACTTACCGTCTCCATGAATGGTGCATTTCATTTCTTACCTCTAAATGTTATGTAATATTGTAAAAGCATGTATATACTGTATATATATGACATATATGATATCTACATCATTAATATAATTCTGGATATAATGGATATTTTACCACATGAACAACTTGTAATTATAAAGATTTTATTTTTGACTCAAGTACCAATGATCGACAAAACGACCATTATTAACTTAAATAATTACATAGTGTTCATAAAATGGTAATAAGTGATATAAAAGGAATAATGAACTTGAAAAAGGTTCTTAAGAAAGTAGAAATTAACTCATGTTTATTATTTCGGATGTTAAAGAACGATCGAGTCATGTCAGACCCGAGGTATGGGACTTCGTTTCAATCTCCTTTCATTGAGGAATATTTTGTTTTATACACAAGCTTCTTTTATACGGTGTATAAACCCCTTTTAATTTTTCGTTTATCCAAAAGGAATATTTTTTATATGAAGCGTTTTACTAAATGACAAAAGGGAATGTTTTTTTCGTACGTATGCGGTGACAACGACTTCTCCGCCACTGTGACCATTATTTGAGTTTCGGCATCCTCTACAAGCCATTCCATTTTTTTAAATGAAAAATAAAAACCATGTTTTACTTTTCTTTTATTTTGGTATTGAAAATGGTTTTCATAATGTTTTTATATCAATGTGTTGTATTGATATATTGTGATTGAAAAGTGGAAATGTTATGTTTACTTTATGCATGTTTTATGTGATTCGATTATGTTATGGTTCTTGGGAATTATTATGAAGATGGGTGGTTCCGTGATAAACTAAGGGCGGGTGAGCCCGATATAGCTATCAAATGCATTGGGTAACATGAAGGAGTCAAACGTTAAGGTTTTTCCGAAGAGATTTAGGGAATATACTGTGATGGGTATTCCAAACGTAACCAAGAGGGTTACTCCCTACGTAAGAATGTTATGAATGCCTCAAGTTACCTTTATGCCTTATGATTTCTATGTTTTATTCATGATTTAATGAGGTATGTTAAAGTGATTATGTTTTATGAGTAAAGTATGATTTCATTGATTCTTATGTATATATGTACTCATGTTTCCTTTCCATATTTTTATATCCCTTACTGAGCTTTTTATGCTCATCCCATTTTTTTGAAATGTTTTTCACAGGTCAAGGGAAAGATACATGATGTGATGATAGTGTCAAGGAAGTGTCAAGAAATAATCCTTGTTTTTTTTAAATATGTTTCCTTTGATGGGAAAATGAGTACTATCTTTAATGTAACCACTTTGTTTAAATGTGGAATGTAATGCATTTTTTATGATCTAATTCTCTAAAACTCTAATCCTGAAGAGATCCTCAACGTGTATTCATGAAGTAACTCAAGATTAAGTAATGTTTAAGGCTGGGGCCTTATACTCCTACTTCCAGTGTCGGCCAGAATGTGCCAGGAGAATCTCTCTTATCCACTCTAGGGAATCTAGTAGGATGAGTACAGGTGGGCCCCTTTTCCCTCTTCTTCTTGAGAAACACATTCATCGATTCCTCTGGGTGAATATCCATTCTAAAATGAGTCTTTGAAGTCTTTTAGATTTTGAGTTTATGATAAATCTTCAATAATTCTCGAACCAAATTAAGAGTCTTCTCCGAATCATTCAAAGTTGCGTTTGGAGGGATGAATTCTTCATACATATCACCCAAAATTGGAACCCCTGAGATCTTGTAGACATCCCACAAACTAATTCCTACTTCTCCATGGGTCAGATGGAAAGAATTCGTTTCTGGGATCCAGCAACTAAGAAACTATGGTGAAAAATTATCATTCTTATAAACATACATCTGCCCTGCCCAGACGGCTTCATAAATTGCAGCTCCCTTCAGATCCTCGAAAAAATCTTCACAAGTTTGTTGCACCCAATAAGCCCACATCCAAGTGGGCTTCACCCCTCCTCCGGAACAGAATTTACATTTCTCCTTCCAGCCTTTGGATTGATCCATCTATGAATTTGGAAAGATTGAAGGACAACAATGTGGTTGCAGCTCAGGTTTGTGAAGTTTCAGATCTGGTGCACAAGAGCTATGATGCATTATATAGGCTTTCTTTACTATTCCAGCATTAGAAAATGTTCCTGCAATTGAGACATTCGCTGAAGAAAAGTTGGTATACGACTAAAACCAGGATGGCGGGAGATAGTTCGTTGCCTCTGGAATATTGACATCTTGCAGATGACCATGGCCATACAGAGGCAGATAGATGCTGTGTGGGAAATCATGATGATATTTCTTCAGATACTTAGCTAATTCTGGGAGAGTATTATTGCAGACAGTATAGTAATCATGGCCGACGATCTCCATCATCTCATCAATCCTTTTGCTTGCCAGTTCATCAGTCGTTCTGATTCTCTTTGGAGCCATTTGATCTGCACAAAAGTTGAATAATTAACTCTTAAGGTATGTTAATTTTTTCATTAAATTTGTGAAGTATTTGAAGAAAGTTTCTAAGGAATTAAGGTGCGCAAGTCCCATAATTGGCGCACAAGTCTCCTTCGGTCGTGAAAGTATTGGTCACGCAGGTATCACCACGCATGTCCAAATACATTAACAGAAGCACGACACAAGAAACAAGAAGCACGAAACAGCGAAATCACTTGCGCGGACGAGCAAAAGCCGAGATCCAAGCTGCGCGCCGAGAGCAAGAAATCCGTGAGAGCCAAGTGCTTTGCATGGAATGAAGCCCCCTATTTATAGAAGCGGCCATAACCCTCCCATTAGTACCTTGCGCGACCAAAGGCCGTACCCCTGCGCGCCGGACCCTGGGCGCCTGAAGCTCATTTGTGCACCAGACCTTGCGCGCCCCAATTTCCTTTTGATTATCGATTACCTCAGAGTCATATCCTCATTTATTTTGGATCCAACTCTGAGGGGGGACTTTTGTTGATGCTCTGTTCGTTACAGAGTCTAAATATTGGGAAAGGGTAATATCATAGCTCAATGTGATTCAACCTATGGACAAATATCATAAATTGACAAAGGAAGGAGTAAGAAGAACACTGCACAAGGGTCGCGCAAGTTCTATAATGGTCGTGCAAGTACACTTGCACGCCTAAGTTGGTCACGCAAGTCACTTGCGCGCCCTAGGTGATAACCGCCCGGGGTCTTCTCCAGCCTATAAATACCCCCAGTGGGCCCCACTTTCAAGAGAGGAATTTTTCCATAATTCATATACAGAGCTCTGAATTCCCAAGTCTTTTCTTCAGGTCTTCCGAATACTTCTAAGGTTATTATTTACCTATAATGGAAGATCTAGACAAGAGTAGTAAGGTCTAAGTGTTAGAATTCACTAATACTTGCATGCATAAGGTGTTTTACCCTTAATAGAAATGAACATACTTGTGCGCCTCCTTACTTACTCATTAAAACTTGCGCGCCCCTCTTCTGGAAGTACCTCAGGATAATTATAAAGGCTTTGGTCAAGGATCGTCCAAGTTTTACCCTACCGGTTAACAGTCGCGCATGTACCCAGGTGTTGCACATGTATACCTGTGCGACTAGGGACTGCGCGCCCACGCAGTACCTGCGCGCCTGCCAGGACTTGGGTGCCCCTGCCATTTTGGGTGCACTTCTTCCCCATTTAACCCCTCTTATAGCATTCCACCTCTCCTATTCAAGATTCAGTCTTCAAGACATTATTCAAAGCCATTTATGGCATGTTTTCCTAATTAACTTCCTTATCTGAAAGGAATTCTGTGGAATATCTCTCAAAACCTAGTGATTTACACATATTTTTGTCACTAAAGATTGAGAGTTCATTCATTCAACCTCATCCTTTAAGATGAGAGAACCCCTTAACCTGAGCCTCCTTTTCAAGAATAATCCCCAGTCATAATTCTCAAATCTGGGAATCCTCCTTAGGAGTAAGAACCAAGTCCTCTTTAACCTGGGCATCCTTTTCAGGAGTAAGCCCCAGTCTCAAAGTTAAAAAGTATGGGCATCCTCCTTAAGAGTAAGCCCCAAATCCTCATTAACATGGGGCTCTTTTTCATGAGTAAGTCCCAGTCATAATTCCCATTAATTTTGGGCATCCTCCTTAGGAGTAAGCCCCAAGTCCCCTAATCTATGCATCCTTTTCAAGAGTAAGCCCCAATTTTAAAATTTCCAAATATGGGCATCCTCCTTAGGAGTATGCCCCAACCATAATTCTCTTAACCTGGGCTTCCTTTTCAAGAGTAATCCCCAGTCTCAAAAATGGGCATCCTCTTCAGGGGTAAGCCCCAAGTCCCTTAATTTTTTCAAGTCCCTTATCCTGGGCATCCTTCGCAGGAGTAAGCCCTAGTCATAAGTTCTCTTAACCAGTCATAATTTACTTTTTGATCTGGGTCTCCTTATCAAGAGTAAAACCATATCATAAGTCCCCTCTTAATTTGGGCCTCATTTTCATGAGTAAGCCCTAAATTAGAGTATCAGAATCTCCATAAAGTACATATTCCTTTATGGACCCTGTTCCTAGATTTCTTCCCTGAAGTAAATCCTAATATTAATCTATTTGGGCAGTCATACATACATAAGCCCCACATCATTTCTTATGATCGCATCTTTCATGGAACACGTGTCTGGTTTTACCAATACCTCTTGTTTCTCACACCGAGCATGAATCACGTGAGCTTCGAGTGTAAAAGTAATTATGACATATTTCTTTGAGCCATCAATCATAAACATAATATTCCTTTACTCGAAGTATATGGGTTCTGATTCCTTTTCCTAAAAAAAGGATACGTAGGTAGCCCATCTGTGGGTACGATCCCAACTCTAAAATAATCCATGTACTTCTGAATATTAATAAACATCAAGTTCCCCATTGAGTGGCTTTAAAACCAATATGGTCATCATAATGACCAAGAGACTTTTATGTATTAAAGGATACCATTGACTAATAATCTCAAAACAAATACAGATTATTCTCTATCGATGAAGATCCTAGAATACATATAAAAGATTCTCAAATTTTCCTACATATCAATCATTGATTGTCAGATCTAAAGGAATGATCATTTTATACTGGGTAATGTAATAAGGATTCACAAACATAACTTAAATCTATAAAGAGAGTCCCAGAGTAGACAATAATTCCCATCAAAAAGGTGTGATGAGTCTGACCTCCCATCCTCTCGACCAATGAAAATTTTTAAGCCCTCATCAGTCCACAACTAATGAGCGCCATCCTTTGGAATTTAGGTTCAAATTGATATGGAATCATTGGATGTTTTCGGTTCTACGAACAAACCCGTTAGAAACCACTTAGAATGTTTTAATCTTAAATCAATGAGATCATCCCCAATTCCAGAGGGAAACAATAACATTTATTAATATACCATTTTCTTGATTATTATTCCCAAATAATATATAGAGATGGCTTGATATCCCATTCATGTAACAACCAATACATATTATCTACTTCCTCCCCTTTCATAGTTTTCACTATTGACTCTATTAAAAAAAATACATTATTAAATTTTTTAATGATTCTATTGGATTAAAAGAATTCAATTTTGTGTGGTGAAAACATATGTTTCACATATTTGAACTACCTATACACAAACAAGGGATTATATTTTTCTTGAAGAAACATTGCAATAATATTATATTCATTTAATAGTATTAATGTTACAACCATCATATAAACAAGGTCAGTAGTCATCCTATGTATATCTATCAAATAAATTGGTACAAAATTAATTATATGAATGTGTCCACTCGTTATTCATTCCAATTATGTATCATTTAACTGTAACTAATTGAAATAAATGATGTTATGGTATATAGATGTCAAAATTATTGTTTAAGAAAAAAATATATTCTTTATAATTGTGATTTGATTTGGTTTTCAATTTGTTACCTCAACCAGAACCAATGTTTTTTACATTATTGATTTATTAGCCATTCATGATAGGCTAAATATGGTCACAATATGAATGAAAACAACAACCTCACATTCTAGTCCAAGCCACATGAATTTATATAAAGAGACACATTCTATTCAGTATTATATGACCCTAAATTGTAAACACTAATCATAGTTCAAGATATAAGAACCTATATTACATGAATGTTTTCCCCCATGATGTTTCCAGTAATAAAATTATGTAATAATTTTTGGGGTCTTATTTTCCCTTTCAATTGATTAGGAGACTTCAATGTTTTTTCAATGATATATAACCTTCAACTTCAAAAAAATTTAGTTGATTTTACGGGACATTAAAATTTTGATACCCAATATGGTCGAAAAAACATACTATTAAACTACATTCACATTCCCCCAATTAAGATTTATAATGTTCATATTAGGATTGTCGATTCAAGTAAATTCATTTCCACTATTGTTTTTGATAGGGGATCTCTTATTTGATCCAGGATATGTGAATATAAAATAGTTTCCATATCTTGGTCAAGAATTCATTACCTAAAACATTACCCACATTTGGTTAATTCTTAAAAAGTAAACCAAAAACATTAGTCTAACACACATTAATTTAAACCATTGTTAAAAAAATACCCAAGGACTTGTTAGGATTAAAATATATAATTGACGATCAGAGATAAATTTCTGTAATTACATGTTATGAAATTTACTTCCTGGTGTTAGAAAATAGTTAGAGTTAAAAAGAAAAGAACACATGGGGCCAATATATATCTCTAACAATAGTCATGTAATTCTCACATGGATTATAGATCTAGGAAAAATAAATATCTATTTCGTAACCAAGTCCCTCCAATGTGATTATTCCCCAATTTTTTTATATTATGGTTTATTACACTGATGTTTAGTTTATAAATCACATCTAGTAAGTTATAATTATTCCGGATAAGAAAGACCATTATGGTATGATCACATTTTCCTTAAACTAGGATCCATATATTGGTCAATGATGAATGATATTAAAAATTAAAATATATTAAGTCAAACATGTATAACATTAATCTCTGAAAATCCTGTTTTTTTCAATCTTTCAAGACTTTAAATTATAACCATAAAAAGATACAATGATTTTTAATTTGAAAAAACACAATGGGTAGTATGAAAAATCAGAAATATCCACTTTCTAAGCCTAATTATTTCATGGATTAGGAAACTTTGAGGCAAAAAATATTTATAAAATATAAATCTAATAAGTATTAATTCTGACACTAGAAAATTTCAAATCTACTTTCATAAGGTCTACATATCTATGTGAAAATTAAAATACATTTATATTCCTCACAATAATTGGTAAATACAATTTTTTCAATAATAGTGAATTAATTTTAAGATATTAAAACCATTCTCCACTCACATAAAATTTCTTTTACGATATCAATTATCTCATGTCCATCATATTTCCATATGTTCATTGATCAAGCTTGTCTAATAGATACATATATGTGTTATATATATTATCCACCTATATTCATACAAGATTATAGATATTGTTGTAAATAAAGAATATTTTAATCTTTTATATGACTAGGTAACCTCAATCAACTATGATAGTATATACGCTATTTATATATGCTACCTATACCCATATAAGGGAACACGTCATGAATGATAATTGATTAACTATGTCCATACAATATAGAATCATGAATTTTAAATCATGATTTTTAAAATATATATTAATTTTTTTCACAAGTGGTTTTAATTACATGGATATCAATATTTACTCACTTTTTCAAATCATAAAATATTGACATATAACTAGAGTTATAGAGAATATTGATTTCTATAATGTATTAAAATTATTGATGTATCATTACAAGAATAGCCTCATGATATCTTATATTCGAAGTCAATGTATAAGTGTGTGAAATTATATAAAGCCAATGTTTAGATCCTCCTATTAGATAACCTCTACCAATAAATTTTAATCTAGGAACACATTGAAAAATTATCTAGAGTAATAATTTTCAAGGTCCATCAATAGTTCCTTACTCATCATTCACATATAGATTAGGGTAAATTATTCTTTTAACTACTTGATATATAAATTATTAATCAGATTTCCCTATTTTCCAAGATGATAAGAATATTATTTTCAAATAAATACTATTATATTAGTGTAATTGTTATAGAAAAAAGTATTTTTAACTAATTTGTGAGATTAACTTAATGTGATCCTTAGTCACATGTAGTGGGAAGCATTTGAGCTCAATTTGTATCTATGTCTAAGAAGATGCTGAAAATTTTATATATATAATTATTTGTGTGTGTGAACCTTTTGATTTCTCAAACACCACAAGATATGATTCTTCAAAAATGTGACACAATCTAGTGGTATACTGGTGAAAATATCTTATTATACATGTGAAAAGGATTCCATTCATCGATATCAGATTTGTTTTTGGGTATTCATGTTTTTTATTATCAATGAAAATTTTCTACTATGAGTATAATTTATATATATGGGTAAATAGTTTTTTTTATTTGATTTTACAGTTCATGAGGCTATGAAAGACTCTCTGATCAATAGATATAAACATTTGTAGTTTAATTTGAGAATGGAATTCACAATATCTTGGAAGAAAAATGTTTTCCATGGAAGATAAAAATGTTCACAACTGAGGCCTCTGTGAATTCCCTACAGTGTTGAGCATGTACATTACTTTTAAATGAGTGTATGCACAACACTGGGCGTTGATCATGTACCTTACTTTTACATGAGTGTATGCACAACACTGGGCGAAGTGAATACATGAAATTCAAGGATGGGTACATTCTGAGATGAAGGTTAGGAACTAGAAATTCTGTTTCCTATAATAACTTTCATGACATCCACATCAAGAAATGAGGAGAAAAAAGTTGAGTTGGGAAATTTGGAGGGAAAAAAGAGTTTTATAACATTTGATATTGAAAAACTCCATAAGGTGATTCTATTATCAAAACCTATTGGAATAGGGGTGATTTTAAGTTATTTTAAGGCGCAAAACCTATTAACATCATGAGAAACAACATTTATTAGGTCTGAAATATATTCCAAGGAGAAGGAGACATAAATGTTAAGGTTCAAAGGGAGTTTGCTATAAGGTAATTTAATCCCAATGACCTTTATTCTAAGAACATTTCACACAACCCACATGGATTAACCGAGTCCTCACCCTAGTCTAGGTCATTTATCTTCATATATACATACCATTTCATCCATGTGGTTCCTCTGACCAAGATAAAATTATTTTTCCCAAGTATGTTCCCCAAGGATATAATTTCTCTAAGCTATTATACATGGGTATAAACATTACCCATGTCACCTAGTTGGGATATTCGCATCCATTTTACTAAACATTATGTTTTTACATTAGAACTACCTAACATCACATTTTTACAATTCATCATGGTTTTTTGGGATGTTTCCGACTCTAGTGTTCCTTAGGACATGGTGTTAATCTAATATTTTATTATCCTTATCTATATTTATACATATAAAACATTTGATAACAATAATAATTTATGCCATGTTCTTTTAAATTTTTTAGTTTCAATCAAGCAATACAAATTCTAGTCGATATTATCACTATGAAGGAATTCATGGGAATTATTAAATATATAAGTGAGTCTTGGAACCAAAACAACACACCTTATGGGATGTTTTCACATATGATCCTCATATATTTTATATATATTCCATAAATAAGTCAAATCCCAAAAAACAATCCATACAATGGGAAATGATGAAAACACTTACCATAATTCATTAATTTTTTGTATGTAAACCCTTCTTATCATTTAATGGTGTCAAATACAGTTACTCCCCTATCCCAATTTCAAAATCTCTTATCATATATTCACAATATGTTGGAATAAAAATAAACTTTTCTCTAGGATCAAATTAATTTGTACTAGGAATCCAAACATTTTTATATTCTATTAATACAAATAACCAACTATCCACATGATCCTAGAACATGTGAATTCTTCCTTGACTAAACTTATTCTTTTTCTTATATCTTAAGTAATTTGTTTCGTATGTGTATCAATTTTCTTCCCAAAAATATTTAATTTAGAAAATATATTTATTTTATGGTTATATTGTTTTTTCGTAATTACAAAATTTTATATTGATCAAAACATGATGATTTTATATTCAAATACACTCCACGATATTTATAAGAAAAATTTTATTGATTTGTACAAACATGGTCATATAAATTTAAAGGGACATCAAATATTACTAATATTTATTATCCACATACATATCAATTGTTCACATTAATAAAAAAGAATATGATAGGACAATGTTTGTATAATTATTATAATTATATCCAAATGTAAAATATAATAAAATATTTTCACTTCTAGATTGTGGAATTCACTTTTAAATCTATATATTACTTTTGAAATTACATATATGTGATTATATATTTCATTATATGAACTTCTCATTAATTACGTCTCATCCACCCCTACATTCTGTCTAATTATAGTTCATGTTCTATGTTTTTTTAAACAGTTTTTAAGTCATTATATTTTTTATTTTCATATAACTATAATTTTTTAGTATCTTTTAATGAACAATTATTAAGAGTTGGACCATCATAAAAAACGTGAATTTATAAATAATTTAGAAACAAAAATGTGGATATTCAAAAAGGATATTTATGAATCCTTATCATTCCCCAAAAAACTACTCATAATATATATATATATATATAAAATTATCAATAGCCTAATACAAATAACCATGATACTATATATGGAATATAAAATAACAATAAATATATTTTACACCTGACCCCATCTATTTATGGATTTCTTAACCAAATATGATAGAAAATAAAAAGCATTCATTTTCAAAAAAAAAAAATTCATATATCATATCTCATATTCTAAAAGTCCCAATAATGTTATATTTTTTATAATAATTTAGAAACACCATAAAAATACCAATTCGTTTTCTAATTGTATAAAATTAAATTTTGAATAAAATTACAAAATATTTTATTTCAACATAGTAATACAAACATTACTTACAACATAATATATATTGTGTAAGGGCCTGGCTTTAAAAATTACGTAATATTGAGATAATCAAGATTTCACATTGAGGATATTTTCAAGTTTAGAGTTTTAGAGAATTATTCCATAACTCATACATAAAAAATAATATAAATAAAAATTGGATACATACAACAAAATCCATTTCTACATAAAACCAAAAAACATTTAAAAAGAAACATGGTTTATTTTCGGGTTAAATAATAACTTTTCCTTTATCCGATCATTGGCTCACTTCTTCATTAAAACCTGTGAAAATACAATTCCAGACATGGTATGAGCATAAAATGATCAGTAAGGGATTCATAAAGTAGAAAAACTATTAGTCTTGTGATGATATGTAAATCATGAAGACTTTATCAAAATGTAACTCTTTTCACCTTTAAGAAGAAGTAAAATACACATACCTAAATATAAGTTCATTGTATACCATTTTTGTAAATAAAAGTTTACGATAAACCCATAGAATTTATCAAATAACATATAAAGGTAACATGATACATGATCATACATAAATTGAATAACCATATGGTAAACTTACAGACATATCACTAAATTCAATATACATAAGGCCGAGTTACATAACCAATGAATTGGAGGTTATAACATAACCAACCATCCTTGCTTTAGGATGTAACCACTGAAGTTGGATTATCACGTAAACAACCGTCTTTGGTTTATCACTCAACCGCCCATCAAATTTCCAGGATCCATTATATAATCATAACACATAAAATATTGAAATTATCAACATTTCATTAATAAAATTTGTAATCACAAGAAAAATTTTCATGATATTAAAATATTTAATCAATTTACAAAATCATTTAAAACATTTAACAAGGACACTTTTGAATCAAAATGTCCCATACCAATTTAAAAAAATTTAATGTAATTGAAATTTTAAAACATTCATGTCCATATAAATACAAACACAATTTTTTTTAAACATGGACAACAAATATAAGGTTTTAGAAGAATAAATAATTAAAACATTTAAGAAAATGATTTAGTTGAAGAGTCTTTTACCAGCAGAGAAATACTATCATAAAAATCATTAAGGAATAATATTAAATAAAACTGTAAATGTCATGATAATATAATAATTCAGGATATAATATGACAAAAGGGTTGTATATACACCTTATAGGATAATAAAGGTAAAAACTATAAAGATATGGCTCAATGAAAAGATATTGGGTTGAAGTCCCTTACCAATATTGTATCATTAGATTAAGGATAAATCAATGCAATAATTATGTGTTCCAAATATAAATACACCTAATATATGTGGCTATTTAGTGTTAAACAATCAGAGGTCATACACACATTTTAATTGAAAAAAAACCAATGACATGGATATTAAACTCAATTAATAGAGATTGAGTTTTTATTTCCCTTACCTTGAGGTTTGACATATCTCATATGTTCATTTTCTTCCTCTAATTCTGTTGATCACCTTTAAAGAACACATTAACTCCACCAAAAGGGTGTTCTGCCTAAACAAAGGATTTAGGAATGTGGGTAGTTATTCTTGGAAGAGTTTTAGATAAATCTTGGCTGATCCAAAATGCATTATAAGTGGTCATAAATGTGAAGGAGAAGTTCACTTTTATAAGAGATATGGGGGGTAATTTAGGAAAGTCTAGAAACATTAATTTATTATAAATTTATTTTCAATTTCTAACGGTCCCAAACACATTTGTTTCAAATATAATATTATTTTGGATCGTATCCCCATTATCCAATTAAATTTATATTTGTTAAGAAATTGTTTTAATCCTTATCCTTTTAGTTTAACCATTATTTTAATTTTTTTAATCTTATCATGATAAATTTTTATTTACACTTTTTGTGTCAATTAAATTACCATAACATGTCAAAAAGAAAAAAAAATTAATTTACGAAATATTAGGACTTATTCTAAAAATTTGGTCAAATATTATATTTTTAGGAATTTTATAATGTAAGGAATCAGCCCGAGTTTCCCAAAGCCAATGCCTTATTTTAATACATTAGAATATAAACATGGAATCAAATCCTGAAGGAATGAAACTTTTAGTAGATTTAGGATAAAGATATATAAATAAGATCAATATTACATTATGAAATAAAAAACAAGACTAAATGATTCCATTAGGAATGTACAAGCCTCCGAGATTATCCATGAAAGTAACTCATAACATACTTTTTCATATCCTTGAAAAAATGAACCATTAGAAATTGGTGAGCTAAAACTCTCAGTAAGAGTAAGAAATACAGAAAAATAAAACATAAACATAATCCTTAGGAAATATGAATAACAAAAAACATATGGAATTAACAAAAACATGAACACATTTGGTTGGAACAAGAGTTGAGTAAGTAATTCCATAATAAAACATAATCAAGGAATTATACTTGTTGAATAACCACATGCACCATCAATACTATTTTCAAAATGATGTAATTAATAATGTGGGATATCATCACCATACTGTCATGGCCCCATGCCAAGACCATAAATAATCATTTGGTCAAGGCCTTCTGCTAAGACCATGGTTTTTCTCATGAGACCTACTGATGTTTTGAGGGGCTATTAATATCCCCATATAAAACATTCTATATCCAATGCATTCCTCATATGAACATTTATAAATATAAACAACATAAACATTTATATTTAAACTAATATATGAAAGGTAAATATATTTCCCCGAACATTAAGCATAAACACAAACCATTCAAAGTAAATTGGTGAATGGTTTTAAGATTGAACATCCACCAACTAATAATAAACCATTAAACAAAATATGGTAGGTTATATCATAAAATATTAATCCCAATAATACATAAGATTCCACAAGAGAATTGAAATAGACGAAAATACTGTTATAAAATCATTGAGTAATTCGTGAGATAAATACTCTTTTATTTTGAAAAGAAGAGTTCTTTTAGAAAAGAATATGTATAAAACTATAAGTGATATAATATAGTTTTTTCAAAATGAAATTAGTGTGTTTATAAATATAATGGTTTTCGAAAACATATTATAGAGTTCCCTTGAAAATAGGTAAGAATTTGAGAAATTCCCATGAATCAGGATTGTATTTTGGAAATAATTTTGAATGTTCATTTCTAATCGTGTAACTCCCCATAAAATGAAGAAGGGTTCTAGTTGGTAAACATATATAGAACACTAAAACATAATTTATTATATGTATATAATAATATATTATAACTTCATTGAAGTAATTAGACAATAAAAGTAATCCAAATGAAAATAGAGGTTTGGGTGGAAAACCATGACAAATTTGTAATCAATTGAATTGTATGACCCATTGGGTACAAGGTACTATAGTAGTACTGTAGTAGAAGACTGTAGCAATGGCAGGCACTATCGCAGCAGCAGAACTTCAGCAATGTCGAGCACTGTAGCGGCGGTAGGGTACTGCATCAGCGGTAGGAACAGTGTAGTACTGTAGTAGTGCGGGTACTGTAGTAGTACTATTCCCAAAATGGGCCTTGGACCAAAAGAAAACAATGGGCCTATGGGCCATGTAATGGGCTAAATTCCCACCGGGCCTTCAGGCTATGTAATGGGACTCCCTATACCCAGTTAAAGATGTCGTTTCTTTGCTTTAATAATAAATCAGGCTTCGGCCCCAAATATAAAAAAATGATCATCAAATGATACATTGAATATAATGATAATAATTAGATTCATGATTTGAAACACTAATGGGAAATTTTCATACAAAATACACAAGAAATATTTTTGAATTTGCAAAGTCTTACAAAAATGGACATGAGATGAGAAAACCCTTACCACATTGTAATAAATCGATTCATATGACCAAAAACATAATAACCATAAAATGATACATTGAATATCATGAAAATAATGAAATTCATGATATGTTACATAAATTAGAAGTATAAATACACCATACATAGGTATTAGTAGTAAATACGAAAAATCACAAAAAATGGGAGTGAGATGAACAAACCCTAACTTTAAGTTCAAATGTGTTCCGCTCTTGAACCCATGGTCAAGGAATATGAAATTAGAGTTATTAATAATTTATTTCAAAACCTATTAGCCATGTATTTAGTTTATTATAATTAGTTTTAGTTCTTTTTTTACCTTATTGATATGTTATTATATTGAATTTCATCGTTCCAGAGTGTTCATTTTTTTTCATAATAGGCTCACTTGTTCTTAAGTAATGGATTTCATGTGGAATGGATGTAAATCTCTAGAATTAAACTTAAATATTATTTATGAAACTCCAGTAGTGTTAATTTTTATTTATATCATTTCTTTACATGGAAAGATGATGAATCATTAGATGAAATATTAATGACATTCACTTAGATTATTTTAGCGGTATTTTTATTATTAGGAACTAATTTTGTCATACGATTTAATAATATGTATGTATATTTGTTTCTGAATATTAATTAGGTTATTATACATATATTATAGTCTTTTTCAACCATAAAAATTGTTTCAGGACTAGTAATGAAGGAGAAATTGAAGAATAAAACTTCGTCATCCATGAAGGTTATATATTGGAACCTCATGGACATTGATTTAGTTTATAAAATAAAACGGAGAAAGTAAGGATATTGATGATGGTTATTTCATTAACATGCTATAATTATAGTATATAGATGATAATGGAGTTATAATGGTCATTTTGATAGAGTATGTGGGTATAGGATAACAAAATGTGATAAATTGAAATGAAATTGAATGAAAATGAAAGGTTATTTACCTCCTGAAATAACCTCCTTGAGATCCTCCTTTAGGGAGGGGATTTTGGCCTTTTGGAAATACCAAGAGCTTGTTAGACTTGGGGAGTTACTAAGGAACGGTATTTGGGTAGAACTTTTAGGATATGCATGTATTAGATGTGTGAAGAGAAGAGTGAGTGAGAGGGGTACTTATAGTGGAGCGGAGGAGGGTTTTCATAATTTTTTTAACCATTATTTTATTAATTTCTTTCAAGAACAGCAATAGTGATGATTTCATGAAAAATAATCATAATAAAGGAATTTTAGTTCAAACCAAGTGGGATTAAATCACTTATGATGTCATAAATAGTGTATTATAATAATAATTTGTATATATGGTAGTTTACCGTATTTCACTATTCATAAAAAAAATGAGTATTTCATAAAAATACCAAAAATTCACCCTACCCCTTTCTGGACGTGTAGAATCAAAAACTGAAGTACATTTATCCAAAATAATTTTCTAAATATGATTTACTTAATATTTAATTATAATTATAATTTATTCTAAAAAACAATTTTAAAACATTTATTTAATTATTCAAAAACATAGGTATATCGTACTTCCACTTGTATATAATTTATATGAAATAATAGATAATTTTAATATTAATTAGGGTATATCACTATTAATAAGGTTATGTTACTATTTATAAGGGAATGTTACTAATCACCAAAAAATTATGTTTTTCTTATGAGACTCCAAATAACATACTGATTGCAACTCTGTATGTTAGATTTTAGAAATTCACATCACAGAAGTGGAAAAATTATGTTTACTTGGATAGGTTAAAACAAAGTGGTGTTTGTAAAGACTCAGTGATCCATGAATTCTATAAAAAATATATTTGTAAATTCTTTAGTGTTACATTATTCCCCCTTACAAAAATTAAGTCCTTGAAATTTGAAATTGAACTATGAAAGTTAATGGTTGATACTTGAAAATTACCTTACGGAAACCCACATAGGAATATGGTTACTACAATATCAACCTAAAAAGGGTTATGGAAGATTTGGTGGTCTCCCAAAAAATTATTATTTCGAATGAGGTGACATTAGTTAGAAGTAAAAACCTGGATATGTAAGAAAAATATAACTATGAAGTTCTGATGGAACATGATAGAGGACATGTTCGCATTAATGTTGATTACTCAACAACAACATTCTAAAAAAAATTATCATTATTATGAATTTTTATGATAATAGGAAAACATTTTATTTCAGAATATTTTCCATGAGTCGAGGAATTATTACACTCTATTAGAATATAAATATACAGTTCTACTTATAAACTCATAATTTTATTGCACTTGAACTATCTATAACTCATGACATAGCATGAGTTACACCATTTGGCAAAGCAATACATTATCCTATAAAAGATCATACGATGATTAACATAAACTATTTCATAAATTCATAAAATTCCAAAATATAATGATTCAACATATTATAATGAAGGTCTCTAAATTTCCATGATGAACATATCATTTACCCTTAATCAACAAGAATTAACTCTAAAATTTACATTCCAAACCTATGAATAACATCATCATGTACACTCTTGATATATGATAATAAGTTGAATTACCTTAAAAACTATATTGGAAACATGAATTCCTTTGTATTCCTTAAGTAATATACATGTTAAAGGATATATTTCTAAAATCCAAAAGTACTGTAAACTCCATCGATGATACCATATGACACTTCTTGACAAGTCAATAATCAGTTCCAATGTAGTCAGTACTAATCCAAATAAATCATTTTTTCATCATTATCTCAACATTAGATATATATTAAGGGGTTTTTTCACTTAGTCATGTGTTTTTTAAAAAGTATAACTTTCTACTGAATCACTTTTCTTTGTACCAATAACCCTATGACCTCAAATCCTTAATAGTACTGTAGTACAATCCTTATATATCTCATAATTCTTAAAAACATTACATTATTGAAAAAATATTCAAATGAAATGATTATTTCCAAGGAATATTAATCATTCTACTTCATCTACGGTACCATCATAACATGATCATTATCAAAAATTATCATTTGGGGTACACCCCTTTGATGCTAGGGACATTGATTCACATTGTGTCCCATATCTTTGCTGTTGAATAATTGAATATAGGGAAATTATTTTCTTTTCATGAAATTATGATCATGGTGTCCTTTTTCACCACACTTGAAGCAGATTCCTTTTCCCCAAAGCATATACCAAGGTTTTTCATTCCAAAATTATCACATGTGGTAAAATAAATCTTTCCCTAATTTCCTCTATCCATGTTTTTCCTTATATACTCTTATTATTTTTCTTCCATTGAAACCCATAGGACTCAGAGAAGTTCATTCATTCCTTTTAAGCACATGATACAATTTATTCATATGTTGAGGATAAGTGAGAGACAATATTCCTTTGAAATGATGGCTTAATACTATTAGAGATATGATCCCTATTACACTTCTCATCAAGTGCATTAGTGAAGTTCTCATTCCTTCTACTAGGTTCCATTTATAATCAAATCCATATTATATATTAGCTCATATATTTACGAACTCTCTATATCTATAAATATGGTACAACACATAACATAAATTTAAGCATCATAAATCCTATAACCATATACTTCAGTTACATTGGGGCACAAATACTTCATAATAGTTTGTAAAGAAAATGTTAATTATCCTATGAATATCCCCTGAGAGTTTCAATACCAAGAGTGCAACAAGGCCCGTTGTTTTGTACCAGGATATCTCAGGTCAAGCACGAAGGTCCTTGTTGGAGCTTTCACTCCTAGGTACATCTGTTCCAGAACCACCTCTACCTGTTTACATCAAGACATGGATGTATTTTCTAGAAAATCAAAATATTCTATTCCTTACTGAAATACAAGTATGTTATTGTTTTCTTATTCTCAAATACTATCTTAGGGATTTGTTCCCTAATCTATGTTTTCTAAATCTAGTTTCCTGGTTTTCTACTAAACTTATTCTGATACCAACAATAAGGGCCCGACCACAGTTGCCTAGAGCCGGAGCCTTATTTTAATACTTTGTCATATAAACAAGGAATCAAATACCAATGTAACTAATATTTTAGATGATTTGGAAACAAGATAAATAAATAGGTTCAAAATTACATCTTGAAATAAAAAACAACACTAAATTATTCCATTAGAAACATCCAAGCCTCCTAGATTAAGACAAAATTTAACACATAACTAACATCTTAATATCCTTATAAAAATAAACCATAAGAAAGTGGTGATCTCAAATTCTCAGTAAGGGTATGAAATACAATATAAGATAACATAAACATAAACATTTGTCAATTTGAATAACTAAAAACATATGCCTTTCACAAAAACTTGAACACATTATGGCAGGAATAAGAGATGAGTAAGAATTTCCTTAATAAAAAATAATCATGGGTATTATACTAGTTGAATAACCACATAAACCATCAATAATGTTTTCATAATGAGAAAATTCAAAATGTGGGACACTATCACTATTCTATCAGGGCATCATTCCAAGACCATAAATAATCATTTTGTCAAGGCGTTTTGTGAAGACTGTAGTTTGGGTTATGAGAACTACCAATGGCCCAAAGGGATATAGTGGGACCCACCTGGCACTTTCTATGTCCAATTCCTTCCTCATATTAATAGAGATAATTATAAACAACATATACATTCATATTGAATCTTATATATGAAATAAAAATAACTTTCCTCGAACATTATGCATAAACACTAACCATTCAGAGTAAATTGGTGAATGGTTTTAAGATATCACATCCACAGACATGTCATATACCATTCAAAAAAATGTTAGATCGTATCATAAAATATTAATCAAAAAAATAAATAAGAATAAACAAGAGTTTTGAAATAGATAAAAATATTCTTATAAAATCATTGAGTAATTCTTGAGATAAATACTCTCTTATTTTGAAAAGAAGAGTTATTTTGGAAAAGTATTTATATAAAACTAGAAGTAAAGTATGATAATATTTTCACAATAAAATGGGTTATTTTTTAAAGATAATGGTTTTGAAAAATATATTATATAGTGACCTTGAAAACAGGTAATATTTTGCCAAATTCCCTTGAATCGGGTTTGTATTTTGGAAATAATTTAGAATGTTCCTTTTAAAATGTGTAACTCCCTATAAAATAAATATGGATTCGGGTTGGTAAACATATATATTTATATAACACTCACACATAATTTAGGATTGGTATATCATAATATATAATAATTTCATTAAAGTAATTTGACGATAAATGTAACCCGAATGAAAAAAGAGGTTCATGTGTAAAACCATCACAACTTTTTAATCAATTCAATCATATTAACCATAATTAATCGTCATCAAATGATATAGTGAATATCATGATAATAAAGAAGTTAATGATATGAAACATAAATGGGAAGTATACATACACCATACACAAGTAATATTAGTGAATAAGGAATGTCTCACAAAAATGGATGTGAGATGAAGAAACCCTTTCCACTTTGTAATCACTCGATTTGTAGGCCCCAAAAATTAATAATCATAAAATAATACATGATATGATACATCAATGGGAACTATAAATACAACATAAACATGTATTATTAGTGATTACATAAAATCTCACAAAAATGGGAGTGAGATGAAGAAACCCTTACCTTAAGTCTGAATATGATATTGATCATAAGGTCCTGGAATTTGAAATTAGACTTATTGATAACTTATTTAAGAGCCAATTATACAAGTATTTATTTTATCATGATTTTCTCTAGTTATTTTATGCCATTATTTGTTACGTTTTTATATTGAATTTCGACATTCTAGAGTGTTCGTTTTTTTTAAATGCAATATCTTGGTCAAAGACCAAGACAAAAATTATTATAAATAAAGGAAAGGAAGATTACAAAAGTCTGAAGGATGAAATTTTATTACAATATTTTTCATAAAACAGAAGGAGCTCAACCGACAATGTATCGCTCCACGTAATGGCCTGGTTGATTCCTTTGTTAGCAAGCCCATCAACCACCTTGTTTGCTTCTCTGTAGTTATGGGTGGAAATGTACCTGATCTCTTGGAGAAATATTAGAAAATTCTTCCAATGAGAAGTAAGAGACCAAGAAAGGTGAACCAAACCATTCCAAATGGCTTGGATGATGGTGGTGGAGTCACTTTCAATCCAAATATTTTCCCAACCTTTTGACTTGAAAGAGTTGACCGCATGAATTCCTGCCCACATTTCTGCTTCCAGGGCTAAGACAGAACCAAAGCCACCAAATAAGCATCCAAGAAACCGACCAAGGTAGTCTCTGAAAATGGCTCCACAGCCCGCGAGACTAGGGTTTCCTTTCAAGGCACCATCTACATTAATCTTTATCTAGCCAGGGATCAGAGCCTGCCAGAACACTTCAAAGAGGTTCTTCGGTTGATTGTAGATTCCTTTAATACCGAGCCGACAAAGAATGCCAAAGTCACCAACTGAGTTAGCACAGGTGGATTTTTGAAGACTGGATGTGTCCCTAATAGTAATCAGAATTCTCGATCGACCGCCATTAAGATTAAGTGAGACACCATTGTGGATAATATCATTACAATCATACCAGATAATGTGGAAGAGCTCTGTAATGACGGAAAGGAAGAGGTTTTTAATCTGTGGCAAGAGATCCACCTCCACATAGTTTTTGAGTAAAGAGCAAATAGAGTCAGCATTTAACCATCTTCAATCAAACATCTTTGTAACAAAATTCCAAAGACCAGATGCTGTTGCACAAGAAAAAAATAAATGATTGATTTCTTCTCTATGTTTATGACATAGGGGACATCTAGCGTTGAGTTGAACAACAAAAGATTGAAGGCAAACCTCCTTGGTGAGTTGCTTGTGCACAATTCGCCAGACTCGGTTAAGCCTAATTGAGAGTCTTCATTTTCTTTATTTTCATAATCGGTTCAGTTGGTCTTATGTAATGGAGTTCAAGTGGAATGGATGTAAATCTATAGAATCAAAATTAAATAGTTTTTATGAACCTCTAGAAGTGTTAATGGTCATTTATATCATTTGGTAACTTAGAAAATGGATGAATCATTAGATGAAATATTACCTATATTTACTTAGATTATTTCTGTTGTATTTTGATTATTAAGAATTAGTTTGGACATACGATTTAATAATATGTTTGTATATGGTGAGTTGTTTTACCGAAGGTATGTTATCGGTGTCCCAAATTGATATTACCCACTCTTAAACTTAGTATAGTGAAAGTTTGGGGTCGATCCACAAGGAACATGGTAAGTGCGTGAATTCAATTGAGTTTAGAATTAATTCAGCGAGTTATACTGAATTTAGAGTGGATTGTCTTGTTTGGGATTATTGGAGCTATTTATTTTACTTGGAATAGTATTTAAAAATTTAAGAGAAAACAACAAGTGAATTTTTGTTGTATTTAGTAGGAAAAAGACATTGTTGGGGCTATGGAGATTATGGAGATTTAATGGAGATTTCTAATATGGTTGTGCTGTTCATGATAATTCAACATTCTGGATCTTATTAATGACAAGATTCCCATGGTCTTGTTGATTTTTTCTTGGAATTGATGAAATTTGACTCCTTGGTATGGTAGTTAGTGATTCACAATTCTTACTTTTAGTTTAGTCCATTTTTGAATCGATGAATCCTTTCAATGATCATGAAAGCATTCACCATGATTCTTTGTTGATGTCCCTGAGAATTCTACCCTTGGTCTGGATCAGATTTCTATGTGGTAAACAGCAGTGGTCAAAGAAGAATGTGAAGAATTTAAAAGAACAAACACAACCTTATAATTCAATCCAACATACAAAAAATCTTCATCATCCACAGCCCCAACACAACGGGTGTTTAGTTACACATATAGGACATAATGAAAAAAACACCTTCGATACCTGAAGTGATCATTGGATAAGATTGAAGGAGAGGTGGGGGATGGTGGAATGGAGGAGTAATAAAACAAAGGTGTCTTGAGAATATGGCAGCAGAAGTTCCCCTCTATTAAAGTGTTCTCCATCTACCTGGTCTGGAGGCCAACACCTCTATTTATAGAAAACTAAATTACACGGCGTGTTTAAATATATGCACTATGTAGTCTTGTCAATGGTTCTTTTTCATGGTTTTCATTCGGTAGGTGTCCAACCGCACTGTCTTTGACTCACACGGTGTCAGTGGCCGGTTGGTGGATAGTACATGGCGTGTAGCACCGTCACACATGACATGTAATCCCTATCGAGCTCCACCAACCCCATCTAGAAGCTAGTACATGGTGTGTAGAAGTAATCAGCGCGGCGTGTAGTGTCTGGCTGGGAACATGGGTGTGTAATATTTCTTTTAATCTATGTCCCCATCAGAATGTACACGGCGTGTATAACAGTATACACCGTGTATTTTCAAAATTTTCACAAACTTCCCTCAATTCGTGTATCTTTGTCAGAAATTTCTTGAAAATAAACAGAATCACCAAAAGAAAAGAATATGTTCATGAAACAAGATATATTTTCTGAAAACATGTTTTTATTTTGAATAATATATATGAAAAATGTATCCACAAATTAGGTGCATCAAACTCCCCCATACTTAGTCGTTTTCTTTCCCTCAAGAAAAATCTCAACATCTAATTAAAAGAGTCTATACTTTTAAAAGGAAGGCATTCAATTAATTACAAGTATAAATGATACAGTTACTGAGGGAAATTCTAAAAGGCACAGACAAATTCAATTCATAAGATATTTGAATCATGCCTCATATATAATTCAATTAACTACTAACATCCTCTTTCAACACATGTTTCAACCTTACAAATATAATAAATCCACTTGATGATTTACCTCACCAAAAACATTCTCAACACTAAAGATGTTTTTTAAAAAGGTTATTATCAATCAAATATTTGTACACTATATCCATAGGTTTTCAAGAATTATAGTTCTCCACTTTAAAAAATTTGTTTCATAAAAATCAAGGGGACTTTTCAAATAGGATTAGATGTTTCTATGGCTAAAAGTTGGTAGGAAAATATGTGAAAAATAACTCCGAGTCTTGAAAAAGGAGGCTAAATTCCTAAATAACAATGCATGATATTCAATGTTAAACCTAATGTAAAAACGTTCTCAACGAGATTTATCAAAATATTTTATCATCACCATCTCCTTTAGCTGAGTAGGAGTCCCAAACCAACAAAGGTGTATAAGGCCCCTTTTTTTGTACATTTTTTACAAGAGCACAAAGGGAACCTTTATAAATTTCACAAATAGAGGTTTGGAACTCTTTTCCGCCCCAAATGATCAAGAGGCACTCCCCCATACTTTATTTCTTGAAAATTCATGAATTTATACCATGTGTTGCCAATCCCTTCTCTTGAGGTCAAATAAATAATCATGAAAAATCATAAAAGAATTAGGGAAGGAAGGTAAAAGGGCTTGTAATATGGATTCCTATAAAGGCTATTCATGGTCTCTACGGGATTCCTGAAGATAAGATGTAGGGTAGGCTCAAGATAAAGGGGTTAGCAATCTTATGCCTCAATTATTTTAATGTAATTCAAAAATTCCTCATGTTTCAGAATGAAAACATGAAATTTCTGGTAGTTATGTATTTACTAAGAATCTCTCAAGAAAGTGGGTATTAGAAAGATTATGATAATGGGGTGTAAAATACCTCTAGGGAGTGGGAAAAATAAATAAAGAGGAAATCAGGTCATGTCTTTCAAAATAAATGATTAGACTAATCAATGTAATTAGCCGAGGAATAAAGTTGTAATTTAAACTATATCAGCAATCATTTTAAAACACTTAACAATCAAAATAACCATGCGACCCTCAAAAAGGTCATACTGATAACGTTAGCATTTATAAATATGATTAACCAAAATTGATTCACATTTGAAAATATATAATCTAATAATAATGTCTCCTAGATTAGATCAAGCGAAAAGACTATGGTGAAATAGAGAGAGGCTACCCCACACTTAATACCACACATGGTCCACCAAGTAAAATACCAAGGTAAAGGTAGAGCAATAGAAAATAAGGGTGAAAATATGAGGGAAAGTATTGGAAGAAGTAAACACAAAGAGATATAAAATAGAAAATGGAAAAATACTCCCCTCACGAGAAAGGAGGCCCATGTTTCTCCATGATACCTTTGACTATCGTTGAAAAAGAAAACTACAAGCATGCACAATATCACAGCATAGAAAAGGACAAAAGAGATATATAAGACCAATAGAAAGGTCACTATCATGGTTTTGCCTCAGGGGACAACACGTTCGAAACAGGTGGGTCGACAGCAGTGACCGTAGTAGTAGAAGATCTAGGGGTCGCGGCCTGTGGGAGGCTCACTGCTGCAGGAACATCTGGATCGACAAGCTCAGAAAGTGGCGATGGACCAGAACCTATAGTGAAAATGAGAATGGAGTCTGTGGCCGAGGCAACGTCAGCAGGCAGGACGAGAGAAGATGCAAGCGCGGAGGAGGAAGCAGTCGGTACAGGAACGGGAAGCTGAAGATGTTGTAGGATCAGCTCCATCATCTACTCAAGATGGACATGGCGCTAAAGGATAGTAGTCTACTGCTGCTACATGTAAGTCAGGTGAAGGGTGATCTCGGCTTGGAAGAGGGTGAGGGGTGGGTCAGCCGAGGTAGCGAAGGGGGAAGGAGCATGGGAATGGCTAGGAGGGGGAATGGTAGAGGAAGAAAGAACATGGGAGGTGGTAGGAAGGGGTGGGGAAGGAGGTGTAGGGGGATCTATGGGGGAAAGAGGGCCGACAGTAGGTGGGGGCTGGGTATGGGCAATGACGTTGGATCCCCTTAATTCCAGACTAATCCCATGCGAATAAGCATGAGAAAGTCCATCTGCTGAGGGGTACCCATGAGATCATGTGGAAGAGAAGGCTCAAAGATGCCAAGGTGGGTGGCAAGGCGAGTGGCATAAAAGCCACCATTCAGGTTGCCCTGACGGCCTGTGAACATGGCATGGAAATACAAGGCTGCAAGTTAAGGAAGGTCCTGGTAGGCCTGTGTGATGACACAAGTAAGGATATCCATTTCAAGGGCAGTCATGACCCTCATATCCTCATGAAAGGGAAAAATAATGGAGCTAAAGCACCAGTGAGTGAAGTGGATGAGAGGGTCGAGGATGAGGGTGCCCTTCTGGGGGGTGGGGGCATAGGGTTGGTCAAGTCCAGCAATATCCCACCACACAGCCATGAGGGCTAGGCGATCAGGGTGAAGAAAGGTGGAGAATCGGGGTGGGGTGACTGTATGGGGGTAGAACCCACACCCTTAGTCAAAGTCAAGTAGGAAAAGGAAAAACTGGAGGCCGCCTGGACGAAATCTAACTACCGGGATGGTATCGCTTGATGTCTCTCGGTACTCGGGTCCATCGAACTCAAACGATTCCACAAACTCCAAAAATAAATCTCTATAGATAGGATTGCTGACCTAAATGATATCCAAAAGTGATGTGTGGTCAAGGAGATCCTCCAACTCCGCCTAGATTCCCAGCTGCTGGGGCACAGGAAGCTCTAGATAGCGACTGCTCAAGGGGATCAGGCGGTGAGAGAAACACCAGATTCTGTCATGTGCCAAGTCAGTAGCTGGGAACACCATACACGGATATGGGATACCCATAGGAGATGGTCCAGGTAATGCTGCAACAGGGGCTAGCTCCGGGTGTGGATCTGTTATAGTAGGTGAAGGCTCGGTGGAGGAGGCAGTCGATGTGGGGCCAGCTACTGATGAAGATGGCGCAGGGAGAGGGGCAGCTGAGGCAGCAGAAATGGTGGTACTCGGAAGCTCTGTGCTAGAAGGTGGAGTTACAGCTGTGCTTGGCACGACCTCTACTGGGGTAGTCGGTGGTGGAAGAATGGCCAACGGAGGGAGCTCGTAGACTGGAGTGTCTGGGTCAGGCTGCGTTGGAGGTTGGAATCAAATCTCTCGAAAAATGGACCACTCTCCCTCAGTGGAGGAGGTCGGCCGCTTCCCCTGGAAGGATCGCGATCTACCATAACCTGAAAAAGAAAGAAAAATAAAAAGAATAAAATAGAAGGAAAAAAAAAGAATAAAAAGAGAAAAATGTGTGGAAAAAAAAGAAAAAAAAGTACACGACTTGTAATGGTAGAGGGAAGAAACCCGTGTATTCGGAAAAGACATGCCGAGTTGGTGAGTCACTTGGCTAGGGATGGGTACATGGCGTGTATTTACATTACACGCTGTGTATAAGCATATGAGGTCCTGGACATGTGGTGACTACAAATGGTTTGGTCCATATAATAAACTACACGGCGTGTACCGAACATAAATATCGTGTAGGGGAACATGGGATGTGTGCACGTGCAAAAGGAAAAACCTGATTATGACTTCGGATAGTACACGGTGTGTACCAAACATACACACCGTGTGGTTTCAAATTTAGAATTGTTTATTGTGTGGTCGTGTACAAGATTACACGGCGTGTGTTCTTCATGCGTTCCCTTGTACTGTTGGAAGCCTAATGATCGAGAAATCGAAAAGACCCTAAACGCTACAAAAACTAGGAAATAAAGAGGGAAGAACGGCGTACCTGATGCGACAAGTTAAATGAAGAATAAATCATGCCTTAAAACAAGGTAAATGGTGGATTTAGATAAGGTATGTCATTCAGCTTCTGGAGGAAGAAAACGGTGAGGGGGGGGGGGGTGCGTGACACGGACAGTGGCCACATAGGGCGTCCGACTTTTATAGCCGAACTACACGGCGTGTACTTTATCAAACATGCCATGTTTTTTACAAACAATGTATATATATAATTATAATAGTAAACTTTTTAATAATTATTATTAATAAATAAAAATAAAAATAGATATAGATATATATACAAATATTTTATTACAAGTAAAAATATACATGACATCTATCGAGAAATACACATCGTGTGTTTTAAAATTAGAAAAAGGGAAGTACAAACTTTGGTCCAGTGCTTGGGGAAAGGTTCAAACCTGCGATCGTCCTTTCCGAACAGAAGCCCTCAACCACTGGAGAAAAGGTTGTACTATTGCTTCTATTTATTATTTATATAAATATAATTTATAAGGCCTAAACTACATGGGAAAAAAGAAAATTCACGGCCTGTGGTTTTTAATTATATATTGAGGGGATAAAGTGGGGAGATTATCCAAGGTCAAACCCAGGACATTGGGATTCGGGGTCGAGAGCTTGCCAATATGCCAACTTCACCCACATGCAGTTCTTTATTTGGAAAATATTTTAATGTATACTTGGCTCACACGACGCATATTGAATTACATGATTTTTGGTTTTATTAAAAGAAAAAATGAAGGAAGTGGGACGGTTTTCCAGATTCGAACCTGGGTATTTCGGAACTGGGTTACAATTCTGGTCAACTGGTCTATCCCCATCATGGGTTTTATTTTATTTAAACACATTTATATATATATGAAAAATACCACACACACCGTGTAAATAATCACATGTAGAAAAAGTATGATCCCCGTGCCGAATGTAGGTTGGGAGGATTTGAACCGGGGATGGATCAGATAAAATCCAGTGACTTCACCATCGGCACCGGCATAATCCATGGTTATTTATTAGTTACTCTATAGATTTATAATATTATGATTATAAATTAAAAATATAATTACACGTTGTGTATATAAGTGGGACACGGTGTGTAACCTCTAGGTTGCCTCCCAGGAAGCACCGTTGTTTTAGGACGTTGGCTCGACCAAATTACCTTTTCTTACCTAAGAGGGGTGGTGGAGATTGTTCCCGCTCTATCTTCCATGTGATGGTAAATATTAAGTCGTTGTCCATTCAACTTGAATGGTTGACCATCCTCCTTAGCAATTTCCACCGCTCCGTGGGGGAATACTCATATGACATGGAACGGTCCCAACCACCTCGACTTGAGTTTTTATGGGAATAGGCGAAGACGAGAGTTGATGAAGAGTACCTAATCACCGGGTTGAAATGTTCTTCGAGACATCATCCAGTCGTGGATGGATTCTTTCATCTCATTGTAAAATTTAGTGTTCTCATATGCCTCCCTTCTGATTTCATCGTGTTCTGATAGTTGGAAATTTCGCCTCTCTATAACTGCCATCAGATCAAAATTTAGGGCCTTGACAGCCCAATATGCTTTGTGTTCCAGTTCCACTGGTAGATGGCATGGTTTTCCATAGATGAGGTGGAATGGAGACCTCCCCATTGGTGTCATGAAGGCGGTGTGATAGGCCCTCAAAGCGTCATCAAGAATTTTGGACCAGTCTTTCCGTGAGGTATTCATTGTTTTCTCCCAAATTTGTTTGAGCTCACGGTTGGAGAGCTCCACCTGTCCACTTGATTGGGGATGGTATGGTGTACCCATGTGATGATTTACCCAATATTTCAATAGTACTCCATTCATTAATGTGTTGTCAAAGTGAGTCCCTCTGTTGCTGATCAGCAAACGAGGAACACCGAACCTGCTAAAAATGTGTTTCTTTAGAAAGGTCCTGACTACCTTGGTAGTGTTGTGGGTTGTCATAGTGGATTCCACCCATTTGGAGATGTAATCAACATAGAAGAGGATGTAAGTATGATCTAAAGAAGGGGGAATGGTCCCATGAAGTCGATTCCCCAGACGTCGAAGATCCCGACCTCTAGGATGGTGTGCTAGGGCATCTCGGCTCTACGTCCCATATTACTAGTACGTTGGCATGGATCACAAGGGCCAAAAAAGTATTGGGTATCATTATCCATGGCGGGACAGAAAAACCCAAATTTCAGAATATCTGTTATGGTACGTCCGACCCCTGATGTCCTCCAACGAGTGAGACATGACAAAATTCAAGGACCCCTTGAACCTCTATCTATGGGATACACCATCAGATCACCCCATCTCCAGAGGATCAGAATAGAAGAGGGTCTTCCTAGAAGTATCTCTTAACATCAGAGTGGAATATTCTCTTCTGCTGGAAGGAGAGGTCGGGATGGATGGCACCTGTAACTAAATAGTTAGCAACATCAGTAAAAAAGGGCCTAGGGGACTCAATAATCAAAAATATATGCTCATCAGGAAAATCCTCCCTTATCTCTCGATCATCTTCTTTCTCCAAGTGTGGCAGCTCCAGATGGGATAGATGATCAGCAACCATGTTCTCACTCCCCTTCTTATCACGGATCTCTAAATCAAATTCTTGTAAGAGGAGGACCCATCAGATCAAACAAGGCTTTGCAACCTTCTTGTTTAATAGGTACTTAAGTGGTGCATGGTCAGTATAAAAAATAACTTTAGATAGCACAAGGTAAGAATTAACCTATCGAAGGTGAACACTACTGCCAACATCTCCATCTCTGTAGTAGTGCAGTTCAGTTGGGCCTCATTGAGTGTATTGCTGGCATAGTAGATGGGTCAGAAGATTCAGTCCAGCCGCTGACCCAGGACATCCCCTATCACATAATCACTTGCATCACACATGACTTCAAACTGTGTCTCCCAGTAGGGAGCAACCATGACTGGAGCTTCGACCAAGCGCTCCTTAAGATGGCCAGAAGCTATGGTACATGACTCATTGAATTCTAAAATAGTATCCTTAGTCAGGTGGTTGATCAGGGGCTGGGCTATCTTCGAGAAATCGCGGACAAATCCCCGGTAAAAACCCGCATGTCCCAGAAAGCTGCAGATGGATCTAATAGAATTTGGAATGGGAAGTCGTGAAATAAATTCTATTTTTGCTGGATCCACCTCTACCCCCTTTTCTGAAATTCTGTTTCCCAGGACTATGCCACTTTTCACCATAAAATGACACTTTTCCCAGTTCAAAACTAGGTTAGTGTTTTCGCATCGCTCTAGTACTAGCTACAGGTGCTGCAAATAGGTGGTGAATGACTTACCGTAAATGGAAAAAGCATACATGAAGACCTCCAAGATTTGTTCCTCCATGTCTTGAAAAATAGCCAGCATGCATCGTTGGAATGTGGCGGGAGTGTTGCACATACTGAAAGAAATCCTGCGGTAGGAAAATGTTGCGTAAGAGAAAGTGAAAGTGCTCTTCTCTTGATCTTCTATGGAAATGGAGATATGATAATATCCAAAGTAGCCATCTAGGAAGAAGTACTATTCATTCCATGTTATCCTTTCTAGCATCTGATCAATGATGGGTAGAGGAAATGATCTTTCCTTGTGGTGTTGTTCAGCTTCCTATAATCTACACAGACTCTCTAGCCCGTGACTGTACGAGTGGGGATGAGATCATTCTTGTCATTTGATACCACAGTGACACCTCCCCTCTTAGGGACCACTTGTAGGGGACTCACCCACGTGTTATCTGATATAGGTTAAATGATGCCTATATCTAAAATCTTGATTACCTCATTCTTTAAAACTTTTTTCATCGGAGGGTTCAGACGCAACTGGGGTTTTTTAGATGGCCTTTATCCTTCTTCGAGTAGCACCTTGTGGGTGCAAATGGTAGGGATGATAACCTTAAAATCTACAATAGTCCATCCAATTTTCTACTTTCTCCACTTCAAAACATGAAGAAGTGCATCCTCTTATTCCTGTGATAGTGCTACACTAAGTATAATGGAAAAAGTATGATGATCTCCCAAATACCCGTACTTTATGAAAGGTTGGAGAGGATTCAGTTCTAGTTTAGGTGACTTGAGAACTTAAGGTACCAGTGGTTGTACTTCTGACCTCTCTAGGATGTCAGGAATTACAGATCATTTCTAGTAGTGGCCGCCCTGGCCCTCAATGTGTTTCAGGTCCTCTGGCACTTCATCAGTCAGCATGTCTAGAAAAATCATATCATCTGAAATGGAATAACATACCAGATCATCTTTTTGTCTTCTCAGTTGTCCATCGATGGTAGTCACGGCGTAACAGCCCTCATGTTCGGGTAACGATGCTTGTTTGATGGCCTTTAGAAAATTGTAGGAGACTCTTTTGTCCCCTACAGGGAAAATCAACTCCCCCGGGTGCACGTCGATCAAGACATTCCCTGTTGCCAGGAAAGGTCTCCCCAATTTAATAGGTGCCTCTTGATCCTCCTCCATGTCTAGGATAATAAAATCTGTTAGTAGGATCAATCATCCCACCTTCATGAGCACATCCCCCAGTATCCCTTTTGGATATTTAATGGATCTGTCAGCAAGTTGAAGGGCGACCCGGGTAGGCTTCAGATCGTGGAGTCCGAGCTTTTGGAAAACTCCAAATGGAATGAGGTTGACACTGGCTCCTAATACGCATAGAGATTTTCCAAATTCATAGGGTCTAATTGCACATGGAATAGTAAAGCTACCTGGATCTTGGAGATTGGGAGGAAGGGAATGTTGTACAACTGTGGAGCACTCCTTTTTCAGTGCAATGGTGCCCAAATCCTCCATCTTCCTTTTATTTGAGAAGATTCCCCCCATAAATTTTTCATATGTGGGTATTTGAGTAAGGGCCTATGCAAATGGGATATTGATGTCTATCTTTCTGAAAACTTCCATAAATGTTCAAAACTAGTGAACCAGCTTCCTTTGCTTCATCATTTCCAGAAAAGGTAATGTAGGCTCGAATGGTTTGAAGATCTCCTTTCTTTTTCTTGGATGAGCCTCCGGTGATGGATTTTCAGAGGAAAAGGGGTCTGAAACTATACCTTTGTTGTCAGCATAGATTATAGGTGCAATTGAATGTGATGGTTCCTTCTGGTGTAGATTCTTTCCACTTCGTAATGTTATGGCATGTGCCTCCTCCATTAGGTTCTTCACTATGTTGCCTGGTAGTGTACCAAGCTATCTTCCGGAGATCTGGTTTTCTAACTGGCCGATTTGGTTCTTGAGGCCTCGAATAGAAGCCTCCTGGTTCTGAAATCTGGTCATAGCAGTTGATATGATTTTTTTTCAGAAGATCCTCTAACCTAGAGGTATTCTCTTGCGGAGGTGGTTCCTACCTTGGATGCTGCGGGTGAGGGTTTTGATACCCTTGCTGCTAGTAGAAACCTTGATGGTTCTATTGTCACCTTGGGTATGAGTTATGATATTGTGGATAACTATAGCCAGGTGGTCGGTGGGCCAAATGATTCTCCTGCTGTTGGCCCCAGCATGTGTTCTGATTATCTCACCATGCTGGGTTCTTGTACTGTGGATACTGGTTTGACCCTCTGTTTTGATAAACATATCTCACTTCTCTTGTCGAAGGGTCAACTTAAGGTCCCAATCATTCTCCCAGGATGTGGTTGTTACCACAGTCACCGCATGCTAGATGGTTTTCCGCATTGAATTGAGATGCGCCCCTGAGTTTCAATGCATCAATCTTTTTGGAAACTACATCCAACTGGGCAGCAAGTATGGTAGTAGCATCAATACTATACATACATCATTTTTGGGTCCCCCGCTCGGAATGTCACTGGAATCTATTGGCAGACATATTTTCCAGCAGTTCGAAAAGTTCTTTGGGGGACTTTCTCATTACCGTACCACCAGCAGCTGCATCCACCACTTACTTTGTATTTGTTGTTAGTCCTCCATAGAGGGTTTGGACTTGCATCCAGAGTGGAAGTCCATGGTGTGGGAATTTACCTAACATTTCATTGAAAAGATCCCATGATTCGTACAATGACTCAGAGTCGTGCTTCTAAAAGTTGTGGATCTCGTTCCGTAAGGTCACTGTTTTTGAGGTTGGGTAGTATTTGGATAGGAATGCATGAGCCAACTCCTCCCAGGTGAGGATGGATCATTGAAGCAACCCTTTGATCTGGTATTTCTCCTTGTCCCATATAGATAAGGGGAATAGGAAAAGATGAATGGCGTCCTTAGACACACCATGGTAACAGAATGTATTGCAGGTCTCCAGAAAATTGGAGAGATGGGAATTCGGGTCTTCACTGGGTAGGCTGCTGAACTGAACGGTGTTCTAGATCAGCTGCGTAATAGCAGGCTTGATTTCGAAGTGTTGGGCATGTACTGGAGGACAGATGATTCCCGTTTCAGCTCCATGGATCGAAGGCAGGCCATACTCCATAATATTTATCCATAGAGGTGGTTGTTGAGGGTGTGGAGACAGCTTGTACTGCTACTCTTGAGGGGTAAAGTAGGGTTGTTGAAAGAGCTGTCGCTGCTGAGGGGCTTATCATACTGTGGAAGTGCTTATTGGTAGTCACTCGGGAAGAACTCCATGAAACCTCCAGGATGGGCCTACTCCGGTATACCAGCAGTGGGAGGCTACTGGTCTTGGAATGGCTGTCCAGCTGCAGCTTCAGTGGCTGGTGCTCCCTCTTCCTTGTTCACCATAAGGTATGATTTTTGTCTTCGTGTCTCTACCAGTGCACGTCGACATCACAACAAGGTTCATTCTCTCTCTGGGTCAATCGGAAGAATATCCGATGACTCAGCGCTCCTGGACAACATGAGGTGTTGGTTCATGCACCAGTGAATATACACATACACAAAACAAAACCCAGGCATAAAATGGAGAACAAAAGAGAAACAAAAATGGGTTTCAGAACGAAATTTTTAGGAATTTTTAATTTTTATTTTCACTTAATTAATTACTAACGCAACTAAATCTTAGCACTTAAACCGTCACGTCCCTGACAACGATGCGAAAATTTCATGAGTCGTTTTACCAAAGGTATGTTATTGGTGTCCCAAATTGATATTACCCACTCATAAACATATTATAGTGCAATTTCGGGGTTTATTCATAGGGAACATGGTAAGTGCGTGAATTCAATTGAGTTTAGAATTAATTCAGTGAGTTATGTTAAATTTAGAGTGGATTGTCTTGTTTGGGAATATTGAAGCTGTTTTGTTTACTTGAAATATTATTTTACAATTTAAGAGAAAACAACAAGTGAATTTTTGATGTATTTAGCAGAAAATAGCATGTTGGTGATATGGTGATTATGGATATTTAATGCGGATTTTTCATATGGTTATATTGTTCATGATAATTCAAAATTCTGGATCTTATTAATGAATAGATTCCCTTCATCTAGTTGATTATGTCTTGGAATTGAATAAATTTGACTTCTTGGTCTGGTAGTCAGTGTTTCACAATTATTGCATTTAGATTAGTCTATTTTTGAATCGATGAATACTTTTAATGATCATGAAATCATTCACTGTGATTATTCATTGAAGTCCCTAAGAATTCTTCCCTTGGTCCGGATTAGATTTCTCAGTGGTAAACAGCAGTGGTCAAAGAAGAATGAGAAGAATTTAAAATAACAAACACAACCGTATAATTCAATCCGACATACAAAAACTCTTCATCATCCACATACCCAACACAAGTGGTGTTTAGTTAAACATATAAAACATAATGAAAACAACAACATCGATACATGACGTGATTATTGGATAAGCTTCGAGGAGAGGTGGCAGACGGTGGAATGGCGGAGTAATAGAAAAACGGTGGCTCGAGAATATGACAGCAAAAGTTCACCTCTCTTCATGTGTTCTCCATATACTTGGTCCGAAGGCCAAGGACTCTATTTATAGAAAACTAAAGTACACAACATGTATAAAAGTACATGCCATGTAGACTTTTAAATGGTCCTTTTTCACTGTTTTACCTCAGTAGGTGGCCAGATGCGCTGTTTTTGACTCACACAGGGTCAGCGGACGGTTGGTGGCCAGTACATGGCATGTAGTGTGGCCACACACGACGTGTAATCCCAAGAAAGTTCCACCAACTACATCTAGAATCTGGTACACGACGTGTAGAAGTAATCATCACGGCGTGTAGTGTCTGGATGGTAACTTGGGCATGTACTCCTCCTTTTGATCTGTGTCCCCGTATGAATGTACATAGTGTGTATAAAAGTACATGCCGTGTAGTTGAAAAATTTTCACAGACTTCCCTTGATTTGGTTATCTTTTTCAGAAATTTCCTAAAAACAAACAGAATCACCAGAATTAAATAATATGTTCATGAAACATCATATATTTTCTGAAAACACGTTTTCATTTTGGATAATCTATATGAAAAATATATACACAAATCATGTGCATCAGTATACTAGTTCCACAATGTTAATTAGGATATAATAAACATAATATAGTCTGGTGAAACCATTAAAATGGTTTCATGACTAGTAATTAAGGATAAATTGGTGAACTAAACTTCTTCATCCATGAAGGATATAAATTTCAAACTCATGAATGTTGATTTCATTTATAAAATAAAAGGGGGAGAATAAAAAATTGATGTTGTTTCTTGCATTAATATGATATAATTACAGTATATAGATAACGCTGGAGTTTTAATGGGGTTTTTTAGAGGAGGTGGGGGTATGATAACAAAATAAGATAAATTGAAATGATACTAAATGAAAAATAATGGTGCTCTACCTCTTGAAATAACCTTCTTGATAACCTACTTAGTGGAAGGGATTTTGTAATTTTGGAAAGAAAAAGAGATTCATGGGCGTAGAGAGTTACTAAGGAAGGGTATTCAGGAATAACTCTGAGGAGAATGATGTCTTAGGGGAGTGAAGAGAAGAGGGAGTGAGGGGGTGGGGTTTATAGTGGGGGAGAGGAGGGTCTTCATAATTTTTAATCATTAGTTTATTAATTTCCCTCAAGACCAGAAATAGTGATGATTACACAAATAAGATTACTATTAAATGAATGTGATTTCTAACCAAGTGGTCTTACATCACTTATGATGTCATAAATTTTTTATTTAACTAATAATTTTCATATACGGTATTTTTCCGTATTTCACTATTAATAAAAAATTCAAGTATTTTAGAATAATACCTAAAATTTCCCCTAACAATATTTTTACATGTAGTGTACAAAAATTAATTCCAATTTTCAAAAATAATTTTCTAAATATGATTAATTTAATATTTATTTATAATCTTAATTTATTCTAAAAAACAGTTTTAAATCATTTACTTACTTATTCCAAAACGTTGGTATATCCTACTTCCAGTTGAATATTATATATATACTATCATAGGTAAGGTAACTATTTATTAGGATATATCACTATTTATAATGATATGTTACTATTCATATGTGTAGGTTACTGTTCACTATTTTTTTTTCATATCAGACTCCAAATAACATACTGATCGCAACCGTGTATGTCCGATTTTCGAAATTCACATCACAAAAGTAGAAAAATTATGTTTACATTGATATGTTATAAAAAAGTGGTGTTTGTAAAGACTCAGCGATCCATGCATTTTATAATAAATATATTTTTTAAATTCTTGGGGAGTTATATATAACATTTATTAAACTATTTTATATTTTATGTTTTGAATTATGTCAATTTTTACACTATTCATTCATGACTTTTTCAAAAAATGATAACAACATGATTACTTTAAAAAAAATACATTAACACAGTCCTAAAATGTCATATTCATCCATAAAATTCTTGGACATTATGAAATATTTCAAATAATATTTATTTTAAAATTTATAATATCATTTATTTGAATCTTTTATTATTGATTTAATCAGTACATTACCATCGTGTCATAATAAAATATATTTATATAATTTCTAAAAATTATAAATAAATTACATGTTGTTGGAAATATTTTTTTTCTTTCTAGTGACTATTTATAGTCTATTATATAATTTATATAAACTGATATTAATATTTTTTTAGTACGACAATTCATTTTTATACCATATTAGTTGTTACATTAAATTAAAAGTAATAAGTGTCATAATCATGCCCATGTGGATTCCAAATGACACATTTTTTTCCCAAGGGTAGTCTGGATCGGCCATATGTCCTAAAATAGTATTATTACATGTTTTGTGGATGTTTTATATTAATATAATATTATTTTTACCCTTACATACCTCATTTTCCTTTTAACTATGGTAAATAAAAATAATCACTGAAGTTACAATTCATAATGTCCCAAAATAAAAGGGACCTATATAAAATATTTGAACATTATGATACCAAATATGAAATCCTATTTTTCAAATTCAAATCATAGAAATTAGAGTAATTAATATAAAAAATTAGTTTTGTCAAAATAAAAAAAACGAGTATTATAAAAGTAAAAACTGTTAAAAGATTGACATGTGTTTATATCAAATTTCAATGTGGAATTAATTCAAATGACTAAAATCGGATTAAATGATAAATACTTAATCCATTTTTACTTCAAAACCATTAAAATTAATAGTCTATTTATAAAAAAATTAGAGCAAAAAGTAGTTTTGAATTAAAATGCAGTATTTTTCACTATTTAATAAAATATGAATTTTGTCAAAAAAATACCAAAATTTAAATCAATGTAAATATTGTGTCCCCTATTTTGAATAATAATTTTCTTTTTTCATGTAAAAATTATAAATGTTTTAAAAATTATATTAGAAATGGGTTCATCATCAATAGGAAATTAAAATGCCTTTTTTTTAAAATACTTCTTATATACATAAAATTGATTATATTCTTATATATTGTCTAGAAAACATATTATATGAATTTTCTACATAACATCGATTTTATATCTCATTAATACAATCCAAAAATAATGATATAATTTTTTAAACACAATTATTATCATTTAAATATGTTTTCATAAAAACGTATCTTTTAATTTTAATTGGTTTTTATTTCTATTTCGAGTAAATTTGGTAACCAATGAATAATTATATAAACACATTTAAACCATATTTTCATAATCTAGTTAATAATATTCATCTCACTATTCCAACAGCAAGGTTATAATAATAACCTTTATATAATACTATTTAGTTTTATGTTTAAACTCGATGTAGCATATCATGTATGCAATTAAACATCGTGTTTCTTTCTGGAAACTTGGGGTGTTAAATCATCCCCCATTAATAAATTTCAAACTCAAATTTTTAAATTTAGGTCAATAAATAGGGTATGAATTGTCAAAATAACTTAATTTCAAACCCAAATTGGAAAAAGGTTAATAAAAATACAATTCTAAAATAAAGAAAGATAAGTACAAAGTTCACCCATGATAACACACAGTAGGATTCAGTGTAATAAAACATTGATATAGAAGAAAAACATACCATCTTTTGTTTAACAGAGAGTGATATAAAACATGATTAAGATAATTTTAACAATTAGAAAGCCACAAACCTGTGATGGGGTAAATTATATTTGATTTCACAGTAGGAAAAGTTATTGGAAAACATTTTTTTAATGATCTTTTCATAATTTTGAAGAATTTATTTATGATATTGACTAAGAACATAAGGAAAACACTTACTTTTTAAGTACAATTTCATCCATTAAAAAATTTCTACCAAAAAAGCAACTTTTCTCCAAATGATGTGTTTTCAAGATGACTTGGTAACACCTGAGGCACTAGAATAATCTTCTTAGAGGATCACATAATCCACAAAAAAATTGACTATCTATTCATCCTATCATTAAACATTAACAAAAACAAAAATGGTTCAAATAAAATCAGGTAATTCCCCCAAAAGAATAAACCATTTTATGACAAAAAGATTTTAAATCTCGAAAATTAAACAATAATATCCAAAGTTAAAAAAGATCATTTGATAAATAATCTTCCATAAAATTCTTCAAAATAATAAAAACTAAAATTGAAACCCAAAAATTAGAAGAATTTGATAACATAGTCATCCAGGATAAATATTAAAATTTATCTCCAAATAACATCAGAAGATCTTAATGTCTAATACCAAAATGTAATTAACCTAATAAAATTTTCCTGAAGATAGGTTAATCGCTTTCATAAATAACCCAAATCCCTATAAATATATAATTAATCAACGATTTCTCTAAAAATAATTCAAGATTTATTACTCAAATAAAATCCCATAGTATACTATTTACCTTAATTATATAAATTTCCCAAAATAGTTAAATTCTTCAAAAATTACATTGGTCACTTAATCCCAAATCATATTCCAATCCCCTGTTTATCTATTTGATAAAATATATGTCTCCCAAATGAACTTATTCTAAATCCATAAAATCATTTAACTAATAAGAATAATTCACACTCACCATGGAATTCATGTAATCTAGTGGTAGGAGATACACCACTTTCAATCTTCGATTGTGGGCTCGATCCCTATGGTATTTCTAGACATGATGGGTTATCACATATCTTACATGTTATCATTTTTCTAAAACAATATAATTCTTATAATATTCCAAAAAAATATAAAAAACATAAAAACAACCATAACATGTTTCAAAACTCAAAGGTTATTTCATTCATCATATTTTCCATCCAAAAAACTAATAACCCATAATTTCCTCAAAAGTATAATGTCTCCAAAAATACCATTAGTCACCTTAATATTTCTGATCATAAAGTCTCAAAATGGGTTTCTACGACATTGAACTGATGATGTCCCTTAAAATTATCAACCCATCGTAATTTCCCTATCTTTTTTGAAAATATACCAATCTTCATTGTGGTTTAAACCATCCTATGATACCAACTGTAAGGACCCAACCTTAAATATTACTTAATCTTGAGATAAGTCAAGAATTAACATTGTGGATCTTTTCATGATTCTAGTTTTACAGAATTAGTCCATACCTAATATGTAACCAAAAAATATAAATGAAAATTGGAAACTTCCAATTGTATTCATTTATTCCATAAAACAAAAACTTTTAAAAATAAATGTGGTTTCTTTCCATTTTAAATCATAAAATTTCCTTGATGAAATCCTTGTCTCTATTCTTTCTTAAAACCTGTGAAGAACATTTCAGAACATAGGATGAGTATAAAAATCATAGTAAGGGATACATAAATAAGGAAATCTGTTAGTCTTGTGACAACAGGTAAACCATGAATACTTTATCATAATGTAATGTTGTTCACATTTATGACGAAGTAAAATACACTTCACTAAATATATGTTCATTGATTACATTTTTTTGTTATCAAAATATTACCAGAAAGACATAGAACATAACATATAACATATAATTGTAACTTGGGACATAATAATCCTTAAATAGAATAACCATATGGTCTACATCCATATATATAATTAAATTGAATATCCATACAGAGTACTTCCATACCCAATGCATTAGAGGTTATAACATCACCACCCTTCATGGGTTAATCACATAACAACCCATGTTTGGTTTATCATGTAACCACCCATCAAATGTCTATTTACAATTATCTAATCATTAATCATAAAATATTGTAATTATCAACATTTCACTAATAAAACATTTAATTTGAAGAAATAATTTCAAGATATTGAAATATTAAATCCATTTCCAAAACCATTTAAAACATTTAGTAAAGAGACTTTGGAATCAAAGTGTCTCATACCACATTGGAACATTTGAAATAAATTGACATATTAAAATTTTAATGTACCTATAAATAAATTTATAAAACTATTTTGATATCATGGACATGAAATATAATGTTTTAGGAGAATAAATCTTTAAATATTTTAAAATTATGTTTTAGTTAAAGAGTCTCTAACCACTAGGGAAACACCTGATTTAAAATAATTAAGGAATAACATTAAAAAAAATTGTAAATATAGAGATAATTTACTAATTCATGATATAACATGTCAAAAGGGTTGTATATACACCTTATAGGATAATAACAGTGAATGAAATCATGATATGCCTCAATGAAAAGAGATTTAGATAAAGTCCCTTACCAAGATCGTATAATTAGATTAAGGATAAATCCATAACATATTTATGTGTGAGAAATATAAGTACACCCTACGTAGGTGGATATGTAGTGAAAATCAATAAAAGGCCATTCAAATATATTCTATGAAGAAAACCAAATGAAATGGATACTTATATTAATTAATGGAGATTGATCTCATATTTCGCTTACCTTGAGTCCAACTAGTCTCGTTTGTTCTTTATCTTCCACTTCTTCAGTTGATCACCTTTGAAGAACACCTTAAAACCTAAAGTAAGGGTGTTCTTACTAAACTAACTATTTAAGAATATAGGGAGTTGTTATAAAAAGTGGTTTTTCTATATCTGGACTGATCCAAAAGGCTATGGAAGTGCTAATGAAACAGAAAAATAAGTTCACGTTTACAGGAGAGATAAGGGGAACTTTAGGGAAGTCTAGAAATATTAATTTATTATAAATTAATTTTCAGTTTATAATTTTTTCAAACTCATTTATTTAAATATAAGATGGTTATAGGTGGTGTCCCAATTATCCAATTAATATAAGATATGTTTTGAATTTTTTTAATCTTTGTCATGTTGGATTAAACCTTGTTTTACCTTGTTTAATGTTATTATGTTAACTTCTTATTTACACTTTGTGTGTTACTGTAATTACCATAAGATTTAAAAACGAAAAAATTCTCTTTTTTGAAATATTCGGTCATATCATCATTATTTGGTCAAAATTAGATTTTTATGAATTTTATAACATTTAATATAGTATTTTATATTTCATGTTATGAATTATGTCAATTTTGATACTATTCATACATGGAATTTTAAAAAAATCATATAAAATTGATTGATTAGAAAAAAATAAATTAAAAAAATCCTAAAATTTCATATACACCTAGAAAATACATGGAAGGAATCAAATATTTTAAATAATATTAATTTTAACATTTATAATATCATTTGTTTGAAACTTTTTTTAATTAAGTAATCACTACATCACCATCATGTCATAAGTAAATTTATTTATTTAATATATAAAAAGTGTAAATAAAATAACATGTTATAGAAAATATTTTTGTCATTATATTGAATTTTATTTTCCAAGATATCATTTATATAAACACATATTAAAATTGTTTTATTAAGATGATTCAAATTTTTAACATATTCTCCATTACATTAAATTAAAAGTTATAAGTTTTATAATCACACCAAGGTGGGTTGAAAATGATAAATTTTTATCCAAATGTTTTTATTTGTCATGACCCGACCCTACCCTGGCTCGAGCCGCAACTACCCCAATCCCGCCTCCATAGGCCAAGGGCTGGAGACCAGCGCAGAAGGCACAACAACTCGGGGAGGCCTTTTCCTAAGTACCTGTACACACACACGCAACACACTCAATAAAAAAGTGCAGATTAAAAAGAACATAAATGTACCAACTGCTATAAATAAACCACAAATGTGCATCGACCTGTAGAGTACAAAGTTAAAGCTGGAGGTAAACTGAAAAGAAAAGGGCAAAACACGCACCCAACCAGAAAAGTGCCACAACCCAGCAATAGGTGAACAATAGAAAAATAGCTGGAAGGGTCCCCCACCTGAAACCTGACTTCGACCACCGCACGCTGTCCAAGCTCCTGAACTCCTATGCTCCACTGAAGTCATGACCAACCTGTCCGTCGTCTGTAAGGGAACACCAAGTGTGGGCAAAGCCCAAGCATGGGTGAGTATAAAAATACTCAATGGACACCTCGAAGGATCAATGTAGCAACAATGGAGGTACTGAAGGGTGAGCAGTAGATCGAACAGGGGAGAGTAAAGGAGTATAACAAGGAGTGCAGTAAAGAGTACAACTCAACCCAACAAGAGGTATGAAGTAGACTCGTCCAAACACAAGGATCTGGAAACAGTGATAATATGAACTTCCCATCGATTCTTCACTACCTATAACAAGAGAGTAGGCTCATCCAACCACAAGAATCTAGACACGGAAAGTACGAGGCATACCCCGCGCGTCTTTGCCTCTCCTGGAGGGAGAGTAACCAAACCCAGGAAGTGGGTTCTAGAACAAGATATATACAAGTCCATATGCTCAATCAAGAAGCCCGAAGAAGATCGTAAGGGGATCTCCATCCCGTAGCTCAGTCCAAGAAATGGAGTCTCCAACTGTCCCAGAAGTAAACACCATCGATACCCATCATCCTGCACATCTGCCCCGAACTGCAATCCAAGAGGCTCAAACCACCACATCTCGACACTATCCGCTTTGGGCGGCACTGACTTGCCCGCACGGTTTTAGGTCGTGTCACAAGGACGTGTCTCGGTGGGGGAAAGCACCCATATACTTGAGAGTTCCGGGTTAAGGAAAACCACACCCCGTCAATGACCCACAGTCAAGAGGTCTCCTCAAAGTCAAAGTCGTTCCATCACTGACCCATACAACCCAGAGTCCCACTCTAGTAATCATGGAGGAAAGCCACAGACTATCCTAGTAGGAAGGACTGAGTCTGAAATGTCAACGGGTGTCCCACTACCGAGCCCTCCTAGAGGGTAATTCATAATATGATATCAGGTGACCCACTGCCGAGCCCTGCTGGAGAGTAATTCATAATGTGATATCGGGTGACCCACTGCCCTACCCTGCTGGAGGGTAATCCCAAATACATCACCAGGAGACCCACTGCCCAGCTCCGCTGGAGGGTAGACCCTAATACATCATCAGGAAACCCACTACCCAGCCATGCTGGAGGGTAGACTTGGAACTAGATGACGAGCGACCCAATGCCCAGCCCTACTGGAGGGTAGACACTAAGAGGTCGTCAGGTGACCCACTGCCCAGTCTCTGCTGGAGGGTAGACCCTAAGAGTGTTGGGTGACCCACTGCCCAGTCCTTGCTGGAGGGTAATCCCTAGAAGTCAGTGAGCAACCCACTGCCCAATCCCTAATGAAGGGTAAACCCGAAGAAGTCCATAAGCGACCCACTACCCAGTCTCTGCTGGAGGGTAAACCACTATCAACCGAACACAGAGTGGGTATTGTGCAACCACCCGACTCGAAATAAAAACAAGGCGAAACCACTCATCCCTACTAATCTAAACCATCGAGCACAGATCTAGGGGAAAAACCTCAACCCCGTTGGTCAAAAATTGAGATCTGAGGGACCAACTACGTGGCGAGAGGTCAAAAGTATGGAAATCATATCATGTCACGCTCCTGGGGCCCACATGACGTGTGGCCCCAAGTTAACACCGACCAAGCACACAATAATTCTCAGGTACCAACATCCACATGTACCTCCCATCACTCCCGTATACTCCTGGAGTAACCACGTCTCCAACACAAAGGCTAACGCACACCCGGAACCCAACGTCAACGCGAAGGCATAACGTAACAACTACAACCTACCACCTCAACAGTTGCGGCACATCCAACCACATCCCTTTAGACACCAACCTCACTCTCCCAGAAGTGCACGTGATCACACGCAATAGGTCCGCTATAAACAAGGTAGAAGAACCGCCACTGGGGCACCTTTCATATTTCCACATTTAATAAGATTTCATAAGAGTATCTTCTCACCTGAATAGATTACACGGTTTTAATCCTCATGAAAAGACATGTGATATAGACTACTTACTCGCCTGAAACGGATATCCGATGGAAAAGTCACCAACATTACCCCACGCCCGAACGACGTCCCGTGATCCTAAGTCGCGGCCCTGAAAATAGTCGGGCGCATCACACCATTGCGATCCCCTCAGAAAAACACGTAAAAAAGACATCTCACATGAGCGCAACGGATATCCGGTGAAAAAGATGCATTCCGGCACACCACACATGAGCGGCCCTTCGTGGGACCCGCAACCTGGTCCCAAAACAAAAAGAACGGATCGTACCATTGTGATCCTTTCGAAAAAGTACACAAGTTTAACTAATCACTTGTCCAAAACGGTCATCCAGTGATAATACTGAAAACCACAGTCAAATCCTGAAACAGCCCTCGCGGGGCCCACACCATCATGCAGAATTAGAGCGGGCAGACTGCGCCAAATCAATCCCCTCGGAAAAACATCCAGAATCAACTGCTCACACGCCCCGAACGGATGCCCGATGAAAATGTCGTAAAACGCTACACGCAGCTCAAAAGACGGGCCGTGGGGCTCGTGGCTCAACTTCGGCCTCAACACTAGAAACCACCATGGAAAGCTCTACCTCGGTTCCAGGGTCCCAACCCCACTGATGGTGCTTGAATCGTACGTCAGACGTGTCCGTGCCGCCTATATCAAGAACCCCTGGAGAAAATGTCATTCCCCTTAAAGCACGCGTCGTGCTACCGAACTCCCGTCCCGAGAATTAAAATTTCCCGAAACCATCTCAGAACATTCCCCTCGATCCATGGAATGTGTCGCCATAGATGGAACGCAAAACGGTCGCTCGTAGCTTAAATTACGGGCGTCCGAAACCTGAGGGGCAAGGCCCCTTGGGCTGGACCGGCCTGGGCCGGCCGGTCCGCCCGGTCTGGGCCGGCCGGTCCGCCCGGTCTGGGCCGGCCGGTCCGCCCGGTCTGGGCCGGCCGGTCCGCCCGGTCTGGGCCGGCCAGGCATGCCACGCCTGGCCCGCGGCTGGGCCGCGCGGGCCGGCGATGGACCCAGTCCCCTTCTTGGAAGACCAGCTGAGGCTAGTCGCCGCACAACGCGGGTCGTGCTCCCCCGCGGGTTCGCATGCAGCGACCTCGGTCCATCGCGGGGTGCCGGGGGCGTCCGCCCCCTGCCTCCTGAAGCGCGGCCGCTGCGCTGAGAGCCGCTGTCGTCGTCGAGCCTGCCGCCTGCCAAGGAGCCCGCCTCCTGCCGAGGATCCCCCGTCGCCTGGAACCACCGCACTCCACTGCCTGGACCTCGCCGGACCGCCAAAAAACCCTCAAAACTCCCAAAATTCCCGCAATCTTCGGTGAATGTTTGCGAACTCTTCCGAACATCGATTTACAAACTGAAAATTTCATCGGAAAGGACAGAATATGTTCCACGCAAATATGGGATTTTCACAAAATTTAAACAGCATTTCGGCACATCGAATTGAAATCAAATTATGTTCGGGAATTAAAAACGAATGATAACAAGATACTACCTCTTGTGTGTTTCCCATAGTTTCACGGAGAGTCCGCCACCGTGCCGACCTCGTCGGAGCTAAGGAGGAGAGGGAGGGGGGGATCTTCTTCGTTGGGAGCTCCTTGGCCAGGGAAAACCTCAAAGAGGGGGGGGATATGTGTTTAAAAACAGCACTTAAAATCCCGCCCGTGGGCCCTGTACCCGAACCCTCAGCAGGGTCGAAGTTAAGCCTCCCCTAGGGAAAACACCACCTCCTGAGCACAATGGCGGTCTCATAATTTTAATATGAGGCCCCGTTAAAATGTTATTAAACTTACCGCCCGAGGATTCCAAATTACGAAAACGCCCATGGGGCCATTTTTCACAGACGGCACACGCCCGTGAAACATACACCCCTCCTAGGGTAAACGACACGATCCAAACTCAATGGTGCCCTCAGTTTCCCAATCTGATCCACTGTTTAAGATATACTCGAGTTTAACCATTAAAAAAATTAATTAATTAATTTAATTATCCGTCTAACGTTCTGAAAGCAGGCGAGTTGTCCAAACATCGTGCGCCAACATGTTTTATATCGCTCCTAGGGTAAAAACCCCATTACGGACCCATCCGTACACTCAGATATCTGATCCGGATCACCATTTAGGAATTATCCCATTTATTTGGAATTACCTGTGTGAACACACTGAAAATTTAATTCCGCCCACTTCGGGGCTCGGAATTGCACGCCTTCTGAAGGTGCTGCTCTGGAATAACATCAAGAATATTCCAAAGTCTTTCGCAGCAAAAACCGGGTTCTTACATCATTCCCTCCTTCAAGATTTTCATCCCCGAAAAGAAAAACTGGGGAACAACTTAGGGTACTAAGCCCACACCTTGCTCTTACGTACCCAGAGGAACTCTTTAATAGCTCTGCGCCACCGCACATAGACCAAAGGATTTGATCTGTTCATGCGAGGTCGGCCCTTGTCGATGACATGCATTGGGGCATGAACGCATCTCCTCCGGTGAGTCACATGGGAGACGTCGTGAACTCACTCTGGACTTTGGGTTTAGGGAAAGGCGGTAGAGAACCTCGCCATCCCTTCGCACGGTCTCAAACGGCCTGAAGGACCTCGGGGGTAACTCACCTCCCCGACCGAACCTCTACGTCGCACGTCGCGACTGGAATCACCGACCACACCTGGAACATGGCCCGATGATTCCCTATAGAATATCAATACGGTGAAACACTTAAGGATATCTGGTCACGCAAGGTTCCACCGTCGATGTCTCTCAACCAAGACTCTCTTACACGCCCATAAGAAAAGGAGTCAATACCATCGACCAAAAGAAAGGTCCTACGCCTTTTTGCCTTTCCAACACAGGGTTACACCGACGCCCTGCACCACCCTGATAACAACTCCGAAAAGGAGCCGGTAGAGAAGAATTCCACACACAGAGTCTAACAATTCTACTAAAAAAAGGTAGAAGAGTTGTAAAGCATACCTCTTATCACCTCATACTCCGCAGGATCGTAGACATCCAAAGCTCGCGGCTGTCCTCAGTCCCAACTGTCAGCTCCCAGAGCCTGTTGTGGACCACCTAGTGGTGATGAGAAGACCTCGTAAAGCCGTCCCCCACTACTAGCTCCTCCCACTCCTCTACTAGCACCACATCTCAGGGTGCTACTCTGATCATAGCGCTGCCTCTGCCGTGGTGGTGCACTGGCTTCCTGTCCGATATTCTCAACATGTCTGGTCGGGCAGTCCCGTGTCAGGTGATCATGCCCATCGCAGGCATAGCATCGACACTCTCCGGGCTGCCCTGGTGCCCTCTAGCGCCACTATGCTGTACGACCACGCCCCTAGGTCCGGTTTTCAGAAAGCCACCTGCGTCGAGGTTCTTCTTGCCGACGCCCGCTAGCTGCGGTAGACGTCTCGGAACCAACGTGCCTACTGCCACCACCAACTCTAGAACATGACAGGAAGATCTCTGTCACCAGTGCCTGCTCTTGTACCCTGGAATATGTGGAAATGCTCAAGGGTACTATGACACCACAAATCTCTCAGCGAAGACCCTGCTCAAACATCAGTGCTCAGATGTTATCGTCATGGACCAAGTATGGGTAAAAGCGTGCACGGTCTGCGAAACTAGCTGCGTACCCGCCTCTGTCAACCATCCAGGATAAAACTGCAGGAGATCCTGAATCCGAAGGAAGTGCAAGTAGGAGGGGAAAAACTCCTCACGGAACAACAACTGAAATTCGTCCCACAAAAGCGATGGATCGTCAAGAAACTAAGTCACCAGACTCCACCAACGCCAAGCTGCTCCACAAAAAAGGTTGGCTACCAAAGCCACTAATTGATCTGTCGACATCTACGCAAGCCTGAAAAGGCTAATCACTGCCTCTAGCCAAACCTCTGCTACCTAAGGGTCTGGCTCACCACTGAACCTCAGCGGTCTCTCCCACTAGAACTCACGGAGTGCGCTCAACCTGCGCTCAAGCCCCGCCTACTCTACTGAAGCTGTCTGCTGCTCAACAGGTGGGGGTGCTACTACCGGACCACCCAGAGAAAGGGGCTCACATGATGGGTCCTGGACTCTAGCCTCACAGCTCACAAGGTCGTCTTCATTAACAAAAGCTGGTATCCTGGCTGGCTGTCTTGGCGGAGACATCCTGAATATTATCAAGGAGTACAACGGTAAGATGAGAATATATATATATACCAATAACAACAACGATGGGGAGCTGACTCAAGAAGGACAGTAAAATACTCAATCCTATCTGATGCACAAACCAATTTTCCCTGCAACAAGTGTCTCAGCATACCGAGTCGACAAGCGGGTTATCAAGGTCCTGGTGAATAGATAAGTCAGCCGCCGCACCATCACTAGACTCCCTGGCCTAAAAGCCACTCTCGAGACACATCAACGCTGTTTCCCTATATTCCAACCAATTCCTTTTATTTTAGGGACGTCCGAACAATGTCCCAAGGAATGAACCACCTCTAATACCACTTTGTCATCACCCGACCCTACTCGGGCTCGAGCCGCAACTACCCCAACCCTGCCTCCATACGCCAGGGGCTGGCGACCAGCACCGAAGGCACAACAACTCAGGGAGGCCTTTGCCTAAGTACCTGTACACACACACGCAACACACTCAAAGCAAAAGTGCAGAGTAAAAAAGAAAATAAAAGTACCAACTGCTATAAATAAAGCACAAATGTGCATCGAACTCTACAGTACAAAATAATAGCTGGAGGTAAACTGAAAAGAAAAGTAAAAAATACGCGCCCAACCAGAAAAGTGCCACAACTCAGTAACAGGTGAACAAAAGAAAAACAACTGGAAGGGTCCCCCACCTGGAACTCAACTTCGACCACCGCACGTGGTCCAAGCTCCCGAACTCCTATGCTCCTTTGAAGTCATGACCAACCTGTCCATCCTCTGCAAGGGCACACCAAGTGCGGGCAAATCCCAAGCAGGGGTGAGTATAAAAATACTCAGTAGGATCCCCTGAAGGCTCGAGGGAGCAACAAAGGAGTTACTGAAGGGTGAGTAGTAGATCGAACAGGGGAGAGTAAAGGATTACAATAAGGAGTGCAGAAAAGAGTACATCTCAACCCAACAAGAGGTAGAAAGTAGACTCATCCAAATGCAAGGAGCTATAAACGGTGAGAAGATGAACTTCTAGTTGAGTCTTTGCTACCTATAGCAGGAGAGTAGACTCGTCCAACCACGATAATCGAGACACGGAAAGCACGTGGCATACCCTGCGCGTCTTCACCTCTCCTGGAGGGAGAGTAACCAAACCCAAGTAGTGGGTTCTAGAACATGGTATATACAAGTCCATATGCTCAATCAAAAAGACCGAACAAGATCGTAAGGGGATGTCTGTCCCATAGCTTAGCCCAAGAAAGGGAGTCTCCAAAAGTCCCAGAAGTAAACACCATTGATGCCCAGCATCCCGCACATCTGCCCCGAACTGCAATCCAAGAGGCTCAACCCACCGCACCTCGACAATATCTACTTTGGGTGACACTGACTCGCCCGCACGTTTTTAGGTTGCGTCACAAGGACGCGTCTCGGTGGGGGAAAGCGCCCCTCTACTTGAGAGTTTTCAGATAAGGAAAACCACACCTCGTCACTACCCCGCAGTCGAGAGGTCTCCTTAAAGTCAAAGTCGTTCTATCACTGACCCGTACAACCAAGGGTCCCGCTCAAGTAGTCACGGAGGAAATCCACAGACTAGAATAGTAGGAAATACTGAGTCTAGAATGTAAACGGGTGTCCCACTGCCTAGCCATGCTGGGGGTAATTAATAATATGATATAGGGTGACTCACTGCCCAGCCCTAATGAAGCGTAATTCATAATATGATATCGGGTGACGCACTGCCCAACCCTACTTGAGGGTAAACCCTAATACATCATCAAGAAACCCACTACCTAGCTCCACTGGAGGGTAGACCCTAATAAATCATCAGGTGACCCACTGTATAGCTCCGTTGGAGGGTATACCTAGAATAAGTCAACAGGCAACCCACTGCCCTTCCTTACTAGAGGGTAGACATAGAACTAGATGAAGGGCGACCCACTACCCAGCCCTACTGGAGAGTATACCATAAGAGGTCGTCAGGTGACCCACCGCCCAGTCTCTGGTGGAGGGTAGATCCTAAGAGGTCAGGTGACCCACTACCTAGTGTCTGCTGGAGGGTTGACCCTAAGAGTGTGGAGTAACCCACTGCCCAGTCTCTGCTGGAGGGTAGACCCTAAGAGTGTCGGGTTACCCACTACCCAGTCCTTGCTGGAGGGTAAACCCTAGAAGTCAGTGAGCAACCCACTACCCAGTCCCTACTTGAAGGTAAACCTAAAGAAGTCGATAAGCGACCCACTGCCCAGTCTTGCTGGAGGATAAACCACTAGCCAACCGAACACAGAGTGGGTATCATGCAACCACCCGACTCCAGAGAAAAACTAGGGGAAACCACTCAACCCTGCTAATCTAAACCATCGAGCACAGAGACAGGGAAAAAACCTCAACCCCGCTGGTCAACAATCGAGAGCCTAGGGACCCTCTACATCGCGAGAGGTCAAAAGTACACAAAGCAGATCACGTCACGCTCCTGGGGTCCACACGACGTGTTGCCCCAAATTAACCCCGACCAAGCGCACAAACATTCTCATGTACCAACATCCACATGTACCTCCCAACGCTCCCGTATACTCCCAGAGTATACCATGTCTCCAGCCCAAAGGCTAACGCGCACTCGACACCCAACGTCAACATGAAGGCGTAACGTAACAACTCCAACCTGCCACCTCAACAGCTGAGGCACAGCCAACCACATCTCTTTAGACACCAACCTCACTCTCCCAGGAGTGCACGCGACCAAAAACCATAGGTACGCTACAAAAACGGCAGAAGAACCGCCACTGGGGCACCTTTCATATTTCCACATTTAATAAGATTGCATAAGAGGATCCGCTCTCATGAACAGATTACACCGTTTTAATCTTCGCGGAAAGACATGCGAGATATACTACTTACTTGCCTCAAACGGATATCCGACGGAAAAGTCACCAACACCACCTCACGCCTGAACGGCGTCTCGTGATCCTGAGCCTCGGCCCCAAAAACAGTCAGGCGCATCACACCATTGCGATCCCCTCATAAAAATAGGTCAAAAAGACTGCTCACTAGAGCGCAACAGATATCCAAAGAAAAAGATGCATTCTGGTGCACCGCACACGAGCGGCGCTTCATGGGACCCTCAACCTGGTCCCGAAACACAATGAACGGATCACACCGTTGCAATCCTCTCGAAAAGTACACATGTTTGACTAATCACTTGTCCAAAACGGACATCTGGTGATAATGCTGAAAACCACAGTAAACTCCTGAAATGGCCCTCAAAGGGCCTATACCAGCATGAGTAATTAGAGAAGGCAGACTGCACCAAAGAAATCCCCTTGGAAAAACATCCAGAATCGACTGCTCGCATGCCCCAAACGGATGCCCGATGAGAAAGTCGTGAATCGCTCCACGAATCTCAAAAGACGGGCCATGGGGCGCGGGCCTCAACTTCGACCTCAACGCCTGAAACCAGCCTGGAAAGCTCCGACTCGGTGCCAGGGTCCCAATGCCATTAACGGTGCTTGAATCAGACGTCAAACGTGTCCGCGTCGCCTAAAACAAGAACCTCCAGAGAAAACATCATTCCACATAAAGCACGCGTCGTGCTACCGAACTCCCATCCCGGGAATTAAAATTTCCCGAAACCATCTCAAAAGGTTCCCCTCGATCCAAGGAACGCGTCGTCGTAGACGGAACACAAAACAAACGCTCGTAGAGGAATATATGGGCATCCGAAACCTGAGGGGCAAGGCCCCTTGGGCTGGACCGGCCTGGGCCGGCCGGTTTGCCCGGTATGGGCCGGCCCGCGCTGGCCGGCCCGGCTCGCCACGCCTGGCCCCCGGCTTGGCCGCGCGGGCCGGTGGTGGACCCGGTCCACCGCTTGGATGACCGGCTGAGGCCGGTCGCCGCGTGACGACCCGCCCGACGTGGGTCGTGCTCCCCTGCGGGGTCGCATGTCGGGGCCCCGGTCGACCGCGGAGCGCCGCGGGCGTCTGCATTCTGCCGCCTCGTTGAGAGCTGCCCCCGCTGTCGAGCCCGCCGCCTCCTTAGGAGCCCGCCACCTGCCTAGGATCCCACAGCCTACCGAAGAGCCCCCGCCGCCTGGAACCACCGCACGCCGCCGCCTGCACCTCACCGAACCGTCGGAAAACCCTCAAAACTGCCGAAATTCCCACAAACTTCGGCGAATGTTTGCGAACCCCTCCGAATTCCGATTTACAAACCGAAAATTTCATTGGAAAGGCCAGAATATGTTCCACGCAGATATGGGATTTTCTCAAAATTTAAACAGAATTTCGGCGCATCGAAATGAAATCAAAGAAGGTTCGAGAATTAAAAACGAACGATAACAATATCCTACCACTTGGGCGTTGCCCGAAGCTTCACAGAGTGTCCGCCGCCGTGCCTCCCTCGCCGGAGTTGAGGAGGAGAGGGAGGAGGGGGAGGTTCTTTGTTGGGAGCTCCTTGCACCAGGGTAAACCACAAAGAGGGGGGGAGAGAAGTGTTTAAAAACAAAACACTTAAACTCCCACCCGTGGGCCTCGTACCCGAACCCTCAGCAGGGTCAAGGTTAAGCCTCCCATAGGGAAAACACCACCTCTTGAGCACAATGGAGGTCTCATAATTTTAATCTGAGGCCCTATTCAATAGTTATTAAACTTAGCGCTCGAGGCTGCCAAATTACAAAAATTCCCCTGGGGCCATTTTTCACAGACGGCCCGCGCCCACGAAACTTACACCCCTCCAAGGGTAAACGACACTCTCCAAACTCAATGGTGCCCTCAGTTTCCCAATCTGAGCCACCGTTTAAGAGATACTCGAGTTTAACCATTAAAAAAATTAATTAATTAATTTAATTATCCGTCTAATGTTCCAAAAGTGGGCGAGGGGTCTAAACGTCCTACGCCAACAAGTTTTATGTTGCTCATAGGGTAAAAACCCCATTCTGGACCCATCCGTACACTTGGATCTCCGATCCGGATCACCTTTTAGGAGTTATACCATTTATTTGATGTTCCCCGTGTGAGCACACTGAAAATTTAATTCCGACCGCACCGGGGCTCAGAATCGCACGCCGTCTAAAGGCGCTGCTATGGAATAACATCAAGAATATTCCAAAGACTTTCCCTGCAAAAACCGGGTTCTTACATTTTGGTTGTCCATATGTCATCTAATAGTATTATGACACAAGTCATAGTAGTTTTATATTATTTTATTAATTTTTTACCCTTATTAACCTTATTTACCCTTTAACCATGGTAAAAATAATTACTAAAGATACTATTAGAAATGTACAAAAATAAAAGAGATATTTTAAAAAAAATTCAAACATCTAATTTAAAATTTGGAATCCATTTTTTTCAAATTCAAAACATATAAATTGTAGTAATTACATTTTAATTAACACCCACTTTCAAAACAAAAAAAAACGATTTTTTTAAAAGAAAAACCATATCAATATTGACATGTGTTTATATAAAATTTCAATGTAAAAGTACTTACAGTGAAAAAAATTGGATTAAATGATAAAAATTTAATCCAATTACTCTTTAAAATGACCTAAATGGATAGTCTCACTATATAAACAAATTAAACAAAAGGGTAGTTTTGAATTTAAATGTTGTATTTTTCAGTATTCTTTAAAATAAGTATTTTATCAGAAATATAACAAAATTTAAACAAAAGTAAAATTTTATGTCCCAATAATAAATAGTAGGTTTATTTTCTAAAATAGAACTTATAAAAATGTCAAAACTAGATTTTAAATTGGCTCACTATTAAAAGGCAGTAAAAATGCATTTTTTAAAAAATACTTCTTTTATTCTTAAAAATTATTTGGTTCTTATATATTTTCTAGAAAACTTATAATATGAATTGTAACCATAAAATTGCGTTTATATTTCATTAATATAATCCAAAAATATTGATATAATTTTATAATCATAATTATTCTCAATTAAATAGGTTTTCATAAAAACCCATCAAATATATTCAATTGGTTTTTATTTCCAATTATAATAAATTGGGTGACCATTGAATCATTAATAAATATGTGCAAACCATATTTTCATAATTTAGTTAATAATATTCATTCTCTCCATTCCAATAGCTAGATCATAGTGGTTAAATTTAAGTAATACTATTTAGTTATTTGTTTAAGATTGATGTTGCGTATCATGTATTCTTTAGAACATACTATTTCCTTCTTAAAACTCGGGATGTTACAAAATGGATTATTTATTACCAATTGAGTTTCAAAATATAAAGGTATCAGTTACTAGAAAACAAAAATGAAAATATTTGGAAATTATTAAATATAGAGATCTTATGAAACATTTTGGAATTGGTCTATGTAATACCCATTGAATAATATTCAGTTAGATAGTTTGTTACTACTTAATTATAGTTATAATGAGTATTCCAGTATTTATGATTGCTCCAAAAAACATTTTTTGGATGAAAATAATATATGTACATATATATTTTTTCATAAAGATATATATTTATTCTACTTTCCAAAGTTATATCGGCACTGGGACATTTCCAATGATATCTTTGAAAACAAGTTGGCTGAGAGGTTGGGATGTTGGGATCACCACACCCTTTTTATGGGGATTATTTCCTACTTCATGAATATTTTATATATGTAATAAATATTCAGGAATCCTTCACGAATTCTAGTGCATGAATTTCTATCCTTATTCTAATGACTTGATTGAGATGATGAATTTTATGTGATCTTATTAGTGTATTACTGAATCCCCATGTTTCTATTATGAAATCATTATAATTTAGTTTAATGTGGATAAGATCAGATATCTAGATTTTATTACTATATGGGGAGGTAGTTTGTGTTTTGATTAGGAATTGAACATAGAAGATGTGTTCTACGTATCCAATGAAAAATAGGAATCAAAACCCATAAAGATCAATTTAATGGTAATGTAAGAAATGAAATTGGCTTTGAACCCCAAAGAGGATTACTAGGTATACAACAAAGAATAAGAATCATAACCTAGGTAGTTTGGTTGAATGGTCATGCCCTATGATTCAAAAGGAGGCCCACAATTATAGAACTTTTTTCATACTGATGGAATGATAGTCGTAGATGTTTAAGCCCATGTGAGTCATGCTCAATGTAAGAAATGAGAAATATTAGAAGATCAATCACATTACAACAGACCAAAACATTAGATTTGAATTTTGGGCTTAGACATGAACTTCATTGGGAAGATTACTATGTCATGAAGGTGGTGACAATAGAAAATATAGCGGGGCTTACACATGATATTCCCTAAGATACTGGACCTAGTAGGTGGGTATCAACTCAAGGAAATTGGTGGATTTATTGGATCTTACACCCAAGTGGATTCCCATGCATTTGAAACCTATAGAAGTATCTCTACTCGAGGTGATAAATGATAACATGGAAATGTATTTGGAATTAATGTTAATTAATTGTTTGATTTGGGCTTAATCATAGTAGGATTACCATGTTTATGGGATGAATAAGAGTATCTCGACTCATGGTGAATAGTGTTAACCATGAGTCAAATATCATCTAAATAGTAATGGAAGTATAGGTTGGGGAATTCTCCTATGAGTATTAATGTGTTTCTGAAACCAAGAAGATCTTCTCAACAAAGGATAATATTGATATCCATGAAAATTAGCTCAAATCAATTGTGATGGAAGGTTTTATTAGTGCTTAGACTTTGTAGGACACACATTAAGTAGAGTGGGGGATTACACATAGTAGAAGCCCTAATAATAGATTCCCCCACCATATTCTGGTGAATGGATGAGTGAGGTATATTTTCATGGTTGGTGATATCACATAATAGGAGGCCCTGGTGGATGTGGTTCGGCCTTAATCCTTATGGGGTGGCCAAAAATGTAATTCCATGAAGGATCACATGCTCGTATAGGAGCTTCACTTAGGGGTTTTGTGAAAGAGAGTCTGCATAGGAGCTTTACATTGGATCCCCAAAAAGGATCTTCATATAGGTATGAATGTATAACACTTGAAAATGAGGATGGAAAACAATATTTACCACTTAATACACATTAGAGAGACAAAAATAACACATCAAATGGGGTTAGACACATAGAATTGCTGAAAACAAAGAATCTGTGATATAAGGCTGGATAAGGGGTGTCTATATAAGATCATCACATAGAAAACATCACATATAATTTTTCGTAAAATGATTTATGAGGGGATTTTATTATTGGGGGATTTACTTAAATATTTCATTACAAATTCCCTTCCTTGTTTAGAGATCAAGAATGCCACTTGAGTAGTTCTAGTAGAGTGAGTCCAAATGGAGTGTTCGAGTAAGTCCTTAATTTATTCTCCCCACCTATTCCCTTAGTGGGTGTTAGTATTTATATGATGTAGTGAATAAAATATTTCATCAAATAGACATCTAAATAGATAAATTATTCCACATATCCCAATGATGCCACAAATAAAAATGATTCTATATAGAATTTCATTGATCTATGAGTGATGCAAAAAATTTACACTTGGACCACAAATGGGTTTAGTTTTTAGGGGGCTAAAATTTATCAGCAAGGACCAAAAAAGATTTTTTTTATGGGGGGATGGTGTTTCACAATAGGTTTAGCACTATGTCATCGATGAAATTCATATATGGTAAAAATTGGAATCCTATGATTTTCAAACTATAATGGATTCCCAATGAGATTGAAGCTCTATTATATCATTTGAAAGCACTATGCTTTCAATGAAAAGAACTATGCATTAAAAAAATCATCACATTTGAGAAAAATGAATGATTACCAACAAAAATATTTATGTTCTAGGAATTCCAATCAAATTTTGTTGTGGTACTTTATAACAGTTTAATTTTTATTTGGATAAAATAATGCTTGGTAGAGAGAAATTATAAAATTTGATCCATAAGTCCATTTCTGCTTTGCTAGTAGTCAAATAGAATAATAAAAATGATCCATACCCCTTTTATATGGTGTAATAAGTGTAGTAGGATTTGTTATTATTTCAAAAAGTTCCCAAAATACCCTTAAAATGGGTATCAATTCATCAACACCATCTTATTAGAAATTTTTGAAATCGACAGCCTAATCCAAGAATAATTGTCTGACCACAATTTTTCTAGGTCATGTAATGTTTCTATGGAATCTATATCCCTCGGTGTGAGAGTAGTATTTTAGTGCATGAAAATATAGTATTATTATTCTTATTTGAAATATAAAACTTTATACTCAAAATAGAAATGTGTTGTCTAAGTGAGATAATATCATGGGTCCTGTGAAAAGGTTCATGGAAGAAATATTTTAATTCCACCAAAATTTCCCCCTTAGAACTGGATTCATTGGGAATGAATGAAATTTTATTCTAATGTAAATGTTGGGATCTTTAGTTAATTACCAAATAATATATTAGGATTCAAAGAAGTATCAATATTGGGAGGAATATATACATAATTAGGATCTCAACTCAAGGTTTGTAAATGTGCCCATAAAGAGAATATCAACATATAGAATTTGTGTTAACAATAAAAACAATTTAGTCAAGGTGTTTGTGTTTCCAAGAGAGGTAATATTGACTCATTTAATGGATATCATTGATTAAGAAGTATCTAGATATTAGGATGGGAAATGGGATTATAGTTTTTGTTAGATCCATGATAAGAGATCTGTATATATCTATATATCCTATGAGAGTAGGAATCTAGACACATAGTTCTGAAAAAGTATCTCTTATATAGGTCAATCTCATACAAAGAAGTTCGATATTTTAAACATCTATTCTATAATGAATAACTAAATGGTGAAGGATTATATGTAGATATAGTTATTATAAATGGTTGTGTATATCATAACATTACCATGGATTCTTGTGCAGGGAACTAGGTTCCCATAGGGATGTTGAATAAAACCTAATACTAGAAAATGACCCTATAACCATGGTATTGGAAATAATCGTGGGTATATGTCACCACTATATCCGTCTAGGAATATTTTTTTGTAATATCCAATAACCACAGTTCTCCGAAAACATTGGGTATAGGTACCGCTATACTAATGGGTTTGGGAGAACCATGGGTATAGGTTTGATGGGGAAAAGTTTTTTTAAAAATACAATGACTTAATACCATGGTCCAAAAAAACTACTGGTATTTATAACCCATATACCCATGGTTTATATAAATATTCTCAACAGAATGCATAGGAAAAATAAATTCCATGGAAAAAACTATACCCATAGTTTGAAAAAACCATGGTTGTTGGGTAGCCCTCTATTATTTGATAATAATAATAATAAATACAATTAATATAAATAAATTTGTATGTAAACACAGACACACACATAAATATTTCTATAGAATAACAAAGAAAATGATACAGGATAGTGGTAAAGTCGTACTTTTATATGAAGAAGGTGATGGGACTGAATCCTAATAATGTTTTTATAAGAACCTATACCCATAGTTTTACCAAATTGTTGGTGTAGGTATTTCCATTAAAATTTCATATCCCAACTATTTAAGAACCATGGATATAGGTGCAGATACCAAAGTTTTTTGAAAACCATGAGTATAGACCTATATTGTTGCCTTAATAGGCCACGAATCTCAAAACCGTGGGTATAACCTATACCCCTGACTTTCTGGACTATACCTATAATTTTGAACAGTGGGAATATTAAAATTTTCCATTGGTGAATAACTCTCATTCAAAAAGTTCTGGTCACATTGGGTATGGAACATTAAGAAGTTTAAGGTCATGTAAAATAAAACATATATAATTTAGTTTTTTATTCATGTAATGAGGAATTGGTACCCTTATATAGGTCATTAACATAAAAGGTGTGCTATAATATTTCTTTTTATTTAATAGTCCTAGTGAGAATAGATCAATTTTTTATAAGTATGAATGAAATTAACTATGAGATTTATATAATTATATTTTCAAACTATATTTTCTTAATATAATAATAAGAAGTACTAACAGATAAGAAATTATTTTTTATCTGGCTTCCCATTGTGGGTTTTCAACCTAACATGGTTTATCCATTGTCTATTTTTTTAAACAATCAATTTTTCCCAAGATATTTTGGGAGAATTTTTAGTGAAGAAAGAATAAAAAGTTTACCAGGGTAACCTTTGTAGTTTTACTACCTATAGAATAAAATATATCCTTCCTGGGTAATTTATGGTAATTTAATTCATACCAATGTACATGATATTTAATGTCAAACACATTTGAAAACATTCTATTGAATTTTAAAGTCACATCACTTTGACACAAAAGGTGGGTGATACAGTATATATATAAATGGTAAGGAGAAATGGAAAATTAATAGATGGGTCAATGATAGTATAAAATATATAATGAATATGTACATATCATTTAATGTCATAATGTTCATACTACTGGTTGTTGTCATTTTAGGTGTCACAAATTTTATCCAATGAGTGGGATAGTCTATGTAGTTACGATAATAAACGATCCAACATGAATATGGTTTTGATTTGATAAAATACTACATTGGAAAGGGGGATTCATTCGTTTTATGGTCATAATTCTTGACCAATTGTTTTGGGTTATTTACGGTCATGTGATAAAGAACCTTTGGAAGATAGGACTTTCTAAACGGATAATCTCTACTTAATTCTTTTGGGATTCTATATGAGAGAAATACCTATATAGAATTGGCATAAAAATATAAATGTCATAATATTGTTGTGAAAGTGTAAAAAGTCCATAAATTTGTAACACTGAGTGTGGTTGATTTTCCTTGAATGGATAGGTAATTAAAGGTGTAAATCATAATATATGTGTGATTATATAAATTGTAAATAGGGACTAGTGGGAGTATAAAGGCCATTATTAATAGAATAAAACTAATTTCACACTCATTCAATAGAGGATTGTGGGATTAGGTTGTCCTTCACCACACTCTATATAGGGCTATCATATGTGGTTTAGGTGGGCCTTTCATTGGGGACCAAAATATCACATATGGGTTCCTTATAGGATTTGGGTCACACTATATGATTCACCATAAAATGATTTATAGGTTGATTTAGATTAACAAATACATGTTACAAATGTTTCAACCCAAGATAGAGCTAGGAGGATTAATTTACTCAAGATTAAGGGGTTCCCAAATGAGTCTTTCAATTCAAGGAATTTTTAATGGTTGAATCAGACATCAAAGATATAATATAGGTTAATAGATAATATGAATATTCAAGAAGGTTTCACGAAAAAAAGGTTATTACACAATGCAATAAACACATAATCAAAGTGATGGGATACAACTTGAGATTCTGGAGTAAAAAATTACATAAATGTGAATCCTATACAATGTGAAAGGGTAATTTGGTTATGAATTCCATGTTTCATATATAAATAATTATGTTAACCTATGAATGGAATGACATATTTTATCTTCTATTATACTAATCTATAGGTCAAAAGATAATATCCAGGCATACTGTTGGGGCTCATAGTGAACCCCATGAGCTTTGTGCCACATTTGTTTAGCAATATATGTTTTCTAAACCGTAAAGAGAAATGGATTAGTGGGAAAATGCATGTATTATTCTCAAGTTCTCTTTATGGGTTTTCAACCTAACATGACGTTTTGAATCTTATGATTGGTAGTTTTTGGTCATACAATTAATAACATGAAATGATAAAGTCTGAATAGCATGAAAATATATTAATAATGTTAAAGTTTGCACAGTTGGGAATAAATGTTTCAATGGATTACAGTCTCTTAGCTTTGACCCAATGTCCATGAGGTTTAAGGGTTCATAACTAAGACAATACTTTTCTGTCCAGGAAAAGTATAAGATATCCTCAGGCCCCTACATATCACATAAAAAATAAAATTAATCCATACATAGTTCATAAGAAATAAAGATGTATTATTTTCTGGTCAAGGGTTGATATATGAGAGAACATTGTTTGGAATATCCTCTAAATATCTGGATCCTACATAATATGTGGGGAATTAATATTCTTATAGATATATGAGTTGTTTTCAAAATATTTCTAATAATCAAGATCTCATATAAGGAATACATAATCCAAAGGAACTGGACCACCGTGAGTGGTTTAGATTCATGTGGGATAGACTACTGACTCGTGGATTAATTTCATATACTGGGGACTATGTTACCTATGATTGAATAAAATCAATCTCAATCTCACTAATCAGTGTGACTCTCTAGGTCCTCTATGCTCCCATGAGTCACAATGAACATGGGAATGAAATTTAAACATGAGAAATCATTTTATCCTCATTAAATATAAAGTTAGAAAATATGTTGGTGGATTTTCATTTCAATATAAGAAATAATCCCAAAAATCATTTGGATCTTATATAGGTACATGGTTAAATGTGATAATGGTTCATAGAAAATGGGGTAATATTGTCCCTAGCTTTAGTAAAACATGATATTATGTGTAGATGGTAGGAACATAAATATCAAATACCATGAAAATCAAATGGACCCATATATACATTGACATCTTATGTAGGAGAGTGTATTTTCATATTTCATCATTACGTGGGATTCGAACAAAATTAATCTCTATAGCATGTTCCAATGATATAAGGAATGTGCTACCTTCATAATGGGGTTCCCAATTCATAAATTTATTTATATATATGGATCTTACACTAGATACCTTTACATGTATCTAGCTCTCATGTTGGTTGTTGGTCACATAGAATAGACCATGAGTCAGGTGGTTTAATATAATGATATAAGGACTTATATATTCTATGTTTTAGGTTCATAAAATTAGGAACTTACAGTACAATTTAAAATAATTCAACTTTGTCGAATTTCATAAAATTAATGTTGTGTTACTAGGATATTTTCCACAAAAGTTAATTTCATCTTTCTAGAATTTACGACTGCCACAGTTCAAGGATTCATATATTAGAATAATACATGTTCATTTTATGGTCTTACATATTGGAAAATTAGTTTTGATATGGTTTACTATCATTCATGTATGACAATGATGTGTTTGGATTTATTGACGTATAGATAGTATTATGGGTATATGAGATGAATGGACATGGAAAAAAAATATGATATGAATAGAGGAACCATAGTGGATCCAACCCCTGCCTAAGAAACCCCACTGATGGGAGAAAATATAGTGAATGTACCCAATATTGGATGTCTAGATACCACCACATATCCCATGAATGATAATAATGTCATCAATTTATTAAAATTGGAGAAATTAGTACACTAACACTAGGATTGGGGGTCCCCTTAGGCGAGGCCCTTAAAAACACCCAATTTTACAACATATAATAAGAAAATTAACCATGTATTTAGAATCATTGTTGTTGAAATTGGAAACTTATTATAGTTTCGTAAGAAAAGGATGGATGTATTTATATTTTGATGTCATATGACCAGGAAGGGATTAATTGATTTAAATATATTGTACAGTATCTATAGAGAAACCATGCATTATTGGGGTTGTATGCATATTTGGGACATTCTCATACTACATAGTATTACAGATAAATGACTATATATTGGGGGTACTTATATAGATATAAATCATATGTAATTGTGGGTCTCATGGAATAAAACAATCTATGTACTTTACATTCATGAATTTTAGACTAATTTTTTACTTGGTCTCCGCCTTTCTCGAAAACAAAATCTTTCATTATCATATTGAACATAAGAAAATGGATAAAATAAATCATGAATAATTATTTATGAATTATATACTATATATCAATGGGATTAATGTAACCATTAGTAATATTGAAATATTGTTTCCACACTTAGTCGATGGAGACTAATGTGAGAAGGCTTTTCATCACCACAGTCAGCCTAGGGATAACACATATGTTTGAGGGGGACCTTTCACTTAAGGCCAAAACACACCAAGGGTGTACTTAATAGTATTAATGTAAAATAGTGATATTAATAATCAAATAATAGGGGGTCCCTTCAGATCAATCTATCCATGGAACCATTTTTTAGGAAAGAGGGAAACTATAAGATTAATCGACTCAATGAATTTGTTGATTTAGAAATCAAAATGTATGAATTACGTTGAGTTCATAAAGGGTTGTTTAAATGGTTTTTGATAATTCCATTCTTATACCATCACGTACCAGACCAACTATTTATATATGAGTAATGAACCCCATATAGATGTAAGGATCATTTAATCCTTTCAAATAATGGAGCTGGAACACAAGATGTAATGGGGGAATCATGGTTATTGATTAAGATCATTTTTGAATGACCTACTCAAGTATTTTACATTCATGTAGGTTTTACTATGAACCACATAGTTTAATGTTCATTAAATATGACCAAATGTTTTGTATTTTAATGTCACGTGGTGAGGATGAATGGTTGGACCTATAGTTGAACGTCATACGATAAGGACATTGGATATTCATTTTAATTTTCTACATCAAGGAAGACTGGATGATATAATTTATGGTTGAATATCATTGATCAATGATGTTCCTTTTATAGTATTTCATCTAGGACCAATGCTGATGGTGATACATATTATGTATCCAATAATAAGGAACCCAATGTGAATACAGTTTTTAGGGTATGAATGCTATAGAATACAGTATCACCTATGTGATGAATATTTTATTTTTACTAAGATAGAGGGTCTTGAAATCACTAAATATCCCATGAAATCTATAATGATGAAATTCATAGTTCTTAAAAAGGTTCATAGTTGAGGATTGGCGCCTGATGTAGGTCCTCTTAGGTGAGGGATAAAGTATCACTGAAATTAACATTGTGAAATAGGGATGTAAATTTTGTAGTTTAGAAACTTTTGGGAAGGTTTTTTTCTTTAATATTAATGTTATGTGACTTAGAAGAGTCCAAGATAGTCTAATGTCACATTCCTAATATTATAGGGTGATTCAATTTTGGAAATATTACTAGGAATACGGTACCTTGTAGTTTAATGTCATATGATTAGGACTAAGTGTAAAACTTATTTATCCACGATGATCTTATGGATAAGTGATATTAACTGGGATGTATGTGGCATGAGTCTTGAGATTTTTTAAGTCCATATGGATTTCATCAACTCACATATGAAGCAAATATTTTAATCAGAAAAAATCCGTAATTGTATGAACCACAACATGATGGAAAGGAAAATAATTAAGATGAGCATTGATGGCTGCCTCTAAGATCTCTTGATCCTTAGAATCTTTAGAATATTATTCTCTATTGTATAGACAAATTATGATGAAACATCCTTATACTTAAATTAATTTACCTTAAATTATATATTACTGAGTGATGGGTGCCCTAGAGGTTTTGATACACATTGTGCATTCTACTTAGGATTTCCACAAGGATAAACTGGTAACATGGTTGTCATTGTATCCAATACCACCTCATCTAATTTTTTTATATTCCAATCCATGATGAAAAATACCATTAGTTTTATATTTCATCATAATCAATGGTAAAGAAAATTATTGTGGGGTTCCTATCAAAAATACCTCTTCATGTAAAATAATCCATGGGAGCTCAATCAAATATTTTATATGTATTATGAAAAACACATGGGGGATTAATTATATTGAAAGAATACAATTTCATTTTTCTATCATCATGAGATAGATGAAAAAATGATTTCCATGTCTCGTTAAATATCCCTCTATTGGTATGGGTGTGTTTCTGAATTAAGGATATGTGAGGAATGGTCATGATATGAGTTATTATGGGGGTATTATATGAATCATTGGAGACCCAAGATATTGATTATGTCTCCACTAAATTGTGAAACTATGAATCACCTAGAAACATTGTGTTAGCTACTGGAGAAGATCAATGTCTATAATTAACCTAATTATGAGGTGGAAAATTTGGAAATTCCCCCACTCAATAGAATGGGGGACATTAAATTTTTAAAATTCCCCCAAAGCTATGGGCTAGCATATGGTGGAACAAGGTCCATAATTAACATGATGAAGCGGTGAACATTTTTAAAATACCCCAAAACTATGGGATTTTTGTACATTATCATACGAATGGCATCTATAAGTGGATTTTAATATGACATCATGGGTAAGTGATTCCTGAATAATTTTTAATAAATACATTGTGGATGACATCATTTTATTACTTCAACTATGTATTCAGTTATTTAGTGAATATGGTCCTATCAACCTCAATGGCCTAGCATGAAAAAGAATTTCTTACAACATTTCCTCTTTGAATGGTAGGATGGGAAGATGATGATGAGAGTCTCAATATGGACCCTGAAGACTAGATGTATTGTCAACATTTTCCACATGCTCTATCAAACTTTTACTACAAATAAAAAATAGAGGACATAATTATTTTTGTAGAGGTAGGGATAGTATCATTGATATCTTCATCAATAATTCTTTGAGTAATGGATGATAAAATCTTCTGGGGTTTAGTGGATTACAGGAATGTAGACTTAACCTCATCAAAAGTGTGATAGTCAGAAATAGGATGATATTTTTTGGACCGGGTTGATACCATATTTTTGGAGATGTAGGATTACCAACTATTCTATTTAGTTTAATATCACATTTTTTAGGTTGGTTACCATTCAATAATTTTTTGTTTTGGTTTCCATTAGACCATTTGATAGAACAGTTCCTATTCACTCATGTTTTGGGATGGTGCAGATTGTAATGATTAATGTGTTGATTCCCATTACAATTGTTCTACATTTTTTGTATGATGAGTAAAAAATAATCTATATGTTCCATAGGGTCATAAAATGACACCATACCATCATCCACCATCCTCTGTAGTAGATGATTAATAACGAGTCATTCTTTTATTATATATCTCAATATATGATGGTTAGAGATGTAATTTGGATGGTTATCATACCCTACTTCATCTGGCTTCTTGGTCGGTAGAATCAATTTCAATGTTTCTTCTAGAGAAAAGGTGATGTACCCTTTAAGACAATTATTATGGAGAGAATAAATTTTATACTTCCTTCTTTCAATGTCACATATCCTCTACCTTTATGGTATAATGGAGATAGTAGAGTCTTATGTTTTCACTATGTTATGCAAATGTGTAGTTTTTTCTGTATAATCTCTTTCTTTAGTCCTATGAATAGAATACTCTATGAATTTTTTATTACCTCAAAATCATAGAAGCTAATGGGGTAAATCAAAGTAAGAAGAATAGTTGAAAAACTCATCCTACATGTTTTCCCTACATTTGTCAAAAAATTTCATTTTCATTAGTGTAGAGATGAATTTGAAGATGAATTTATAACTAATATATTTACATCTTGAGATAGGCCTAGCATAAATTTTATTATACCAATAGAATACATGCTATTTTAAGGTTTGTACAAAGAATTTGAGCTTAGAAACATCTTGTTCTTCTCAGGGTCCCAATACATGTCCACATTGGGTTAAGAAATGATTAAGATAATATTATGGATCACCCATTCCTTTAAATTTTGAGAAATTGGATCCCCAAACTTAGGAGGTGGAGGATTCTAATCCTCCCACATTGGATAAAAACTTCCTTTAGGTTTTTCCTATGCATGTCATTATTCATGAGAATCCAACTAAAAAATGATGGAATATAATAATTCATGTGATATCCTCATCATAGATAACTTGGATGAGTTTCTTGACTTTGTAGATGACACTTTTCATGCAGTTGTAATAAATGGTAATTAATTGATACTGTTGTAGAATGTGTTGATTAATGATATCTCAATTCCATATGATTTCTTTATTTTCTATTTATGGAGTAATGAAAATTATTTCATTGATTAACATCAGTTTAAGGATGTGTAAAATCTATAATATAATGAATATAACCAAAAGATTTGTTTTCCCTGAGTGACATAGCATTGACCTACTGATGTTATGCAATTCTGGCTTCAATGTTAGTAATATTATATATTTTTGAGATGGATTTACCATGTTCGGATGATGGGTGGTTAGTGATTACGGACACAACTATATAATTTTTGAAAATTTCATGTTTTTAATTGTTATTTTTCCAAAACTGATGGTAGTTTATAATGTAATACAAATGAATAGAAGTGTAGATTCCTTTGGAGGAGAATTTGGAATCATGCTACCTTCTGGATCACTCGATGAGACAAGATTTTATTACTGAGTTAATAATTATAATTTTATATAAAATATTAATTTTTTTAGGATAGATACCTGGGTGTTTAAATTTATAGCTATAGAAAACCTATAATTATAATTATGTTTTTGGATATACAACGATGAGCCCCAATAGTTTCAGAAGTAGCCAGGACATGGACCAATTCTAGAGTTGTAGTGGCTAGCTACACTCGCTGGGCTCTTCTTCAAGATTCATGAATATAAATATCTAGGACATGTAATATTTCTTCTGTATTTTCTTATATAATTTGAGTCACTGGTCTATTATAATGAACCATGAAGAAAGAGGCCCTAATGGTATTCTTATGGGTGGTTTCCTTATCATGGAAGAGGCCATTTCCACCTCCTCATGATAGGTAATGAATGTATTTACACACTATAGGGATATAATCTTGAATTTATTTGATGTGGTAGTGGACTCCACCTTTATCCTTGAAACTCATCATTAGTAGGATATCTAATACAACCTTATCCTCTGAATAAATTCATGAGCAACCTTAAGTGTTGATATATAGCCATTGCAATGATTCTTAGACAATATAGTGTTCCTTGCCTGGTGTTAAGGTTCTCGGTAGATGATAATGTATGTAGAGACCATGAGGAAATGGTCTCCCTAATATCCGGAGAATATGTTTTTCAGGTCTGATGGTTGAGTGTAGTGGAGTGATGTGTCATGTGGGTATTACCAACTTGTTCAATGATTTTAGAATTCAATGAAATATTTCATGATTCCATTCAAAATATAGGAAATATTAGATGTCTTTAAGTGGAAGAAAGAAGAAACTAATTAGTGTAGCATCATAAATAGGATTTGATGGTCTCCTAATATCCATTTTTCTAGTGGATTTCTTACCTTCACTTATTTTGTGTCAACGAAAACATTTTCTCCAAATGCAGGCTATCATTGGGACTTTTCTAGTGCCATCATAGAAAATGAGATTGCTGAGAAAATGGGTGGTTGGGATAACAACACATTTTTTGGGGGAATTCTTCTTACTCTAGAAATATCTTATATATTTAAGTCATATTCATTAATCATTCACAAATCCATGTGCGGACTGGTTACCCAAATGCGAATGATCTGATTGAGACTATGAATTTGATGTGAATCTCTATATATATTAGATATTCCCTATATTCATGTTATTAATATTTGATTGTTTGGTTTAATGATTTTTATATAATCAATATAGAGTTTATTATCATCCAGGGAGGAAGTGTTTTTTTAGATTTTGGATAAAAACTCAATGAGGAATCCTATATATCCGGTAAAAAACAGAAATCAAAACCCTCAGAGTTTGATTAAATGAGTAAGGGAAAATAAAATTGTGTAAAAACCTCAAAGAGGCATCATACTTATCATTATATGAATCTGAATCTGATCTAATTATGTTTGGTAGAATGGTCAGGAGTTATGCCTCAAAAGGAGGCCCATTATAGAGTATCTTTCCTCATATCGATGGAATGAACATTTAAAATATTTAATCCCACATGAGTGATTCATGGTGTGAAAAGGGATAGGAAATATAATATCAATCACATTTCATGAGATCATACCATTGGATTTAAATTTCAAGATTATACATGAGATTCCTTGGAAATATTCCTATTACATGAAAGGAATCATAATAGGAAATATGTATAGGATTATGAGTGTGCTTCCATGAGATACCTTTCATAGTAGGTGGTTTCTATGAGATTGTGTTTTAATAATATATGAAGAGTATCTTGAATTAAAGAAATTGAGGGTTTCATTAGTGATTAAGCATAGGAGGATTCCCATGTATTTGAAACCTAGATGATTATCTCTACATGAGGTGATTAATGTTAACAATGTTGAGTATATCAACAAAACTCTAATATAATGTTATATTAGGCTTACATAAAAGAGGATACCCATGTTTATGGGTCGAAAAAGAGTATCTTGACTTCTGGTTAATAACAGTAACCATGATTAGAATCTCAGATAAATTTTAATTTATTTTTTGGTTGGGGATTACCCCTAACATGATTCCATTGTTTTTATAAATAAGAGGAGTTTCTCGAATTAATTTTAATAATGAAAACCATGACGAGTTTCTGAACCCAATTTTAATTTAATGTTTTCTTGAGGAATACACTTAAAAAGATATTCATGGAGTAGAGTTTTTGATTACACATAGTGTGGGGCCAAATAAGAGTCACCCCCATATTCTAGTGATAGGATATTGAAGGAGGATTGCTACGGTTGGGACTTAGAAATAGTGGGTGGTTCATGTGGATATAGTTGTGGATTAAAAATAATGAGGAGGACCATCAATGGAAATTTGATAAGGATCGCATGATTCCACAGGGGATTCATGAAGGGGTTTTGTAAAGGTGAAATCACATAAGATATTAAAATTGTATTCCCATAAAGGGGACTCACATAGAGATACAAAAATAATACTTATCAAAGGAGGTTGGTTATATAGGTGAATCCTATAATATTTCATGATGGGGAATATAATTTCACTTTACATGGGGTTGTCCATGGAGAATTCGCTACCTAAATTGATGGTTATATATAATTAGCTGTATAAGGTAGTCAATGAGGAATAAACATAGAATATTTGTGTTGGAAAATTCACATATATTCTTCGTATTGTGTTTTTTTGAGGTGTTTTCCTTATGGATTAAATTGAAAATTTCCTCCCTAGTTTGGAACTCCGTAATTTTATATTGTTGATTCTTTGATAGTGACTCTAGTCTGAGCATTCTAGCAGGTCCAATGTGTGTTCTTCATAGTTACAAAGTGGGGGTCTGTATTTATTTGAAGTGGTGAATAACTACTATCTATGAATAAGTGTACATAAGAAAATAGGTGTCCATAAAGAAATTTTAGGCTCCATAGAAACATGTGAACATATAGTATATTGGTTCAATATTAAGGAGACAAAAAATTAGCACTTCAAACTACAAAATACATCAGTTTTATTGAGTTGTGAATTTCTTGGCTTGGACTGCAAATGAATTTTTTTATGGGATGAGTGTTTCACAAACCTATTTTGTTCAATTCTATCCAAGAAAAAGCATATTTGGTTGGAAAATCACTTCCATCGAGCCACATATATCAATTTATCCACAGATTGATTAAGGTACATTACTTTCAGATAAAATAGTAAAGTGGTCGGTGAAAGGTATCATATGGTGGGAACAAATCACATTCTTCAGGTCACATATGATAGTGGATAAACTGAACCGAATTAAGTGTTATGTGGTTAGAGCAATGTGATTTTTATGATTTTATAATTTTTTAAATTTATTTAAGATAAAATGAAACATAACATAGAACAATCATTAATTTTGATACATAATACTTTTTGGGCTATGTGAGAAGTGAAATAAAATCCTACAAAGTGATCTATACACTCAAGATATGGTTTATTCACCATAAAATGATTTCTTATGATTCTAAAAAATACAAAAAGACCCAAAAAATGGGTTTTCAAGGATAAACACCTTATTATTCTTAGTTTTTCAAATCCCTAGCCTACTCTTGGAAGGTGCTTCTCACCACCATATCACATGGTTGTTCAATGATTATCGAGAATCCCCATCCCACAGGGTGAGATTAGTCTTTTAGTGAATGGAATTTTAACATGCTTCTACATCCAATATGAATACATGTTTCTACTTAAACATTACATGTATGGTCTATGTGGGGATAGTATTATGGGTAATGTAGAAATGTACATTGAATTAAATTTTAATGCTAAAAGTCCTTAAATAAACATGTTATATAGGAATATATTGTGTTTTTTTAAAGATGTAGTATCTTTTTGTGGATATTTTTTACATGTTCTATGGATGGGAACATTTAATAAAAGGAAAATATATGTTATCTAAATGTATAAGGATTTGTTTTGGGAATATTTTCTATATTTAAATACATATATTATCTATATATATTATACGTAGGAAATATGTGTTGTGTTTACAAAAAATGTTCAATGGATATCAGTAAATATTATTTTTCATGAAGAAATATGTTTAGCGATATGATTTTTTATAATGCTTCATGTTTGGGGTTTTAATGGTTAAAATTATATGTTCTATACTATGGTAACGGTATGTTCCAGGTTTATATATTTTTAAATTGGAAATATTTTATGTGTTTAATGATAAATGTTATTTAGATAGAAGAAAATTTTCTACGTTTATGGTTAAGAGATAAATGATGTTTTAGTAAACAATGGTTGGAGATTAGTTTTCTAGACATAAAATCATACATTGTTAAGTTAAGTACATTTTTTATTAATTAATTTTTTTTGAATTAATCGATAAATATAATTTTTTTTAAATAAAACTTTTTTGTTGTTAGATCAAGAAATATGTTATGTGTTAGTTGAAAACGTTTTTTTATTAGTTTCTTGTATTTTTTTCATTGGGGAATATGTTCTATAAAGATAAACATGTTTAAATTTTAGTAAAATAATAACAAACACATGTTTTAGGAAGATAATGATAATTTGTAAAATCTTTTTATTTTATATTTCTTTTGAAATAATTATTTTTGAATGAATAATGTATCATTGGATAATATTATTAATATTTTTTTGGAATAATCGTGGTGATTATAAAGACATATATTGATGTATTTTTAGTATATAATGTTTTTTAAATAATGAATGTTTTAAAGCAACTATATAGAGTTAAGAAGTAAATCTATCTATTTTAATGAGTGAAAACCAACCATGAAACATATAAAAGTCATTATGGATTTTTTTACTAAGGAAAATTATTTATTATATTTATTGAACATGTGTTATTAGATTGATAAGATCCAAATAGATTCAATTATTAATATGTTTCTGAAATATAATAATATTGAAATTAATTTAGTTATATCTAAGATCTATAAATGATTATTCAAAATATGGTATGATTTCATGGATGAGGAATTGATCATGAGGGAGTAGATTGGAATATACAAGATAATTATTTTAGTGGATTACCATAAAGTAGATCTTTGGTCACTTCTTATAATTACACGATGATTTAAACAAATTTGGAATCATTTAATAAAATAAAGATCCACCAATGTGATGAAGCGATAATGATGTTTTGAGAGGGATAGTGGGGCCGAGTCATGAGTCTGAATGAATTATTTTTCATTATATGAACAAATGAGTTAGTGAAAAAAATAAATGGATTAAATTTTATATTCATGAGAACAATAGATAAAGAATAGTGAATGTTAATTTTATATATGTATGAAAAATAAAATTAATGCTAAATGAGATCTAAATATTAGGATTAGTTTTTATATGGGTATAACTTATAAGTGAAATAAAATAATGTATAGGAGGTGAATAATAGAGAAAAGGTATATATTGAAATACAATATAGACTGATTTTTTCTATTATTTATTATAATGATATTTAATTTATATTCAATAGTAGATGCCAAATGATTTTTGGTATATGTAGAGTTCCCCCTGAAGAGGTATTGAGATGACTCTAAATAAGTAGGTTAAGTGAAATATTTATAGAGAGTGACCAGTTTTAAGGTACTGAGTCATCCATAAATTTAATGATTTAGTATAATTTGAAGACACATCTTTTAACCCTAAAATAATAAGAATTGAAATTTAGATGTAGTTATTATATTGAAAATATTATTGTTTGTAATGATCTTGAATTACTAGTGATATATTTGTTATGAGATTTCTGCACTACTTAAAATGGACTCACATTTGGGTAATCCAAGTAAAAATACGAGTACTCTTTTTATAAGGTAATTTTTTTAGTTGAGACTTCATGTTAATTAATTATCATAAGTAAAATGAAATAATACAATTACTCATAACATCAACAATGGTTCCCTTAATATTCTAGGAGTTAATATTTAATGATTCATCATGATAAATTTAACAAAATAACATAATGTTGAATAATATAGTTATCACCTTAATTCATCCCTCAATTAGTACACCACATTGTAGTAATTAGTCCTAAAATATATTATTATATCCCTGGATATATTTATTTTTTAATGACTTTGATATTTATAATGTTGAATCATTATGGGTTTAATATATAATATCATATTTTCTTATATCATAATAATTGAAATCGATTTACAATCAAATCGATTTGATGTGTAGAGTAAAAATGGTAACTTAGAAAATAAATATTTGAATATTTTTTACTGTTTTGATTATGAAACCTCTAAAAAATATACAATTAAACAATTATATTAATAAAATTTCAAATATGAAAATTTCCTTTTCATGATGTTGATATAATATATGAAAGAAAAAAAGACCTATAATGAATAACATAAATGGTTTTATTCTATGGTTTATTAAATAAGGTATTTGAGTAGAAAATGTAATATTGAATAACCCATTAAAATTGGTACATATTAGGAAACTTATATTATTTTTATGGTCTATAAAATTATAAAAATAAAATTTCTTTAATAAGAGTAAATTTTTGGAAGATGGAGATCAAAGAAGAAAATTCCACTATAAAAAAATAAATAAAGATTTAACTTTTAATAAGGAAAGTAATGAAGTTTGAAATAATAAGAATAAGTAAAAATATACTATTATGATTAATGAAAATAATGGAATCCCAATTCTTATTGGTCATTACATTAAAAAATTTAATGATAATTTCTTATCATGTTTAAAATTGTATAAAGTAATTTCTTATAGATGAATTCTATATGGGGTTCCATTGAGAATAAAAATTGGAGCACAAATCCATTCAAAGGGGAATGAAAATATATTCTATTTAACTAATATTAATTCTTTTAAGGATGCATTAATATATGTTATGTATATAAAGGTTGCACATTATGAAATTACTTTGGATATGTGGTAGAAGATAATTGCTTTTTATGTTGGTTGTGAATAAAAAAATAAAGATTAATTTATTTAACAAGTGATATCTATAAAGGGAAAAATATTAATTACTAATAAATGACTCAACATGAATCATATTTAAATTTCGGAAAAATACGATTCAATTCAAAATTGTGTGTCTAGATGTCATATGATAAAATCATATTTGAAGAAGAACTTGCAATATCAAGATCACTGAGATATAGATTTCAAGATTATCCATGCCAAATGAAATAAGTCATTTTCTTAACTATTGTGTATCTATAAAAAATAATTTTGGAAATGGAAACCAATTGGTTGGAAAAATATAAAAATGTAGGTGAAATATTTTAGTTGATTAATTTTGTTGAAGATAAAACATGAGTGATAAAATTTTCACTCCACTATTTTATTTCATTAAATAATTCTCAAATGAAAGATATAAGACCCTCCAAATGAAACCTATATATATGATATACATTATATTCACAAATTTATAGGTTCATATTTAGTGATAAATCCATTAGGGAGGTATGTTTAATTTTTTTACACTACACTTCTTGATTTTAAGAATGTAAAAATTAGTTGATTTTTTTAAAGGTATATCCTTTTAAATTTAAAAATTTCATTATTTGGGTGTGAACAACCTAATTCTTTAGTGAACTGTTTTTTTATATTCAAACTTCTTAGCCATTAACATGTTCCCAGGAACTGGAATTTGTATTTTTAATTCCCATATATTATTTTTGTTTTTACCCTCCCCCTGATTTAACCCTTCATAAACTACGAACAATTTGACAATAGGTTTGAAAAATATTGGTCTAGTTTAGTGAAAATTTAAAATACGATAATATAATATGTTTGTTTTAGAACTACTACAAAGATTGAAGAGTATGAGAGATAAATCAAAATACGAATGAACATTTGAGGATTTCTAGTGTGGTTACATAAATGGGAACAATAAGGAAGAAAATTGGATGGTTTGAGAGGCACTCTAAAATTCTATTTTGAGATAAAAATGGATAGAATAGGACTGTGGGAGGCACACCATCCATTAATGGGGAATTTTGAGAAGCCTTGGGTGCGATTAGGGGTGAGAATGGTGACAATGTATGGGTTTCTAGTGTTTTTCAGAATCTAGACATGAAGGGACGAACATGTGACATGTATTTCTGAGTAACACAGTGTATAGATACTAGGTGGTGAAATATATCAATTCAAGTAGACAAAATTATCACAAAACTCATTACCCTCGATTGACAAGAATGTTATATAAAAGGAGTTCATGCATAGGTCATAATTTGGACACACACACACACACACAATGTGAGCTAGGACCACATGTCGTGTACCTTTGGTCATACATGACTCTACCTCCCAACAAGTAATGGATTAGCGAGTCCGATAAATCTATACACTATGTACCCAATAGAGATCTCCATGGGTTCTAGAAATTACATGACATGATCTATAATAGATCTCATCGACTACCCATTCCAGTCGCAAATTCTATGTTTTAAAATTCACATTCTATAGAGGTTGACCATTACACAACATGTGGAAATGACTTACACATCAAGACCATTTCTATAGGGATACATTCGATGTAACCCTATTGTACCTGTTGTGTACCTATATCCTTGGTGTCATTTTCATATCCCTCTAGATGAGACTCAGATTTGGGTACATGAGTAGTCTGACATGATAATTTTTATATGGAGAAGATGATTGTGTGATTTTCTTTCATATTATTGGTGAGATAATGGTGATACAAATACTTTATTCTCCTTAATTATATAAGGATAATGCTGGGAGATCATAATTCATTATGTGAGTGTTCTCAGGGTCTGTAATCCTGCTTTTTTACATGTGGATACCTAAAATGGGGTCCCCTATATCTCAGATAGTGTTTGATACACACCAACATATATGTGGAATGAATCCTATATATACTGATTTAGTACTCCCTTATTTAAGATCCTTGGAAGGGTGAATGTACTCCCATGGGGTCAGTTGCACCGTCATCAAACAATTGTCCATTAGCAAGGAGCAGGTCCCCCAATAATGATTCAAATAGATGATGTGGGATTCCTTTTGGGTATTTTCAATTTAGGTTAATTTTTTATTTTCCTATGGTTAATTAATAAAGGGAGAGACATTACCATTGGTTGTAATTTCCCTCCATTATAACATATATAGGTTAATTTAATGGGTTATTCCATTCTCCTTGTCTTCGAGTTCTTAGCTAATCGATTTTACCTATAATCCTTTGTGGCTTTTATGATTTATGACTCTATATGTATATAATCACCCCTACAGGAGATATTTTCCCATACATATCACACCTTGTAGAAATGATAACATGTTCAATGGTGACCTTGTTGGTCATGGTGTTAAATGAGCTTAGTGGTACCTATATTATTTGGTAGAAGATTATTAATTTATATATAGGATATTCATCATGGGGATATCTATACTGTAACTATTAAGGTTGGTTTAGTTATTTTGGAATAATGGATGTGTATCATGTCCCTTTGACATTATGAATTATTATTAGATTATCTCATTGGGGATCCTAGATATCATCCATTTCATTAGATATATATTATTCAAATTATTATTATCAAGCATTATTATTTTATCCTATGAGAGGATGTGTATTTGTGTACAAGTGTATTAGGTAAAGGTGACCTGTGGTATGTGATATGCCTAATTGGTGCAATTAACTATCCCATGACCCATTGGGACAATATTAGGTTGGAACACTAATATCAACATCACCTAGGAGGGTTCTTAGTGGGCTAGATCTTGATAGAGCGGTAATGGATAAGGTATGTCATAGGTATGATGATTTGAGTTAGGTGTCTGGTGAGGATTTTTTTGTGAAATTAGGAATATCAATTAAAGGGTATTGAGTTTTGAATTCATGATAGGGAACCTAGTGTTTTTTACATAGAATTGCATATCAATTCATCAAGAATATAATATCCTTCTTCTTAACTTGATACATCGAGAAACCTATTGCTGGGGAAAATATATGATATATGCTTCACATTGGAACAAATTGTTGACTTAAATCTCCTTAATAATTTATCTTTTATATATGATATACAAAACATGTTTGATAGTATAGAAAATATAGGATTCCACCACATAGGACACCATCTAGGATCTTAATATAGGGTCAGGACGTGCTCATGATAGTGATTTAGCCTCAAATAATTGACCAACATGGTGATGAGGCATCCGTATAGTGGCTAGATTAAGAGTTATTATTATAGGGGATATGTGGAGTAATACCACATCTTGTTGGGAAATTAGAATAGCCACCTATCATAGTTTAGGAAGATGATAATTCCCCTATTATGTACCTGAATTGTCAATTATGACCTAGTGATGATGCACGTACGCGGATGGGCTACACATATTATAGTGATAATGTCTGAATGGGTTCCAATGTAAGTCGTGACATTTGATGGTAGAGGAATAACTTGTGACAGTGTTCTAAGTATTTCTATTTCACTATATTCCAATTTATTAGATTTTGTTGGTAAAATCCAATCGTTTTCATGGTGTGGAAAGTCACTAGTCAGGAAATATAACCTAGATACATGACAATACAGTGGTTACTTGAACAGAGCTGAAGAACGTTTTAAATTTGGAATAATATATTTTTATGTTAATATTCATGAACATGTATGATATTTTCGAGTAAATGTATGGTAACATACCATTTTCTGATTTCATTTTTTAGATTCACTAATCTCAGGGGGTAATACCTCAACATGAATTTTAGTTGATTAATATGATAATAGAAGTTTGAGTGTTTCCATGGTAGAGATATCTGAGTATTCATGCTTATAATCTGAATCGGCAGCTATGCTAGGGTAATATAGAGAGTCTTAGTGGTGGGGATATTTTTATTTTAGGGACATCTGGTTGCAGGTTTTGGTGTCAGTAATCCATGAGAATATATATTTTCTATGACCAACTAACATAAAAGATATAGATCATAATTCAATAGGAATTCACATATATTATCTTTTAACAACGGATCAATGACTTAAGATTTTTGTAGGGGAAGAAATAATCCATCTTATATACATTATTAATGATTTGGATAATTATTTAGTTTTCTTTAGGACTGACAAAACCAACATACAGTTAATATAATTTATGTAGTTAATAGATCCCCTGCTATAGAGGTAGTTACATGACCATAGACCTTTTTAATTCTGTCCCAAAGGAGGAATCATTTTTAGTGGATATGTTAGTACAATGAGAGGATGTCCTAGATAAAAAATCTATAGTCCAATTCCATGAATGCCTCCACTAGGTAGTCCACTCTAGAATTTGAGGTATGGTGGTCCAATATGTTCTCAGATGAGTGGTATGGATGGTTTGTATGTGAAAATTCCTAATATAATATGAGGTATGACATGTGTCAACTCTACTCAGAAACCCATACTCATAAGCTCTGGTATGAGCCATTCTATTTTTGTTGAATCTACAGTTTGGTATCTAAATGTTTTTATAGAGACATTATCCAAAAACATGAGGCTAGTGACTCTTTCTGGAAGGGATTCCACACTCACCCACATCTTTCAACATTTTGATATTTCACTTAATGGAGATAGGTTTATTTATAACCTCAAATTTAATAAGATAAATCCATACAACATCATCGTTGGTATATTTTAGATGCCCATATTTAATGATAAGATTGAATATATCCATCTGAGAGTTGTGATTTTCCACGATGATAGATCATGTGTTTCCTTCTTATGTGAGTTGGACCAAATGTTGATGTGATCATGGAATATGAATGATATGTTACATTAAATCACTAACAATTTAGTGATTTTATTGCAATGTGAGGTGAATGATTGGATTGATTCACTTCATATAGTAGTAGGGTATTACATGGATATTTTTCCTGAGGATATACCATGATCTGCCGTTCAATAATGTGTTGTCTTCTACATCGACCTCTACCATGAGACCATATTGATATCTTCAATAAAATATCTAATGTACCCTACTATTCTCATGGATTTGAGGGTATTGTTGGAATAATTTAGGGGAAAAAGTTTAATTACACCTATTATATCCCCTAGGCATATCCAATGTATTTCTATAATAAAGAAGAAATCAACTTAAAGCTATGTGTTGATTATCTCCACATAAATCAAGTGATAGCTAAGAACACATATCCTTCTCCAAATATTAATGATCTATTTATCTAGATGTAGGGAGATAAGTGGTTCTGGAAGATCGATCATAGGTTAATCCATCACAAGCTTCGATTTTTCCATGAGGATATCATAAATTAAAAATTCATATATCAATACGACCATTATGAGTTTTTTTGTTATTCCCTTTAGTGTGAAGAAATCCTTTATGATTTTTTCGGACTTATAATCTAGATCGTATATACCTTATTATATTATTTCTTGTCTAGATTCAATGATAACATCTACATATATTCAATAGTATATTATGATCATATTGAGAATATAAAGATTGTTTTGGAACATGTTTGGGAGAACTAGATATATGAAAATATCCTAATGTTTCAGATATGGATATGAGGGGATCACTTATTGGTGTATTTCATCTTATAGGGTGGAGTATTTTTGGATGAATTGATGATTAATGAGACTATATAATGGTATACAAAAAATTGAACTCTTGAGGTATATTTTTTTTTGGGATATATGGTTATAACTAAAGATTCATGGTGTAATTCTCTAGAATTACAGCCTCTATGGATGTGCTTACCCAGATTGGTCATCCATTAATTTTGTCAAATCAACTATGATAATATTTTTAGGATCTATATAAGATATTGAAATGTTTTTCTGTCTATCAGTTTCGAGATTGGAGAGTCAATGAAATTGTTTTTTGTGATGCATATAGAGATGTGATTGGTTGGTAGCCAATATAGAGATTTGAAGTGATTGATTATGGATCATGGATATATGAAACTCATAAGAAGAACTATGTGACCTATAATTTAGATATGGTGGCTGATAACCATAGTAGTAATTCCAAATCACAGTTGATCTGAGATTGATCAATGTAGTTGGCCTCATTACATATATTTGTAGTGTTTCATGGAGTAGTGTATACTATTTGATTGATATTGATATCACCACAACTCATTCCAGTATGTCATGAATTCCCAAATTATAGAAATTTATTTCAAGGTTTTATATTACTTGATATCCTCATGATATTTCCCTAACCATTATTCTAAAGGTGGAGAGAACATAATCTTCTTCAGAGGATAGATAGTGGTTCCAGTCGTATTGTTTGAGGAGTTTTTGAGGGAGTTAAATACATCAACATTAAAAATAAATAATTGGGTGTAAATTATGTACCAAGACTATAGGAATTAGTTTTTCAGGAAGGGTTGAAATGTATTGTTTCTGATTCAATCTCTTAATTTATCATTAGTCATTAGGTGAAGACAAGGCACTAGTTACCAATATATTTTTTACATCCACTATGGGTACAAGAATATCAGTGGGATGACATATAAATTGATTTAATGATAGGATCCCCACAGTCAACAAGAGTTCTTAATTTTTTTAGGGTTTCTGTCTACTTAATATCCAACTCATCCCACTTCATTTTTACTTTGGAGTAAAGTATGGATGAGAGTTAAATAAACATCAAGATGGAGGAGATCATTAGAATTCACGGGTTACCATATAATGATTGATCCTAATATAAATGATCAGTTTACATCATGAGCATAGAGTGTTTAATAAGTGGCATTGGGTACTTAGTTGAGGTTGAGAATAGTGTTTCACCCATAGAAAAATAAATTGATAAAAAAATCCATTTATGTTTTTAAGGATATGCAAAGGGTTTCTTTCTTTGATTGAGGATGCAACTGTTAGGATCAATTGTATTTAGTAGAGTTTAAAAAAAGATACAACTCCACTATCAATGTGTCCCATTTTGGGGATTTACATATAATAAACCACATGTCAACCATATGATCGGTGACGATAAAGGATGTAACGATATGAGATTTCCCTATATTTTCTCATTAAATAAATAGAAAATCAATGTGTTTGTTTGAAAAGACACACTAAATTAAAACGATAGAAAAAATTGATATATTTTGATTATTAAATATTACCATTAAAACATGGATGTTAACATAAATGATATAAGTGAATATAACCATATCAACAAATAAATAAATAATATAGAATTAAATTCTATCTAGAATAGGTAGTGTTACTTATGAATCAAATTTTCACGATCTTATAAAGGAGGTAGATTTGCTTGGGGTTTTCATGGAACAATCTGATAGATAACTTGATCAATTAAGAATTAATAGAAGTATCTTGTGGTAATGATGAATCCTATAGAACTTACTGTGAAATCCATGCTAATAGAATCTCCACCAACAACTACTGCTACTAGGTATCTAACATTTAGATTTTTTTGATGGTATAATGGGTACTATGAGTTGTAATTGGTATGATATAAACATGAAGATATTATCCATATAATTGAATGGGGGTGTCTATATAAAATCCATTTTATGATTAAAATATTTTTTCATTCCAATTTTAAAATAATCTTATATTTCTTATAGATACAAATATATAAATAAGTAAATAAATTATCACACATTCAACATATATTCCTGGTAATAAATATAAATGAAGAATAATTATCATTTTAAAAATATATTTACCAATAAGAATAGTTTTCCACTATGTTATAAAATTTCATTTAAATATTGAATTATCAAATTTTAAAAATTTAATTTGACCAATGTAACATAATTTTTTGTATTTACCATGATCATATCATCTTATGATTATTTTTTGGTTTTTTTGAAATACGTAATTTTTTTGGAAATAGTAAAAAATACCATATTAAAAAATATCGTTGATTCTAATACATGAGATGGATATAATTATAACTTTAAACTAATTAAAACATTTTATTGAAAAAGTATTTGTCTATTAATTAACATTAAACATTTTAAATTATGATGTTTTAATTACAAACTCATATTTTTATTTTAAAAAATAAGTAATATTTTCTCAAAAATTGGTTTAAATAAATTATATATTAGAATTAGAAAATTAGTTTTTATCTATAGAATCAAATTTTAGAGATTGTGGACTTTTACACATATTATTAAATGATTATAACAATAATTAAACATAAAATTACAATTTATGGACTGTAAGTTCATGTGTCTTTAGATGATTAGGAACATAAAAATGGAAAAATGGAAATAGAATAAAACATCACTACTTTAATAGTCCATAAGTTGATTCTAAATATCATTAAGATCCTAAATCTACATAAGATAACCTGGGGAATACATGATCAAAAGGGATGTTCTAAAAAGCCTAGTAAGGGTATAAAAATAGGAATAAAGAAAAGAACATGGGTTATAAAGAATAACATGAAGATATAGAAATTAATGGAAGGTTAATAAAAATAAGGAATCATTACATGTAGAGCATGGTGACATTTATCCTGGAATCATATGAATGGGGAAACAACAAAAATCATGAATTAAGTACGAGTCATGAAAAATTTCGAAGATCATTGCACGTGGGAGAAAAAGTCCCATAAAGGGATCATGTTCAATCTATGTACGAACAAGACATCTCAATTGACTAAACATTACTGAATTCATTGGAGAGCTATCGAGGAGAACCCATCATTACATGTTCATGCATATGTGTGCCACATGAAGAATGAAGTATAAGGGTTACCCATAGATAGAATCGGGTATCATAATAATGTCATAAGGAATAAAAAGAGGAATATCATAATGGTTTCCAAAAAATAATGAATGTAAATAATACATATTCATTAATAATGGAAAATATGTGATGTCAAACTGAAGGGAAAATAAGTACAAAGAGTGTTTAAGATTCATTTGAAATCAAACATTTTAGTGTGTCTAATAAAAATATTAATGTGTGTTTAATGAATATAAGAAATATTTGTTTTAATAAAACCAGAAAATATCCATCATAGTTTTCAATGATTAAATGTGTGATTTTATAAAAATATTGGTGTTTTAAACTATATTATGGGGAGCAATGAAAAATGCGTAATAAATCGAGATGTCCACTCTAATTGGGCTTTCATATCATGAAGAATTGATAAGGGAAAAATTTTAAAACAATTATTTCTTATAAAACAAGGGTGAAATGATATAGATACAAGATTTTGGAACTTATTAAATAATTATGAGTTTTATATAAAAAGAAATAAGATTTAAATTGGGGTAAGGATAGAAAATGTGTAACCTGAAGGAAAAATGGAGGTTCCGAATGAATCCCTTACCTTATGTCATAATGTTTTCTGCACATGATCTTAGTGTCTTAGATAATATAATTAAATTAATTAATTATTTAATTCATAACCTTTTCTACATGTATTTTAATTTTTTTTTCAATTTTATTACTTTAATTTACTACTTTTTTATTAGTTTTATGATTCATTTTAGTTGTTTCAGAGTGGTCATTTCCTAGGTTTTAATGATTTGATCATTTGAATAAATGTATGAAAGATCATGTAAAATTAGAATAGATATCCATATTTGAATTTATATTTTATTAATGAACATAAATAAAATTAAATGGTTATATAATTCATTTGGTTATCATGGGTGAGGATGAATCATTAGACAAGACGTTAGTGATAATTGTTTAGATTATTTTTCCAGTTTTTAGATCATCATAATCTAGTTTTGTTTCACAATATATTATGGTTTATATAAGTTAGTTTCAGTCCACAAAAAGAGTTATGAAATAAATTTTACAAATTTGAACAATAATTATAATTGTTTTATGTCTATCCATAAAGGCGGTAAATGAAAATGAAATCTTTTCATCCTCAAAGGTGATAAATCAACACCTCACGAATGATATATATATATTTTTGAATAAAAGTAAGAGGATATGAGACCTGATGGTGGATTTTATATTAACATAACAACATTAAAATATATATAATATACTATAGTTATCATTCATGTTTTTATAGAAGAGGAGAGGATATTATGTGGGGAAAAAAGAAAAAGAAAATAATATGAAGAAAGTGAAGTGGATTTTACCTATAAAATTATTCTCTTTGAGAGCCTACTTAGGAAATTTTATTTTGGTCTATTGATTAGACCAGAACCTCTTAGACGTGAGTAAGATACTAGGGATTATTATTGGGTAGAAAGTTTAAAATCATCAATTCTTAAGTGGTTTAAGAAGAAGATGTGGTATTTATAATGGACGAGAGGAGTGTTTTTTGATTATTTTACCCATTTGTTTATTATTTTAGATAAAGACTATGAATAGTGTAGATTATTGATACTAATTATAGTAACTATTGAATGTTATTTGAAACCAATTGTCTATTCATCATCCATACATCATCCATGACTCAATAATTCATGTATTTATCTTATACCATTAATTACTGTATTTCAATGTTCAACAAAAATTCACCTATTTTATAAAAATCCAAAAAAAGTTCACTAAACTTTTTTGGCTTATAGAATAAAAAAATGATCTCCAATTTATCATAGTAGTTATATTATTATGAGAAATTTAATATTTAAATAAAATCATCATTTATTTGAAAAATAGAAAATTTAAATTTACAGTTGATTTTATAACACTTTGAAATAAATATTAAAGTCTCAAAAAAATATCTTATAATCATTAGATAAAATAATAATAATTTATGAATCTATTTTATGAAAATAAATTTTCTGTTAAATCAATATAAAATTATAAATAAATTATTAGGTTTCAAAAAATTATAAATATATAATTTATCATTTTTAAAACATGTATTTACTAATTCCATATAATAAATATATCATTTTTTCATTTATAAGATGCTTAAATGTTATTTATAATTTCATAAGATATGTTAGTATTCTATTATTTGGTTTACTATTCATAAGTTCATGTAACTATACCATTAATATAGGTTCAATAATTTCATTTATAATGTTTGTATTGTGTTCTATATATGATTATTTGTGATTTATAATATATGATTTATTGTAAGAAGGGAAATCTTCATTCATTGAATAATGTGTAGTTACATTCATCTACCCTTATGAAATTTCACCCTCAAAATTTTGTTTTACAAACTATTTGGAAAATAGTGGGGGTAATTCCCCTTCATTTCTTCCTCTAGTTCCCATGTTTCCTCTTCTTACATAAGGTTCTTCTATAGTAATTTAATTAGGGAGTGGTCTTACTATGTTGAACTTTCTCTCTATAATCCATGATCTGCACTTGGTTCTCCTCATAAGAGAGAAAACTTTTCAACTGTACCACCTCTAAATTATGTACTTGTGAGGGGTCTAGTATGTACGTTCTCAAGTGGAATATGTTGAATACATTTTGAAATTGAGTCATGGTTGGTGTAAGTGTTAGTTGATAGGACACAACTCCAATAAGAAAAAGAATATCTAAGGGGATTATGTACCTTGGATATAACTTTTATTTCTTCCCAAATATCATGACCCTCTTCCAGGGAGATATGTTTAAGAATACCATGTCTCCAACCATAAACTCAAGGTCTCATTAATTATTAGCTACAGAACCCTTCTTTTAACATTTTTATGATTTGATGTGTTTCTAAATTGGTTTCCCCTTATCCACTATTAATTCAACCATTTCAGGTGCTAGGAACATTTGTTCACTAACTTCATCCTAACATGTTATTGTTCTAAATAATTTCAAATAATGTTATTCATATAGGGATATTTGGATGCTTGATTAGAAACTATTACTATTAGAGAATTAAAATAGATATAAATGTTGGTCATATCTTCCTTTGAAGTCCATAGAATAAGATCTCAACATGTATTCTAGGGTCCAAATAGTCTTCATAAATTGTCCATTAGTTTGCATATGATAGGTTTTACTAATTTCCAACTCAGAGTTTAGAGCATTTTGTAGACTTTTCCCAATCCTAGAGGAAAATCTATGTTCTCAATCAGATACAGTTGATTTTGGTACTCCATGCATCCTTACCACTTCTCAGATGTGTATCCATGCAAGTTGATCCTGTGAAAATTTATCTCAAACTGTTATAATGTGAGCAGTCATTGTAATATAATCCAAAAAACCCACATAGATTTTTTTCCTTCGGATGTATTCTGAAGTCTAGTGAAAAATTCCATCATGACTGTTTCCAATTTCCATGTTTCTATAGATAGTGGTTGCATCATCCCATTATAATTTTTCATTTACACCTTTACTTGATGACATACCAGGAGCTTTAATGTATATTAATTTATCTCCATTTTCATATTATCCCACTAATAGTTCTCTTGGAGACCCTGATACATCATTGGGATCCCTAGGTCAATTGAGGAGGTTGAGCTATCTGCGTCACTCTGATGCTCTTTCTTTATCATGGGATTAGATGGTACACATAGTTGTGACCCAAATATTAAAAGTCCTTCCTCATCAAGTTTGATCTCTCATTATTTCCCCATTCTCATGGGTTTTATCTTCTTCTAAATTTCCACATCATTCCATTGAGAATCATTATTTTCCCCATGAGGGATGGTTGAGAAATACTTTGAGAGAGGATTGATGATTCTCCTTATTAAATGATTTACATGATTATCCTTTGCAAATATATTAATATTATATTATTCTCAATTCTCATCATTGATAATGTTTCAGGATCAATTACACATAGAGCATCCACAACATTATTTACCTTACTAGGATAATCATAGATTGAACTGTCATAATGCTTGATGAGTACAAACCATCTACATTACTGTAAATTAATATCCTTCTATGTGAATATATATTTAAGGCTCTAATGATCCGTATATATTTCATATTTCACCCCATATATATAATGCTTCTAAATTTTCAATGCGAAGACCAAAACAACTTACTCCAGATCTTGCATGAGATAGTTTTTCTCATGAATCCTCAAATTCATTAAGGTTTAGGCTATCTATTTATCATTTTTAATTAGTACACAACATATTCCCTTTTTTAGAGAATTAATATACAAAAAATATAGTTACCCAGTTTTTTGTAGTGTGAGAACTCGTGTAGTGATAATCCACATTTCAACTCTTTGATTTATCCTGCACATTTACATGTAAAAATAAACTTCACTCCCTTATGTGTCAACTTGGTTATTGGATTTTACAATCATGATAAGTTCTTCCGAATTCATTTACAATACCCAGATAGACAATGGAAATTATGTATCTTTGTTATAGGTATTGGCATGGACCGCTCCTTCATTTCCATTATCATGGAAGGGTCAACATATATTCCATTGCTAGTGATATCATTACCCATGAAAGAATCTTCCTCCATCCATAACTCACATTTACTATAAATTTCATGAATTTTACCCTTCACAAAGTCATCAAAATAAATATTGAAATGCTCTTCATGTTCGTTATTAATTATGGATTATATCATAATATCATCAAGGGAGACTTCCAAAAATTTGTTAAGGTAATATCTATAGACTATATTCATTAATTACATAAAATATTTTGGATCATTAGTGAGTCTGAAGGGTATCACTATGAACTAATAGAACCTATACCTCATTTGAAAGGGAGTGTTGGGAATATCTTCCTTCTTTACCTTTAATTGGTTTTATCCTGGGATAAGGTCCACCATTGAAATATACTTGGCCCCACATATTTGATTAAACAAGTCAACTATATGTGGATGGGCATGCTTTATCTATGTCATTATTTTGTTGATTTCACGATAATCAGGTGCATTGATCCATCCTTCCTTCGGACAAAGAGGACTAGTGAAGTCTACTGTGAAGTACTCAGTTGCATAAAACCATAGTCTAGATTCTCCCAAAACTTCTTATTCAGTTCCTCCAACATGATTTTGGCCATTCTGTAAGGTGTATTTGATATAAGCAGAGATCTATGAATAAGTTCAATTGGAAAATCTGTGTCTCGGTCATAAGGAAGACCGGTCAATTCTAGAAGGGACACATCAGTGTAGTCCCTATCAAAGGGAATGTCTTTGAGCATGATCCTCTCATCTTTTTCAATATTTTGAGAATATATTCTTCATTAAACAAAGTAATATCAAAACATGATACTATGATTCTGAAGGAGATTCATCATCCTCCGTTCATTTGTAAAAAATTGGTGGATACCTCAAGAAGTGAAGAGTGATCGCCCTTTCCTAACAATTGAGGTTAGATTTGTATAGAAATATCCAATCCATTCCAAATATCGAATCGATATCCACCAAAATAAGTACAAAATTTTTTTACTAAGAGGATCATCCAATAAACATTAGCTGGGGATGAGTTATATACTTTGGATGCAATTATCTCCCAATTTTTTGTTCCCACATATAAATAAACCTCAATATTTTGATGTGGTATTTGAATAGTTATACTGAACATGCATGATATGAAAGAATATGTAGAACCACAATCAAATAGTGTGTTCACTATTTATGAATGAATAAATATCATAACTATCACCACATCATTATTGGGTTCCACCTCAATAGTAGTGATTGAATACACACTACCTTGTTTCCATGAAGGGTTTTTTTGTAAATTTCTTCTAATTACCCTTGTATTAAGACAATAAATTGAATAGTACCCATATTTCTTATAGGTGAAACACTTCACTATCGGTGGAGTGTTTATTTGATAATTACATTCATTTTCTATATTAGTTTGATTATTAATATCCCTTTATTAGTTACTATCAATATTCCCCTATCTTCCACATTTGAAACATATCTTGGTTCCATTTAAGTAGTTTCTAATCCGATTCTTCCAACAATTTTTACAGACGGGGTGTCAGGTATTCTTTCCATCATGGTATTTAGCTTTTAATCCACCCATATTAGACTCCATTTTCCTTTTTTTATAATAGATACCATGAGAAAACTGAGATTATCCAATCTAAATTTCATCCATAATAGTGAAAAAAACTATCTCTCACACTAGAAAAATATTTCACTTTTTTCAATGGGGACATATCAATTGGTTAAAGTATATCTTTTGTTAGAAAAATGTGTTACTAACATATAGGTCCCTATCACTAAACTATTGGTAAAAACTCGATTGCTAATTGTTTTTGTCATATATATAATAGTTCTATTGCAATTATAATTATATAGAAATAAAATACAAATTTTGGTAAACGTGTTTAGAAACAATTTATGTTGAAAATTTATCTATTGGTAATAATATCACAATCATAAAATATATAATTGTTTGTAAATTACATTTGAAAAAATGTATAAAATTTTATTGCATATAAATTTTTATATTATCTTTATTATTTTATCATATATAAGACAAAAAATACTATTTTAACACTTGTTCAAACTTGGGAAAAAAATTAATTATAATAGTAAGAAAATATTTTAGACAAAACATTAGATCCCCCATTATCCCCATCCTATTTCCCCAAATAATGTCCATCCCCAATCTGGGGGACCCATACATACCAGCGACCCATCTATTCAATCTAGTCACCTAAAACTCCAGTGCTCGAACTATGCCAAAGACCCATCTATTCCATCTAGTCAGCTCTACATCCAGCACCCCAACCATGCCAATGACCCATACATGCCATCTAGTCACCTCACGCTCTGAATACCATCTCCAGATAATATCATTCTTAACTTTGATTGGAAATAGAGGTGTTGGTATAGTCTCATGCACATCATGATCAACCACCATGCTGGAAGGCCTAAAAATCATGAAATACTCCTCAATAATCATATCACGGACTTCTAAAATCAACATACATGGGTAATAATTAGGTAGAAAAGTAGTTTTTTACCAACATATAATCAAAAAAACACAAAAAATAGAAATTTAAGTTGTACTTCAGGATGTTCATTCGAAATAGAAGCTCAGCCTATTAAAAAAATAGAATCCCAAGCTACATCTCATACTCCTATAGCGTCCATCTATGATCTTCAAACATCGGTTGTCGCTGTAGTGAATCACACAAGAAATCATTTTCACTCACACGCCCCACAACATTACATTCATAATATCCAACCACAGACATTTATATACCAATGGGATATCCGTAATCAATCAAAATCTAATATCCTTAAATTTAAATTGAAGGTTATTATATGAAATAAGAATTACATTATGGAATATGTTGCAATACCTAGAAGTGCAGGTGAATCTCTCAAGATAGAAACAATCCTTACAATGTAAATTATGTTTTTCAATGAAAAATATGTTATAAACTAAGTGTCAAATAACAATAATAGGCTATACCTAAAATAATGAAATTCTAACCATGATGAGTGCAGCGAACTAGATCTTGAAACATTCCAATTCTGAGACACCATAACACTATGATTGAATCACTAAACACCCACACAAAGAACAATAAAAAAGTCCCCTAATATCTTTATTCCATCCTTATCATCTATTAAGTTAAATAGATCCATGATTAAATAATAATGGACAGAAAGAGTAAATCCAATAGAAAAAATGAAAACCTCAAATCATTCATGTGTTTCTCACCCATGGATTCATTCAAACTTTGTTTCCAGACCACATATCTGAACATCATACTGAACCTCTTCCACCCCTATCAGATCATTCTTCATTCTAGTTGTTCACCCTCAATAGACAGAAGGGGTAAAAAATGGACGAAATGGTCCAAATTCTTATTTCTAGTAAAATATTAGATCTCCATGAATCATCAAACTTTTTTCGAAAGAAATAATTTTAAATATTTATCATATAGAAGGAAACATAAAGATTTGTAAAAATATATGACACCATTCCTTGGTAATCATAGTCCCTGACTATCACTCAGTTCACAACATACATTGTAAAATCACTGGACATTAAATAGATTCTAGTTAGGTAGTCATTTCGGTCCAAAAAAAATTCTAACTCTTTCAAATGTTTCCCTTAGGTTCAGGTTTTTTGGAATTGGTACAGTTAAATGATGGAACCCAACCAAGTTATTCTTGAGCTTCAACGTTCATAAGAAGAGTCTTGGATTATAAATATCACATGAAATCAATGTGTGAGATAACTGGTTGTGTCTCAGTTCGCCAATATTCATGATATCTGTAATATTGGCTAGGGAATCCTAGAATAGTTTCAGTGATATGATCAAAGAAAAATGGTAAAATCAAGGTGAATCCTACAAACCATGATGAAATTACATGGTAATGTGAAATAAGGATAAATACCATAAGGCCATGAGAATAATGGGTTTAATGGTGCGTCCAAATAAAATCATAACCTAAAAAGACACTCCCTTCACCTAGAGACCCAGATCATAGAAAAATTCCATATCCTTATAATGATTCCCTGTTGAAATGATGATCAAACTACCAGATCCTACAACCTTGAGGAAAAACACATGAATCTCCCTTTAGTTTCCCCTATCATCGCATGGATTGAGAATCCAAGCTACAGGTTTCCACACTGCACCACAACAATAAACCCAATGTTATTGAACCATCCATATAATAGTCACACCTCTAGAACCATCATCCCTTGAATAATAACTGTGAATATAGTGATGGACAGCAGCCACAAACACAACATCACAGCACTAAAAACCATCCATGAAATACAAATTACACAATAAAAAATATTAAATGAACCATCAATGAATAAATAGAACAATAAAAACAACACAAACCCAACCCATTAAAAACCATAAAAAACAAACATCTAACTGGTGCATAATTGGCGTTTTTCAACGGAAATGTCCTATATAATTCACAATATTCACTAAATGAAAAGGGAGACCAAGAACAAACAATATGTCTCCAAACTACCAGTCTCACGATTAAAGGTCATAGGGTTACTGATCAAACATTCAACCTAATGATGATGAGTCCCTATGAAGAACACAAAAAATCAATGTTATCCAAAAAACATGATGAAAAATCTCCACAGATCTAGATAAAACAAAAAAATAATAAATAAAACAGTCAAACAAATAAATCAACCTTAATTTATTCACTTCCTCAGTCAATGATGAAAAGACAATGATTATATAAATGACTCAAAAAAGAAAAAAAATATTGAAAATCAAAATTACTAATTAAGATCATATTCAAGTTCATAAAATAAACAATCACTAAAAAATTTCATAATATATTTCATTCCAGAGAAGCTGAAAGATAACCAGTGAATACGAGACCAAAATAATAATTGATTTGTAGTATCAAATAACAAAAACATGAAAATACTTCTTCATGTTCTTCTTCTCACACGGTAGAATATTCAACAAGGAAGTATATGATTTTCCACACCTAAGAATTAATTTATGATTTCTTCCAAAATGGTTTTATAAAATGAAAATCTATAAGTGAGAAAAATAATAAATAAAACAATAAAAACAAGAATAAAAAAGAAATAAAACACCATTCCATAAAAAATCTATAAATGTGTAATACTTCAGTCACCCCAACCACAATCAATTTTTTTCTCTATCTAGTAAATTTAGTTTTTGGAGTTCTAAGGAAATTTTATTATCCCTGTCATTGTGACAAAAAATATTACCACATACATTAATTCATCTATTTTTCATACACATTGGTTATTTATACCATGGTGGGGAATATGCATGTAGTTCACCCACTCATACAATAAATAGACACTATTTCCTTTCATCTTCCATGGGAATCTAGTTGTAATAACCCAACCCAAACAAATACAAAGTTACAAAATTATAATAATTGAAAAGGAAAAATGTCTATTTTATATAACTAAAATGAAGAAGGATTCACCTAAGTAATACCATCCCAAAAAATGGAAAAAAAATTGTGCTTTACAATAACTATTAATATGCTTCTAGGATCTAGATATTCACAAAAAAACCACATATAAAATTAAAATATTGAAACATTAATTAGATTAAATTCCAAATAAATACTTTGCTTAAAGAAAAAAAATATCAAATCAAGAAACCATTATTTTTCAAACTCATACAATTCATGGCCATAATTCTCCCCACTATCAACTGCACAAAACACTCTATAAATCCATAATAGAGTTATATGTTTCATGTATTATAGAATTATAATAATATAGGCACAAAATAAATTTTTTCATTTATAAAAAAGATAATATAAAGTTTAATGAGGTTTTATAAAGATAATAAACAAAATAGAAACATCAAACCAAGATAAACCTACTCCACACCATTCAGTTGCAACATCAGTAGTGTTTGAATACAACTTCCCCAATCACAATCACATGAGGTGTGAATTAGGGAATAAAGAGCACATTGACAATATCCAAACATTAAAGGCTATAACTTGCATAATTTTTACTGATAAGGTTAATAGTAATTTTTCCAAGCCTACAAAAAAATCTCTTAAGGATGAAATTGTAGTTCTTGACAAGATTATGTTTCATTTCCATTTGAATTATGAACTTGTAATGCTTGCATATGTGAATAGTAGAACTGGTACATATTTACTAGCCAATTGAGGGATCTCATATAGGATTTAACACTTGATGCTATTATAATAGTTGTAATGGACCTTCATTATGGGTTTCAAGAGCATTAAATTTTGTATATAAAGGTCCAATAAGTATTTAGCTTCTAATTCAAGGATTCAAAAGTTCTTAAAGGTTTAATGCTAAATCCAAGGCTTTTCTACCCCTAAAAATGATAAAAAGGGTTGTGAACCCCTACATAATTCTTAATGATTTTCCTTAAGAAAAATAAACTGTCGATCAAAAAAATGTAGCTTTAGTGAGAGAATATTCTTTTTGTTTATGAAAAAAGAAAAGTGCATTGAAAATCCTGACATAAAAAACCAAATTTCAAACTTCATTTTGCTATAAACAATATATTTCTAAGAGACTTGGCATGCCATTAATTGATTTTTTGACTCATTGTCTTTATATTATTTAAAAATAAAGATGAAAAGTTAGTACATTATTCTTATAATGTTTTTTTCTAAACAGACCCAATGAACATGAATCCTAAATGGGTAAATTTTTTTGGATTTTTTAGGTTAATTTGATCAGTGACTAGTTTTTATCTTTTATCGTGGATCATTCGGAGCCAAAAGAATTCACCTTTCTAACAATATGTTCTATAAAGGATCTTCTAAATAAAGTGTAATGGAATTTTCATGCTTTTATACTATTAGAAGAAAAAATATAAAGAATCCAATGTTTATACATTGTGGTAGAGCTATTGGGATTACCAGGTATTCCACTTTGATGTTGAAGATCTCGTCTATTGAATTCATTATTAATTATCCTTACAAAGATACTAATATTTATTTTGTGGAATTACCCCGAACCATAGAACAGAAATGGTGTTAATGTTATTAGAAATATAAATTCCCTATAAGAAAATCATGTGAAATGTAAAAATGAATGGATTGGAAAATATGGGAACACATGTGTCATTAGTGACATGAAAGAACGCAATATAAGGGATTATTATAACCTAAAGGAGAAAAATATATGCAATACATGAAAGGATAAATATATTAATAATAGATGTAATGTAAAAATTAAATTCTAGACATCAATAATAGAGTTATTACTTGGAAAGTGCAGTGAATACAAGCCTTAATATTTCCAATTATTGGAAACCATAACACTAAAAATCATCGAAAAACACTATGAATAACATAATATAGGACATATTGTATCATCCTTATATTACTATAATAAAATGGAAATAAAATTTACTCTCCTCCAGCATCTATATCACTTTAATGACCACTCCGATGAAGTGTGAATACAACCCCTAATTCATAATAGCACACTAAAAACGAGATAAAAAATCCGACAAAAAATAAATAAATAAAATAAAATTAAACAATATAACAAAGGTGTTCCCATCATGATCTTCTAATCAAAGGTAAACAGATAAAGGTATTATTAAATCTAGATGTGGTTTGGCCCGAGATTATGGTGAAGAACCCTTAAAAATAATACACCAATAGAAACTTAAAAAACAATAAAATCAACATACAAGACAAAACCTGCACAACATCACCTCCAATGCCATAATTTTTTATTTTCATAGAATTTTTTTATAAATTAGTGAGAACCACACAAAATTCAAAAAATTCATAAAAAATTCCAACAAAGTCACCTGTCAACTATTTTCTAGAAATAAAAGGATTCATATTTCCAAAGGAGATCATATTAAATGAATACATACATCAAATCCTCACAATGCAAACTTCCCAGATCCATAAACCTGACTATCACCTTCCCAATGCTGCATTACTATGTCATCATTTTCTAACATCCAACATAGAAAAACACCGAGTCACCAAAATCCATCATTATTGTCGTTAAACCATTATATTTTATACCATTTCTAAACCACCACAATGAAAAAATATATCAAACCACCACCACCACCATGAATGAAAATGACAAGTTGAACCAAAAAGCAGGAATCCATCACCATTATTACAAAGAGGTAGCGAAAAAAATCAGCAACTGGATGATTTGAAATTGAACCCAAATAAAAAAGAAACCAATATAAAAAAACTTAAAAACATTCGGCACATAACTAGAAACTGGAATCCATAATGAGTCAAAATCGAAGCCACATAACAGAACTGAACCGCAAAAAATACCATAACCATGAAAGAGATAATTCAAACCAATGTGATAAAAAAGAGAGAAAAGTGTAAACCATATACTAATAGGCATAGAGACTTGAGATCCAATTGAAACGAACCAAAATAATAAAAACTGGAGGTGATATGACAAGGATGGTCGCAAAAGTGTAACAAAAAGGGAATAATAGTGGAATTAAAAACCCTAAATCCATCCCAAAAAATAGGTAAAACCCTCATTAGATTCCACCAAGAATCCCAAATCGCTGGTGTTACATCAAGTTAAACCGAGATGAGGTCTATTCATGATGGTTCCTGTAAAAAGATAAAACTCACAATAATCAAGGCCCATAGAGTAGCATCAAAACGCAGAAATGGAAATCAAAATGTTAATATAAGCTAATGAATGAGGCAAACAACAATAACCGGAAAACATAGGGATGACCATGAGAAAAGAAGAGCACACCAGAGAGAAACCACTCACCACTAGGGAGACAAAGAGAGGGATGTGGAGATGGTGTTGGGATGGAATCCTAGACTGAGTATAATTTGGAGACCCGGGGAGTGGGTAGACATACTGTAGACGCCGGAAAAGTCCGTTGTTCCCAAACGAAGCTCCGGATGCGGAAAGCGAAGTGATATTTGGAGTCAGAGGCACGTTCCGGAGGGCCCGGAGGACTTGCGCGAAATTTCAGAAGCCCGCGCGCAAAGTTGAGTCTCGGCGCGCAATCCTCCCGGGATGCGCGCAATGCGCTGGGCCGGCGCGCTATTTTGCGCGCCCGTGGCCTGCGCGACTCCCTTGCGCGCCAGGTCCTGATTCCGCACCCGCGAAGGGAATTCCGCGCCCGAGACCGGATTCCCCGCCCGGGGTTGCCTATAAATATAAGGCGACCCCCGCCGTTTTGAAGGTTTCCAGAATCCGAAGCGTCGCTCGTTCGCGCAATCCAACCCCTTCTGCGCGCAATGCCGATCTTCAGGTAACCTCCTTTCTTTCGCGCAATAGAGCCTTGGGGTTCGCCTTCACGCGCAATCCCCTTGGCTCCTTTCCTTTGAATAAATCCTTAACCCGAAGGCCTTTGCGCGCAAAAGAAGCCTCTTGCGCGCAATTTCCCCCGGGTGCGCGCAATCCAGCCCGATTGCGCGCACCCCCCATCTTCAAAGTGGCCGTTCGTTAGAGAATGAGCCGTTGCCCCCGCGAGCTGTCCGAAGCCCGGTGCACGCAATCTCAATCATCTGCGCGCAAAGGGCTGGCCCGATTGCGCGCCAGCCCGCCATTTTGCGCGCCGACCTGCTGTTTTGCGCGCAAGGCTTCTCTTTTGCGCGCAATCCGCCAGGGTCGCCCCCCTAGACCCCCCGAGGGTACCCGCCTGCGTGGCGCACGATGATCTTCGTCCTGGGTGCCCGCACCGTGCGTTGTCTTCCCGTGCGGCCCTCCAGGCTCGCGCGAAGTGACACGGACCCATCAGCGGCAATCCATCGTCCCGCATGACGTTAAACTGCACATTTGTCCAGCATGACGTTAAACTGCACATTCGTCCCGCATGACGCTAAACTGCATTCGTCCCGCATGACGTTAAACTGCACCACGTCCAAGCTGCACGACGCTAAACTGCCTAGCCCCTATCGTCCGTGCTGCAAGACGTTAAACCGCCAAGCACCTTCATCCTCAACACACGACGTTAAACTGTACTTCGTCCGGCAAGACGTTAAACCGTCCGCTTCGTCCTCAACACACGACGTTAAACTGTACTTCGTCCGGCAAGACGTTAAACCGTCCGCATCACCCGATCCCGTGCCTCGCACGCAGGGTCCCCCACGGTTTGGATGTGGCCCCCACCCGCTGGTCTCTGCAGGGATGTCGGGATTGCCCCTTTTAGGGACGATTTAATGGGAGCGGCTTTTCCCCACGGGGGGTAGGGTATTACAAACCCCTAGTTTCTTGTGGGGGGCTGCACATGTGTATCTCCATTGCGCCTCCCCCCCGCCGAAGCCAGTAGAGGGTGTGACTGGGATCGAGGTGTCTCCTACATTCGGTCCAAGTCCCTTCCAACATAGTTTTGTCGCATTCGGGCTGCCTCAAGTGCGTAAGTCCTGACAGAATGAACTACGTGGACTTTGATCCCTGTCTTCTAAACAGGGTACGTAGGAAACCTCCCTAAGGTTCAAGCCCACCACCTGGTCGTCCCGGTCGTATTCACGTCGGTTCGTCCATCAGTGGACCCCTCTAGGGCTCACGCTTGCGTCGATTCACCTATGAATCCGCCCCTGTGGGAGACTGCCCGTGTGTATCTCCACTATGCCTCCCCACAGCCCCTTTTTCCATCTCTCCTTTTATCGTCCAGCATGACGTGAAACTGTGATCCACCCGGCCGTTCCATCCCCCTCTGTGCGAGGTGGTTCGGTTCAATCCTCTGCCCGGCGGCCTCGACCCCTTCGTGAGTCGGCTTGCCGACGTCCAGCATGACGTTAAACTGTATACCCGAACTACGTTGACTTTGATCCGTGCTAACGCGCGGTACGTAGGAAGCCCCTACGGGGTCCAAGCTCTTCACTCCATCGTCCATCCTGATCCTTACCCGGGCCGGCACATCCCGGTGGGGTCATGCCACTTCTCTCCACTCCACATCATTTGGGAAGCCGCCCATGCGCTGGCCCCAGCGTCGGAGGTTCCCCGCAAGGGGTTCTGTCATCTGATCCACTTTTCGTGTTGATCGGTCCGATGCCGTCCCCGCTGGACGTTAAACTCGCGGCATACCTCGTGTTAAACATGGGAAGCCGAGGAAAACCTCGGGTGACACAGTTCCCCGCACCCAGTGCGGGATGCCTCAGGTCATCATGCCTTCGAGAAGCCCTATTAGGGACGGAAGACAAACGTGCAGAGCCGCAGTGTTACGACACGCCCCCAGCACCCAGAGCCACCCGGCCTTCTCACCGTAGGTTGCTGCCCTGACCAGACTCCTTGGAGCGTCCGGGCGGAAGCAGCGTAATTAACCGGTGTCCATGAAGATATGGCGCCGGGAACAAGATTCACGAGAATGTCTTAAATCTATGAGGGAGACCCGGATTAGGCGACGAGTTCCGAGGAGACGTCCAAGGAAGGAGGAGCCGACATCCCATCATCCCGGTTTCGATCAAGGAGCAGACGCCCCTGAATAAGGGACGGATGCCGCCCGCCTTTGGAAAGCGGGACTGCGGGACCACAAGCCGCGCGCCCATCCCCTCGGGTTGACGGGTGCACGCGCGAACGCGTCCTGGCGGAACAGCGTAACCCGACGCACATCCGCACCGGAACAGAAAAATGGTGAACCCGACGTGAATCTCTTCTCCTCGATACGAAGACCGATGGCTTTCAGAGGTGTTGGAAGACCGGCATGTTGCCCGGCCAAGCATTCAGTCTTACCCGCCAGGGGCTGGGGAAGGGACATTGGGCACTCCGTCTCGCAACGTCGAGGGCCTGGGTTCCCCCCACGGAAGGCGTCGTGGCGCTAATGGTTGGTTGTCGATTCCTTTTTCCTGTCAGTGTTAATGGGTCCTTCTCCCTGCTTTCAGAAATCAGGTCCCCCGATCCGGTGCCCGATCGCCACCCACCCACTGGCGCAGGGGTAGGGGAAACACCGACGCGGCTACTCCGCGCGGTCCCGCCCGTTCCACGGCCGTCCCAGCAGCCGCAATTGCGGGGCGACCACGCCCTCTCTCCCCCTCGGAGGTCATCCAGAGAAGGGTGATCAACACCCTGGTGCGGAGATATGAGGAAGAGGGAGTCATCCCCACTAGGGACATGGCTCGCCTAGACCTTGAGGAGGTTGCGCCTCGCCACCACCGCCGCCCCCGAGGGCCGCGTAGGGAGGCACCGCTGCCCACCTCAACGTCCAACCGCTTCGGGAGCTTATCCCCGGAGCACTCTGACAGTTCCCTTCCCTATACGGATGAGGTGGAAGATGTCCGGGATCACCCTATCCGGGATTCGCTCCAGGGATCTACGGTAAGGGCTCCCGCCAGGCCACGGCGACACCGCCGCCAGGCCTCTCAAGTCGAAGAGCGGACTCTCCACCTGCCCGCGCCGCTCATCCCGACTCGTCTGTCCCAACGCCAACGTCGGGCACGAGCGGAGGAGGATGCCCGCCTTGGGGCCCTAGCAACAGCGGCCGCATTGGCCCAAGCCACTGTTGGCTCCAGTCGCCAGGCCCCTGCGCATCCTGAGCAGGGGAACTTCTATGCCCGACCTGGATCGAGGCCCCGACCGCCCCAAAGGCAGGTTGGGTCGACTCTCCCGGTTGCTGGTACAGGCAGTAGCCACCGCGGACCACCTCGCGGTAGCGCTATTCACCAGCGGGATCCACTCCGTGTGGCCGATCCAGGAGGCATGGGTCATCCCACCTTCCGATCCCGGCCCGGAGGCCTGCCCGGAATCATCTCTCCCCGCGTCCCCTTTGATATCTGTCCCGGTGCCCCTCGCACCTTGGTTTCCAGTCCTCTTGGCCCCAGCACTAGTGCGGCCGGAGGACGCCAGGACAGAGATCAGCCCTGCCCCGAAGAACCACCCAGGGGCAGGAAGGCAAGGCGTCGACGCCGAGGGAAGAATGTTACGGAATTCCGGACAGAGATCCGACCGGTTCGCTTCTCTGATTCAGAGGCGGAGTACGATTCGGCGACAGAGCCCTTTCCCCAATCCTGCCAGTCAAGGGCAGGGGTAGGAATGCGGCACATCAGCCTCGTGCTCCCCGAGAGCGAGATCGATGTGATCCCCGCTTCTCTCCGAAGGTATATCCGGAGTAACGAGGGCCTGGTAGACCCCCAAGGATCAAGCTTGCGGTTGGTACTGGCCCCTCCGGAAGTGCCTTCCGTCTCGATCGGAGAAGCCGAAGACTTTTTCTGGGGACCGACGGTCGAACCACGATCTAGTGCACCCTCGGCGAGCACCGATGCTATGACAGGATGTTCGCTCGCCGGCCCGTCCTATCGTGATGTGGTAGCCAGGGCACCGCCACCCTCAGAGGGCGGCCCGGGATATGGAGGCCAATCGGCCTGTTCGCCGTATTCACCGCCGGCCAGCCCGTCAGCCCGGCGACCCGCCTCGGCACAACTGCCGGTTCCCCGTCCGTTCCCATCCATTGAAGAGGACCAAGGAGATCTGGGTCCCGAGTTTGAGTCGTGGAGCTTCTGGACCGTCCTTGCAGAGGGCCACTTCCCTGAGAAGTTTTGGCCAGTCGCATGACCGGGCTTTGATGCACCCGAATCGCTCACCCCGGATGAGTTCGAATGCTTCCGACGAACTCTCTAGGAGACTCGCTCCTGTCTTCACTGCCTACAAATGCCATACCCCAGGAGTCAAGCGCACCTGGAGGATATTGGTGAGCAGTGCCGTCAAATTGACCTGGCCATGCTCCCCGCGGTTCGGCACCCCGGGTCATTTGAGCACCACGAGGCCCTCCAACAACGATGTGTTGAGTGTTTTCAAGTACTCCGCAAAGTTATCGAGGAAGCCACTCCCCACGTGTATATCCGTGGATGGGGGCAGTACGCTGCCCCTACGCTTCAGTGTGATTCGCCGACAGCCCGATTCACTGGGCGGCCGTGAGGGTATATCCCCAGGGACGGAGACAGTCAATATGGCTGACCTGTCGGGAGAGGGGAACGACTTGGAACTTCTCGACGGGGGCTTCCCCCCGAAGACAAGCCTTCGTCAGAGCCATCGGTGAGAGTTACTCGTCATCATAGGAACCTCCTGGGGCACCCTGCACCCACTGAAGCACTGACGTTGAGCCGAAACGTCAGTAAAGGAAAAGAGCACAGCGAGGCTGTAAAGCCCGCCGACCCATCTGCCTCCATGCAGAGGGAAGAGGAGGATCCCGAGAAGGCTACGCTACGTCAGCAGCTCGCCGAACAGAAGAAGCTGGTTGACCAGCTCCTCGCCGAGCGCACTGCAGAACGGCGGCCTGACTACGGTGATCCTAGGCCAGGACAGCAGGGACCGGAACAACCGCTCCTCGACGAGACTCTCCCGGGAAACCGTGATTACGCCGTGTTCGCCGACAGGAGAGAGGCCATTGCCTACGGCAAGAGGGCGCGGTATGTTTCGCCACACCCTCCCGAGCGGCGTGACTACCTGAGAGACCCCGCTCGGATTCCTCCCGCTGCCCCAAGGGCCGCTCCGCTCGCCATCCCACGAGCTGCCGAGTTCGACGACCCGGTCGACGACCCGATCGAAGGGCCATGCAATGCGCTCGTGGTTAGAGATCCTCGCCAGGACTGGAACCCATGTCCGGACGATCCGATGGCGGCACTCATTTCCCGCTTGGAGGCCTTGGAGACTCGGCAGGTGGCGATCCCACCGGACGGCAAGCCCTACCCAGCATGGGTGGATGACATGTCGGCGCCTCCGGGATTCGGGAATCCCACTTTTTCCCCCTTCAACGGGACTGGAGATCCGCCACAACATTTAGCCCACTTCAACTCGAGGTGCGGGCCTATGTTGGGGACTCCGGCGCAGCAAGAGGCCGCTAAGCTTCGCTGCTTTGTTCAGACACTGGAAGGGCCAGCATTTGTCTGGTACAGCCAGCTCCCCGTCGGGTCGGTAACCAGCTGGGAGGACCTCCGTAGACAGTTCCTTTACCAGTTCAGTTCCACGACCCGGAAGACAAGTATCGCAGACCTCTTCAAGTGCAAGCAGAGGCCTGATGAGCGAGTCGCGGACTTCGTCGCCCGATGGAAGGGTCTCACGTATTCCCTTGACATGCCATTGACTCAGGAGCAGTTGCTGACAATGTGCGTTGGGAACGTCAAGACCGAGCTGGTCCCTTCCCTGATCACTCAAAATTACCCCGGAGGGTTCAGGGACTTCTCAGACAAAGCTCAACGTCTTGAGGAAGCCCTGCAACAGGCCATCCAGGCACACCCGCTGCCTCCTATGATTCCTGCAAGGAGAGTCAGCAGGGCTGAGCCCGCTGCTGTTGCCCAGATAGAGGCCCCCAGGCCGTTGGAGCTGCTGCCGGCGAGGCCAGCTCCACAGCCTCACAGGAATCCGCCTCCACGGGCTCAGTTCCCGGCCCAGCAGCGGCAGCCTCAGAACCGGCCGGCCCCTCCGCGTAATGTACCGCCGCAACCCAAGCGAGATAATCAGGGTCCACCTCCCCGGGCGGCCCCTCCAGCCCCTCGTCAAGACCACGCTCCCAGGGGCCCGCGACACCTGACTTACTCATTCCACGAGGATCAGGTCCCCGGTTATTTCCGGAGCGCCCTGGAGCAGAGGATTGTGCGACTGCCTGAGTGTTGGAAGCCAGAGGAGGCACATCTTACGAATAACCCCCGCTACTGCCCCTACCATCGGGCCCTGGGGCACACCATCCAGCGGTGCTATGTGTTTAAGGATTGGCTCCAAGACCAGATTAACAACAATGTAATCAGGTTGGGCCCAGCTCCGGCACAAGTGGCGGGCGTGTTCGTGGGATCAGATGACGATAGTGGCAACGAGGACGAATGGCAGCTGGTCTCCGACCGCGGATCCCAGAATTATAATAACTGGATGGCCCGCAAGACGACCATTCGCGCCCATGGAATCATCCGTGCGCGCTTGAATCAGCCTGAGCCCCCAGAATCTGCGGGTGCTGCTTCGGCATCGTCGTCCCAGCCTGCCTCTTCCAAGAGGAGAAAACGGCGGCAGCGCAAGAGGGAAGAGCGCGCCCCGCCAGTTCCGCCACTATCCCGCACCCTCGGCGATTTCATGCCCCTGGAGATGGGGGTCCCTCCTCGGATCCGCCCGGTGATGGATGATTCGTCCGATGACGGTGTTGGGTACGCTTCGGTTAACACCGTCGAGATGGTAAATCCCTTTTCGGTTCCCGACGTTGAAGAACACCAGGTGGACCTCCCTAGTGTCCCCGGTCGTCGCCACCGTCGGAAGAACCGCAGCAGCAGGAGTCGCCGGGGCACAGCCGTTGGTACCTCCAGCCAGGCCGTGCACGCCACTGAGACTAGGCAGCAGGCTCAAAACCGAGCACAACGTGCGCCGCCCCCCCATTCGGGGATGACGGATTCGCCTCCGCCGCTGTTTGTGGTGTGGGACCAGGCAGAACCACCTCAGCCGCGTCGCGACCAGCTCCGCCCTGCCACGAGTCCATCCCGGCCTCCTGACCCCAGTACGGTGACCATTTCCCGGACTGCAGCCAGTGAACAGCGAGATGCGCCAAGTACCAGTCGGTCGCCGATCCAACCGGCAAGGCCCGTCATGCCGCCAACCGCAGAGCAACCTCCTGCAACCAGGGGCTCGCGCTTGGCCAAAAAGTATGATGTCCTGAAGCACTTGGCCGACATCCCAGCAAGGCTCTCCATCCTTGAGGCTCTGCGCATGTCATCTGAGATGCGCGAGGCACTCGCTGAAGCCCTGAAAAGCCCCCTCCAGTTTGAGACAGAGGTTGCGGCTGCAGAGGCCTTTCACGCCGGAACGATCGAGGACGCCGAATGTCGGGCAGTTATCTCGTTCTCTGGTAAGGATGAAGACCCTCCTATACAGGGACATATTCGTCCGCTGTATGTCACTGGCCAGTTCAATGGCCTTGAAGTCCGGCGCTGTCTTGTCGACACGGGGTCCGGGATTAACCTGATTCCAACTCGGACGCTCCGGAGATTGGGGTTGTCTGAGGATGACTTGATTCCCTCCGACCTCAGGATCCAGGGGTACGACCGCACCGAGCAAACCCCGGTCGGCAAGATACGTTTGAAGACCCAGTTCAGTGACTTGGTTGCCAACACCGAATTCATGGTAGTCTCTCAGGACACTGCGTACAACGCATTGATGGGCAGGCCATGGCTCCACCTTCATGCGGCGGTTCCCTCATCATACCACCAATGCCTCAAATACTCCCTTAATGGTCGAGTAGGCGTGCTTCAAGGAGATGCCTCTCCTTTTGCCTCATGTGAAGCCCGCTATCTGGACGCGGACTATTACAAGAGCAAGGATAAGCAGATCCTGGCAGGTGAGGTTGAGCCTGTCGCTGTTGCAAGTGATCCCTGGGCAAGTCTGGATGACGCTTACGTCCTCCCGATTCACCGATTGGACGTCGCCATGGTCTCGACGGCCCGCGAGTCTCCTGATGAGATGACCGCGACCGCCCGTGCCAGCACCAGTGGCCCAGCAGGATCTGGTAGCCCCAATGCAGTTTCCAACGCAGTCTCTCCCGTGGACGATCCCTCCCCGAGTGGAGAGGACGTGGAAGACGCACCCCCAGCCTTTGAGGAGGGCGTCCCCGCCACGGTCGATGAGTTAATACAGGTGAATCTTGGAACCGAAGCCGATCTAAGACCCACATTGGTCAGTGCCGCCATGCCCTCTGAGGAGCGGCAGCAGTACGTGGACTTTCTCAGGCAGCACCGTGATGTGTTCGCTTGGGGCTATGACGAGATGCCGGGGCTAGATCCTCAGGTAGCCGTCCACCGCCTTGGTCTCCCGGCGAACCATCGCGGGTTCAAGCAGCCTCCCAGGAAGATGCACCCATCCCACGGTGCCATGGTTGAGGCCGAAGTTGACAAGCTTATCAAAGCCAACTTCGTGAGGGAAGTTCAGTACCCCAAATGGCTGGCAAACATTGTGCCGGTCAGGAAGAAGAACGGGAAGATTAGAGTCTGCATCGACTTCAGCGATCTCAACCGCCACTGTCCGAAGGATGATTTTCCCCTTCCAGTGACAGAGCTGTTGATTGACGCCACAGAAGGGTTCCAAGCCCTCTCCTTCATGGATGGATACTCCGGATATAACCAAATTCGGATGGCCCCTGAGGATGAGGAGTTCACTGCCTTCAGGGCCCCCCAAGGTACCTTTTGCTACCGGGTCATGCCTTTCGGCCTGAAGAATGCAGGTGCCACCTATCAACGGGCGATGCACCGCATATTCAAGCCAATCCTCGGCACACTGGTGGAATGCTACGTTGATGACTTGGTGGTCAAATCGCGCCAGCGTCAGGACCATCTCAAAGATCTTGAGAAAGTGTTCGGCTTCCTCCGGTCTCGCTGCCTGAAGATGAACCCGTTGAAGTGTGCCTTTGGGGTCACCTCCGGAAAGTTCCTTGGATTTGTGGTAAGATATCGGGGTATTGAGATCGACCCAGAGAAAATAAGGGCGATTAGCCAGATGCCTCCCCCAGGTACCGTCCGGGAACTGCAAGGGTTCCAAGGCCACTTAGCCTATATACGCCGATTCATCGCGAATCTGGCCGACAAGTGTAAGCCCTTTTCTCGGCTCATGAAGAAAGGTGCCACCTATGTATGGGATAAAGAGTGTCAGACCGCTTTCGAGGAAATCAAGCAGTACCTGCTTCAACCTCCGGTCCTGATGCCGCCCGTATCCGGGAAACCGCTGGTCCTCTATGTGACCGCCATGGAACGGTCCCTGGGTGCCCTTCTCGCCCAGAAGAACAACAAGGGAATGGAGAATAGCCTCTATTACCTCAGTCGCATGCTCCTAGATGCGGAAGTTAGGTATTCCCCCATCGAGAAGAGCTGCCTGGCGCTCGTATTTTCCGTACAGAAACTACGGCACTACTTGCAGCACCATGAGGTACAGTTGGTTTCTCGGGTAGACCCGTTGAAATATATCCTGAGCCGACCTATGTTGACTGGCCGTCTAGCGCGGTGGGCTGTGATTCTCCAACAGTTCGACATCAGGTATGTGTCTCAGAAGGCCATCAAAGGGCAAGCATTGGCAGACTTTCTGGCAGCTCACCCGACCTCCGCGGATCAGCCGCTGGATCTAGGCTTTCCTGATGAGACCATTCTCTCGGTTGATCGAGCCGATCCATGCTGGCAGATGCACTTTGACGGTGCCTCCCAGAGCCCCACCGGTAGAAGACTCGATAATCCTAAGCTCAACAAAGTGGGCTTGGGCATCGTCTTCATTACCCCGGAGCGAGCCGTGCTGCCATACTCGTTCCTGTTGTCAGAGGGCTGTACCAACAATGAGGCGGAATACCATGCCCTCATCACCGACCTCGAGTTGGCTCTTGAGATCGACGTGCCCCATCTGTGCGTGAAAGGGGACTCCGAGCTGGTCGTTAAGCAGATCAATGGCGACTATGTTGTCAGGAAGCCGGAACTTGTGCCATTGCTGGAGTGCACCCTCCTTCTGATGGCTCGATTCCCTTCTCGGCCAGAAATTGTCCATATTCCCCGGTCGCAGAACGGTCGAGCAGATGCTTTGGCCAGCCTTGCTGCGTCACTTGCGGAGCCTGAACAGGACAACCTGATCGTCTGCGTGACGCGCCGCAGGCTCATCGCTCCCGTTATCCCGGAAGAAGATCGCGGCCCGTTGGTAAGTAATCTCACCACGGTTGCCCCTATGCTCGGAGACCCGAGTACCCCAGATATGACAGTCGAATCAGCCCCTGATTGGAGGGCGCCTTTGGTTGAGTACCTCCAACATGGAATTCTTCCATCGGATCGGGCCGAGCGCGAGCGAGTTCGACGCCGCGCATCGCAGTTCGTCCTCCAGAGCAGTCCTGGCCTGGAGCAGATCCTCTACAAACGCGGGTTTGATGGTGTTCTCCTCCGTTGCCTTCAGGGAGTTGAGATCCCACGAGTCATGCAAGAGGTTCATGCTGGTTCATGTGGCGCCCACCAAACTGGACCGAAGCTGTCCCACCAGATTCGAAGGTTGGGATACTTCTGGCCCTCCATGATCCATGACTGCATCGAGTATGCCAGGAGGTGCCATGCGTGCCAGGTTCATGCGAACTTTGTGCATCGGCCGCCGGAGCCTCTCCATACCACCAGGTATTCTTGGCCCTTTGCAGTCTGGGGGATGGACGTTGTGGGACCCTACCCGCCGGCGACAGCTCGCCAGTGCCGGTTCATTCTGACCGCCACAGACTTTTTCTCCAAATGGGGAGAGGCGATTCCGCTCAGAGAGGTCAAATCCTGTTCGATCGCTGACTTCGTGACCTCCAACATCATTCATCGATTTGGAGTGCCTCACGCTATCCTCACGGATAACGGAACCAATTTCCGAGCAGCCGAGTTGAAGAAGTTTTACGCCAAGTATAACATTAGCTCGAACCATACATCTCGCTATCATGCGCAGGCGAATGGACAGATCGAGGCGTTTAACAAAACGCTCTCTAACATTCTGCAAAAGATGGTTGGTCAGAACAAGAAGAGTTGGCCGGACAAGCTCCCCAACGCCCTCTGGGCTTATCGGACGACGACTCGCAATTCCACCCAGATGACCCCTTATTCCCTGGTGTATGGAGCTGAGGCCGTCCTACCCATTGAGATCCAGTTGCCGTCCTTGCGCACTGCGGTCTACGACCAGCAAGCGCCGGACAGAGTTGCTGAAGCCCGTCTAGTCGAGTTGGAAGCACTGGACGAGAATAGACTTCGCGCTTTGCACAACTTGGAGAGGCATCAAAGCAGAATGGCTCGAGCTTTCAATAAGAAGGTTCGCCTCCGCTCCTTCCTGCAGGGTGATCTAGTGCTAGCCCTGAGAGCACCGATGATCCCCGGTAGGAAGCCGTCCAAGTTGGAGCCCAAGTGGGAGGGACCTTTTGTTGTCCACAAGGTCTATCCCAATGGCGCGTACTCCCTAGTGACTATGGATGGTGAGCGTGTCACTCCTCCCACCAACGCTAGGTTCCTCAAGCAGTACTTTGTCTGAGTGTGTCAACGTCCTGCACGACGTTAAACTGCATACGTCCGCGCGGCAAGACGTTAAACTGCCAAGCACCATTCGTCCAAGCTACAAGACGTTAAACTGTTCAGCATACATCAAGCATGACGTTAAACTGCACATTTGTCCAGCATGACGTTAAACTGCACATTCGTCCCGCACGACGTTAAACTGCATACGTCCAAGCTGCACGACGTTAAACTGCCTAGCATATCGTCCGCGCTGCAAGACGTTAAACTGCCAAGTGTTTCGTCCAACATGACGTTAAACTGTACTACGTCCGAGCTACAAGACGTTAAACTGTTCAGCATTCGTCCTGCATGACGTGAAACTGCCTCTCGAGAACTACGTGCGGCTTGATTCCCATCCTTATGGGATACGTAGGACCGCCCGAACCTTCATGTTTCAGGCCCAGCCCCATCCTTCGGGAATTTCCATCCCATCTTGGGCCCTTGGCCCAGTTGCCCCCGGGTGTGCGGCGTATGGTGTGAGCGCGGGGCTATGCCCTCATTCACGTCGGTTTGCTCGTCACGCTGTACGCCCCCCCCCCCACGTTTGGGGATGCCTTATGCTCCCCCTTCCTTTTTTATCCCTCATCGTCCTGCATGACGTTAAACTGCCTCTCAAGAACTACGTATGGCTTGATTCCCATCCTTATGGGATACGTAGGACCGCCTGGACATTCATGTTTCAGGCCCAGCCCCATTTCCCGGGAATCTCTATCCCGCGTCGGGCCTCTGGCCCAAGTTCCCCTCCTTTTTGTGTGAGGCGTATCGCGTGAGCGGGGGATTATGTCCTCATTCGCGTTGGTCTACTGGCCGCACCGTACGCCTCCCCCGTGTGTGGGACCACCTCACACCCCTCATCGTCCTGCATGACGTTAAACTGCCTCTCAAGAACTACGTATGGCTTGATTCCCATCCTTATGGGATACGTAGGACCGCCTGGACGCTTGTGTTTCAGGTCCAGCCCCGTCTCTTGGTTGATCACGGGGATCTGCCCTCTTTTGGTTGCTCTCAGGGTGAGTCCTCCGACCCTTCCCGGTGATCTGTTAACATGTTTTGGGTACTTCGGTCTATGACTCGTAGTGTCAGATTCAATCCCGACGAGTCCTGTGTTGCTTGTCAGGCCTCGCGCTTCCTCTTGTTCGAGCCTTCACTCATAGGGATCCTCGTTAGCGGTTTGGGTACGATGCCTCAGTGCTCTCCTACCGCTCCGGGTCGATTTACCGGCGGGTCTTGGGCCGCAAATCGATATGAATCCTGCGATTGAGCGGTCGATGCTCGTTTGCTTGCCCCGTCTTAGGCTGACGCGATCGGATGTTGTGTTGCGAATATGGTCAGCAACGTCCTTGATCGCCATGTCAGCTCTTTCAGGCTCTGAACATTGGTTGCGCAGTCCTCATCACACTCCGCCTTTGCGCGTTGTAGTGGAATCTCGACACTCTCTTCATACTGACCTCCAGTACACCTCTACACGTTAGGCAGACCAACCAGGGTAATGATGTCGTTCGAGGCTCCCATGATCTGAGCACCAAGGATATATGCGGATGTCCTCCCTAAGGGCCATGCCTAGCTGGACCCTCGTCCCCATAAGGAGGAAGGAGTCGCCCGAACAATCGCGTTCTGGGCCCGGTATATCTGGAGGCTAGCATCTCTGCCCCTCGGGTGATGGACATACGCAGGCCCCGATCCCAAGACTCTTCTCTTGGAATCGTGCGTGACAGAAGGGCTGGGTATGTTCCCCCCTCCGCCGTGTCCGCCGTACCGCAATAAGCGGGTTCCTCCATGGTACGAACCACACGACCTTAAACTGTGTTGTCTGGTCCTACCACACGACCGTAAACTGTGATCGTCTTGGCCGCCCGACGAGAAACGGCACTGCATCGTGATGTTCTCCTCAGGGGACACTCATGTTGGGCGCTGGTTAATAACCACGCCATTCATCAATGCCTTCTGTGGCTTGATTATTGTGGCGACGCCAGAGATTTCTCAATCACAGGCATGTCGCCGCACAAAGAAAAACCATTCATCTTTAAGGACAAACAAGAAATATCAAATGCCGCTCCTTCTATGTGCGAGGGTCAGACCCGCACTCTTCCCCGCGCTGGTGCCCGATTGTGTTGCGCCGCGCTTCAAGAACTACGTGTGGCTTGATTCCCATCCTTATGGGATACGTAGGAATGCCCGGATGTTTGAAACTTCGGGTCCAGCCCCCCACCTCTTAGAGATTCCCCCTTCTCTGGGGAATCCGCCGCCTTCAGGTCACCCTCAAGGCGTGTTCCCCGACCTCTTGCAGTGGTCCACCGGTGTCAAGAGTACTCTGGTCTATTGCCAGGAGGGTCAGGATCCGCTTGGTCAGGTTTCCTCCACTTTTCAGGCTTCGTGCTCCCTTTCATTCGGACCCATCGTCTACGCCCTGGGTGGAGCCCCCGTGAACGGTTCGGACACAATGCCTCAGTGCTCTCCCACCGACTCCGGCCAGTACCCCCAATGGCCTCGGGCAGCAAATCGATATGAATCCTGCGATTGAGCGGTCGATGCTCGTTTGCTGCCTCATTCCACCAACGGTTAGTGCGATATTGATGCTGCTTTTCCGCCACGGTCGGCAGTACTCCCATATCGTTACTCCGGTGCCCCCAGTCCTTGAGTGAATGGCCGCATGATTCACATTTTCCACCTCCCATTCTGACTTGGCGAAACCTCGACACTCTTGACACTATCCCTCAGTGCATCTTCGCATACCCAGGGGATATGACCACGATGTGGCGTACTTTGAGGTCCTTATGGTCCGAGCTCTAAAGACCTTAAACTAAGATCTCTTCTTATGGTCCGAGCTCTAAAGACCTTAAACTAAGATCTCCTCTTATGGTCCGAGCTCTAAAGACCTTAAACTAAGATCTCTTCTTATGGTCCGAGCTCTAAAGACCTTAAACTAAGATCTCTCCTTATGGTCCGAGCTCTAAGACCTTAAACTAAGATCTCCCCTTATGGTCCGAGCTCTAAAGACCTTAAACTAAGATCTCTTCTTATGGTTCGAGCTCTAAAGACCTTAAACTAAGATCTCTCCTTATGGTCCGAGCTCTAAAGACCTTAAACTAAGATCTCCCCTTATGGTCCGAGCTCTAAGACCTTAAACTAAGATCTCCCCAAACGGGATTCTACGTCCTGCATGACGTTAAACTGCACTCTCAGAACTACGTGTGGCTTGATCTCCAGCTTGATGGAGTACGTAGGAACGCCCGGGCATCTCGACTCGGGTCCAGCCTCAGGGATCTTTAAGTCCCGCCCCTCCTCGTCACCGTCCGTCTGGCCTGGCTTCTGGTAGAGTGGTGCAGTTGTGATATTCTCCCCGATTCAGCTCGGGATGCCCCATTGCAATGATGTGAAGTGACGGTTTCCTCGTCAAAGAGGTGCTGTCTGAGAATTGGGGTGATTCACGGCCAGATTAGTGCATCCGCCTAATACGCTTTCCCCACGGTGGCGCAATTCTGAGAGCGTTGGATTCTGTCCGAACAATCGTCACTTCACCCCATGCTTCGCATGCCCTGTTGATCGGGATTTCCACCCTTGTGTCTGAAGGAACCCCAAAGCGGTATTCATGATGACATGTGGTCCGCCTCCTGAAATATGAATGATGACCTTCGGTCCGTCTATTGCAGTTGTTATGGTCGATCCACTGTCCGCCTACCGTCTTGGGCATTTCCTGGAAGGCCGACCGTTGTGGATGTCTGGATTCGGGACACGCGATTCACCCTTTCTCATTTCCCTATGTTCGGATAAAATCTCAACGCCCCTAGAATTGTCCCGCTCGTGTGTTGGAACAAGTTGGGGGGATGATACATTGATTAGGTCTGAGGTCTCCTTTCCTAGGAATGACCTCCCTCTTTTCTCCAGCAATCCAGGCCCAACTATGGATGCCTGATGCTTGGTTAACGCTCCCGCAAGACAGTGAATTGTGGTTGAGCATGTTAAGCCAAAAGATGCAGATAAATATATTGATTCATACAAATTGATCAAAGTAGCGGAAGCAAATGTTTTGGGAACGGCAAAACAAAGCCCTTAGGGATTAGCGTGCTGAATGAGTCTTTCTAATGCCGCTACCCTTTGGCTGGTGGCCTCCAGAGCTGCTTCTCGCTCTCTGCGTGCCCTCTCCTCGTCGGCGGTCGCAGCACGCAGTTCGTCGATTCTGGCCTGTGCACGCTCCCGCTCGACCTGAATTGTGACCATCTGTTGGCCCGCCTCCGTCATCTGTACCTGGGCGTCAACCAGCTGGGCTGCTAGTTGCTCCACAATCTCGGTACACGTTGTGACGAAGGCCTCCTTCTCTGCCGCCTGCCCTTCGAGGCGCCGGACTTCCTGTTCCGCCGCGAGGAGCACCCGCGTGCTCTCCGACATGTCCCGACTTTGTGTGACGTCGGCACGCCGGCAGCTCTCGCGCATCTTTTCGGCCATGAAATCACGGACCGTCAGATGGAGGCGTTGAGCATCAGCTCCCCCGGCACACAGGAAGCGCAGCCAGGTTTGAAGTGATCCCACGCGCCCCAGCCACTCCGATGGGTCTCGCTTGAGGAAGCGCTGGATGCACTTCCACCCCCTGCGGCGCGTTATCCGGCTCTCCTCGACCGCCTCCGCGTCCGAGTCGTCCATCTCCTCGGGGTCGGCAGGCCGGTAGGCAGGGAAGGCAGCCAGCAGGTCTGCTGCAGGGTCCGCCCCTGGGAGATCCTCATGAGGGATAGGTTCCCCAACATCTGGGCGACCTTCTCCTCTCTCCCCAGCGGCGCTGACACCCTCGTCAGCCCCCGACCTCTCTCCGATGTCAGCACCGCCGGTGTCCGCAGCCCCCTGATCAGCAGTTGGTGGGGCCGGCTCGGTTTGGGAAGTCTGTTCCGGAGCAGGCGGCATGTCCACCATTGGTCCACCCGTAGATGGCCCGGGTTCGACAACCCGACGAGCCTCCAATGTTGAGATCACTGCGCGGGGCATGCCATGGTTAGTCACGGATCGTCAACGGTAGGCACCAGCAGTAAAGCAAGGAGACTTACGGGAGGTCAGAGCGTCATCTTCCGCTATCCCGGCCGCCGCAGGAACAGTTGCAGCAGGGGGCCCTTCCGCGCCTGTCAATTCGACAATGGGTGCCTGGCCCTCGCCTTGTCCTGCTGGCGCCCCTCCTACTCCCGCTGAGGACGCCTGAACAACATCCGTGCGCTCCTGAGAAAGATGGAGAAATGGGTTAGAAGCTACATAAGAGAATGGATGAAGCAGATTGAGTAGGGATAGAAGCGGACCTCGAGGAGCTCGGTGACATCAACATTGTCAGAGCCGGCCACCTCGCCGCTCTCCCGCGGACTCCCCTGATGGGATCTTCCCTCGGAGCCTTCATCCTCCCCCATCTCCTCCTCTTCATCGGAGTCGTTTCTACTGTCGTCTTCTTCCGGCGGCATCTGTTCTGGAGCGGGCTCTAGACCGAGCATCACCTTCACCAGAAGGGATGGCTCCGCACGCTGACCACGTTGGCGTGCGTAATCGTCCATGGCCGTCAGATACGCATACTGCCGGTTGAAGTCCACCCTGTCGGCAATATGGAGGCGCCCGACCTCTGGCAGATGGATTCCTTCTCTGAGAATCTTTCGCCAGATGGCGTCGGTCCCCAGTGACTGCCGCAGGGTCATCCAGGCCGACCACAGCGCCGGGAAGACTGCATCGTGGGAGGGTTCGAGCAGACGTCTCACCTGCTTCCCGGGCCGCTCTTCGACCACTGCACGTGCCCCCTCTCTGGGCGCTGAGGTCGTGGCGGCAGCTAGCGATGTGCCCGCCGCCGAAGTCCCTGCCCGCGCCGGCTCCGCTGCCTGGCGCGCCTCCGTTCTCCCCCGTGTGGCGGCGCCTCACCTCCTTCCTTGACGCCCGGTCTCCGCACGGGTAACCTCGAGCCTCCGAACTGGCTTCCGTAGAAGCCCCTCGGGGTACGCGATGGCCCAGTGTTCGGCGTACTCGGTTGCCAAGCCTGCGTCAACTCCGGTAGGAGGGAGAGTGATGACGTTGCCAGAGCCGAAAGCGGCAAACATCAGCCACATCTGGCGAAGGACGCAAGGGTTCATCTCCTCCCGGACAGCAGTGAATACCCTCTTCGGCATCCGCTGAAGGCACCCGAACTGCCTGGCGAACCGGGTTGGCACGTAAGGCTCGCAGATCACCTTCCCGTCGATCCGAGCCACGAGCACCCCGCCCCGCATGTTCAGGAAGTATTCATGCTGCTCCAGCGGACCCTGCCCATTGTCGATCATCTGGCCGACGGGAGTGGGGAACAGACTGAAGTTGAAATTGGCATGATTGCCAATCCAAATCCTCACACCCTCCTCACTTAGGGTCATCGGAGCGACCCCCGCGATGTTCAGCAGAGAGGGTCGCAGGCCGTTGCCCGGAGGAATGATGACGTTCGGAAACGTGTACCCACCGAGGTGAGCAGCCACCCAGCCGTGGAAGAACTGAAAGGGCCCACAGATCCTTCGTGGCGACCCCCCTCGTGAGATGCGTCCCAGGATGGCATACAGCCTCGCCAGCACTGGGACCCCGAGGTTGTATCTTTTGTTGGCGGCCATAGCGCCCGCCACCGCCAGTGTCGCCGGGCGAACGCCCATTCTCGCGTCCCGCACTGGCAGGAGCCACCCACTCAGAAAGGCGGCCAGGAACGCCGCGTACCGGACATTTGGGTCCCGGGCCTCGATGACGCGGTACCCCCATGAGCGGTAGTCGCCCGTCTCCAGGACCCGCCAGTACGACCCGTTCCGGCTCCTCTGAGCTGTGGTCGGGCACCGCTTCCCCCTGCCTGGCATCTTGACCGCTGGGTCATGCTCCAAGAACTGGCCGAACCACTCCTTGTAGGCTATGTCCTTCTGGAAGTCCTTGACCCCGAGCCGCTCTGTAGCCAGGTCCAGCAGATGCCACGTCAGGATGGGAGTCCGTGACCTGTCACCCCAGGTGTTCCTCGGAGGCAGGAACTCATCGTATTGGTAGCCCTCCAGCGGGATACCTCTGATGCAGTGGATGTCCCAGAGACCGATGCCGACCTCCCCATGGTGAAGATGGAAGGTGTTGGTATCCGAGGACCAGCGGGTGAACAGCTCCGGCCCGAGCTCGGACTGCTGGTAGAAGTGGAACTGCGACGTCCACACCGCCTCAAACAGGCCGATGTACCGCAGCTCCTCTGCGAAGTGATCGCAAGTGTGGCGTACCCAGAACGCCCAGGCCCACTCGCTGGTAAAATTGCCCCCAGACCGCAAGTCCCAGTCCTTCAGCCAGCCCTTGGTGTCGTCAGTGACACTCTGGCGATATGTGCTCGAGTAGAGGGCTGGAGAATTCTCCGCAGTAGGCTCACCCCCGTCAATGGTTCGCGTCCTCGGGTTCAGGACATAGACGTCCAAGTGCCTGGTCTCCCTGGCAGGATGCCCATTGTTGGTGATGTTATAGCGGGGAAGCTCGTCCTCCCGAGTCACCCAGGTCCGTGGCGCATCAACCTCGAACCCTGGCATCGGAACCTCATCTAGGATGCCGAAGTTCCAGAGCGGCAGGTTGTCCGATAGTGGATATGTCTTCTGGGCCGGCGTCAGCAAGTCGAACAAGGATTGATTGTTGGAAACAATCTCCTTGGCTCCGTAGACCTCCTCGTTCGTCTCCATCTCAGCTCTGCGAGTGGCGGCATCCCCCTAATTTCCTTGATGCGCGGCCATCTCAGAAGTTTCGGGAGTCGTGCGGGTTAAGGGATGAAGCGTGCGGGATCGGACGAGGCTGGTAGAGAAGTTTGAAGGTTGGCGCGCAATCCAAGTGGACGGCGCGCAATTGGGAAGAATGTCGCGCAAAGTTCCGGGTTTTCGCGCAAAGACAGGCGAATTCCGGGTGGTTTTGCGCGCCGATCGGGCGAATTTCGCGACCGGAAAAGGCAATTTCGCGCACGAGAGCGTTGAAGCTTATCGCGCGGAAGTCCTGTGTACGGAACGCGGGACCCTGGACCCCTATTTATAGACGACGTCGGGATTCCGCGCCGCGCGGAACGCTTGATTGCGCTACCGCGGCGGCGAATTGCGCGCCCGGCGCCCCTTTTTGCGCGCCTAAGTCCCGCGCAGCCCAGGACATCGGCATTCCGGCGTCTCCCTCGGAACCCGATCGTTGCGACCTCTCGCCGATCAGATTCCGAGGGGGGGCTTTTGTAGACGCTGGAAAAGTCCGTTGTTCCCAAACGAAGCTCCGGATGCGGAAAGCGAAGTGATATTTGGAGTCAGAGGCACGTTCCGGAGGGCTCGGAGGACTTGCGCGAAATTTCAGAAGCCCGCGCGCAAAGTTGAGTCTCGGCGCGCAATCCTCCCGGGATGCGCGCAATGCGCTGGGCCGGCGCGCTATTTTGCGCGCCCGTGGCCTGCGCGACTCCCTTGCGCGCCAGGTCCTGATTCCGCGCCCGCGAAGGGAATTCCGTGCCCGAGACCGGATTCCGCGCCCGGGGTTGCCTATAAATATAAGGCGACCCCCGCCGTTTTGAAGGTTGCCAGAATCCGAAGCGTCGCTCGTTCGCGCAATCCAACCCCTTCCGCGCGCAATGCCGATCTTCAGGTAACCTCCTTTCTTTCGCGCAATAGAGCCTTGGGGTTCGCCTTCGCGCGCAATCCCCTTGGCTCCTTTCCTTTGAATAAATCCTTAACCCGAAGGCCTTTGCGCGCAAAAGAAGCCTCTTGCGCGCAATTGCCCCCGGGTGCGCGCAATCCAGCCCGATTGCGCGCACCCCCCTTCTTCAAAGTGGCCGTTCGTTAGAGAATGAGCCGTTGCCCCCGCGAGCTGTCCGAAGCCCGGTGCGCGCAATCTCAATCATCCGCGCGCAAAGGGCTGGCCCAATTGCGCGCCAGCCCGCCATTTTGCGCGCCGACCTGCTGTTTTGCGTGCAAGGCTTCTCTTTTGCGCGCAATCCGCCAGGGTCGCCCCCCTTGACCCCCCAAGGGTACCCGCCTGCGTGGCGCCCGATGATCTTCGTCCTGGGTGCCCGCACCGTGCGTTGTCTTCCCGTGCGGCCCTCCAGGCTCGCGCGAAGTGACACGGACCCATCAGCGGCAATCCATCGTCCCGCATGACGTTAAACTGCACATTTGTCCAGCATGACGTTAAACTGCACATTCGTCCCGCATGACGCTAAACTGCATTCGTCCCGCATGACGTTAAACTGCACCACGTCCAAGCTGCACGACGCTAAACTGCCTAGCCCCTATCGTCTGTGCTGCAAGACGTTAAACCGCCAACCACCTTCGTCCTCAACACACGACGTTAAACTGTACTTCGTCCGGCAAGACGTTAAACCGTCCGCTTCGTCCTCAACACACGACGTTAAACTGTACTTCGTCCGGCAAGACGTTAAACCGTCCGCATCACCCGATCCCGTGCCTCGCACGCAGGGTCCCCCCCCGGTTTGGATGTGGCCCCCACCCACTCGTCTCTGCAGGGATGTCGGGATTGCCCCTTTTAGGGACGATTTAATGGGAGCGGCTTTTCCCCACGGGGGGTAGGGTATTACAAACCCCTAGTTTCTTGTGGGGGGCTGCACATGTGTATCTCCATTGCGCCTCCCCACTGCCGAAGCCAGTAGAGGGTGTGACTGGGATCGAGGTGTCTCCTACTTTCGGTCCAAGTCCCTTCCAACTGAGTTTTGCCGCATTCGGGCTGCCTCAAGTGCGTAAGTCCTGACAGAATGAACTACGTGGACTTTGATCCCTGTCTTCTAAACAGGGTACGTAGGAAACCTCCCTGAGGTTCAAGCCCACCACCTGGTCGTCCCGGTCGTATTCACGTCGGTTCGTCCATCAGTGGACCCCTCCAGGGTTCACGCTTGCGTTGATTCACCTATGAATCCGCCCCTGTGGGAGACTGCCCGTGTGTATCTCCACTGTGCCTCCCCACAGCCCCTTTTTCCATCTCTCCTTTTATCGTCCAGCATGACGTGAAACTGTGATCCACCTGGCCGTTCCATCCCCCTCTGTGCGAGGTGGTTCGGTTCAATCCTCCGCCCGGCGGCCTCGACCCCTTCGTGAGTCGGCTTGCCGACGTCCAGCATGACGTTAAACTGTATACCCGAACTACGTTGACTTTGATCCGTGCTAACGCGCGCTACGTAGGAAGCCCCTACGGGGTCCAAGCTCTTCACTCCATCGTCCATCCTGATCCTTACCCGGGCCGCCACATCCCGGTGGGGTCATACCACTTCTCTCCACTCCACATCATTTGGGAAGCCGCCCATGCGCTGGCCCCAGCGTCGGAGGTTCCCCGCAAGAGGTTCTGTCATCTGATCCACTTTTCGTGTTGATCGGTCTGATGCCGTCCCCGCTGGACGTTAAACTCGCGGCATACCCCGTGTTAAACATGGGAAGCCGAGGAAAACCTCGGGTGACACAGTTCCCCGCACCCAGTGCGGGATGCCTCAGGTCATCATGCCTTCGAGAAGCCCTATTAGGGACGGAAGACAAACGTGCAGAGCCGCAGTGTTACGACACGCCCCCAGCACCCAGAGCCACCCGGCCTTCTCACCGCAGGTTGCTGCCCCGACCAGACTCCTTGGAGCATCCGGGCGGAAGCAGCATAATTAACCGGTGTCCATGAAGATATGGCGCCGGGAACGATATTCACGAGCATGTCTTAAATCTATGAGGGAGACCCGGATTAGGCGACGAGTTCCGAGGAGACGTCCAAAGAAGGAGGAGCCGACATCCCATCATCCCGGTTTCGATCAAGGAGCAGACGCCCCTGAATAAGGGACGGATGCCGCCCGCCTTTGGAAAGCGGGACTGCGGGACCACAAGCCGCGTGCCCATCCCCTCGGGTTGACGGGTGCACGCGCGAACGCGTCCTGGCGGAACAGCGTAACCCGACGCACATCCGCACCGGAACACATACCTATAGAGCATCAAAATCAATAATAATAATACATCACAAAATTCAGGTGAAGAGGGAATTGATAATGAAGTGGAATGTTATGGAAGGGAGATCTATTCTTGGAGGGAATGATGTTGAACCACGTCTGTGAGTGCAAAAAGAGATCAGATATTTGGAGGCGGTAGGCCACAATGATGTGGGGATAATATAGGAGTAGGTAATACATGATGATTAGGGGATGTGAGGTAAATGTGAGGGGAGTATGGGTTAGATTTGAGGAAGGGTGGCGGGAGGCAATGTGGGGCAGTGGAATATGTGTGTGGGAGGCAATTTTAATGAGGAATAGTCAATTAGGGTAAGGTTTTTTATTAAAATTATTTAAATGTCCATTAAATTAACAATATTGAAATATAAAAAAATAGTAAATGTTTACAGAAAATATAATAAAAATTATTTAAAAATATAATAACATATAATATTTCCAGAATGTAGAAAAATGAAATCAATTATGTTATGTTTTTAATAAAACCTTAATAATTTTTTCACATTTTTGTAAAAATAATATATATATATATATTCTCTTATTTGGTTATTGATAAAATATTTTCTTTATTTTATGGTTTATCGAAAAAATATTTATTTAAAGAAAAATATTTTTTAGTAAAATTCATTATTAATAACAAATTCAAGGGTTGGTAAAAAATTTTGGTATTATTATGGTAAAGAAATAGATTTAATTGTTGGTAAATGATATTTTGGTATTGAAAAACCAATAGAAATATATATATATATTGTAAAAAATAAGTATTGGTGTTAAAAATTAATAATCATAAAACAAAATAATTGTTGGAAATTCTTATTTTTCATAATATAAATATAATCATTCAATAAATTTATTTTAGTATAAAACATTTTTTTTAGTTTCATAACCATTGATGTTTAAAATCACAAATGCTTTTGTATACTCAACATTAGTCTATTAAATAATCGATACACCTTATATGTAGTTTGCATGAAACATCTAGAGGAATATCATAGAATCTTTGTGATGTTTTCCTCATACACTCTAATAGACTCATCTTCCTTTTGGTTCAGTCTAACGAACTCCCTTTCCAATTTAAGACAGAGTGTTTATAGAAAATAATTATTGGAAAATATTTTTTTTGAAATCATCCCATTCCATGAAATAAAATTACTCTTTAGAATTTATGTTTTTGAATACTGTACACCAGTAATCACCTTCCCCATTAAATTGATATACCGTTATCATAGCTTTCTCTTATTCTGAGAAATGGAGGATATAAGGTATCTTCTCAATATAATTAATCCACTCTTATATGATGTGGGGATTAGGATATCTACTAATTATATGAGGCCATTAACATATGATGGATTTTACCATAACATGATCTATCTTAGGAGAATGAGAGTGTTTTACAAGATTCATGTTTTTATTCATTTCTTGAGCCAGCAGAGCAAGTATTGTCATGAAGTTTTGAGGACCCGTTCCCATCATATTTTGCACATCATTATGGAAATATTCACATTTCATATCAGATTGATTATTGGCATGATTTATCCTTTTTCCAGCCATTAACTAATAAGAGAAAATAAAATTAGGGTGCCTGAATATATAACTAAAAACATATGAAAATGATACTTTTAATAAATATGGATAAACTTGAAAATGAGATGTTTTTTTCTTATATTATGATTCTATAAGTTTCATTATTTGTTTTATATGGTTATAAAATTATCCCTAGGGTTATCAATAAATTTCTCTAGTCCCAATATAAAAAAACTATACCTTACACTGATACCCACTATAGATACCCTAAACTTTTACATATCTTATTACGAGATTTTATTCATAATTAACCATCAAATTAAAAGCCAATAATCACATAGTCTTGTTTTTTTGGATGATTAGGTACATAAAACTGAAAACATGAAAATAGAATAAAAAAAATTTATTTTAATCATACATAAATAGATCATAACATCTATTGATCTACTCCTTTTTTTTGGATATGATGGTGAATCATTGAACAAAAGGGATGAGATAACAATCCTAGTAAATGTATAAACAAGAAATAAAGAAAATAACATGGTATAGAAGGCATAACAAAACGAAATAAAAAGGCATGGACCATGAATAATAATATGGAAGAATAGAATAAGGATTCAAAATCATGGAATCATATTAATGTGGAAACAACACACAACATGACATAATCATGAGTTAAGGATAATATCCATGACCATTGCACATGCTAGACAATGTCCCAAAAAGGAAACATGTTAATGACCTGTCCCAAAAAGACATCTCATGAGACTAAACATTACCCAATGTATTAGAGAACTATCTAGGCCCAACCATTATAAAAATTTCATGCATATGTGTTCCACATGAATAATCAGGCATAATGATTATCCATGGAATTAGTTGAGGATCATAATCAAGTCATCGGGTATAAAAAAATTGAATATCAAAATGGATTCGATGAAAGAATGGATTTAAATCATACATGGACATTAATAAGTTATAATAAGAATATATCATGATAATTTATGTAAAAATAAAGTGAAAACATGTGAAAATAGTGTTTACGAGTCATTAAAAATGAATCATTTTAGTTCAATTTAAGAAAAATATTAAAGAGTGTTTCAAGTAGAAAAAAATTGGTTACTTAAAAGTAAAAATAAACTATGAAATTTTTTCCTGATAAAATTAGAGATTTTAAAAAAATAATGTGGAATTAAAATAGAATATAGATGGAACTGGAAAATTTGTAAAAAATGGAGATGTTTTCTTTAATTGATCTTACTTATTAGGAAGATTTAAGAAGATAACCTTTTTGAAACATGTATTTTCCATCAAATGAAGGATTAAATGATATGTATTAATTATTTGGAACATATTCACCTAATAAAATATATTTATATAAAAATAATGTAGAATTACAGTGGGGTAAGGAGAGAGAAAACAAATCCCAAAGAAAATATGTAGGTTCGGAAATAATTCCTTACCTTTTGGATGAATGTGATTTACAATTGATCTTAATTTCCTAGATAATCAAATTAAATACATTAGTTAATTAATATCCTTTTTTAATTTAAATTTATTTTTTATAAATTTTCTACTTTCATTTATAACCTTATTGATGATTTATAAGATTCAATTTCTTCATCTGGTAGTGTTCATTTCCTTGGTTTTAATGATTGGTTCACTTGTATAAATGTATGAAAGATAATGTAAAATAAGAATAGTAATCTAGAATAGAATTTTTATTTCAATAATTAACATCGATAATGTTAAATGGTTATGAAATTTATTTGGTTATTTTTGGTGAGGTTGAATCATTATATAAGAAATCAGTGATAACTGTTTTTATTATTTTGGTAGTTTTTCAATCATCTCAAACTAGTTTTGTTTCATTATGCATTATTATGTATAAAATTTTGTTTCAGAACATAAAAAGGGTTATATAATATAACATAAAATGTGAAGGAACCATTTTAATTTTTTTATTTCTATCAATTAACGTGGTAAATGAAAATGAAAACATTTTATCCCTGAAGAAGATAAATAAACACCTCGTGGATGATAATTTCCTTTTTAGAACAAAATTATGAGGTACTGAGACTTGACGATTTATTTTCTATTAACATAATATAATTAAATTAAATATAAGATACTTGTGTTATCATTCATGTTTCAATGGGTGATGTGATTACTTTATAAGATAATAAATATAATTTGAAAATAAAACAATGAATGGGAAAGTGTATTTTACCTCTTGAATTCTTATCCTTGAGATCCTCTTAGTGAATTTTTTTTAGAATATTTTGAGACTAGAACCTCATATATGTGGTAGAGAGAATTGGGAAGTGAATTGTGCATAATATATTCTTTAATTCATTATAGGTGTGAGGAGAATAGGTGGTGAGGTGTTGTATTATAGTGGATGAGAGGGATGTTTCTTGATTATTTCACTTAGTGGATTATTACATTGTCATAATACTATGAATACTATATATTCTTATGAATAAGTATATAATATAGTGCATGTTTTTTCAAACCAAATATTCTTACATTATACATAAATCATACATTACTCAATAGTCCATGTATTTATCTTATACCGTAAATTACCGTATTTTATTATTCACCTAAAATTTAATTTTTTTTGTAAAATACAAAAAAACTCACCCCTAAATTTTTTCAAAGTTTATAATCGAAAAATAAACTCCATTTATTATTATATTTTATAAATATGATAAATTAATTTTTTAAATAAAATCATTATTTATATTAAAAATACATATTTTATAGTTAAAACTAATTTTTTAACGCAAAGTCTCATAAAATTATCTGATAATAATAATATATCAAAATAAAAATTTATGAATATATTTTATTTAAATAATGTTTATTTCAAAAAGTTATAATATTTTAAAGAAACATATTTGTTTTAATAATATATCAATACATAATTTCTCATTTTTAAAACATTTATTTACTTATTCAATGATATAAATATTTCATATTTTTATTTATAAGGTGCCTAAATTTTATCTATACCTTCATAGGTGAGGTTGATATTCGATTAGATAGTTTACTATTCATTAGGTTCCTATTAATATTTCTAATTTCATGTTTTTATTCCATCCGTATAAGTTTCTTAATTTCATTTATAATGTTTCTATTGTGTTCTCTATGTTATTTCATGTAATTTATACTTTATAAATTGATTATAAGAATGTAAATTTTCATCAATATAATTATAGAACCATAAAAAATGTAATTTAATTTAAATTTAAAATTAGTGGGTATAAATTATATAATAATGACCACAATATGTTTTGGTGTAAATATTAATATAACATTAGAAAATATTAGTTACCCTACTAAAATAATTATTTTTCAGGGATTAACACCTTTTTAATTATTTTGTATATATAAATTTTTTAAAAATATAAATTAAAAATATAACACAATTTTTAATCATATATTTAAATTAAATAAGACTCATTTAATTATAAATCAATGTTAAATAATATTTAGAAAACATAATGATTAAAAAGAAATTTTATAAAAAAATTATTTCAAGAAAATATATTTAATGATTTTGAATAATATTATTTCCAATATATAAATTAAATTGTGTTAAATGGGTAAAACATTTGTATTATCCCACTATTATTTTTAAGAAGGCTCATATTAAATTTTTAGTAATGAAATAACAAACAAGATTATTATTTAATTAAGAGTAATAAGCGTAAAAAATACTAATCTATGGTGCCTGGAAAGTTCATTAATGAAAATGACTTTTTGACCTTTTAGTGTTTTTAGACATTATAGTATTACAAAAATTAATTACCAACATTAAATTACTTAACACAAAAAAAATTCATTCCTTTTAATTTTTACCTCTTATGTAAAATTCTTTTCCATGGAAAATTCCCTCTTCCATGCTTATAAAAGGGTGATCAATTCCACCATTTCAATACTCTACACCAATTTAGAAATTGTCTTCAAAAAAAAAATATTCTATATTTATTTTATTACACTCTCTAGTTATAGTCACCAAAAATTACCCTAAGCCCCAAAAATATAAGAAATTTTTCAAGAGGAAGTTCAAGGTCCCAACATTGGTATCACATCTTATATAAATTTCATTGATATTATTTTACTTATAAAAAAATCATTACCATTGTATAATAACAACCTAACCATAATTATTGTTTTGATATGTCATCATAATAATGTAAAAACAAGTATTTATTATATTCAATCTACTAATAATAACATGAATCGTCCTTAGTGAGTGCACATAGATTACCGACTCCACGAAGCGACACTTCAAAATTTTCATCACCATACCCATGGTTGGTATTATTTAAGGTATTGATGAATGAATATGATTTATATAATGTATTTATTATTCTTTTATGAACACTTAATATCCACATAAACCATCTAATTTGTTGTGTAATGGAAACACTAACCGTGCATTGTGAAGACTACAACCTCCATGAATAATTGTTTCTTCAATTTTATTATATTTTTTTATTATTTAAAAAAAATCATAAAATATTGAAATTCATCATATAAAAAATCAAAACAAAATCATTATTATACATTTATAGTGATATTATGTAAAAATAAATTGATATTTATCTATACTTATTAATCAAGTTATAGCACGTTCAAGTTCTAGTATATCTGACCACATACTCGAGAAATTCTATGAAATAATGTTGTAACATCGAGATTTTTTAAAAATAAGCACTATGTTCAACAACATACATTATTTTCCAAATTTATCTTTAATGAACAAATTAATATTAGTATTTAATACGATAGTTATCTCATACAAATTAGAATGGTGGGAAAGAAAATGATTAACTGAATAAAAAAAATATGGTTTAAAAATGTTTAAATAATGAGTCATTAGTTACCAAATAAATTAGGAAATTAAAGAAAAGCCTATTGAATATAAATGATGTTTTTTAATGAAAATGTATTTGAATATGAATAATTGTGTATATAAAATATTTAAATCTATTTTTTGGGTTAATTTAATGAAATAAAAATTCACTATAATTATTAAAATTAATCATAGGTATTTTATAGACCCAATTTAAGAAACAATTAAATTTGACACAGAAAAGGAATATATTTCAAAAATGACATTTTGTTGCTCTTTGATGGAGAACCCATATTTTTTTTTTAATTTTATAAATTAATTTTTACAAAATAAATATATTATTTGGAATAGGGACCTAAAATTCTATGTTGAAAACATTTATTATTTTTTCCAGATAATATTCATTTTTAATGAATTGATAAAATTCTTCATTTTAATTCAAAATATTTTTTCATCTAATTTATTTATATACATATATTATAGTTTTACATGGTTTTAATTTATAATTATATTATGTTTTTATCATTGAATATAATTTTGGTTATTTGAAGGAATTTAACCTTGAAATTAGATATAAACGCATTCCAATCTTTTGATGATTTTTAATATCAAAACACCCATTTTCTCATTTTGATAATGTAGATTACGTTCAAATTAATAAGTTAAAATTATGTGTTTTAAAATTTTCAAAATGGGTTCCATATTTTTAATCATTGTGTACAAATTATGTAAATAAGTACCTTTTATTTTTTTGATATTATAAATAATAACATTGGTAATTTGTTTTGATGATTAAAGGTAAATCAGGTAAATTTGGGTAATAAATAATAATTTAAGGATACTAAAATTACCTTACTACCTAAACAATCTATTGGATGAATAAAAGAAGGCCCTTAAAACGTAATAATTTGAATTTACACATTTAATGGTCTTTTGTTCCAGGAATGTGATATAAATATTATTATAATAAAAGAAAGTGAGAAGATGTCACTCACAAATTTATTCTATGTATAATAATTTTAAAATATATATAAATAAGATAAAACATCGATCGTAAATTTTATCCCTAACAATAATAAAAATACCTACATTATGGGAATTTATTTTGAATTTTTATATATTATACAATATCCATAAATATTTTCACAACATTGATATAATAATTATTTTATTAATAGGAATAAGAAAATAAATGATAAAATATTTAAAATAAATATAATTATAACTAATTATGGTACTACATGAATATTATAAGAGATTATGAGATATAATATTTCTATTAAATGGATTTTTATAAATTATCTATCAATTTTAAATTTATTTAAATTCATTGAAATGAATAGTGTCAAAATTGACAATATTGGTATTTTATAAAACTAATAGTTTATTTAATTATTTAAAATCATAAAAAAATAATTAAAAGTTATAGGTTCTTATTATAAGTTGTAAAAGTTAATAATGTTTCCATATATGGCTAATATTCCCCATATAAGTAAAATTTATAGCCACTTAATATTGAAAATTATGTTATTAAATTTAAAAATAATGTAGGTTAATTATGGGTAAACCGAAAAGATAAGAGTTAAAATAAATAAATAAATGTATAAAAATTATTTTATGAGAGTATATATAACCCTCATCATATTATATTATACGTAACTCATGTTTGAGTAATTTGGAATTAATAATTAATTTATATTAATTTACTATTTTAAGAGTTTCAAAGGGCTCCCCTCCAATATCCTATTTAAAGGTAATCACTCTTCCCTATTAATTACACTTTTAGTACCAATTTTTCTTCCAATATCTACCAAAATACCTTCCTATAATCCCTCCCCACATTCCTGAATCCTTATTTTATGCCGAACTCCCTCATTAAAGGTGTTAAGGTGTTTGGAAGGGTTTTCATCTAAAGGAAAGGTAATGTTTTTTAAGTGTCTCTATTTCATTTCTTCTTCCACTACATTAAATTTCCTCCATCCTTGATGAGATAATAACACTTTATACTCAGTATACTATGATTTTATTGTTTTAATATCATCACCAAAATACATCTCCAATTTCATCAAATTGGAAATGAACTTTTCATTCATGTGTATGGCGTACTACCGCCTCATGAACCGATATAGTTCATTTTAATAAGCATCTTTCAATACTATTCATAATGAAGAAATTTGTGTTTATATTTATATTAAGGACATATTTATCACTAAAAATTAATTTTATATCAATTAAATTATTAATTTCAATGAATATATAAATGATAATGTCGTTCGTGCCTACGCGTGAACTATCACCTCTACAAAGAAAAAAGAATCATTTTTATTCACAACGTAACATATATGATATATATAAGTATATGTAAATAATTATTATGATATCATGATATTATAGATAGATAAAATTAAAATTACATTATTTCCATAATGATCAATGAAATATAATCAGGCGTAAGTACGACCTACCCTCTCCATGATTATAAAGTTTTTCATTTTACATAACAATAATTATGGTATTAATTTAAAAGTATATTTTATGTATAAAAGTGATAATAATTTCCTGAATATTATTCTATAGATGATGGAATTATGACAACATGTACTATTGACATCGTAATGAGTTTATTTTTGACCGAAGTACCGAATAACAACAAAACGTACGATATAAACATAAATAATGATATAATATTTATAATTGGATAAGAAGTGATATAAATTGAATAATGAACATGAAAAACGTTACCAAGAAATTATAAATTAACTTATGTTTATTATTCTCCAAGATAAATAACATATTAGATTATTCATACTCGGGGTAAGGGATTTCGTCTCAATTTACATTCAAATGAGTCTTATTAGTTATTATTAACTAAATCACTTTTAAATGGTGTATACATATTTTCGTTTTATATATAATATCATGAATCTACTTATTCTAATGATAATATATGTTTTTAAAAGATAATATTTAATTAATTATATACATGTATTTCTCAAGTGGTAAGAGAATATTTAACGCAAAACCCCGTCATAATGTTTTAATGATTTATTCATATAAATATTTATATTTTTTTATATGTTTTAAAAATGGTTTGTTTAATGTATTTAAAAGGAAATTATTGTTTTAAAATGGGATCTCTTGAATTTATCTTAAATTTTCCCATAATGGGATCCTTGTAGGGGACATAATCACAACATTATATCATTGAGGCATATTTTGATGTTATACACCACCTTATTTTATAAAATGTATAAATAAATACATTTCTATGTATTTGGGTTTTTAAAATAGTTTTGAAAAAGGATTGATTATTTCAATATCATTAAATTATTTACTGTGATTTCAAATGAGATTTTATGAGTGAAATTTTGATAATTGCAATCTTTTTGGTGTTATAAATATATCACGAAACTTGAACATTTTACATGTAGTTACATGATAAACCCATGACGAGTGGATATAAGATAAACCAAATATGTGTGGTTTGGTGGTAAACTAAGGATGTGTGGTTATCCTATAACCTCCCATGCATTGGGTATGGATGTCATCCATATGGCTATTCCATTTGAAGGAGTGATATCTGTGGAATTTGACCATATGGTTATTCCATTTTTGTAGGACTATGTCCCAGGTTAACTTTTTATATTATATATAATTTATATGGGTTTATGGTAATATTTGGATTAGAAAAATGGTAAGTAATGACAGGAAATTAAATAAATAGTATTTACTACTTCTAAAAAGTGAATATTGTTACTTTATGATAATGTATTCATGGTTTACATGTTTTCCTAAGGCTAACGATTTTCTTTCATTATGCATACCATATAGAGATTTTTTTCTTATTCCATGTTTTGATATGTTTTTCAGAATATATAAAGGAGAATAGTGGAAATGATGGGATCATGGAAATGATATGATGATTAAACATAAAAATAAACCATGTTTCATTTTTAATAGTTCTGGTTTAATGAAAAAATCGATAGTGAGTAGAAGTGTATACTTTGTAATATTTCAGATGTTATGAATGTTTTGTGGCATAATACTCTAGCATTAAACCAAATAATATCCTCATTTTGAATTCTTAAATTCACTCAATATTATGTAATGTTTAAGACCATTTCCTTATTGTTGGTATCGTAGGATGGTTTAAAAAACATTGGATAATATGATTTCTTCTTAATATTAAGGGATACCATGATGTGTATATAATTTTAAGGTCAATCATAAGTCAAATGTCTTGTAAATATCTTTTAAGAATTTAAATTCTAAAACTTTAAGGTTATTAATTTTTTTCGGAGGCATTTATTTTCGAGTTAATTATGGGTTATTACATATGGGATACAAAACTAAATGTATGAGATCAAATTTGAGGCTAAAATATAATATGCTTATTTTGAGGATTTTATATATTTTTGGGAATTTCATTAGAGTTATAATAATAACATTGGTTTATAAAAAAGTCAATTGGGAGGAAAGGTTATAATTTTTCATGTCGGACAAGGCTGTAGGAATCGAACCACCAACCAAAGGGAGAAAAAGGTGCATCTCCAACAACTAGACTATGTGAAGTCCCTAGATTTTTTGAATTCGTTTATTTTTTAAAAGTGTTGATGGAATAAGAATAAGTTGATTTTTGGAACATATGTTTTTTAAAAAATTGATATACTTTGTAATGTAAAATAAAATGAGAATTAAGTGATAAATTTTATTTTGGAATACATTCACTATATTGGTAATTTATATGATGAAGGTAAATACAATACTTTGAGATATTAATTGAGGAGTAATGGTTGAATTATATTTTAGAATAAACATTGATTTTATTGTGGACTTATAATAATTCATGTTATTTTTGGAAATGATTAACCTATCTTAGAGAATATGTGATTAGATTAATTACTTGTTGGTATGAGATATTAACAGTGGTTGAAGTTATTAAAAGTTAAAATTTAGAACTTATCTTGGAATAATATTTGATTAAAGCCTTTTGTTTTTTTGGATTTAATATTAGTTATAATATTTTTGAGGAATTTTAGTGATTGTTACACATTTAATGATCTATGTTGAACATCTGGAATTATAGTTGAATTTTTGAGATTAAAATTATTTTTTAATATTCCTAAGGTTTATATCGTTTTGTATAATTGATTTATATTATCCTATGCATATTTTTTTAATGTTTCAAAATATAAGAAATGTAAAGTCAATATTTTGAGGATTATGTGAATATATATAAGTTGATTCTGGTGTTTTAGGCATGAAACAAAATTCTTCATAAATACTCACCATTTGTATAAAAAGATGAGTTTACAGTGAAAGTTTATTAATGGATTAAACTATAAATATTAAGTAAGTATATTCCTTATGATCTTAGTAAAGTCAGTAAATTAATTCCAAAACACTATAAAAAGTATTTTAAAAAAATTCCATTTACGTTTTCTACTGTGAAATCAAAAATAGTTTAACCCATCACAAATTTATCTTTTTTTAATTTTCTCCTTACAATTTTTTATATTATTCTCCATTAGGTTTTGATCATTAGTATTATTTTCCATATCCATGTACTATTACATGAAAACCTTCTATGTGTTATCTCTTGTGACCTTCACACATTTCTTTCTTTTGTTTAATGTGGAAGCTTTGTAAATCCTTTTTCCGATGTGGGATTGCAATAAATGTATTTTGAAATGTCATACCTTAGTTACCAACAACAAATTCAGATAAAGTGGAAAAAATATCAATAGGTAGGGGGACAATGTAACATCCTTGGTTTTAAAAAGAAAATGTTATATTCGATAGCACACATGATACACCACATTTAGCTTAATTGAATAACTTAAATTTAGTATTTAATATGATACTTATCACACATATATAAGAATTTTTATAATGAAGAGGATTAACTGAGTTATGAAAATATGGTTTATAGATATTTATATAATGAGTTATCTCTTACAAAATTAATTAGGAAATTATAGGAAAACATATTGAATATAAACGATATGTGTTTATGAAAAACTATTTAAATGTGAATAATTTTGTATATAAACCAATAAAATAACTCTATATGGATTATACTAATTAAATATAAATTTAATATAATTTTTAAAATTAATCTTATGTGTTTTCTAGACATAATATTGAACAACTTAAATTTTGTGCATAAAAGGAGTATTATAAAAAAGCATTTTTACTTCCTTTAAATGGATAACCCAATTTAAATAATTTTTTCCAAATTTTATATTTTCAATTGAAAAAATAATCTTATTATTTTTAATAGGGATATAATATTTTACATTATATACATTTTTGGTCTTTTTTAATAATATTTATTTTCTAATTAATAGTTAAAAATATATTATTTTATTAAATACAATTTTTCGTATCAATTATTTACATAGATAGATTATGATTTATTTGGTTTTACTGTATAAATAGATTAATGTTTTATCATTTAATACATTTTTTTCATTCAATATAATTTGACATTGGAAATAAATATAAATGCATGTCAATATTTTGATGGTTTTTACTTTTAAAAACCCTGTTTTCTCATTTTGAAAGTAGACATTAATTTTAAAATTAATACTGCTACTTCGGTGTTTCAAATTTAAAAAAATAGATTCCATATTTTTAATCCTTTGGTCTTAATTGTGTAAATTTTTTCATTTTCATTTTTTATTTTAAGAATAGTAAAATTGGTAATTTTTATTTACCACAGATAAAGGTAAATCATGTTATTTATGGAGATAAATAAATATTTAAGGATACTAAAATTACCATAACATAGTCCAAAATAATATTGGATGAATAAAAGTCCACCCTTAAATCCAAAGTATCATAATTAACTCATTTAATGTACTTTGTTTTCACAAAAGTGATATAAATATTTTTAAAACTATAGAAAGTGACAACATGTCACCTTATAATTTATTATATGTATAATAATTTTAGTATATGAGTAAACATAATATAAAATAATTTAAAAATTGTCTCCATAACTCTAATAAAATTACCTACATAATGGAAATTTATTTATATTTTTAAGAGATTAAATAATTACAATAAAAACAGACACAACAATGATATAGTAATTATTTAATTAATAGAAATATCAAATAAATGACATGAAACAAATTAAAATAAATTTAATTCAAATTAATTAGGGTACTTAAAAAAATTTTATATGTGAATATTATTTTTTATAAGTCAATAAAATGGGTTTTATCAAAGTTATATATATGTATGTATTTTATTTAAATTCAATGAAATTAATAGTGTCAAAGTGGACAATATTGATATTTTATAAAAATCATATTTTTTTAAATTATTCCAAAATCATATAAAATTTCAATTAAAAGTGTCTATGATAAGGTCTAAAAGTTCTCAATGTATCGATTTGTGGAAAATTTACCACATATAACGAAAATTTATAGTCTCTTAATATTGAAAATATTGATACCATAATTAAAAACAATTAGATTAATTAAGTGTAAACCGAAAAGATATGGTATAAAATACAACTAATACATTTATATAAATTATTTTATGAGAGGATTTAAGACCATGATCATATTATCTTTTACATAACTCAATATGGGGTCATTTTTATTTTAAAATTAATTTATATTAATTTTATATTTTAAGAGATCCTAAGGGTGATCCTCCCCTCTCCAAAATAATGGTACCCACTCTTCTATATTACTCACACTTCAAGAACAATTTGGCTCAAAAATGAACCACCCACACCATTATAATAATCCCTCCCAACTTCCATGAGGCCTTAGGTTAGAGAGAGCACCCTCATTAGTGGTGTTAAGGTGTTAATAATGGTGATCATCCAAAGGAAATGTAATGTTTTTAAGTGTTTCAATTTCATATTTCTTACATTTACATAAAATATCCTACAAACATTATGACATAATAACTTCAATATCCTACATATAATATGATATATTTTTTAATATCATCACCTAAATCCATATTTAATTTCATCAAATTGGAAATGCACTTTTCATTCTTGTGTTTTGCTGACTACCGCATCACGAACCGATATGGTTCTTTTTTAATCGTCATCTCTTATGAGTGGACATAATGAGGTAATTAATGTTTATATATGGTATTAATGACATATTTATCTTTATAATTGAATAATATATCAATTAAGTTCTTATATTCCTAGCACATAAAAATGATAACGTCGTTCATGTGTACGTGTAAACTATCACCTCCAAGAAGCACTGTGAATCATTTTAACTCACCACATAACTTGTATGATATATATTGGTTTATTTAAAGTCTTATTTTTATATTATTATCATTATAAAAAGTTAAAATTATAATGAACTTATTTCCATAATTCCCAATTAAAATTGGAAACGTTATTAATGCGTACGTACGACCTACCATCTCCATGATTATAACATTGTTCATTTTTCATTAAAATGAATACTAGTTTTATTTAATAGTAAATATTATGTCTAAAATAAATAATAATTTCCTGAATATTGTTTTTGTGGTTATGGAAATATGAGCACGTGGACTATTGACACCATACCATGTTCATTTTTCACTCAAGTACTAAATGTCGATATAACGTCTGGTATGAACTTAAATAATTATGTAACTATTATAACACGATAAGAAGTGATATAAAAGGAATAATAAAAATCCATTTGATTCTCATGAATGTATAAATTAATCTATGTTTATTATTAATGAATATGAAAAGCACAAGAGATGATTCAGACTCGAGGTAAGCGATTTTTTCTCAATTTACATTCCATTGAGTCTTATTTGTTGTTATAAACTAATTAAATTTAATATGGTATTTATAATTCGATTTAAAATATTTATTTATGAGTCTCATTAAACTCATGATATTTTATGTTTTGTTTAATGTTATTCTTTAATTATTTTTATTCATGTATTTCTGATGTGGTAAGGGACTTTTTTAATCAAAACCATATCATAATTTTCAGATGATTTATTTGTATAAGCGTTTATTTTTTAGGTAAATGTTATAAAAATGATGTTTATGAATGTAATTATATGAAAATTAATGTTTTAAAGTGTAAACAGTTGAATTTATCTCAAATTGTTTCATAAAGGGATCCTTGTAAGGGAATTCATCTCAATATCCTTTCATTGAGCCATATTTTGATGTTATACACCACTATATATGAAAATATCTTGAAATGATTTCTTTTGATTGGCAATGATATTTTACGAGTCAAATGTTGTTAATTCATATCTTTTATATGTTATGATTATATCATGGTACTTGGGCATTTGATGAGAAGCTATGGGATAAATCAAAGATGGGTGGTTATGTGATAAACAAAATACAGGTGGTTCTTTGATAAAACATGGATGGTTTGTCACATTATAAACACCAATGTATTGGGTATGGATGTCAACCTTATGGATATTCCATTTGTAAGAGTGATATGTATAGAATACAACCATATAGTTATTCTATTTAAGTATGATTATGTACCAAGTTACCTTTATTTTTTAAATGAGATTTTTATAGGTTTCATGGTAATATATTGATTAAAACATGGTAAGCAATAAGTGTATATTCAGTGATGAGTATTTACTAATTCATAAACATAAAAATTATTACATTATGATAAATTATTCACAGGTTTACATGTTTTTTCAAGTCAAACTGTATTTTATATATATCCATTACTGAGTTTTTTGTGATCATCCCATGTTTTTAATGGTTTTTCATAGGATTAATGGGAGAATAGAGTCAAGGATGGGATCATGGAAAATTTATGATGATTAAACATGAAAATAAACCATGGTTCATTTTTAGTAGTTGTTATTTTTTGAAAAATTGGATTGTGAGTAGAAGTGTCTAAATTGTAATATTTGAGTTCTAATGTATGAGTTATCGCCTAATACACTGAAACTCTAAGCCTTAAAATATACTCAATTTGAATTCACGACATAACACATAAGTATGTAATGATTAAGGTTGGGTCCTTATAAGTATCTTGGATTATTAAAAAAAGTAAATATATAGTATACTGAAATATGTTTGAAAATAAAATGTTTATTTTTTATTTGAAAAAAATACTATAATAATTAAATATTTATTTAATGAAAACCCTTTAAGGGTTAAAATTCATTGAAAAATGTTCATTTTTGATTTAATCATCCTTTTTAAATATAAAATAAAAAATTAATGAAAAAATAATAATAAAAAAACATTATAATTCATCAATTTGAGTGAAATTATTTTAGATCGAATGATAAACGTATAAGAATAAAAAACACTAACAGCACACATATGAAACTATTACAAAAGTTCAAAATTATGAACACATGATTGTGGGAAAATTGGAACAAATAAATAATATATATATATAATGATTATTATTGGAAATTATAAATAATTTTATGTATTAATATTTTATGGATTTTAGATAAATTCTTACTAAGAGGGGATATAAGGTAAGTGTTTCTTAATCACAAATTTGAACCTGTTGAGATAGGTTTATTCTACACACCATGATTCATTTTTTATAGTGTGAATACTAACCCATTTTACTTTTGGATTCATGATTTTTTATATTTTATTATTTATAATCGTTACTCATAGTTGGTATTTTGATTCAAAATATATAATGTCTATAAGAGTCTTCATCTCAACTTCTCTTCATTGAGACATATTTTAATGTATTGCATGAATTTATTATTTATTTGGTGTATATAATAAACCAAAATATATTTTAACACAATTCATGATTTAATAAATTGTATTTATAAAAATATATAATTTTAAATATTAAAATTTCTTTTGATTAAAAAACAAATAAAGTAATAAGGGGTTTTTTCATGACTCAATTATCCTCCTTGGTTCATAATAACTTATAATTGGATTTTATTTATCATAATTTATCTAGTATATCATATTATGATTTTATAATGTTTGTACACCTAATTTTATTGTTAAATAATTTTTCACAATAAATAATACTTCATTTATGATTTTTTCATTATTAAAATTCTACTTGTTATGAATGATTCACATTAATGTTAATGATATTTTCTTCCATGCCAATATTTTTAATTCCCATAAATTTCATCCTTTCCCTAGTGGAATTTGAAAACATTTTTAACTCTAATGAAACTTTTATTACCCTTATTTAATTTTAAATAAAATATTTATTTACCCTTTATAACGTTGTGTATTTTCAAAAACGTTATTTGAAAATGTTAAATTTTTATCCATTCCTTTCGAAATATATTTTTTTCATCCACTCTATATTTTCTATGGTAAATATTTAATCTTTTTTTCTATTTTTACATTAATAAATATAAATTTCAAAAGTAATATTTTAATCTTATTTGAACTTTTCCTTTTTGAAACATTATATAATTTCAATAATAATTATTTTGGAACTATGTAAAATCATATTTTTGGAAATTATTCTCTTTCCCTTCTCAAAAATTTGTTTTTGAAAAAAAATTATAGAATTTTTTTAAACAAATTTTGTGAATTTTGTTTATTTTCACATAAAATTTTAGTCCAAGGATTATCTCCCTGGAAGTTATTTCTTTAACATACTGTACATGGTTCTATGTTATAAATCCTTTTTTAAAATTAAATTTTTATATTAGATGATTGAATATGTTTATATTATGCGATATGTATAAAAATCCTATTTTTTTTTACGAGATATTCATGTTATTATGATGATTTATTTGAATTGGCCCACATATATACAGATGATTACGAGTGAGTTCTTATATAATCCCCCAATACGTTAGTTTATTTTTATATTAAAATATATCGAGAGGAGAAAAAAATGATCATGTTCTTGAAGGCATGAGCATGATTGGTTTTCCCACAATTTCAAGAGTGGAGAAAAGGAGTTTGTTCACATAGGCATGGTAATAATTGGTTTTATCACACTTCCACGTTTTTCAAAGTGTTATGGTAAATTTTCAACATGCATTTTATTTCCCTTAAATTCCATGTTATGAAGATTATGAATTAATTTTAACATATTCCACATTTTTATATAATGCTCACACTTTTCATAGGTATTGATAAATTTATTTAGCCATGAAATGTATTCCATTTTTCATTATGATATTTTTATGATATTATGGTTTTCATACAAATTTTAAGGATATTTTATTTATATTTTTTATTTTTTCTACAAATTCTATTTCATTTTTATGATATGATACTTTATGATATTTATTTTCACTTATTGACCATTTTATCTCACACATTTCATATATTTACATTAACTAGGTTAAGAATAATATTATATCATTAGTGGTGTCTTGGAAATGGTCTAGAGGAGAATAATTACGCAGAAAAATTATTAAGTGTTATAAAATTTGATATTTATGTAGAAAATCTCCAAGACACAAATCCTTTAGATAGATAGGTTATAAATCTATTTTAGATATGATTAAATTAAATCATGAGATTATAGAACTATTTTATTCACATTTATCTAGGGTTACTTCAGTTGGAATCAGATAAGGATTTATTTATTATGGATATTATTTTACATATATTTAGAGATTAGTTTAGTTACCGTTGCTGTAACATCCCAATTAAATAAAGAATAATACATTTTCATATTTATTAATATTTGTAAATTAAATTTTAATGTTATCTTAAATGGGATTCTATGTTTTTTGGCGTACCTGATACGGAACAACAAGTTTCATTGAAGTCAAAATTTACACACAATGTTGAGTCATACTGAAAAATAATTATATAATTTTATTTTAAACTGTAGTTAATGACTAGCTGTTGAATTGACCAGAATTAACATATAACTAATTACAATATGATTATACATGTCTGTTAATTTTTTTTACATTTATCCAATTAAATTTAGAGGCTTGAAATGTGAATGAATCTAATTTTATGCCTAAATACTTTAATATTTTATAAAAGGTCAATTTGGTACCTTTTAATGGTGAACCCTAAATAAATATAGTTTTGGTTACATTTATATGTTTTATTTTAAAAAATAAAACTCTTCTTTATAATCGGGACATCAAAATTTACTTTGGGTAAATTTTTGTTATTTTTCTGATAAAATTTATTTTTTTAATGAATAGTGAAAACTACAACATTTTAATTCAAAACTACCTTTTAATCTAACTTTTTAGGTTGTTATCTTACCTTTTTAATTGGGATTAAAGTGTAATTAGATTATATTTTTACCATTTAATCTAATGTTGGTAATTTGAAGTAATTTCACTTTAAAATTTTACGTAAAAAAGTGTCAATCTTTTGATAGTTATTATTTTTAAAAAACACACTGTGGTTTGAAAGCGGAGATTAATTTTAAATTAATTAAAAAAATTCCATGTATATAATTTGGTAAAATATACATCATTTTTTAATTCAGAAAATAAAATATATCTTAGGCTTATGTTTTTGTATTTTTTTGAAAAACAAATTTTTTTTATGAATAGTGAAAACACTAAGTAGTAGTTAAAAAACATACTTTTTCATTTAAATGAAATTTTACTACTTCTGTGAATTTAATTTACAAAATTCGACATAAATGGTTATTATTAGTATGTAAAATGTGGTTCAATAAGATAAAAATAGTTTTTTTAATAGTAACTTTTCACATTTATTTACCACAAATAAAGTTTAATAGGGTAATTCTAGGTAAAAAATATTATAATTATATAAAATTAAATTGACACATGTACGAACCATATTGGATGAGTAATTTCCGACTGAGGAAATCCTTCAGTGAGCCTTTTGTATTTTCAAAGCCACTTGGGTAAGATAATGATATTAATAACTTTTTATTTAATGTAAAAATAAAAATATCATAAACATGTTTTGTTTTGCTAAAACATATTTAATGTGGGGTAATATAATTGATATATATGACTAAAAATATTCATTATAATACTAAAACCTTTTCCAAAATCATAGTATTTTATTTATAATTTTTATACATCAAATAAATAAAATTATTTATAACACAATAATGATGCATTGTTTACCTCATTAACGAATGATTTAAATAAATAAGATTATTAATATTAAAAAAATATCCAAAACCTTTTCAATTTTTATTGGATGGTTTTATTTATAACAATAGTAATGTTATCTTCATGTTTAATAAATTTTTTTACCTTTATATACCAAAAATAATTATTTAATAAAATAATATTTTCAAAAATTCCTAAAGGCCCCTCCCCCCTTATAAAAAATCCCTCAACTCTAACCAAGTTATCACACCAATAAAGACCTATGGATCATAAACATTGTGCCCAAATAAGCTCTTAATATCACTATCTTACACCTAAAAGCCTTATCTTTTGAAGAAGGAACTTCAAGAAATCCTTTTAGTTCAAACCAAAGGGAGTTACCCGATTTAAATGTAACATCATCTTTTAAGTTGTGTTCTTTTATTTTACTTCTCGAAACCCCTAAAGTCTTTTTATTAATTTATTTTATAACAACAAAAGTATCCAAAATATACTTGGTTATTTTTATGATAATTATTAAACTACACTTATACACACCTCCATATAACGGGTAAAGAACATACTGTTTTTTTGGACGGTGAACTACTGCCTCACGAAACGATGATTGTTCGATCTTCTCCTACCACCACATATGGTGTCCATTGTGTCAAAAAAATTTTTATATATGATATATATTATATTAATGTTTTCTCCATGCTTCTGTATTATTCATCTATAGAATACGATTATGGATTTTATAATGGGTAAACACGATAATTTCCTTTGAGGAAGTGAGGACTACCGCTCCCTCCAAGTGATTTGACTTATTCATGCCATACGTGGAACATATAAAGGCGGGAGTTAATGAAGTTATATATGATATTATGCTTTAATTATAATATAAATATTTATCCTTATGTTTTCATTCCCTTTAAAATAAAAAATATAAATGAAAGTAGCATTAATGCATACGTATGGCTTACCGTCCCCATGAAAGATGCTTTTCATTTGTAACCTCCAAAAGTTATGTACTATTGTAAATTCATATATATTTTATTTGTTTGATATATATTATATTTAGATCATGAAAATTATTCTATATATAATGAGCATACAACCACATGGATAACTTGTAAATATTAGAAGTTCATTTTTGACACAACTACCAAATATCGAAAAAATAACCATTATTAAGTTAAATGATTACATAATGATTATAACATAGAAATAAGTGATATAAAAAAGAATAATAAACTTGAAAAATTTTGTAAAGAATGTATAAATTTAATTTAGTTTATTATTCATGAGATTAAAGAACGAATGGTTCATGTCGGACATGAGGTATTGACTTCATCTCAAACACTTTTCATTGAGGCATATTTTGTTTTATACACGAAATTATTTTATATGATGTACAAACACCATTGAATTTTCATTTCATTTAAAGGGAATAATATTCTAAGATTTGTTTTACTAAACAAAAAAAAGAATTTTTCTTTTAACGTTAGCAGTGACAAAGACCTCTTCCGCTGCCACAAGTATTTTTTGATCTATGGATTCCTTAACAAGCTTTAATGTTTTTAAAAGAAAAATAAATACCATATACTCTTTTATGTATTTTATTATTAAAAATTGTTTTTGTAATGGATTTTATGTCAACATATTTAAATGATATATAGTTATTGAAATTTTGAAATTTTATATTTCCTTTATGTTTGTTTTTTGTGTTATGAATATGTTATGGTTCTTGGGCACTGTTTACGTATACAGGTGGCCCCTTGATAATCCTATGATGGGTGATCCTGATATGGTTTTCCAATGCATTGGGTAATGTGACGAAGGTAAAACTGAATGTTTTTTAGTGATTTAAGGAATATATTGTGATGGGAAATCCAAATGTAACTCCATACGTAGTTGTGAATGCTACAACATAAGTGTGTCATGGATGCCACAAGATTCCTATGTGATTTGTGATTATTATGTGTTATTCATAAATCATATGATTTCATGAGATATGTTAAAAAACACATGTTTTGATGAAGTAATGTTTTATTTCTTTGTTTTATATCCCTTACTGAGCTTTTTATACTCATCCCACGTTTTGAAATTTTTTTGACAGGACTTAAAGATGAATAGGATCAAGGATGAGATCAATAAAAATTTATGATGTTTAAAACATTGAACTAGACATGACCCTTTTTTTCAAGGGTTTTTATTTTTTGAAAAATGTAGAAACTCTATAGAAGTGTCTAATTTTTAATTTATGAGATGTAATGTAATAGTTATGGCCTAATTCTTTAAAAACACAATACTTGAAAAGATCCTCAATGTGCATTATTAATTTAATTCAATATTATTTAATGTTTTAAGGTTGGGTCCTTATATTTGGTGTTATAGTTAAATAAGATTTGAAAAAACCATATATTTGTCTATATGTATAGGATGATATACCGGAATTCATTAAATTTCTTGAGTATATATTACTTTATAGAAATAGATTGATTTTTAGATGCAACAAGTGGGTGAAGCTATTGTACAAATACTCTTAGGGGTACTCACCCCAAATAGGGTTAGCAGAGAACCGCCTCAACCATCACCCTATGTTATAATGAGTGGGCCTAAGACAAAAATACTAGTTTGACACTTGTGTTTGATATTATTTGGTTGATCACATGACCATTATAAAAGACTAGTAAGGATTTATTTACCAGTTATTTAGGGATATTATGAGAAATATAAAATAATAAAGCATAAGTTGACCATGGTAAAAATAATAATGATATATGTTGAACTAAAACACTATAGGAAAATGTGATAATGTAAAATAATAGGTTTTATTCCTTCTATGATTAAAATAATTAACCATATTTCTAATGTTTCATCACTTGGTTAAAATATTTTAGTTTTAGTAATGGATGGATGTAGAATAAACTATGGGGGATAAGTACAAAAGTATGATTACATCATAGAACAATCTATGTAAAGGAGGTTTATAATGAGAAACCATGTGAATTGTAAAACCCATCATTCATAAAGTATGTTTGAAAATGTGAATAGAGTTATGGTACCATACACACAAAAGAATTGAATTAGGGTGTCGTATAAAAGACTAGTGATGCAGATATGATGGAAAATATGTTAAATTTCAAAAATTTCAAAAATGAGTTAAGACTAATCAATGTAATTACCTCAAAGGGATTATAAAATAATTTACTTGTGGTAAAGGAAGCCATAGAGAATGAAACTACAGAAGGAAAAATAAGATTTTAGTTATCATGATGAAAGAATATAGAACTAATCTAAGCACACCACTAAAAATTCAATGTCTTATGTGCAGATAACACATGCATTATCGAAGTGAATGTAAAAAATACAAGGATTTCTAAAGAAGGTTGGAATAAACAATATCATAGTATCAAATAAGAAAGGAATAACATATATAATGACTATCTGTGAATATAATAGTGGTAGTTTTGTCTTTAGTTACCATCCACAATAATGATGCAGTGTTTACATCATTAATGAATTATTTAAATAAATAAGATTATAAAAATTAAAAAATTATCAATAAACTGTCCAATTTTTACTGGGTGGTTTTATTTTGAATAAGATTCATCTTATCTTTGTCCTTAATAATTTTTGGACCTTTAGAAACCAAAAATATTTATATATAAAATAATATTTTTAATCATTACTATAGAGCCCCTCCTCCCCCTTATAAAAATCCCTCACCTCTAACCCTTTACTCACACCTCTCAATCCCCATGTATCATCCTTCCTCTACCAAAATAATCTCTCAAGATACCTCTATTCCACATAGAAAACTTACATAAAGAAGAAGGAACTTCAATAAATCCTTTTGGTTCAAACCAATGAGAGTTACCTGATTTAAAGGTAATGTCTTCTTTTAAGTTTATTTCTTTTATTTTACATCTCAAACCCCCTAAAAATTTTTTATACCTTTATTTTATAACAAAACCAATATCCTCAATATAATAGGTTTTTTTATGTGAAGTATTTGAACTTCAAATACACACAAATCCATCAAATGGGTAAAGAACATATTGTTTCTCTGGACGATGAACTACTGCCTCACGAAATGATGATTGTTAAATATTCTCCTAACACCACTTATGGAGGCCATTTTGATGAAAATATATTTATATTTGATATATATTATATTTATGTTGTCTCTATTCTTTTTTATTTTTCATTAATAGTATATCTTTATGGTTTCCATAATGGGTAAACGGGATAATTTCATTTGAGGAAGTGAGGACTACCGCCCCCTCAAAGTGATATGACTCGTTCATTCCATACAAGGAACGTATACATGATGGAGTTAATTAAATTATATATTATATTATACTGGAATTATAATATAGCTATTTATCATTATGCTTTCATTCCATTAAAAATATAAAATAAAAATGAAAGTAGTGTTCATGCGTACGTACGGCTTACCGTCTCCATGAACGATGCATTTAATTTCATATATCCTAATGTTATGTAATATTATAAATACATACATATATATATATACTGGATATATATGATATATACGATATCTAAATCATGAATATCATTATGGGGATAATTTACATATGACCACATGGACAACTTGTAAATATTAGAAGTTAGTTTTGGAAATAATTACCAAATATCGACCAAATGACCATTAATAACATAAATGATTACATAAGGTTTATAACATGGAAATAAGTGATATAAAAAGAATAAAAAACAAGAAAAATTTTCTTATTAAATTAGAAATTAACTTTATTTTATTATTTAGGAGATTAAATAATGAATGGTTCATGTCAAACATTAGGTAAGGGACTTCGTCTCAATTAACCTTCATTGAGGAATATTTTGTTTTATACATGACTTTCTTTTATATGATGTATATACACCTTTAACTTTACATTTCATTCAAATGGAATCTTTTCCTTTGAGGTGGTTTACTAAATGACAAAATAGAATGTTTCTTTTAACAAAAGTGGTGACAATGACCTTTTCCACTACTGCAAGTATTATTTGATCTATGTCTTCTTTAATAAGTTATAATGTTTTTAAAAGGAAAATATATACCATATAATCTTTTATGTATTTTGGTATTGGAAAATGTTTTGATAATGGATTTGGTATGTCAATATATTAAAAGGATCTATTTTGATTGAAATGCAGAAATTTTATCTTTCCTTTATGTTTGTTTTATGTGTTATAAATATATTATTTTTCTTGGGCATTATTTATGTATATGGGTGGTTCTGTGATGAACCTATGGCGTGTGAGCGTGAGATCATTCCCTAATTCATTAGGTAACGTGACATAAGTAAATGTGAATGTTTCTTTTAAGAGATTTAGGGAATATACAGTTGAGGGTATTCCAAATGTAACTCCCTACGTATATGTGAAAGCTAGAATGTAAGTACGTTATGGATTTACCAAGTAACCTTTATGATTTGTTATTACATTGTGTTATTCATAAATATTATGATTTCATGAGGTTTGATAAAAAGCTTATGTTTTTTTGAACTAATGTTTTCCTTCATTATTTTATAACCGGTACTTAGCTTTTTATGCTCATCCCGTGTTTTGAAATGTTTTTGATAGGACTTAAAGATGAATGGGGTCAAGGATGGGATCAAGGAACAGTCATGCAGTCTAAATCATGGAACTAGAAAACACTCTTTTTTTAGGAGTTTTTATTTTATGAAAAAATGGAAACTATGTAGAATTGTGTACTTTTTATTTTATGAGATGTAATGTAATAGTTATGCCCTAATTCTATAAAACTATAAACCTAAAAAGATCCTCAATGTGAATTATAAATTTAATTCCAGATTGTGTAATGTTTTACGGCTCAGTCATTATTGTTGGTATCATAGGTCTGTTTAGATAACTTTTAGAGTTAGGATATTGTTAAATAAATATCCATAAATTAATTTATGTTTATATTAAAATTATATAGCATTTACAGATTACCATGATGCTTCACCTATGATATTTTTGTGTTCAGAATGGTATTCTGTAGAGAAAAGATGACAACTATGATGGGATGACATCAGGAGGAATACAACCTTCTAAATCAACAACCAGAGATGGTCGGAATCAGAACTGAGTAGTCTGTTGTAGTGATGGCATAATTGACTCAGGCTATAAATGGTGGTGGTATCCATGCACGAGATCAGCCAGATCAACCACAGAGGAAGATATCAGCAGTGGAGCATTTCATGAGGCAATATACCCCATCATTCATAGGACCATATAGCCCTATGCCACTTGAAGGGAGGATTAAAGCACTGGAGAATATTTTTGAAGTCATGGGGTGTTCGAGACATCAAAAAGATAGTTTTTTTACCGTTTTAAAGGTGTAGCCGATCAGTTGTGGTCATTGGTAAAAAATACCAGGGATAGTGAGGAGATTGATGCTCTTTATTTTGATGAAGTCCAATTTATGTTTCTAGAGAAATATTTTCCTCAGTTGGTTCATCTTAGGATGGAAAAAAAATTCCTATAATTGGGGTAGGATGATGACTCAGTGGCTGCTTAGGAAGCAAAATTCACTTGACTGGCAAGGTATTCTCCAAATTTCATACTATATATGGATAGTAACATCAACCATTTTTACTTAGGATTAAAGACAAATTAATAAAGGTAATTAACTTCTCATGAATTCAAAATTTATGAAAAACTCGTTGGATGTGCTGAGATAGTGGAAATGGAGTTTTCCAATGATCATGTGTTCTTTGACAAATAACAGAATAATAGGTCTAGGTGGAAGATGAAAGGGAAGTACTCCTACAAAATGTCTAATGCTATGAAACGTGAGTTTACAGATTGTGAAAATTGTTGTAAAAATTATTTTGGGGAATGTATTTTGAATTCCAGTAAGTGCTCTCGATGTGGTAAAATGGGAAACAAGGTTTGTAATTTCATTGAAAAACATCAGATTAATGGAAAGACAAAATATGATTTATAGTGAGTGAAATGTTTTAATTTCAATGAAATGGGTCATTATGAAAATGAGTGTCCAAATAAGAACTCAACTGAGGGAAAGAAGCCAGACTACGAGCAGAAAGGTGTGGTGAAATACTTTTGAACTACTTCAGCAGATGTTGGGCCATCAAATGAAGTAGTATCATATACACTGTTTTTTTGACCAGATTAGGCCAATGTGGTGTTTAATCCAGGGACTACACATTCATTCATTTCTAATTTGATATGTAGTAAATTAGGAATTCAATCTCAAGATATGAATCAAGAACATATGGTAAAATCACTATGGAAATGTTGAGACACAATGAAATTATAAGAACCTTTATGTCCTTGTTTGTGGAATAAATATACCAGCAAACCTTATTGTTTTGCATTTAGTATATTTTGATGTTATTTTGGGTATTAATTGGGTTTCTGTTTATCATGCTATGATTGACTATTGATACAAATCGGTTTCTCTTCAAAAAGATTTTATTTTTTTTTACAAGAATGAACCCTTAGTTTTGATAACATATTAGGAAGTTGAGATAATAGAAAAATATGGAAATGAAAGTTACTTTTCATAGAATGTTGAACATAAAAGAACTATCCAGATTAAGGATGTGCTAGTGGTAAAATAGTATCTTGATGTTTTTCCTGATGAGTTTCCTGGTATAATACTTGACCGAGGAGTTTAATTCACATTTGACTTAATTCTTGATTCAAATCCAATTTCAAACCCCCCTTATCGAATGCCTCAAATTTAAATTTTAGAGTTAAAGAAGTAATTGAATGAGTTATTAGATAAAGGTTTCATTCGACCTAGCACATCACCATGTGGTGCTCCTATCTTGTTTGAATAAAAGATGGTTCAGTGAGACTTTGCATTGATTATAGAGTATTGAATAATATCACTATTAAGAACAAGAATCTTTTTCCTCATATCAATTATTTTTTTGGATTATCTCTTGGGAGATCACTATTTTTTCAAATATTGACTTGAGTTTGGGGTACAATCAGTTGAAATTAAAGGAAACAGACATTCCAAAGACCGTGTTTCATATTATATATGGCCATTATGATTTTCTGGATATGCCTTTTGGATTAACAAAAGAACTTTCTATATTAAATGATATTGTGAATATAATTTTCCATGAGCTCTTGGATACGTTTGGGGTTGTGTTCATTGATGATACATTGGTTTATTCGAAAAGTAAAGAGGAACATGAAAGTTATTTAAGGGTTGTCTTGCAAACATTAAATGGAAATAAACTGTTTGAGAAATTCAAAACGTGTGATTTTTTTGTTAAAAAAAATTTCATTCCTTGAAAACATTATTTCAAAACATGGCATATATTTTCATCTTTATAAGAAAAAATTTGTTGAAGAATGGCCAAGAACTTCTAATATCACAGTTATTCTTAGTTTTCTTGGTTTAGAAAGTTATTACTGGAGTTTTGTTGAAATGTTTTCACAGTTATCTAGCCCACTGACTATGTTAAATTTAAATGGTGTTAAGTTCATTTAGAAAAAATAATGTGATGGTTGTTTTCAAGAATTGAAAAGATGATTGGTGAATGCTCCTGTTTTGGAATTACCATCTTGAAATGGTGATTTTGTTATCTACAATGATGCTTCATTGAAAGGACTTGGTTATTTCCTTATATATAATGATAATCTAATTTCTTATGGTTCACATCTATTGATTCCTCATGAGTTAAATTACTCTATACATGATTTGGAAATCATCGTTGTTGTATTTTCTTTGAAAATTTGGAGGCAACATTTGTATGTAGTGTGATGTGAAATATACAATGACTACAAATGTTTAAAGTATATATTTACTCATAAATAAATAAACATGAGAAATAGGGGACAGTTGTAATTAATAAAGTATTATGAGTTCACGGTCCATTACAATATGGGAAAAAAAATAAAGTGGTTGATGCTATGTATAAAAAAAGTAATACTTCATTAACCATGATATGTTTTGAATGAGACCCTTTGGTTTTTGATTTGATGATCTTGCACATAGAAGTTGTTGGTCTAGGAAATTCCACTTTTTTCAGGTTTCAGGGAATTCATCTCTATCAGACAGAATTATGTAAGCATAGAAGGAAGATAGTGAGTTTTAAAAAAACGTAGAGTTGATTCAGAAGGGTACTTTTCCTGATTTTAACATTGATAATGACTGTTTTTTGAGGTTTGGGAAGAGATTATGTCTACCTTGTGAATCAAAGTTGTGGAAAGAGTTATTATGTGAAGCTCATAGTTCTATGATTTTAGTTTATCTTGGAAGTACTAATATGTACATATATCTTTGGGAGTATTACTAGTGGGATGGACTAAAAAAGATATTGATGACTTTACTGTGAAGTGTTTGACATGTCAACAGGTTAAAGTAGAGTGGCAGTTACCAAATGAGATGCTTTAGTCTTTACCAGTGCTAGAGTAGAAATTGGAAAATATATCTAGGGATTTCATTCTAGGATTCCCTAAGATATCTCGAGGTAATAATGCAATCTGGGTTATTGGTTATCGATTGAATAAATATTCTCATTTACTTCCTATTTGAGATACTTTGTCTCTAGATCAACATTATCGGTTTTATGTTAAAGAGATAGTCAGTTTTCATGGTGTTCCCCTCTCCATTATATCTGATCATGATCCTAGTTTTACTTTTAACTTTTGGAACAACATTTAGAAGTTATTGGGTACTCAATTAATTTTTAGTATTGCTATTCATCCTCAATCACATGAGTTCTTAGAACGGACAATTAATACCTTGGAGGATATTATACATGATTTTTCACCGGATTAGAAGAGAATTTGGGACCAATATATTGCTTTGGTTGAATTTTCTTATAAGATCAGTTTTCATTCGAGTATGCAGATGGCTCCATTTGAGGAATTATATGGGAAGCAATGTTAAACTCCATCTTTTGGGATGAAGTAAGTAAAAGGAAGCTGATGGGACTATAATTTGTAGAAGAGATGATAGAAAAGGTTTAGTTGATTTAGAATCACATGAGAATAACTAAGAGGAGATAGAAATGTTTTGTAGATAACATGAAGAAGGATCATTCTTTTGAGGTATGTGATCATGTCTTTCTAAAAGTTTCTCCATCAAAAAGTGTGATGAATTTTGGTAAGAAGTGAAAGTTGAGTCTGAGATTCATTGGAACTTATGAAATCCTGGAGAAAGTTAGATTAGTTTCCTACAAAGTGTCTTTACCTCCAAGTTTATTGTAAGTACACAATGTTTTTCATGTTTCAATATTGAGAAAGTATATGCTGGATCAGTCTAGTGTTTTGAGATGAGAGGTATTTCAATTGGAAGAGAATCTATTTTATGAGGAATGACCAATCTAGATTAATGACCGAAGAGAGAAAGTGTTGTGGAATAAGGTAATTATTCATGTAAATGTTTTTTGGAAATACCATACGGTGAAGAGGCAACATGGGAATCTGAAAATGATATGAGGGATAAATACCCCATAATTTGATAAACGAATAAAAATTACAAGGACAAAATTTCCAAAAGGGGGGAAGGATGTAACATCACAGGTAAATAGATATTACTATATTTTCATATTTATTAGTATTAGTGAATTAAATATTAATGTTATTTTAAAGGTGATGCCTTGTTCGATGGCATACCAGATACGCCACAATGGGTTTCATTGAAGTATAATGTTACAAAAAATGATGATTCATACTAAAGAATAATAATTCAATATTATTTTAAATCGTAGTTAATGCCTAACCATTTTATTGGTAAGAAAAAATATAACTAACAACAATATGATAATACAATTTTGTTAAATGTTTTTACATTTATCCAAAAAAAAGTTATTGGCTTAAAATGTGAATGAATCTAATTTTAAGCATAAATAGTTTAATATTCATTAATAGGTAGATTTAACACCTTTTAATGGGGAACCCTATTTAAATCTATTTTTGGTCACTTTAATATGTTCTATTTGAAAAAAATAAAATTCTTCTTTAGAATAGGGACATCAAAATTTACTTTGGGTAAATTTTTGTTATTTTTCTGATAAAATTCATTTTTTAATGAATGGTGAAATATAATATCTTTTAATTCAAAACAGCCTTATTATCTAATTTTTTATATGGTTATATTACGTTTTTAGTTGGTATTAAAGTGTAATTAGATTATATTTTTACCATATAATCCAATGTTGGTCATTAAAATTAATTTCACTTTGATATTGGACATAAACATGTATCAATCTTTTGATAATTATCATTTTTTTAAAACATGTTTTTTGTTTTGACAGCAGAAATTAATTTTAAATTACATAATGAAACCTCTATGTTTTGAATTTTGTAAAATAGAGATTATTTGGGAAATCAGAATATCAAATATAACTTTGGTAGAAATTTTGGTATTTTTCAAAACATCATCAATTTTTGACAAACAGTGAAAACACTAAGTAGTAGTTAAAAAACCAAATTTTTCATTTAAATGAACTTTTACCACTTCTAGGAATTGAATTTAGAAAATATGGCTTATATGGTTGTTATTAGTAAGTAAAACTTAGATCAATAAGGTGAAAACAATTTTTGATGAATTGCAACTTTTCACTTTTATTTACCGTGGTTAAAGGTAAATAGAGTAATTCATGGTAAAACAATATTATAATAATATAAAATTACCTTAACATTTTTCCTATCATTATTGGATGAGTAATGGCTGAACAATAAAACCCTTGGGTGAGACTTTTGTCCTTTGAAATCCACTTGGGTGAGATAATGATATTAACAAATTTTTATTTAAAGTAAAAATAAAAATATCATAAACATGTATTGTTCTGCTAAATTTTTTTTAATGCGGGCTTATATAATTGATATATTTTAATATAAATATTCATTAGAAAACTAAAATTATTTCCTACATCATGGTAGTTTATTTATAATTTTTATACATCCAATAAATAAAATATTTTAGGACAGAATAATGTTGCATTGTTAACCTTATTGGATTGTTTTATTTAGAACATGGTTAATCTTATCTTATACTTTAATATGTTTTGTACCATTATAATACAAAAATCATTCTGTAATAAAATACTATTTTCAAACATTCTTAAAAAGCCCTTCCTCCCCCTTATAAAAAGCCCTCTCCTCTAACCCATTACTCACACCTCCCATGCCCGTTGGCTCATCCAAACACTATCCAAATAAGCTCTAAATATCACTATATTCCACCTATAAGCCTTGACATAGGCATAAAGAACTTCAATAAATCCTTTTGGTTCAATCCAACTGGAGTTACCCGATTTAAATGTAACATCATCATTTATGTTCGTCTCTTTTATTTTACTTCTCCATCCCTCTAAACACTTAGTATTCCATTAATTTGTAAAAACACAAGTATCCAAAATATACTATATTGTTTTTATGATTTTTATTCAAACTAAACTTATACACACCTCCATATAATTGGTAAAGAACATATTGTTTTTGTGGACGTCGAACTACTGCCTCAAGAAATGATGACTGTTCAATCTTCTCTTACCACCACATATAGTGTTTATTGTGATGGAATTATATTTATATGTGATATATATTATAATCATCTTGTCTCTATGATTATTTATTTTTCATTTATATAATACCTTTATGGTTTCCACAATGGGTAAACCCGATAATTTCATTTGAGGAAGTGTGGACTACCGCCCCCTCAAAGTTATATGATTCGTTCATTCCATATGTCGAACGTATAAAGGATGGAGTTAATTAAGTGATATATGATATAATAATGTAATTATAATAATCCTATTTATTATTATGTTTTCATACACTTAAAAATAAGAAAAAGAAATTAATGTAGCGTTCAAATGTATGCACGACTTACTATCTCCATGAAAACTGCATTTCATTTCTTACCTCCAAATGTTATATACTATTATAAATACATATATATTGGACATATATGATATATATTATATCTAAATCATGAAAATTATTTTGGAGATAATGAACATATGACCACATGGACAACTTGTTAATATTAGAAGTTCATTTTTGACACAAGTACCAAATATCGACAAAATGTCCAATATTAACTTAAAAGATTACACAATGATTATAACATGGAAATAAGTGATATAAAAAACATAATAAACTTGAAATTTTTTATTAAGAAAGTATAAATTAACATTATATTTTTATTTAGGAGATTAAAGAATGAACAGTTCAAGTCAGACATGAGTTAAGGGACATCATCTCAATCTCTTTTCATTGAGGCATAGTTTTTGATACACGACGTTCATTTATATGATGTATAAACACCATTTAAATTTCATTTCATTTAAAGTGAATATTTTTCTATGAGGTGTTTTAGTAAAAAACAAAAAAGAATTTTTATTTTAATGTAATCGGTGACAAAAACCTTTTCCACCATCACGAGTATTATTTGATCTATGAATTTCTTAACAAGGTGTAATTCTTTTAAAAGAAAAATAAATACCATATACTATTTCACATATTTTCGTATTGAAAATAGTTATGATAATGGGTTTTATGTTAATATATTAAAAGGATATATTGTGACTGAAATGTGGAAATGTTATCGGTCCTTTTTGTTTGTTTTATATGTTTTGAATTTGTTATGGTTCATGGGAATTATTTATGTATACGGGTGGCCCGATGATAAACCTAGGGTGGGTGAGCTAGAGATTGTTTTCCAATTAATTGGCTAATGTGATGAAGGTAAACATGAATGTTTCTCCTAAGAGATTTATTGAATATATAGTGATGTGTACTCCAGATATAACTCCCTACATAGCTGTGAATACAACATCGTAAGTACGTTATGGATGTCACAAATTACCTATATGTTTTGTGATTAATATGTATTATTTTCCAATCCTATGATTTCATGAGGTCTGTTAAAAAACTTATGTTTTGATGAACAATTGTTTTCTTTCTTTATTTTATGACACTTATTCAGCTTTTTATGCTCATCCCAAGTTTTGAAATGTTTTTCACAGGACATAAAGAATATTACGGTCAAGTATGGGATCAATAAAAATTCATGCCGTCAAAAACAATGAACTAGACATGACTATTTTTTAAAGAGTTTTTATTTTAGGAAAAATTTGGAAACTCAGTAGAAGTGTCTACTTTTAAATTTATGAGATGTAATGTAATATCTATAGCTTAATTCTCTAAAACTCTAAACTTGAAAAGGTCTTCTATGAGAATTATTAATTTAATTCAAGATTATGAATTGTTTTAATGTTGGGTACGCATATTTGGAGTTAGAGTAAAATAACATTAGTAAGACCCTTATATTTGAGTATAAGTATAGGATAATATACTAGAATGTTTAAAATTTATTGATTATATATTACTTTAAAGAAATAGATTGATTTTATGGATGAAATAAGTGGGTGAATCCATTGTACAAATACTCTTAGGGGTACTCACCCCAAATAGGGTTATTTGAGAATCACCTGAACCATCACCCTATGTTATAATTTGTGGGCCTAAAATAAAAGTACTATTTTGACACTTCTGTTTGATATTATTTGGATGATAACATGACAATTAGAAAATACAAATAATATTTTATTTACTAGTTTTATTGAGATATAATTTGAGAAATATAAAATAATACAACATAAGTTGACCTTCATATACTAATAATGATATAGGATGGTATAAAACACAATTGGAAAATGTGATAATGTAAAATAGTTGGTTTAATTCCTTCTATGATTAAAATAATTACCCAAATTTTTAATGTTTCATAACTAGGTTCAAATATTTTAGTTTTAGTAATGGTTGAATGTAGAATAAACCATGGGGGATAAGTACAAAAGTAAGATTACCACCTAGAAAAATCCATGTGAATGAGATTTATAATGAGAAACCATGGGAATTGAAAAAACATCTATCATAAACTATTTTTAACAATGTGAACATATTCAATGTACTAGACACACAAAATAATTGAATTAGGGAGTCTTATAAAAGACAATGTGACGAATATATGAAGGAAAATATGTTAAATTTTCAAAATTCCAAAAATGTGTTAAGAAGAATCACAGTAATTTACTTATGGGTTTTGAAAAATGGGTTACTTGTGGTAAAGGAGGCCATATTGAATGACACTATGGAAAGAAAAAAAATGAAGATTTCATTTAACATAATGAAATAATACTAAACTAATCCAAGCACTCCATTGACAATTCAATGTCTTATGTGTGGATAACCCATGCATTATCGATGTCAGTGTAAAAATAAAAGGATTTCTAATGATGGTAGGAATAAAGATTTTCATAGACTCAAGAATCAAGGAATAATATATATAATGACTATCGATGAAGCGAATAGTGGTAATTATGTGTTTAGTTACCATCCACAATAAGGATGTTGTGTTTATATAATTAACGAATGATTTAAATAAATAATATTATAAAAATTAAAACAATATCAAAAACCGGTCCAATTATTATTGGGTGGTTTTATTTCTAACAAGATACATATTATCTTCAACTTTAATAAGTTTTGGACCTTTAGAAACCGAAAATCATTATTTAATAAAAAAATATTTTCAATGATTCCTAAAGAGCCCCTCCTTCCCCTTTATAAAAATCCCTCACCTATAACCCATTAGTCACCCCACTCAAGCAACATGTCTCATCCATCCTCTGCCCAAATAATATCAAAAGATCCCTCTATTCCACCTAGAAGCCTTACCTCAGGCAGAAGAAACATCAAGAAATTGTTTTGGTTCAAATTAATGGGAGTTACCTGATTTAAAGGTAACATCTTCTTTTACGTTCTTTCCTTTTATTTTAATTCTCCAACCCCTAAACTATTTTTATTCCTTTATTTTATAACAACACCAGTATCCTCAATATACTAGTTTGTTTTTATGACATGGATTTGAACTACAATTACAGACACATCTATCTAATGGGTAAAAAACATACTGTTTCTGTGGATGGCGAACTACTGCCTCACGAAATGATGATTGTTCAATCTTCTCCTACCACCTCTTATGGTTCCCATTGTGATGAAACTGTATTTATTTGTGATATATATTATATTTATTTTTTCTCTATGATTTTTTATTTTTCATTTATAGTATACCTTTATGGTTTCCATAATGGTTAAACTTGATAATTTCATTTGGGGAAGTGCAGACTACCACCCCCTCAAAGTGATATGACTCATTCATGCCATAAGTGGAACATATAAAGGATGGAGTTAATTAAATTATATATGATATTATTATATAATTATAATATACCTATTTATCATTATTTTTTCATTCCATTAAAAATAAAAACATAAATTAAAGTAACATTCATTCATACGTATGACTTACCGTCTCCATGAACGGTGAATTTAATATCTTAACTCCAAATGTTATGTACTATTATTTATACATATATATACTGCATGTATATGATATATATGATATCTTAATCATGAATATTATTATGGATAACATGTACTTTTGACCACATGGATGACTTGTAAATATTAGAAGTTAGTTTTTCACACAAGTTCCAAATATCAACAAAATGACCACTAATAACATAAATGATTAAAAAATGTTTATAACATTGAAATAAGTGATATAAAAAGAATAATAAACTTGAAAAAGGTTCTTAATCATGTAGAAATTATCTTTAGTTTATTATTCATGAGTGTAAGTAACGAATGGTTAATGTCAGACACGTGCTGAGGGAATTCGTCTTAATCTCCATTCACTGAGGCTTATTTTGTTTTATACATAACTTTATTTTATACGATGTATAAAAAACCTTTTACATTAAATTTCATTCAATGGGAATACTTTTCTATGAGGTGTTTTACTAATTGACAAAATAGAATGTTTCATTTAACATAAGCGGTTACAATGACCTTTTCTACCGCTATGAGTATTATTTGATCTATGGATTCCTTAACAAGACGTAATGTTTTTAAAATGAAAATAAATACCATATAATCTTTTATGTATTTTGGTAATGTAAATGGTTTTGATAATGGATTTACAATGTCAATATAGTAAAATGATATATTTTGATTGAAATATGGATATTTTATCTTTCCTTTATGTTTTTTATGTGTGATAAATATGTTATGGTTCTTGGTAATTGTTTAAGTATATGGGTATTTAAGTGATAAACCTAGAGGGGGTGAGCTTGAGATAAATCTATAATTCATTAGGTAACATGACAGAAGAAAATCTTAATGTTTCTCTTAAGGGATTTAGGGAATATACGGTGAAGGGTATTCAAAATGTAACTCCCTACATAGTTGTGAAAGATACAACATAAGTATGTTATGGATTCTACAAGAAACCATTATGATTTTTGATTACTATGTGTTATTAATAAATATTATGATATCATGAGGTATGATAAAATGATTATTTTTTGATGAACTAATGTTTTCTTTCTTTATTTTATAACCCTTACTGAACTGTTTATGCTCATCCCGTGTTTTGAAATTTTTTTCATAGGACTTAAAGACGAATAGGGTCAAGGATGGGATCAGGGAAAATTCGTGCAATCAAAAACATGGAACTAGACATGAATCTTTTTTTTCAAGACTTTTATTTTACAAAAAAATGGAGACTTAGTAGAATTGTCTACTTTGTAATTTTTGAGATGTAATGTAATAGTTATGGCCTAATTCTCCAAAACTTTAAACCATAAAAGATATTCAATGTGAATGATTAATTTAATTCAAGATTATGTAATGTTTTAAGGATCAACCATTATAGTTAGTATTAGAGGTTAGTTTAGATAACTGTAGGATTTAGGATATTGTTAAATTAATAACCATAAATTAATTTATGTTTATTTTAAAATGATATAGAATTTCTAGATTACCATGATGCTTAACCTAATATATTTCTATGTTCGGAATGGTTTTCCACTGAGGAAACGTGGAATCTATGATGGGACAACATCAGGAGGAAGAAAATATTCCAAATCAGCAACCTGAGATGGTCAGAATCGTAACAGAATTGTTTGTTGCAGTGATGGAACTATTGAATCAGTCTATAAAATGTGGTGGTATTAATGAACGAGATCATCCAGATCAACCATAGAGGAACATGTCTATAGTGGAGAATTTCATGAGGCCACATGCCACATCATTCAGATGATCATCTAAGCCTATGCTAGCTGAAGGTTGGATTAAAGCACTAGAGAAGATTTTTGATGTCATGGGGTGTTTTGAACATCAAAAGGTTAGTCTTTGTGTTTACTATTTTTAAGGTGTAGCCGATCAGTGGTGGTTGAGGGTGAAAAATATCAGGGATAATGAAGAGATTTATGTGCCTGATTGAAATTAATTCAAATGTATGTCTCTTGAGAAATATTTTCCTAAGGTGGTTCGTCTTAGGATGGAAAACAATTCCAGGAATTGGGGAGGGAGGATGACTCAGTGGATGATTATAAAAAAAAATTCACTCGACCGGGAAGGTATGATCCAAATTTTTTATGAGATCTGGATAGTAAAGTCAACCATTTTTACTTAGGATTAAATCCAATGTATCGTAGAGTTTTAGCTTCTCATGAGTTCAAAAGTTATGAAAAAAGTTTTGGATGTGTGGAGATGGTGGAAATGGAGTTTGTTGATGATAATGTGTTCTTTTAAAAACAAATGAATAATAGATCATGGTGGAAGATGAATGAGACGAACTCTTTAAAAAATTATGATGGTTAGAAATGTAAGTTTATAGTCTGTGAAAATTGTTGTAAAAATTATGTTGGGGAATGTATTTTGAATTATTTTAGGTGTTATTGATGTGGTAAAATGGGACATAAGGCTCTTAATTTCACTGAAAAAGATCAGGTTAATCGTATGAAAAAATATAATTTACATTTAGAAAAATGTTTTTTATTCTATGAAATGGGTCATTCTGCATATGAGTGTCCAAAAAAAGAACTCAATTGTGGGAAAGCATCTAGACTACAAGATGAAAGGGGTGGTGAAATCCTTTGAAACTACCTCAGTTAATGTTGGGCCACAAAATGAAGTAGTATAAGGTACATTTTTGGTTTGGTAAAATTATGCCAATGTGTTGATTGATTTAGGGATTACACATTCTTTCATTTCATAGAAGTTTTATAGTAAATTGGGAATTCTATCTCAATATTTGAATCCTGAACTTATGATAAAAACTATAGGGGGAAATGTTGAGAAAAAAATAAATTATAACAACCTTCCTATCCTTTTTTGATGAAGTAATGTAATTACAAACCTTATTGTTTTACCTGTAGTAGAGTTTGATGTTATTTTGGTATTGATTGTCTTTCCATTTATCATTCTATTATTGGATACAGAGATAAAGTGGTTTCTCTTCAGAAATAATTTCATTTTTTGTACAAGAATGAACTATTAATTTTGATAACATATCAGGAAGCTGGGAAATTAGTAAAAGATGGAAATGAATGTTACATTAGACATATTATGGAACACAATGGAAATATCTAGATTAATGATGTGCCAGTGGTAAACAATTAGCTCGATGTTTTTACTAATGAGTTTCCAGGTATAATACCTGATCGAGAAGTTGAATTTACTATTTACTTAATTCCGGATTCTAATCCAATTTCAATCTCCCATTATCGAATGACTAAAATTGGACTTTTAGAGTAAAAGAAACTGTTGCATGAGTTATTAGATAAAGGTTTCATTTGACCTAGAACATAACCATGGGGTGATCCATTCTTTTTTGAATAAATGATGGTTCAATGAGTCTTTGCATGGATTATTGATAATTGAATAATATCATTGTTAGGAACACGTATCATTTTCCTAATATATATGATTTTTTTGATCAGCTCCAAGGAGCTCAGTATTTTCTCAAAGATTGACTTGAGGTCAGGGTACCATCAGTTGAATGTATAAGAATCAGATATTCTAAAGACCATTTTTCGTACTAGATATGGCCATTATGATTTTGTGGTTATGAATTTTGGATTAACCAATGAACTTTCTATATTCATGGATCTTATGAATATAATTTTCTGTGAGTTCTTGGATAAGATTGTGGTTATGTTTATTGACGATACTTTGGTTTATTCCAAAAGTAAAGAGAAACATGAAAGTTAGTTAAGGTTTGTCCTGAAAACCATAAATAAAAGAAAACTGTTTTGGAAATAAAAAGAGTTCCAGTTTTGGTTAAAAAAATTCATTTCGTGGACACATTATTTAAAAAAATGGAATAACTGTTGATCTTGATAAAACAAAAGTTGTTGAAGAATGGAAAAGAATTACCAATATCACATATATTCATAGTTTTCATTTTTCATAATGTTTTTAATGGAGGTATGTTGAAATTTTTTGCACAATAATCTATCCCACCGATTAAGTTAACTTGAAAACGTGTTAAGTTCATTTGGAAGAAAAATGTGATGGTTGTTTTCAGAAATTGAAATGAATATTGATGAATGCTCCTATTTTGGTATTACCTTCCTAAAATTGTGAGTTTGTTATCCATAGTTATGCTTCATTGAAAGTAAATGGTTGTTTCCTTATGCAAGATGGTCAGGTAATTGCGTATGGTTCATGTCAGTTGAATCCTAATGAGTTAAATTACTCTGCGCATGATTTGGAATTAGATATTGTTGTGTTTTCTTTGAAAATTTGGAGGAATCATTTTTATGGAGTATAATGTGAAATTTATACTGAGCATTGAAGTTTAATGTATATATTCACTCAGAAATAATTAAACAAGAGACATATGAGATGGATAGAAATAATCAAGGATTATGATTTCACAATCCATTACCATCAAGGAAAAGAAAATATAAGTGGTTGATACTATGATTTGAAAAAGTAATGCTTCAATAACCTGTGCTATCATTAGATCGAGATCCTTTGGTTTTTGATTTGATGATATTTTGCATAAAAGTAGTTGGTGCAAGAAATTCCACTGTTTGGTTTCAGGTGTTAGTGAAGTCATCCCTATCAGACAAAATTAACAAGCGTAGAAGGAAGATAGTGAGTTGTAGAAAAAGGTATAGTTGGTTCAGTAGGGTATTTTTCCTGATTTTAATATTGATAATGATTGTGTATTGAGGTTTGGGAAAAGATTATGTCTTCCTTGTGATTAAATGTTTAAGAAAGTGCTATTATGTGAAGCTAATAGTTCTCTGTTTTCAGTTTATCCTGGCAGTACTAAGATGTATAGAGATCTTGGGGAGTATTACTAGTGGGATGGACTGAAAAAAGATATGGATGAATTTGCTGTGAACTGATTGACATGTCAACAGGTTAAAGTAGAGTGGAAGTTACCAAATGGGATGCTTTTTTCTTTACCAGTGGAAGAGTGTAAATGGGAAAATATATCTAGGTAATTCTTTATAGGATTACCAAGATATCTCGAGGTAATAATGCAATCTGAGTTATTGTGGATCAATTGAATAAATCTTCTCAATTCCTTCCTATTCGATATATTCTGTCTCTAGATCGATTTTTTTGGTTTTATGTTGAAGAGATTGTCTGTTGGCATTGAGTTCCCATCTCCATTGTATCTGATCATGATCTTAGGATTACTTATAACTTTTGTAAGGGCCTTTATAAGTTGTTGGGTACTGAATTAAATTTTAGTACATCTTTTCATCCTCAATCAGATCAGAACAAACAATTAACACCTTAGATGATATGCTATGTTATAGTTCACTATATTACCATTGAAGTTGGGACCAATATATTTCTTTGGTTGAATTTTCATATAATAACATTTTTCATTCCAGTATACAGATGGCTCCATTTGAGGCATGATATGGGCAGCAGTGTCAAATTCCATCTTTTTGGGATTAATTAGGTGAAAGTAAGATGATGGGACCATAATTGGTAGAAGAGATGGCAGAAAAGGTTCATTTGATTCAGAAACACATGAGAACAGCTCCGAGTAGGCAGAAAATTTAGGCAGATAACTGGAGGAAGGATATTTCTTTTGAGGTAGGTGATAATGTCTTTCTCAAAGTTTCTCCATGGAAAAGTGTGACGCGTTTTGGTAAGAAAGGAAAGTTGAGTATGAGGTTCATTGGACCTTATGAAATCTTGAATATGTTAGATCAGTTGCCTATAGTTTGGCTTTACATCCAAGTTAATCACACATACACAATGGTTTTCATGTTTCAATGTTGACAAAGTATATGCCGGATCTCTCTCATGTTTTGAGCCAAGAGGTAGTTCAGTTGGAAGACAATCTCTTTTATGAGGAACAACCGGTCCAGATTAATGATCGAAGAGAGAAAGTGTTACTGAATAAGGTAATTCATTATGTAAAAGTTTTTCTTAAAAAACATATGTTTGAAGAAGCAATGACGGAATATTAAATTGTTATGAGGGATAAATACCTCCAATAATTTGATAAGTGAATAAAAATTTCAAGGGAACAATTTCTAAAAGGGGGGAAGGATGTAAATCCCAAGTAAAAAAAGATTAATATATTTCACTTCCGTATGTTCTATTTTTAAAAATAAAATTCTTCTTTAGAATAGGGACATCAAAATTTACGTTGGGTAATTTTTTGTTACTTTTCCGATAAAATTCATTTTTTAATGAATGGTGAAATATAATGTATTTTAATTCAAAACTACCTTTTAATATAATTTATTTATATGGTTATATTACATTTTTATTGGTATTAAATTATAATTAGATTATATTTTTACCATATAATCCAATGTTGGTCGTTAGAAGTAATTTATCTTTGATATTAGACATAAACAAGTATCAATCTTTTGATCTTTATTATTTCTTAAAAACACGCTTTTTGTTTTGAAAGTGAGAATTATTTTTAAATTACTTAATGAAAATTCTATGTTTTGAATTATGTAAAATATGCATAATTTTTTAATTTGGAATATCAAATATATATTAGGCAGATTATTTTGGTATTTTTATGAAAACATCAATTTTTTATGAATAGTGAAAACACGGAGTAGTAGTTAAAAAACTGAATTTTTCATTTTAATGAACTTTTACCACTTATCTTAATTGAATTTCAAAAATCTGACACATATGGTTGGTATTAGTATGTAAAATGTTGATCAATAAGGTGAAAATAATTTTTTTCTGAATAATAAATTTTGTCTTTTATTTACCGAGGTTAATGGTAAATAGGGTAAATCTAGGTAAAAATAATATTATAATAATATAAAATTATCTTAACACTTGTTCTATCCTTATTTAATGAGTTATGGACGACCAATGAAATCCGTGGGTGAGACTTTTGGCCTTTGAAAGCCACTCGGGTGAGATAATGATGTTAATAACTTTTTATTTAATGTAAAAATAAAAATATTATATACATGTATTATTTTGCTAAATCAACTTTAATTAGGGGTTATATAATTGATATATTTTACCATAAATATTTGTTAGAAAAATTAAACAATTACCAACATCAAGGTATTTTATTAATAATTTTGAGACATCAAATAAATAAATTTTTTATGACACAACAATGATGTATTTTTTAACTCATTTACAAATGATTTAAATAAATACGATTATAAAAATTTTAAAAATATGAAAAACCTATCCAATTATTATTGGATGGTTTTACATAGAACAATAATCATCTAATCTTTGACATTAATATGTTTTGTACCTTTATAAACCGAAAATAATTATTTAATAAAATAATATTTTCAAACATTCCTAAAGAGCTCTTCATCCCCCTTTTAAAAAGTCCTCACCAATAACCCACTACTCACACCCCTCAATCCCCTTGTATCATCCAAATTTTTTCCAAATAACCTCTCAAGACCCCTCTCTTCCACCAATAATCCTTTTCTTATGTAGAAGGAACTTCAAGAAATCCTTTTGGTTCAATCCAATTGGAGTTACCCGATTTAAATTTAACGTCATCTTTTAAGTTATTCTCTTTTATTTTACATCTCCATCCACCTAAACTCTTTTTATCCTTTAATTTTAAAAAACAAAAGTATCCTCAATATACTAGGTTTTTTTTATGATAAGTATTCAATATACACTATATAGACCTACATCTAATTGGTTAAGAACATACTATTTTTGTTGACGGTGAACTACTTCCTCACTAAATGATAATTATTCAATCTTGTCCTACCACCACATACGGTGTCCATTGTGATGGCACTATATTTATATGTGATATATATTATACTCATCTTTTCTCTATGATTCTGTATTTTTCATTTAGTATACCATTATGGTTTCCACAGTGGGTAAACGTGATAATTTCATTTGAGGAAGTGCGGACTACCGCCTCCTCAAAGTGATATGACTAGTTCATTCCATACGTGGAACATATAAAGAATAGATATAATGAAGTTATATATGATATTATAATGTAATTATTATATTCCTATTTATCATTAAGTTTTCATTCCCTTAAAAATAAGAAATAGAAATAAAAGTAGCATTTATTCCTAAGTACGACTTACCGTCTCTGTGAATGTTGCATTTAATTTCTTCCCTCCCAATGTTATGTACTATTATAAATACATATATATTTGATATATCTGATATATATTATATCTAAATCATGAATATTATTATGTATATAATTATAATATGACCACATGGACAACTTGTAAATATTAGAAGTTCATTTTTGACACAGGTACAAAATATCGGCAAAATGAACATTATTAACATAAATGATTAAATAATGATTATAACATAGAAATAAGTTATATAAAAAAGAATAATAAACATTAAAAAGACTATTAAGCACGTATAAATTAACTTAAGTTTATTATTCAGGATATTAAAGAAATAATGGTCCAAGTCTTACATGAGGTAAGGTACTTCATCTCAATCTCTTTTCATTGAGGAATATATTGTTTTATACACGACATTCTTTTATACGATGTATAAACACCATTGAATTTTCATTTCAATTAAAGGGAATATATTTCTATGACATGTTTTACTAATTAAAAAATTATTTAACGTAAGCGGTGAAAAATACCTTTTCCACCACCATGAGTATTATTTCATCTATGGCTTCCTTAACAAGCAGAAATGTTTTTCAAAGAAAAATAAATTCCATATACACTTTTATGTATTTTGGTATTGAAAATGGTTTTGATAATCGATTTTAGGTTAATATATTTAAATGATATATTCTAATTGAAATGTGGAAATGTTATCTTTCCTTTATGAATGTTTTATGTGTTATGAATATGTTATGGTTCTTGGGAATTATTTACGTATACGGGTGGCCTTGTGGTAAACATATGGTGGGTGAGATAGAGATATTTCTCCAATGAATTGGGTAATGTGATGGTGGTAAAAATGAATTTTTCTCCTAAGATATTTAGGGAATATTCTGCTATGGGTACTTTAAATTTAACTCCCTACATAGTGGTGAATGCTACAACATTAGTATGTTATGGATGCTAGAAGTTACCTATAGGACTTTTGATTACTATTTTTTATTCGTAGATCTTATGATTTGATGAGGTATGTTAAGAAAACATATGTTTTGATGAAATAATGTTTTCATTCATAATTTTATAACCTTTACTGAGCTTTTTAGGCTCATCCTGAGTTTTGAAATGTTTTGGATAAGTCCTAAAGATGAAAATGGTCAAGGATGTGATCAATAAAAATTCATGCTGTCTAAAACATTGAACTGGACAAGAATCATTTTTCCATGTGTTTTTATTTTAAAAAAAAATTGGAAACTAAGTAAAAGTTTCTAGTTTTTAATATATGAGATGTAATTTAATAGTTATGGACTAATTCTCTAAAACTCTAAATTGGGAAAGATCCTCAATGTGAATTATTAATTTAATTCAAGATTATGTAATGTTTTAAGGCATAGTCCTTATATTTGATGTTAGAGTTAAATAAAATTAGTAAAAACCATATATTTGATTATAAGTGTAGGATGATATACTTTAATGTTTGAAATTTCGTGAGTATATATTACTTTATAGAAATATTTTGATTTTTTGATGCAACAAGTGGGTGAAGTTATTGTACAAATAATCTTAGGGGTACTCACCCAAAATAGGGTTAGATGAGAATCACCTCACCCATCACTCTATGTTATAAATAGTGGGGCTAAGATAATATTACAGGTTTGACACTTGTGTTTGATATTATTTGGTTGATCACATGACCATTAGAAAAGACAAATAAGGATTTATTTACTAGTTTTTTAGGGATAATTTGAGATATATAAAATAATACAACATAAGATGACCATTGTCAAACTAATAATTTTATAGGTTGAACTAAAAAACTATTGGACTATGTGATAATGTAAAAGAATAGGTTTAATTCCTTATATGATTAAAATAATTACCCATATTTTTAATGATTCATCACTCAGGTTGAATATTTTAGTTTTAGTAATGGATAGATGTAGAATAAACCATGGGGGATAAGAACAAAAGTATGATTACCTATTGGAACAATCCATGTGAATGATATTTATAATGAGAAACCATGTTTATTGTAAAAACCATATATCATAAAATAATTCTGACAATGTGAACAGAGTCAAGGTACCAGAAACAAAAAAAAAGAGAATTATGGAGTCGTATAAAAGACCAAGTGACGAATATATGAAAGAAAATATGTTAAACTTCCAAAATTTCAAAAATGACATAAGAAGAGTCAAGGTAATTACCTCAATGGGATTGGAAAATGATTTACTTATGGTAAAGAAGGCCATAAAGAATGAAAATATGGAACAAAAAAAGAAGATTTTGGTTAACATGATGAAAGAATATAGAACTAATCCAAGAACACCACTAACAATTCAATGTCTTAGGTGTGGATAACCCATGCATTTTTGAAGTCAAATGTAAAAATACAAGGATTTATAACGATGGTTGGAATAAAAAATATCAGACTTAAGAAGCATGAAATAACATATATAATGAATATCAATGAAGAAAATAGTGATAATTGTGTGTTTACATACCATCCACCACCAATTAGTTTATTTATTCCGGTTTACTCAACACTGTTCCATCTAGGAAGAATTATAAAAAAAGACACTACACTTAGTGTTTTTTAATAAAAACATTTAATTTTTGGATTATTATGTTTTTTGGGAATAAATTTTATAAAAATGAAATTATTCTACTAAAACAATTTGATTTGATTATATAAATAGATATTATATTTTCTTCTTCACACCACATTAATTTACAAAAGAGGGAAAAAATTATAAATTAAATTTGGCCACCTATTAGTGAAATGACAACATTGAATTATCTAAGTAGAAAACTAAATCCCTAACATGTGCCTTAATACCACATTATGATATATATTAAATCAAAATATTTAAGAAAAATGTTTTATATAGTATACCCTATGATAATGGGGATCAGTTTTTGATAGATATAAATATTTTCATAACCATTTTCTATTAATTTATGAAAATGGTAACTAAATTTCAATAATTCAATTTAATTAAGGGGTAATAATGAACATATTATATATATCATTGTATTTTATACTTAAAATAAATTATATATTAAAAATCGTGTTTCATATACTGTAAAAAATTAAACTGATAGGAAAACATGATATATTTTCAAAATTAAATATTATCGATAAAAAATAATCGGTATCATAAAAATTATTAATGGAATTCACCGTATTATAAAATCGATAAAAATGTAAGAAGAAAGAGAATCTTGAAGAAGACATTTTGCGTATGAATCCCATTTGTTAGAGCTTGGATGTGTGGTAGCTTTATTAATGGCTTCCCTTGATAATATTAACAACATTTATCCTTTATCTTGATCATATTAATTTGAAAAGATTTATAGGATTTTCTCAGAAATAATAAAATCATCGGTGAATAGTGAAAATATTGTTCTCGAATATACTACAGGTTTTAATAGAAGACATGGATATAAGAATAGCCTAAAAATTAGTAAACATTTTTCCTAAAACTTATATATCTTTTATGTAACATTAAATATTTTAAAATATCATTTTTGAAATAAAAATATATATTTTATATTATAAAACAAAAATAATATTTTTATAATATATCATGTTTTTTCAATATTTAAATAACAATTTTATAAAAAACTGGTTTTGAATTAAATATATGTTTTGATTTAAAAGATATTTATATCATATATATTAATTGAATTAGTTTAAATGGATACCAAATTTAGATTCATCATATCAAAATTTGGTACTATGGGTCACATTAAATTCTTATAAATAAAATATAAAAATTATTAACATTTAATTTATAGTTATAATTTTTCAAAAGGATAATCTATGATTGAATGAATTTTGTAAGAACCCTGATCTTCGTTTCAGGTATGTGTTTCCTTTCTCAGGAGTATTTAAGAAAAATGGAGTTTCTGGAAATTTTTGAAGTACACATCGTGTACTTTCTGAGTACACACTGTGTACTTTCTGAGTACACGCTGTGTACTCCCTTCCCGCTCGAAGCCGTATGCTGGCCATGTCCGGGCCACACACACGGTGTGTAGGGGTGACATGAAGTCTGATTTTGGCGGAGTATGGAAAAATCCTAGTACACGGAATGTACTCTAAAAGTACACGCCATGTACTTTTTCTTTTTTTTCACTAAACGCACCGAGGTCATTCCTGACACACAGAACTTGCTCCTTCTTCAGGATCATCGTCCGAGAGCGACCCGTACGATCGAAAATCTTCCCCGAACCTCTGTACCTCCATCTAATCTTCGTTACAGCTGTCGTCGATTGCATTGGGATTGCCTCGGTATGCTCTCTCTTCTTCTTTATCCTTGTTCCTTGGTTCCTCCTCGTTTTCATGTTATTGTGGGTTGAGCGTTTTGTGTGTTTTCATAGATCTACGCCTTTCTGAGGAGAATAATGCATCATGGTTCAAGTATATAGATCCCCTAGCATCAAGGTAGGTGGTTTGTGCCTTTCTGTAGAAATTATTTGAGTATTTTGTACAAATTCCCCCAATAACCTTGAATGGGTTATTGCGTTTTTCCTGTTTTTCCCCTGTTATTGCCTGATTTGCATGATTTCTTGAGTAGAGGTAGATGCTTGTAAATTTGGATAATTTATACTGTGTTCTTGTGCTTTTCCTTTTATGTTTTTCTTTCTATGAATTATTCCAGTTACCATGCCTAGTTGTAGGATAGTGGAACTGTTGTACTGTTATGTTGCTGAGCCTTAGAATGATAGCCAAGTAGTTCTTGAGGTTTACTTGGGCAATACACACGCGCTATGCATGTTTATTTATACATAGGGCTGTGAGAACCTGGTGTAGTGGACCATAGGAAGAATGGATGGAAAGGCTTCTCCACAGTTTCTGTAATTACGATGCGAGACCACAGGGGGAATTGATGTTGAGTGCTTCCCCAGAGAGCCTTTAGTACGATACAAGACTCTAGGGGGAATTGACAGTGAGTGCTTCCCCAGAGGGTCTATTCTTTAGCTGAACCAGAGGGGTGAGACTGTGTGTGCCTCACAGGGGGTTTCTAGTACCTATAGGTTGAACCATAAGGGTTAGTCTGTAAGATCTACCTGGGGGTTATCTTGTTTTACTTGTTGATTGTTTTATACTTGTGTAGTTTATATGCTAGACTGTAAATTGTAGATGCTGTGTATTTTTCCTGTTTACTATTCATGTACATTACTTTCCATGTATTCATTGACTGTTAGGCACATATCGTTGGGTGTTGCTTACTGGGACTTTGTCTCACAACCTTTTTGGGCCATGCTTTTGGGCTCAAGTAGACTATGTTTTTGCAGGTATAGATAAGGGAAAGCACCCTTCTACTTCAAGTTCTTGATTGGACTAGAGCTGGAGAGCATGGGACCAAGCTGAGGCTTGCGATGCAGAGGAGTAGCTCATCTGTTATTCTTTTTATGCTGCTTTAGTACTTGTGTTCAGTTGTATTTCAGCATGTTTTTGTGTTTGCTGCATTCCTTAGATACTTGTACCTACTGCATAATTATCATCATTTCCATATATTTATTCTTATGCTGTTGGTTACAGTTATGTATGTTGTTACTTTTTCCGCTATTGACTATTGTTTTTCTTACCTTGTATTCCTTACCAAATAAGGTTATAGTTTCCCCAATAACTTACTAAGGCCCTCGCTGCTAGTCAGTAGCCTCTGGCATTTAGGGATATGCGCTTGAGATTATATGGCGAACTGGGTACGGGGCACCAGTGGAGGGGCTCCAGATTCAGGTCATTAAAAAGTGGTATCAGAGGGGTTCTTTTCTCTTGCTTTATTTTTTGGAGACTTTATCCAGGGATATGACAGATTCGGTACTTGGTATTAATATGTGCTCAAGAGTAGCTAACCCGTGTATAAGGAAAATACATACTACCTCATTAATTGCAGTTTCCTAGTTTTTAGATTTTACGGTTGATATGATTTCACTTAGAGTGATTCACATGATTTGTGTTGTTATTTTCTTGATGATTTCGATTATATTTCTGTCGCAACCTGATGAGATGAGGGGTTTCCATCTCATGCATCATATAAGAACTTGTAGAAATAAAATGCCATGGATTCTTTCCATGCCATCTAAGGTGCATTAGAGATTGTGTGCTGTTGTGATAGACTTTGTGTAGATTATGCATGCTGTTGTGATAGATTCTTGATAGAATCTCTACTGCCTTGTTATAGGATTGTTGTTTTTTTCATTTTTCTTAAATGAACTCTAAGTTTTGATTCACGGGGAGTATGTGCCATCACGAATAAGAATTTGGCATCACCTTTCCTTGTTTTCTGTGTTTTCTGGGCTTTTGTGTAGTTTCTGAGCTACTGCCCAGAAAAACCCAGAATACACAACATGTAATTTTGACTACACATCGTGTAGTTTGTAGACCGTGTCACTGACCGTGTGAGAAGGGACATTCTGTTGTAAAAATAACTTCAGGAGCACACCATGTATGGAAGTTACACGCCGTGTAGATCAGAGTCGTGTACCCGGCCGTGTTACAAACAACACGGGTCGGGGAAGCTCAAGTAGAACACGCCGTGTAGTAAAGGAACACGCCATGTAGTCGTGTCCAGGTATCCGGCTGTGTCACGAACAATACGGGTCGACATTACCTTCTCTTAGGAACGCCGTGTTGTTTTTGGAACACGCCGTGTAGTATTGTTCAGGTACCCGGCCGTGTCACGAACAACATGGGATGGTGTCACCTTCACCTATATACTCCGTGTTTGTTCAAAACATGCCGTGTAAGGTTCAGCCGTGTAGACGGCCGTGTGTTTAAGAAACACGAGCTGCCGAAGTCTTGTCTAGTACACACCGTGTTTGTTTAGAACATGTCGTGTAGTCCTGTCCAGGTACCCATTCATGTCACGAACAACACGGGTCGGTGTTACCTTTTATTAGACACACCATGTGGTTTTTGGAACACGCCGTGTAGTCTTGTTCAGGTACCCGGCCGTGTCACAAACAACTCGGGACAGTGTCACCTTCACATATACAAGCCATGTTTGTTCGGAACACGCCTTATAAGGTTCATCCATTTAGAAAACCATGTGTTTAACAAACACGGGCCGTCAGAGCCTTTTCTAGTACACTCCATGTTTGTTAAGAACACACTGTGTAGTCCTATCCAGGTACCCAGCCGTGTCACGAACAACATGGGTCGGCGTTACCTTCTCTTAGACACACCGTTTTGTTTTCGGAACATGCCATGTAGACTTGTTTAGGTACCCAGCTATGTCACGAACAACACGGGATGGTGTCACCTTCAAATATACATGCCGTGTTTGTTCGGAACTTGTCGTATAAGGTTCATCCATGTAGATGACCGTGTGTTTAACAACATGGGCCATCGAAGCATTGTGTAGTACACACCGTGTTTGTTCAAAACACACTGTGTAGTCTCCAGTTAAGTCAGACCGTGTGGGTTAGCCGTGTAAAGAGACTCAGGCAGGGAAACAGTTTTCAAGTACATTCCGTTTGTGGGGTCAACACGCTGTGTAGTTTGAGGTGTTACACGACCTGTAGGGACCGTGTAGTCGTGTTTTTTCAACTTGTGTGTTTTTCTTCCTCTGTTCCCTTTTTGTACTCTTTTGTTTTTATTTCTTTGGTAATTCTGATCTAATGTAACACCCCGAGATTTTATGAAAAATATTCTTTTAATTTCATTAATTTATTGTGTTGTATTCTACAGCAAGATTGCCTTGCGCTATACGCAACACTGTATTAGCTTGCAGTATACGCAACACTATTCTTGGATCGTGTTACACACAATTTTGATAATAGTTATTCTACACAACATTGAGTATATATATATATATATATATTCAATGTATAAATGAAATATGGTTGGATTCTGTTATACGAAACAATGAAAGATTCATTCACAACATGCAACCCTGACTTGGCTTACATTACACGCAATCACGACCTTCCTCGATAGCGTGTGTTGTACGCAATATTGGGTTTTAATAAACAACGATATATTATTATTATATTTTCATGAACTAGCCGTTATGAATGGTGTTAACTAAATTTTGAATTTTATAACATTATAATTCATCTTACACATTTCTAGAACATGGTATAAGAACAAAATAATTTTTTCGGGTAAAATAAGTATTTTTCAAAAAATGAAGTTTTGCCGCCTTTTGATGGCGCACCCACTTTAAATCTAGTTTTTGAAATGTTTATAAGTTTAATTTGACAAAATAAAATTCTTCTTTTGAATCAGTATATAAAAATTTACATTATAAAATGTTTTGATATTTTTATGAAAACTTTCATTTTTTAATGAATAGTAAAAACACGCTATATTTTAATTAAAAACAACTTTTTTCATCATAATATATTATGTGGTTAAATTATAATATTGAATTGTTTTAAAGTATAAATAGAAAATATTTTTACCATTTAATATAATGTATGACATTAGAATTGATTTTACCTTGAATTCGTAGGTTAAATCAATTCAATCTTTTGAAATGTTTTAAAGAAAACTCGTTTTCTTTCGACAACGGGATTAATTTTAATTTAATTTCTGCAACTTTTGTGTATTGAATTTGGAAAAATGGATTCCATATTTGGAATCAGTGGATCCAAATTATGTTAATAAGCAACTTTTTATTTTTGGGAATTATGAATAGTAACTATGGTAAATTTTATGTACCATAGTTAAAGGTAAATCGGGTAATTAAGGGTAAATATAATATTTTAAAATTACCCTAAAAAATATAAAAATCCTATTGGATTACCAAAAGTCGACCCATATAACCTAAGGTTCGGATTAGATTCATTTAATTAAATTTTTTCAATGAAAATAATTTAATTATTATTAAAACCAAAGAATGTGACAACATGTCACTTTCTTAAATCTTATAATTATAATAATTTTAATCTAGTGATAAACATCATGAAACTTATAACATGAATAGTCTCCAGAAAGCTAATACAATTATCTACATCATAGGAATTTATTTAGAATTTTTAGGGGTTAAATAGTTATCATTTATTTTGACACAAAGATGATGCAGTAATTGTCTTATTAATAAAATATTGACATAATTGCTGTTATAAATGCCGAAATAAATGTAATGTGAGACTTTTTATGACTTACACTAATTTTATAGGTTAATATGACATGTTATTGTTGATTTAGTTAACTTGGTTAGAACTTATCATTCTGTTATAATTTTCACAAAAATCAATTACTAAATAGTGTCAAAATTGACATAAAATAGTTTTTAAAACAAATATTATATTATTAATTGTTATTTTATTCCTAAAAATCTAAGGTTCGGCCAAATAACATATATACGGTTATATATATTAATAATAAACAACTTGGGGTTCGTTTGGCTTGATATAGTAAGTTTATTAACCTAATAGTATAAGAACACAAGAAGACACAATAAAAGTAAAATTATTTAACTTAATGTTAAATATACATGATAAGGTTAAAATTGGAACCTAAACTTTTCTAAATTCTATTGGATGAGAGTATTTCGACCCATACCCATATTATCCTAGAAATAAATCAATTTGGAGATATTTAAAACCGAACTTGACTTTATAATAAAATAATATTTTTAGTTATTCCAAAGGTGTCTCTCTCCTCCCTTATAAAAGGGCACCTCCTCCCTCTCTTCCTCACACAACTTTGAGCCATCAAGCTCGGAAAAACCCAGCCAAATTCTCTTCTCCACTTACCTAGAAACATCCTAGAGGTTCTGGTCTTCCTCAAAGACCAATTTTAGTGCCCTAAGAGGAGGTCTCAAAGAGGCGCTTCAAAGAAGAGGTAATTTCCGTTACCAATTCTTTCACATTTATTTCTTCTTACACTTCTTCTTCTTAGGTTGTTTCATTATGAAGTAATAACATCAGTATCACTCATATACAGATATGTTATTATATGTATGAAACAATCCTATTTCACAATCTATCCATCCTATAGGAAACGAAATCACCGCGCATGCGTACGTACGGAATACCGTCTCCACGCCGTGATGAAATCTATTTTCCACCCCACCTTACTTGGATGTGTATAATGGTGCAAATAATAACTATATATTATTATTTTAAAGTTATATTGATTCTGAAATAGTATACATACACTCCAATACAGTCCCACGATCATGAGAAGGATATCATCGCTCGTGCGTACGTAGGGAATACCGTCTCCACGACGCGATGAGATTCATTCTCCACTTTAACCATTCATGAATGATTATAAAGTATATATAAAAAGTAATAATGAAATATATGACATAATAATGATACTTGATTTATGTGTATATATATTTATGTCATCTACTTAGTTCCGTTCAACTCAATAAGGAAACGAAAACAGCGTTCATGCGTACGTACGGCCTACCGTCTCCATGAACGGTGTATTTCTTTCCATTTACTGATTTATTATATATATGTATATTCTGAATATATATATATATATATAAATCATTTTTTATATTCTGTAATTAAGTAATCATGATCTAAGTAATCATATGAATAATTACAATTCAAAACACGGACGACAAATGAAACAATTTTACCCAAAACGCTCTTTAACATGGAATTTACAAAAGAACGGGTAATATAAAGTCATAAGTGAAGCATATATGATATCATAACAATGAATATGATTCTGTAATAAGTCAATTACAGTATTTAAATCATTATACAGGTGGTTCGGACACTTACGAAGCAAATCGGACCTAAGGTAAGGGAAATATCACAATCTCATTTTTCTCCGAGATTGTTTATACTTTAGTATTTACTAGGGTGTATTTTATCATCCACATCCATGTTTCCTCAATATGTAATATTATTTCCATCCACCTACAATTGTTTAAATCCAATTTTTCCCTTCGGTGAGTTTTTAGTAAAATATATGAAAGGAATCTTTTGTCGTTTTTCGTATAAGGTACTTTTTGACTTTTCCGACAAAAGTATGAGAAGAATGTTTTTTTAACTTATACGGAATGAATGGATTTTAAAAAAATTATTTCCAAGAAGATTCCTTTACAAGTTTTCAAGTTTATTATTAATCAACTTCTTTTAGTTTAAAATTTTATGACATGTTAAGAATGGAAGAATGTTTTTAAGGTAGAAAGGATATTTTCCTCAAGAATGGAGTTCAAGTGTTTTATCAAAATTATTTTCCATCTAAGATAATATAGGGTTCTGTTTCTATCCCTGTTATTACATTGATTCGATTATGTTGTGATGGAATTATTTTTATGAATTCCTTTATCGTATATGAATTGTTTTATGATGTCATGATGTTTAAGATTCCCATTTTTATTACATGGGTTATGCAATGATGTATGGTTTATGATTTTGTGGCACACATAAGAATGGTATAATTATGAGATGGGTGGGACCTATATCTCCCTCCAATTCATTGGGTAAAGATTTTATATCTCATGAGATAGACATGGCTGGAATGGTAGGTTATACCGGTTCAGTGAAACAGGACTAAAACGAGGGTGACTCAGTTCAGAAATGGACTTTGTCCACTAAGATAGTCTTGGCAATGAGTCTTGACTAACAAGAAATCATTCTCTATGATTATGTGTGTATGCCAAAAAGTTTCATGTTTTAAGTTATGATTATTGGGATTTCATTTCACTATTATGATTTATCCCATGTTATGAAATTATGCTCTCTTTTGCAGGTTAAGATTTCCAAAATGTTATATTCTTATGAATATGATGTGATTGATATTTATTTTGTTTACCCTTACTGAGCATTTGAGCTCACCCTTTTATGTTTTCTTTTCCCCAGGATATAAATAAAGGTTTTAGGTAAAAAAAATTGAATATCTTTATGGGAGATGTTGAAGATCTTTCACCACGATTAGAAGATTATATTCCGAGTTTCCAAAGACGCTAAACTATTACGATCCTTGTCTGTGTGTTTTTGTTATATACTAAGTATTCTGAAAAATTAATGTAATTTCCATGTACGTCAAGCTTAGGGTATCTACAGTTGGTATCAGAGGAAAGGTTTAGTCAACCTTTGGAAACTAGAATGCGAAAACATTAGTGAGATCCCTAGAGATATTTCTAAAGTATGTCTAGGGATGTCCCTAAGGATAAGTATACGTATAGGATATAGTCCTAGAAATACGGTAATGATCTTAGAATTTAACCTAAGATGTTAGATATTAAGCGTACTCCCCCTTTACTATGTTGTTTTCCCTAGCATTATTTTTTTCCTCTCACACTATTCTTTTTGGGTTTTAGACGGTGGTTGGAACCCGAAGGAACCGTGTTGATCAATGAAATTGACAATGCAATGATTGTCCTCCTGAACAAACAAATGTTATGGGAGATGGAGTGAAAAATCTTATTTCTATACTTACACAAGCTATGAATCATTCTGGACTTCCAAATGAGAAGAGAAGGGAACAATATTCTATTGAGTCCTTCATGAGGCAATGCCCACCTTCTTTTAGTGGGTCTTCTGATCCACTTGTTGCTGAACAATGGATCGGTACTACTGAAAAGATATTTTCAGTTCTTCAATGTTCTGAACATGATAAAGTCATCTTAGCAGTATATCGTTTGGAAGGTGAAGCTGATCAATGGTGGAATCTTATCAAGAATACGAGGCCAAGAGATGAAATTGAGTCCATGGAATGGGACGAGTTCAAAAAATTATTTTTCAATAAGTAATTCCCTCGTATTCTTCGAACAAAGATGGAGAATGAGTTTCTTGAACTAAAGAAAAATGATTATGAATCGGTTGGTATATACGAAGCAAATTTTACAAGGATTGCAAGGTATGCATCTGGATTTATCTTGCAACCTGAAAGTAAAGTTGATCGATTCTTCAGTGGCTTAAAACCAAATCTTCGAAGGGCATTAGCTATAAGAGACTTTAGTAGATATGAATAAATTGTGCGTTGTGCTATCAAGGTAGAAGTGGAAGTTGGTGTTACATATCCATCTCATGGTTTTGACAAGAAATGAAAGATGGAGTTCAAGGAGAAATCTCAGAATAAGTGTGAAATGAAGATGAATGTTTCCTTATGCTCAAAGTGTGGAAAGAAGTATGGTGGAGATTGTCTTAAAGGGACTAGAAAATGTTTTAAGTGTGGAAAACAATGTCATCGAGAATCTGAGTGTCGAAGTAATGGAGAAAGGGTTTCTAATGATGTGAATAAAGAAAAGACTGTAGAGAACGCACCAACAACACTTCAATGCTTCAAGTGCAAGGAAATGGGAATTATGCTAATAAATTCCCTAATCCAAGGGTTAGTGATGATCGACATGAGCAACCACTTAAGAAAAAGGACAAAGGGAAGTCACATGTGATCACTATTGGCGATGTTGAATATGACAACGATGTGGTGGAATGATTAAGTGTTTATGTAATGGGATTCCCGAATAATGTTGTATATAGTATCGTGGAATATTGGAATATTAATGTTTTGGTCTATTATGGTTTTCAATAATTTTATGGCATCGATAACCATGAAAAGTGATTGAAATATTTTTGGAAAGTAGATGATATGCACATAATGAAGGGATAAAGAGAATCTAATATGTTTGATAGTATTCATGAGCTCATGATTGATATAAGGACTAAGTGATATCATGGTTTGAGTATATAGAATTTTGAGGATTTTGGTATGTTGAAAGTGTTAACTTTTAAATGCATTCTTGTTTTCACTAAGGTTCAATGGGTATTCAAGAGATTATATGATTAAGGCCTTTGAATGTTTGTAATGTGACCAACAAGATATATCTTATGATATACGGGGATCAATGATGGTATTAAATCTCTCAGAGTGGACTGCAGTATTATGGATAAGCCTAAAGATTGGAATGGATTATGTTGGACATAAGTTAGTATTGTTTGTTTTTCGATATTATTGATGGGATGTTATAGTAATATAGTTTTAGAAAAAGGACAACCTGCAGGACGGGCGACAAACCATCGCGACAGACAAGGCTGTAGGAATCGAGCCCACAACCAAAGTGCGACTGGCCTTTATCGCCTACCACTGACCTACAAGAAGTCCCTGTTTAGTAGAAACTAGTTTTATTATATTACGCAGTATGATATATGAAGTATAAGTCCATTTTAGGATCCCTATATGATGAATCTCACTATAGACGGACTTATGTATTTTTTGATAACTTTTCTAACCTTTTGTTTGAGATAGATGGAATGACCCATAATTCTATCACATGATCTGCTAACACATCATGAATGACAAATTCAACTTCATTTCTTTAAGAGATGAAGTGGAAATTGTCCAAAGAACGACAAACGGTGAGACTATACCAAAATCCAGAAAGTATTTCTTCTAATTCCAATTTCATCAACTTTAGGGAAATGATCTTGAAAACCAAAAATGTTGTCATAGTGCTCTTATATCTGATGAATCAGATGGTACCTTAGATCATAAAAAATTTATGGCTTTGTGATTGTTGGATTTTCCATAGCCATGTTCTCTACCACTCTCCATTAGAACATGATGGTTAGATTTCTCTTACATATCCATATTTTAACCTATGTGGAAACCCAGTGATTAGTTTATTTGGGTAACCTTTACGTTTCATACTATTGTTTTTTTAAATATTGGTTTTGGTATTCCTTTTTATGATGTGGGTTTCTATTAAAGAAACTTTCTAATAGTAAACCATTTATAACCCCAACGACTTTCGAGGGCAAAATTCATTTTAAGGGGGGTAGAATGTAACACCCCGAGATTTTATGAAAAATATTCTTTTAATTTCATTAATGTCTTGTGTTGTATTCTACACCAAGATTACCTTGTGATATATGCAACACCATATTAGCTTGCTGTATACGCAACACTATTCTTGGATCGTGTTACACACAATTTTGATAATAGTTATTCTACGAAACATTGAGTATATATATATATATTCAATGTATAAATGAAATATGGTTTGATTATGTTATAAGAAACAACGAAGGATTCTTTCACAACACGCAACCCTGACTTGGCTTGCATTACACGCAATCACGACCTTCCTCGATAGCATGTGTTGTACGCAATACTAGGTTTTAATAAACAACGATATATTATTATAATATTGTCATGAACTAGCCGTTATGAATACTGTTAACTAAATTTTGAATTTTATAACATTATTATTCATCTTACACATTTCTATAACATGGTATAAGAACAAAATAAAATTTTCGGATAAAATAAGTATTTTTCAAAAAATGCAGTTTTGCCGCCTTTTGATGGCGCACCCACTTTAAATCTAGTTTTTGACATGTTTATAAGTTCAATTTGACAAAATAAAATTCTTATTTTTAATTAGGATATAAAAATTTACATTAGATAATGTTTTGATATTTTTCTGATAATTTTCATATTTTAATGAATAGTAAAAACACGCTATATTTTAATTAAAAACAACTTTTTTCATCATAATATCTTATGTGGTTAAATTATAATATTGAATGGTTTTAAAGTATAAATAGAATATATTTTTACCATTTAATATAATTTATGTCATTATCATTGATTTTACCTTGAATTCGTAGGTTAAATCCATTCAATCTTTTGCAATGTTTTAAAAAAAACCCGTTTTCTTTCCACAACGGGATTAATTTTAATTTAATTTCTGAATCTTTTGTGTATTGAATTTAGAAAAATGGATTCCATATTTGGAATTAGTGGATCCAAATTATGTTAATAAGTTTCTTTTTATTTTTGGGAATTATGAATAGTAACTACGGTAAATATTATTTACCATAGTTAAAGGTAAATCGGGTAATTATGGGTAAATATAATATTTTAAAATTACCCTAACAAATGTCAAAATCCTATTGGATGACTAAAGATCGACCCATATCACCTAAGGGTAGGATTATATTCATTTAATTAAATTTGTTCAATGAAAATAATTTAATTATTATTAAAACCAAAGAATGTGACAACATGTCACTTTCTTAAATCGTATAAGTATAATAATTTTAATCTAGTGATACACATCATGAATCTTCTAACATGAATAGTCTCCAGAATTCTAATACAAGTATCTACATCATAGGAATTTATTTGTAATTTTTAAGGATTTAATAATTATCATTTATTATGACACAAAGATGATGCAGTAATTGTCTCATTAATGAAATATTGACATAATTGATGTTATAAATGCCCAAATAAATGTAATTTGAGATGTTTTATGACTTAAACTAATTTTATAGGTTAATATGACATGTTATTGTTGATTTAATTATCTTTAATCGAAATTATCATTCTGTTATGATTATCACAAAAATCAATTACTAAATAGTGTCAAAATTGACATAAAATAGTTTTTAAAACTAATATTATATTATTAATTGTTATTTTATTCCTAAAAATATAAGGTTCGGCCAAAAAACTTAGATAAGGTTCTATATATTAATAATAAACAACTTGGGGTTCGTTTGTCTGGATATAGTAAGTTTATTAACATTATAGTATAAGAACACAAGAAGACACGGTAAAAGTAAAATTATTTAACTTAATGATAAATCTACATGATAAGGTTAAAATAGGAACCTAAATTTGTCTAAATTCTATTGGATGAGAAGATTTCCACCCATCCCCACATTATCCTTGAAATAAATTAATTTTTAGCTATTTAAAACCGAACTTTACTTTGTAATAAAATAATATTTTTAGTTATTCCAAAGGTGCCCCTCTCCTCCCTTATATAAGGGAACCTCCCCCCTCTCTTCCTCACACAACTTTGAGCCTTCAATCTCGGCCAAAACCTGCCAAATTCTCTTCTGCACTTCACTATAAACATACTAGATGTTCTGGTCTTCCTAAAAGACCAAATTTAGTGCCCTAAGAGGAGGTCTCAAAGAGGCGCTTCAAAGAAGAGGTAATTTCCGTTACCGATTCTTTCACCTTTATTTCTTCTTCCACTTCTTCTTCTCAGGTTGTTTCATTATGAAGTAATAAAATTAGTATCACTCATATAATGATATGTTATTATAATTATGAAACAATCCTATTTCACCATCTATCCATCCTACAGAAAACGAAATCACCGCGCGTGCGTACGTACGGAATACCGTCTCCATGCCGTGGTGAAATCTATTTTCCACCACCACCTTACTTGGATGGGTATAATGGTGTAAATAATAACTATATTTTATTATTTTAAAGTGATATTGATTCTTAAATAGTATACATACACTCCAATACAGTCCCACGATCATGAGAAGGATATCATCGCTCGTGCGTACGTACGGACTACTGTCTCCACGACGCGATGAGATTCATTCTCCACTTTAACCATTCATGAATGATTATAAAGTATATATAATAAGTAATCATGAAATATATGACATAATAATGATACTGGATTTATGTGTATATATATGTATGTCATCTACTTAATTCTGTTCAACTCAATAATGAAACGAAAACAATGTTCATGTGTACGTATGGCCTACCGTCTCCATGAACGGTGTATTTCTTTCCATTTACTGATTTATTATATATATGTATATTCTGCATATATATAAATATATAAATCATGTTTTATATTCTAGAATTAAGTAATCATGATCTAAGTAACCATATGAATAATTACAAGTCAAAACACGGACGACAAATGAAACAATTTTACCCAAAACGCTCTTTAACATGGAATTTACAAAAGAACGGGTAATATAAAGTCATAAGTGAACCATATATGATATCATAACAATAAATATGATTCTTCAATAAGTCAATGACATTATTTAAATCATTATACAGGAGGTTCGGACACTTACGATGCAAATCAGACCTAAGGTAAGGGAAATATCACAATCTCGTTTTTATCCGAGATTATTTATACTTTAGTATTTACTGGGGTGTATTTTATCATCCAAATCCATGTTTCCTCAATATGTAATATTATTTCCATCCACCTACAATTGTTTAAATCCAATTTTACCCTTCGGTGAGTTTTTAGTAAAAGATATGAAAGGAATCTTTTGTCGTTTTTCGTACGAGGTACTTTTTGACATTTCCGACAAAAGTACAAGAAGAATGTTTTTTTAACTTATACGGCATGAATGGATTTTAAAAAAATTATTTCAAAGAATATTCCTTTACATGTTTTCAAGTTTATTATTAATCAACTTCTTTTACTTTAAAATTGTATGACATGTTAAGAAAGGGAAAATGTTTTTAAGGTAGAAAGGATATTTTCCACAAGAATGGAGTTCAAGCGTTTTATCAAAATTATTTTCCATATAAGATAATATAGGGTTCTGTTTCTATCCCTATTATTACATTGATTCGATTATGTTGTGATGGAATTATTTTCATGAATTCCTTTATCGTATATGAATTGTTTTATGATGTCATGATATTTAAGATTCCCATTTTTATTACATGGGCTGTGCAATGATGTATGGTTTATGATTTTGTGGCACACATAAGAATGGTATCATTATGAGATGGGTGGGACCTATATCTCCCTCCAATGCATTGGGTAAAGATTTTATATCTCATGAGATAGACATGGCTGGAATGGTAGGTTATATCGGTTCGGTGAAACAGGACTCAAACGAGGGTGACACGGTTCAGAAATGGGCTTTGTCCACTAAGATAGTCTTGCCAATGAGTCTTTACTAACAAGAAATGATTCTCTATGATTATGTGTGTATTCCACAAAGTTTCATGTTTTAAATTATGATTATTGGGATTTCATTTCACTACTATGATTTATCCCATGTTATGAAATTATGCTCTCTTTTGCAGGTTACGATTTCCAAAATGTTATGTTCTTATGAATATGATGTGATTGATATTTATTTTGTTTACCCTTACTGAGCATTTGAGCTCACCCTTTTATGTTTTCTTCTCCCCAGGATATAAATAAAGTCTTTAGGTAAAAAAAAGGATGATCTTTATGGGAGATTTTGAAGATCTTTCACCACGATTAGAAGATTATATTCCGAGTTTCCAAAGACACTAAACTATTACGATCCTTGTGTGTGTGTTTTTGTTATGTGCTAAGTATTCCACAAAATTAATGTAATGTCCATGTACTTCAAGCTTAGTGTCTCTACATCTAAGGTGTGATTTTTATATTTCGATGCTATGCCTCTGAGATTTCCTCTGGTTGTTCTTCAGTTGCCAGATGGTGATCAGACACTGGATATGGCCGATCAGGGACCTCCTGCAGATCCTCCTGCTGTGCCAGCCTTGAAACCAGTAGTTATACCTATTACAGGTGCTGATTCATAGTTTTGGGAAGGCATTCTAAGGATGATCCAAACCCTTCAGTGAGTACCGCCTCCGGCCACGACTATGGCAGACTTGACGCGGGTTTTCCAGCAGCAGCATCCTCCTACTTTCTCAGGGTAAGGAGGACCACAAGCTGTAGAGTCAGGGCTGGAATCCATACTGACTATCTTCGAGAATCTATAGACGCCTCCAGAGAGTCGGGTCAATCTCGCCGCCTACATACTCCGAGACTCCGCCAAGTGGTGGTGGGATGTGATCTCACATGCGGGTCATCAGCAGGTTATGGCTTGGAAGGAGTTCCAGCGCGTGTTCTATGACTACTTCTACCCGGAGACACTGAGGGCCGATCGAGCCTGGGAGTTCATGAGTCTAGAGCAGGGTACTCTTTCTGTCATGGATTATTCCTCTCGTTTCACCGAACTGTAGTGTTTGACACCCCTTCAGGATGGAAGTGGGGTGTTCTTTGCAAGGATGTTTTAGGATTGTCTCAGGCGGGAGATCCGCTCGTAGGTGAATAACTTCTAGTTGACTTCTATCACTCCCATCGTCAACCAGGCATTGATTGCGGAGTGTAATCTGAGAGACTCTGGAGCTGCGAGCTAGGGCGGTTATGCTTCCAAAGCTAGTGTTCCACTAGTTGACAGCAGGTAGCACCGTAGGGAGCCTACGTGAGGTGAAACGATGAGGCGAGATACATCTTCAGGTAGCTGGGTCATATGATACCAGTGTGGAAGGGCAGGGCATATGAGGCCGCAGTGCTAGAGGGACCCTGTGGAGTGGCGATCCTATGGAAATATGGGTCACCTTTAGCATTTCTGCCAGGTTTTCTCACCATTTGCTGGTGACGGGGGTTCTTCCATGACTCCTCGTTGTGAAGTCGCACCACCATTTTCTCACCAGTCATGGAATTGGAGTTCTTCTGGCCTCTTGGGCTGAGGCGGAGGTTGAGGCCATGGCATTCAGTCATCAGTTCTTCAGTGCCAATATGGAGGTTCAGCTCAGAGTGGTCACGTAGGGTCACAGGGACACAGGGTAGGCCACACTTTTGCGGTAGAGAATACCTATCAGGAGTAGGATCCCAGACCTTCTATAGTTCGAGGTACGATTTAATATCCATAGTTTTATCTTCAACTCTTTTCGATACCGGTTCCACGCATATATTTATCTCTGTTGCTGTTTTGGAAAGGCTTGGGCTCTGTGTATTTTCATCTGTCGAGTTGTTAACACTAGACACACCTTTGGGGATGAGGACATCTAGTGTATGATAGTGTAGATAGTGCCCTCTCGAGGTTGCATGGGTATAGTTTCTTATGGGATCTCTATGTCCTAGAGATGAAAATCTATGATGTCATCCTCGGGATAGACTCGTTGGTTCCCTTCCAGGAAGTCGTCGACTATAATCACCGCAGAATAAGTTTCGTTTCACCTAATGGTGAGTCTTTTCTTCATATTGGCGAATGGGACGTTTAGGTGAGTCGAGCAGGACTCGAGCATCATGGGCTGGGAAGGGTGACAGGCCAGATTTCTTGTCATTATCTAGATGATCAGGGGACTTTGCAGTGGGACTTTCTTCCAGTGTTGGATTGTTTCAGGGACTTCTTTCCAGAGGACTTTTCGGGTTTTCCTCTAGAACGTGAGGTAGACTTTTATATTGAGCTCGTGCTAGTAGAAGCACCAGTGTCCATTCCTCCTTATAGGATGGCTACACCTGAGTTACAGGAGCTCAAGCAGTAGTTGGAGGAGTTGCAGGAAAAGGGTTTCATCCAACCCAATAATTCTCCATGGGGTTCGCCTATCCTGTTTGTGAAGAAGGCAGACGATACTCTTCGGCTTTTTGTGGTTTATCAAATGATGAACCAGTTGACGGTCAAGAACCGATATCCCTTGCCGAGGATTGATGAACTCTTTGATTAGCTTCGATGATCCTGGGTGTTCTCAAAGATTGAATTGAGGTCCGGTTATCATCAGTTGCCCGTTAGACCATCATATATACCTCTGACAAACTTCATGAGCAGGTATGGTCAATACGAGTATACGGTCATGCCGTTCAATCTCACGAACGCGCCTGTAGTTTTCATTGCACGGATGAACCGAGTGTTCCATCCTTACTTGGACTCCTTCGTCGTGGTCTTCGTGGATGATATCTTGGTGTACTCTCACACTCGACATGACCATGCCACACATCTTGAGATCGTTCTGAGTACACTTAGAGAGCATCAGCTTTATGCTAAAATCTTGAAGTGACACTTTTGGATGGAACAGATTCACCTATTGGGTCACGTCATTTCATAGGAAGGAGTATCTATGGTCCCAGAGAAAGTGAGAGATGTAGTCTCCTGGGATCATCCAAAGAATTTTTTTGAGGTACGAAGTTTCCTAGGGATGGTTGGATACTACAGACGCTTCATTCAAAACTTCTCATGCCTAGCACCACCGTTGATAGTTCTGAACAAGAAGGGGGTGAAATTCTTATGGTCAGATTCTTACGAGTCAGCCTTTCAAGAGCTGAAGGGAAGGTTGACGTCGGCACCGATACTAGTCTTTTCAGATCCATGTATAAGCTATACTATCTATTGTGATGCTTCCAATATCGGGCTAGGAGCTGTGCTTATGCAGGGAGATGGAGTCATTGTGTACGAGTCTTGGCAGTTGAGGCCACATGAGAGGAACTACCTGACGCATGATCTGGAGTTCGCGGCTGTGGTTCATTCCTTACGATGTTGGAGACACTATCTTCTGGGAGAGGACATTGTGGTCTTCACCGACCACAAGGGTCTCAAGTATATCTTCACTCAGCATGATCTAAATCTGATGTAGCACAGGTTGGTTGAGTATCTTCATTCTTTTGATTTAGAGCTTTCCTATACACCAGGAAAGGGAAACGTAGTGGAAGACACTTTGAGGATGAGAACTTAGATTCAGGTAGTTCCGGAGGCCAGCAGTGGGTGGCAGCTTATGGCTCTGTTCTTTGAGATGCATCTGGAGGTTCACGATAGGAAGGGATAGACCTTCCTATCTTCTATATCTATTACATCTACACTACTTGATCGGGTACTAATAAGGCAGCTATCAGACTCAGAAGGTTTATTCCTGCAGTTGAGTGTGTCAAGAGAGGACCCTCTTCCTGGATGGACAGTGAGAAAGGATGAGATATTGTGTTTCTAGGGACCTGTATGGGTGACAATAGATATATGCGAGGAGCTTATGTGGGATTTTCATTCCTCTATTTGGGCAGTTCATCTTGTCATCACCAAGATGAATCAGGATCTTCATCTCCAGTACTAGTGGCCAGGTATGAAGAGGGATGTTGATGGTTTTGTCATGAGATACTCTACTTGTTAGTAGGTGAAGGCGGAGCATCATCAACTAGCAGGCCTTTTACAGCAGTTACCCATTCCGGAGTGGAAGTAGAACGATGTCGCGATGGACATCGTGATCAGATTGTTGAGGTCACCTCAAGGGAATGATGCTATTTGGGTTGTCGTTGACAGGCTCACGAAGGTTGCTCACTTCTTGCCGATCAAGGAGACCATCTGTGTCGATGATCTGGGATGAATTTACATCAGAGAGATCGTTCGTCTTCATGGAGTTACACACTCCAATGTTTTAGATAGGGATTCACGCTTTACTTCTTGGTTCTGGCAGGGAATTCAGAATGCCTTCGGTACACATGTACTTTTGATTACAACATTCCATCCCCAGACTGATGGCCAGTCCAAGCACACGATCCAGGTGCTTGAGGATATGCTCCGAGCTTGAATCCTAGACTTTGGCGGTTATTGGGAGAATCATATTCCTCTAGTGGAGTTTTCTTACAACAATAGTTTCTAGGCGACCATTCAGATGGCACCATACAAGGCTTTGTACAGTAGGCCATGCCGATCACCCTTATGCTGGCTGGTGGTAGGAGAGGAAGCTTTTCTGGGACCTCGTCTTGTTCAAGAGACTTCAGACCAGATGGATCTAATTCTGAAGAGGATGGCTACGACACAGTCTCGCCAGAAGTCTTATGCTGATTAGTGGAGATGAATTCTGGAGTTTGAGGTCGGGGATCTCGTTTTCCTACGTGTCGCATCGAGGCTGGGACACAAGAGGATTCAGAGGCATGGTATGATTTCACTACGGTATGTTGGGCCGTTTGAGGTTTTGGAGAGAGTTGGGCCGGTCACCTATCGGTTGTAGCTACCCTAGAGGTTCTGGGCCATGCACGACGTCTTCCATGTCTCTCCGCTCCAACGTTAATTTTCGGACCTGTCTCATGTCTTTCAGCCTGAGGATGTTGAGCTCGAAGCAGATACATTGTTTGAGGAGCATCCCATCGGGATTTTCAATCATAGTACGAAGGTTCTCCATGGGCGGTCTGTCCCTCTTGTACGGGTGCTATGGCAACATGGGTGAGTACAGGACGAGACCTGGGAGAGGGAGACCGATGTACGATCGCAGTGGCTGGAGATGTTCGAGGTTTCTCCGCCTCGTTAGGGAAATTTGGGGATGAATTTATTTAAGGGGGAATGTTTGTAAGAACTCGGATCTTCGTTTCAGTTATGTCTTTACTTGTTCTGGAGTTTTTAAGAAAAATGGAGTTTCTGGAAATTTTTTAATTACATGTCGTGTACTCTCGTCCCGCTTGAAGCCGTGTGCTGGCCATGTCCGTGCTACACACACAGTGTGTAGGGGTGACATGGAGGCCGATTTTGGCGGAGTACAAAAAACACCTAGTACATGCCATGTACTCTAGAAGCACACGCCGTGTACTTTTCTTTTTTTCACTAAACGCATCAGGGCCGTGCTTGACGGACATAACTTGCTCATTCTTTAGGATCATCATCCGAGAGCAACCCGTACAACCGAAAATCTTCCCCGAGCCTCCGTTCCTCCATCTGATCTCCATTCCAGCCGCCTTCAATTGCATTGGGATCACCTCGATAAGCTCCCTATTCTGCTTTAGCGATGTTCCCTGGTTCCTCATCATTTTCACGTTATCATGGGTGGAGCGTTTTGTGCATGTTTTTAGATCTACTCCGTTCTGAGGAGAATCAGGCATCATGGTTCAAGTATATCGATCCTCTAGCATCAAGGTAGGTGGTTTGTACTTTTATGTAGAAATTCTTTGATTATTTTGTGGAAATTCCACCAATACCCTTGAACGAGGTATTGCATGTTTCTTGTTTTTCCCCTGTTATTGCCTTCTTTTCTTGATTGCTTGAGTAGATGTAAATGCTTTTAAATTTGGATAATTTATACTGTGTTCATGTGCTTTGCCTTGCATGTTTTTATTATTAGGCGTTTTTCTAGTTTCCATTCCTAGTTGTAGGATAGTGGAACTGTTGTACTGTGAAGTGCATTATGTTGCATTTGTTGTCAATAAGGCATGAAGTTGTCTAGGAATGAATGGATGTCAAGGAGTCAAGATGTGAATGTCAAAGGATGTGATGGTGTTGGTGGTGAAGGAGAATGGCCATGGAACTTAGATGCATGTCACTTAGGAGATTCACTAAGTGGTATTGGAAATTGTGGTTGAAACATTCTCCATGAACATCTGACGATTGTTGAGCTGATCTTTAAGTTCATAGAACTTGTATCAATTGGATACAAAGTCACAACATTGATTGAAGACCATGCATTGTAGTGACAATGCATGAGGAGTTGAAAGGAGTTCCATCCACAACTACTAAGTGGATGATGTGCATTAATGAAGTCCATGCACTATCACTTAGTGCATGTGAATTTGAAGTTGATCCAATTGATCTCTGATTAGATCAATGAAGTTTATTGAAGAAATATTTGATTCAGGAGCTCGGTTGAAGATGAAGAAACCTTTTGAATTCCATATCCTAAGTGAAGAGTATATGTTGAGGAGGATTAAGGAATTCTTAAGAAGTAGAGAAGGGAAGAAATTGAGAAGAAGAATGGAAGAAGTGGCTTGGCACTTGGCATGTTTTACATAGAGGAGGACTTTGTTTTTACAAAGTCTTATTTGAAGACTTTGCCAAAAAATTAGGCCAGCCGAGGCACCTTGGGGGGTTCAACCCCAAGGCATGGGCACTAGGGCACCACGCCCGGGGGAACCCCGTGGGGCGAGCCAGGGCGGCAGGGCGCACCCAAGGACACCGCAAGGGCGCCAGGGGCACGCCCGGAGGAGCGCATAGTGGGCGCTAGAGCGCGCCCGTGTGTGTGCATAGTGGGCGCTTGAAGCGCGCCCGCAGGAGGCAGAGTGGGCGCAGAGCGCGCCCGCAGAGAGAACCCGGTGCGGGGCGGCACCGGGAGGGGAGAAGTGCAACTGAGGAGTTGCGGGCAGCGGCAGGGTAATAAACCGCGGAAATTCCGCGAGAGAATTCGATGTGGGACGCGCGATTTTCACCGGGAACAAATCCCGGCCGTCCGAGCGATCTCGCGCTCGATCTGGACCGCTCATCTGATCCGCCGCGCCCCCGATTTAATCCGGCCGTCCAAAGTCTTCTGATCGCTCGATCCGACGGCCGAGAGCTCGTCCTCTACCTCGAGCTCGTCCGAGGTCTCCCCGAAGCCACCCGCAGCCGCCGTCAAACCAGAGGCCACCCGAGCACCGATTTCGAGCTCCGGGCCACCATTTCCAACGCCGAAGGCTCCATTGAGTTCGTCTGGATGTACTGATCACATTCATGCAATAAAAAAGGCATGCATGCAACTAGTGGAGGATTTCGAGCAAGGCCGAAGCAACCGGAGGTGCGAGGCCATTCGGTGTTCGTACCTTCGCATGGATAAGGTTTCACGAAGGCCATGCATGCGTTATAAATCGCATGCATGTGGAGGAAACCGAAGAAGAAAGATCCCGCGTGAAACAGAGGATAAATATAAATATTTGGAAGATTTTAAAGAACCGAAAACTTCGGGATCTTGAAGTTAAATCACGCGGAAGATATGGGGTATTCCTCTGCCTATATAAAGAGAGGCCGAGCCCTCGAGAAGCTTGCTGAAACTCTGTGAAAATCCGAGTCCCGTGAGCTCTGTTCCTCACGAAGTTTGGAGCTCCGCGCAACCCACTTGCGCGACGAAGCAGCCCGAAGCCATCCTTGGCTTCGTGAGTTCCTTTTGCGCACCTCTTGCGCGAAAGAAGAGGAGGAGGAAGAGTTCCCTGCGCGCCTCACTTGAGCAGCAGGAAGAACCGGGGTCGCACCAAGCCTTGCGCGCCCACGGTTGAAGCCCCGCGGTGTTGCAAGCTTGCACACCCGCGGCTTGTGCCTTGCACTTGCGTGCCTTTTGGCTTGCGCGATCCACGGCCAGTGGAATCAGCGCGGCTGTAAAGAGAAGGAGGGCCGCACCCCTTGCGCGCCTAACTTGAGTAGGAGTTCGGGTTGAACACCCCTTGGCCGAGACATATATTTGTGTGTGTGCAATTCAAGTGAAGGCCGAGGCTTTGCCTCGTGTATGTGCAAATTGGAGAAGAGCCCAAGGGCCTTAGTGCTTATGTGCTAAACAAGAAGGACCCGAGTCCTTGCACCCTTGTGTGTGCAAAGTGAGAAGAAGGCAGTGTGTGTGCATAAGTGGGGAAGGACACACTCGGGTGTGTGTGCAAGAAGGGAGAAGAAAGCCGAGGCCTTGCCTCGTGTGTGTGTGTGCCAAGTGGAGAAGAAGAACCCAAGGCCATGTGTGTGCACAAAAGACAACACCAAGTGGTGTGTGCCAAGTGAAGTGGAAGACCACACTTTGTGTGTGTGTAAGAATTGAATAATCCATAATCTTGCTTGTGCATTTGAACAAAGAAGAACACACTTCAAGGGTGTGCATTTGAAGAGGCCGAGGGTTGTGACCTTGTGTGTGCACACTATTGAAGAACAACTAAAAAGAACACTAAAGTGTGTGTGTGCAACAAGAAGAGGAAGGTCACTACAAGTGTGTGCTAAGTGAAGAATTTGTGTGTGCAAACTAAAGAAGTGGCCGAACCTAGGTGTGCACTAAAAGTGAACACACTTAGAAGAAGTTGAAAGGAGGACATCCACACTAAAGTAGAACACACTCTAAGTGTGTAAACAAATTGGATAAAGTGTGTGAAGTTCGGAGAAGGTGTGTGCTATAATTGATTACACCCTTTGTGGGTCTACTGCACCAAGAAGAAGAAAAGGAGAGTGCATGCATGCATGCATGCACGTGCACACGTGAACAGTGCTAAATCAGTGGTGTGCAACAGAGACTGGACCAGACCAAAGATAAAGATATTATTTGTCTGAGCATTCAGTAATTGGAGAGAAGCCGGGGCATCCTTTGAAGAAGGTGATAAAGCCCGAGCTAGATGAGAAGACCTGTTCACCACAAGTGATCAGAAGAAGAGCAAGGCCAACAGTCTTTATCCCAGACTGCTGAGGATACTTGAAGAAGAACTTAAAGTGAAGAAGAGCTACTCGTGTGACTCGAGGAGCCAAGAGAAGACCCTGTGGGACTCAGGGAGAAGAAGTCTTCAGTGGGATTCTGGAGCAGGCCAGTGGGACTCTGGTAACACTGTGGGACGCAGTATAAAGACCCTCCTGTGGGACTCAGGAGAGATACAGTGGGACTCTGTATCGACCATTGTAATTTTAACAGGTTATAATGGAGAATCCATGCTTGGAGAGCATGGCAAGGATGTAGGCCTTTGGTGCCGAACCTTGTAAATCCGTGTGTCCTGTGCCTTTTCATTACTGCATTATCCGGGAAAGGTTGAGAGATACAAGAAGAGTGGATCGAGGCTTTAACCAGCCATAGAGGTTTAATTGATTAAGAATCAATTAGTAAAAAGTTTTAAGGGATCACTGATTCACCCCCTCCCCCTCTCAGTGATTCACACTGATCTGGGCACTTCAATTGGTATCAGAGGGAGGTTACCTCTAAAAGATCCAAGGGAGTCTATATGAAGTGCAGATTTGAGGAAATGAGTGACCAGCCTCAAATGGAGATATCTGCCAAGACTCAGAAAAATAGAAAGAAGAAACAGGCAAAGAAGATGAGGAAGAAGGTTGCTGCAATCAGAGAAACTCCTTCTATGGAAAGAAATGTGAAAGTCACATCAGATGACAATTCCTTTTATCATTCTTCTGATGAAGCCTGCTCTAGCTGTGATGAAGATGGAAGGAACAATGATCTTCTAAATGCAATCAAATATCTTCAGAAGAGAGTCCCCAAGGAAATTGCAATGTGTATAGCTACAGGCCTCCTTGATCTTCAAGAAGAAAAATTACAGCTAGAAGATGAAGCCAATTCTCTGGAAGTCCAATTGGCAAAAAGGGTTGGCATAACCAACACTCTCAGAAAGCTGGTAAATGCCAAAGATGAAACAGTGTCCCTTTGCAATGAAAGATATGAAGATACTGCTGAAGAATTGCAAAGGAGCCTTTCTGAGAAAGACATCTTTATGATAATAGTCAAAGATGTTGTCCATGCACTGGAAAAGAGGCACAAAGTGTCAATGGTTGTCAGGGATGCTCAACTAGAAGACAAAGTCAAAAGGGTGAAGGAGCTTGACAACTCATTGCTTGAAATGAAGCAGATGCATGAAGACCAGATAAAACAGCTGGAAGAGAAATGGGAAGGAAGGCTAAGAACTATTGAGGATGAGAAGAACTCCCTCAATATGAAATGCTTAGAACTGGAGGTGATATTGAAAAATCAGCAATCACCCAAAACCCAAGCCTCCCAGACAGCTGAAAGGAGAAATGTTGCTACTCAAGTATGCTTTGAGCAGGATGATTCTAAGAGAAAGACATCCTCCAATAAAAGTGCAACATCTTCAAGAAAGAAGGTACCATCCACCCCATCTTGTACTAATGCTTCTAATTGTGTTTCCACAAAAAGTGCAGGATGGAAGAATGAATCCAAACAAGTATGGATGAAGAAAATGAAGAAGCAGAGCTCTCCTGAAACAGCACAACAGGTCAAGAAAAGTACCCTACAATCAGAAGGACTGAAGAGGTCTAGATTCGTGGGACAATGCTGGTGTTGTAACAAGTATGGGCATTGTGCAAAGGATTGTTGGTACAATCCACTGAATGCCAAAGCACAGAGGAAGCCCATGCCAAGGGGGAGCAAGCCAGAAGGAAAGAAGCAGCATCCACAGGTCCAGAGACATCTGTTTACTGCTAACAGATTTGGATTACTTGACAACATCTGGGATGAATGCAAAAGTGGTCAAAAGAATGATACATGTCAATCTCCAACTGTATCCAAAGCTGGAATGAAGAGAAGATCACTGAACCTGGCTAAAAGAGATTCCTTGGGAAGCAAGCAGAAGAAAGTGGAAGATGCTCCCAAGAAGAGTTTGAAGAATGAAGAGAAGTCCTTGGAGTCTAAATCCAAGAAGGGTGAGTCATCCAGAAGGACCACCAAGAAATGCTTCTACTGTGGAAAGAAAGGACACATCATGGACCTTTGTAAAGAAGCCATGAAACTAAATAGAAGCAGACTGAACTCCAAAAGACAATCAATCCAGAAGAAGAAGGGATTGATTGAAAATAAGTTGCCTAAGAGAGGTAGCTTAGCAGCATCGAAAGAACCATGTGGAACTTCCAAAACTGAGGCCACTCTTCCAAATGATATACTTGTCATATGGCCACATCAGTTGCAACTTTCCAGAGAACTACAAAAAGCTGAAGATGAAGCTCTGGCATTTGCTAAAGCAAAAGGGAAGAAAAAGATTTCACATGAAGATGGGTTGAGAACCACACCAGCACAAACATCAATGAAGATCAAATGTGCAAGTGTGAAGACTGGTGAAAATGGGACATCTCGGTTGAGAGAATCTTCTCAACCTTGTTGTTCACATTGATGAACCAAGGAGGTTCCATCTTATTCCCTTATACTCTTGGTATATACATGTGCTGACATTGCAGGGAATTGAAGATGATGATCATTCTCAGCTGGAGGATGGTTTGGACAGAATGGAGTGCACCCCTTGAGGGGGAGCCAATCTGGAGAAGATGGGATTCTGATATTTAATTCCATCTTGAGAAAAGTGAAGGTATTCCAATCATACTTTCATCCCTTGTTTCTTAATTGAGTTTATCTTGTCAATTAAGGGGGAGTATGGATTGAAGACAAATGGATGAAAGGGGGAGCTTTATCTTAGCACTGAACTTTCTAATGAGTCTTGTGAAGTATGTGCAGGATTTAGCAATTCATTGTTATATCTGAAAAATTTTCAAACTCCTAAGCATGATCTCACATGTGTAGAGAATTATGGACAGCATTGAGTACCTTGGTTATATCACTCTTGTTTTCTACACCGGGTTAGCCCAAGTAGACTTAGAGCTGATGTACTAAAGGTTCTTTGCTAAAGAGAACATGTGACATCATCCCTCTCTCAGTGTTTTACAAGAAAATACTTTTATAAGGGAGGAAGACATATTTTGAAAGCAAACCACCCCACACCTTTGCATTTGATTGCCAATAAGGGGGAGAAATATTGGCACACATATTGACCCATTCATATGTGCTGAAGGAGTGTATTGACAACAAATACAAAGGGGGAGATTGAAGTGCATTATGTTGCATTTGTTGTCAATAAGGCATGAAGTTGTCTAGGAATGAATGGATGTCAAGGAGTCAAGATGTGAATGTCAAAGGATGTGATGGTGTTGGTGGTGAAGGAGAATGGCCATGGAACTTAGATGCATGTCACTTAGGAGATTCACTAAGTGGTATTGGAAATTGTGGTTGAAACATTCTCCATGAACATCTGACGATTGTTGAGCTGATCTTTAAGTTCATAGAACTTGTATCAATTGGATACAAAGTCACAACATTGATTGAAGACCATGCATTGTAGTGACAATGCATGAGGAGTTGAAAGGAGTTCCATCCACAACTACTAAGTGGATGATGTGCATTAATGAAGTCCATGCACTATCACTTAGTGCATGTGAATTTGAAGTTGATCCAATTGATCTCTGATTAGATCAATGAAGTTTATTGAAGAAATATTTGATTCAGGAGCTCGGTTGAAGATGAAGAAACCTTTTGAATTCCATATCCTAAGTGAAGAGTATATGTTGAGGAGGATTAAGGAATTCTTAAGAAGTAGAGAAGGGAAGAAATTAAGAAGAAGAATGGAAGAAGTGGCTTGGCACTTGGCATGTTTTACATAGAGGAGGACTTTGTTTTTACAAAGTCTTATTTGAAGACTTTGCCAAAAAATTAGGCCAGCCGAGGCACCTTGGGGGGTTCAACCCCAAGGCATGGGCACTAGGGCACCACGCCCGGGGGAACCCCGTGGGGCGAGCCAGGGCGGTAGGGCGCACCCAAGGACACCGCAAGGGCGCCAGGGGCACGCCCGGAGGAGCGCATAGTGGGCGCTAGAGCGCGCCCGTGTGTGTGCATAGTGGGCGCTTGAAGCGCGCCCGCAGGAGGCAGAGTGGGCGCAGAGCGCGCCCGCAGAGAGAACCCGGTGCGGGGCGGCACCGGGAGGGGAGAAGTGCAACTGAGGAGTTGCGGGCAGCGGCAGGGTAATAAACCGCGGAAATTCCGCGAGAGAATTCGATGTGGGACGCGCGATTTTCACCGGGAACAAATCCCGGCCGTCCGAGCGATCTCGCGCTCGATCTGGACCGCTCATCTGATCCGCCGCGCCCCCGATTTAATCCGGCCGTCCAAAGTCTTCTGATCGCTCGATCCGACGGCCGAGAGCTCGTCCTCTACCTCGAGCTCGTCCGAGGTCTCCCCGAAGCCACCCGCAGCCGCCGTCAAACCAGAGGCCACCCGAGCACCGATTTCGAGCTCCGGGCCACCATTTCCAACGCCGAAGGCTCCATTGAGTTCGTCTGGATGTACTGATCACATTCATGCAATAAAAAAGGCATGCATGCAACTAGTGGAGGATTTCGAGCAAGGCCGAAGCAACCGGAGGTGCGAGGCCATTCGGTGTTCGTACCTTCGCATGGATAAGGTTTCACGAAGGCCATGCATGCGTTATAAATCGCATGCATGTGGAGGAAACCGAAGAAGAAAGATCCCGCGTGAAACAGAGGATAAATATAAATATTTGGAAGATTTTAAAGAACCGAAAACTTCGGGATCTTGAAGTTAAATCACGCGGAAGATATGGGGTATTCCTCTGCCTATATAAAGAGAGGCCGAGCCCTCGAGAAGCTTGCTGAAACTCTGTGAAAATCCGAGTCCCGTGAGCTCTGTTCCTCACGAAGTTTGGAGCTCCGCGCAACCCACTTGCGCGACGAAGCAGCCCGAAGCCATCCTTGGCTTCGTGAGTTCCTTTTGCGCACCTCTTGCGCGAAAGAAGAGGAGGAGGAAGAGTTCCCTGCGCGCCTCACTTGAGCAGCAGGAAGAACCGGGGTCGCACCAAGCCTTGCGCGCCCACGGTTGAAGCCCCGCGGTGTTGCAAGCTTGCACACCCGCGGCTTGTGCCTTGCACTTGCGTGCCTTTTGGCTTGCGCGATCCACGGCCAGTGGAATCAGCGCGGCTGTAAAGAGAAGGAGGGCCGCACCCCTTGCGCGCCTAACTTGAGTAGGAGTTCGGGTTGAACACCCCTTGGCCGAGACATATATTTGTGTGTGTGCAATTCAAGTGAAGGCCGAGGCTTTGCCTCGTGTATGTGCAAATTGGAGAAGAGCCCAAGGGCCTTAGTGCTTATGTGCTAAACAAGAAGGACCCGAGTCCTTGCACCCTTGTGTGTGCAAAGTGAGAAGAAGGCAGTGTGTGTGCATAAGTGGGGAAGGACACACTCGGGTGTGTGTGCAAGAAGGGAGAAGAAAGCCGAGGCCTTGCCTCGTGTGTGTGTGTGCCAAGTGGAGAAGAAGAACCCAAGGCCATGTGTGTGCACAAAAGACAACACCAAGTGGTGTGTGCCAAGTGAAGTGGAAGACCACACTTTGTGTGTGTGTAAGAATTGAATAATCCATAATCTTGCTTGTGCATTTGAACAAAGAAGAACACACTTCAAGGGTGTGCATTTGAAGAGGCCGAGGGTTGTGACCTTGTGTGTGCACACTATTGAAGAACAACTAAAAAGAACACTAAAGTGTGTGTGTGCAACAAGAAGAGGAAGGTCACTACAAGTGTGTGCTAAGTGAAGAATTTGTGTGTGCAAACTAAAGAAGTGGACGAACCTAGGTGTGCACTAAAAGTGAACACACTTAGAAGAAGTTGAAAGGAGGACATCCACACTAAAGTAGAACACACTCTAAGTGTGTAAACAAATTGGATAAAGTGTGTGAAGTTCGGAGAAGGTGTGTGCTATAATTGATTACACCCTTTGTGGGTCTACTGCACCAAGAAGAAGAAAAGGAGAGTGCATGCATGCATGCATGCACGTGCACACGTGAACAGTGCTAAATCAGTGGTGTGCAACAGAGACTGGACCAGACCAAAGATAAAGATATTATTTGTCTGAGCATTCAGTAATTGGAGAGAAGCCGGGGCATCCTTTGAAGAAGGTGATAAAGCCCGAGCTAGATGAGAAGACCTGTTCACCACAAGTGATCAGAAGAAGAGCAAGGCCAACAGTCTTTATCCCAGACTGCTGAGGATACTTGAAGAAGAACTTAAAGTGAAGAAGAGCTACTCGTGTGACTCGAGGAGCCAAGAGAAGACCCTGTGGGACTCAGGGAGAAGAAGTCTTCAGTGGGATTCTGGAGCAGGCCAGTGGGACTCTGGTAACACTGTGGGACGCAGTATAAAGACCCTCCTGTGGGACTCAGGAGAGATACAGTGGGACTCTGTATCGACCATTGTAATTTTAACAGGTTATAATGGAGAATCCATGCTTGGAGAGCATGGCAAGGATGTAGGCCTTTGGTGCCGAACCTTGTAAATCCTTGTGTCCTGTGCCTTTTCATTACTGCATTATCCGGGAAAGGTTGAGAGATACAAGAAGAGTGGATCGAGGCTTTAACCAGCCATAGAGGTTTAATTGATTAAGAATCAATTAGTAAAAAGTTTTAAGGGATCACTGATTCACCCCCTCCCCCTCTCAGTGATTCACACTGATCTGGGCACTTCAATTGGTATCAGAGGGAGGTTACCTCTAAAAGATCCAAGGGAGTCTATATGAAGTGCAGATTTGAGGAAATGAGTGACCAGCCTCAAATGGAGATATCTGCCAAGACTCAGAAAAATAGAAAGAAGAAACAGGCAAAGAAGATGAGGAAGAAGGTTGCTGCAATCAGAGAAACTCCTTCTATGGAAAGAAATGTGAAAGTCACATCAGATGACAATTCCTTTTATCATTCTTCTGATGAAGCCTGCTCTAGCTGTGATGAAGATGGAAGGAACAATGATCTTCTAAATGCAATCAAATATCTTCAGAAGAGAGTCCCCAAGGAAATTGCAATGTGTATAGCTACAGGCCTCCTTGATCTTCAAGAAGAAAAATTACAGCTAGAAGATGAAGCCAATTCTCTGGAAGTCCAATTGGCAAAAAGGGTTGGCATAACCAACACTCTCAGAAAGCTGGTAAATGCCAAAGATGAAACAGTGTCCCTTTGCAATGAAAGATATGAAGATACTGCTGAAGAATTGCAAAGGAGCCTTTCTGAGAAAGACATCTTTATGATAATAGTCAAAGATGTTGTCCATGCACTGGAAAAGAGGCACAAAGTTTCAATGGTTGTCAGGGATGCTCAACTAGAAGACAAAGTCAAAAGGGTGAAGGAGCTTGACAACTCATTGCTTGAAATGAAGCAGATGCATGAAGACCAGATAAAACAGCTGGAAGAGAAATGGGAAGGAAGGCTAAGAACTATTGAGGATGAGAAGAACTCCCTCAATATGAAATTCTTAGAACTGGAGGTGATATTGAAAAATCAGCAATCACCCAAAACCCAAGCCTCCCAGACAGCTGAAAGGAGAAATGTTGCTACTCAAGTATGCTTTGAGCAGGATGATTCTAAGAGAAAGACATCCTCCAATAAAAGTGCAACATCTTCAAGAAAGAAGGTACCATCCACCCCATCTTGTACTAATGCTTCTAATTGTGTTTCCACGAAAAGTGCAGGATGGAAGAATGAATCCAAACAAGTATGGATGAAGAAAATGAAGAAGCAGAGCTCTCCTGAAACAGCACAACAGGTCAAGAAAAGTACCCTACAATCAGAAGGACTGAAGAGGTCTAGATTCGTGGGACAATGCTGGTGTTGTAACAAGTATGGGCATTGTGCAAAGGATTGTTGGTACAATCCACTGAATGCCAAAGCACAGAGGAAGCCCATGCCAAGGGGGAGCAAGCCAGAAGGAAAGAAGCAGCATCCACAGGTCCAGAGACATCTGTTTACTGCTAACAGATTTGGATTACTTGACAACATCTGGGATGAATGCAAAAGTGGTCAAAAGAATGATACATGTCAATCTCCAACTGTATCCAAAGCTGGAATGAAGAGAAGATCACTGAACCTGGCTAAAAGAGATTCCTTGGGAAGCAAGCAGAAGAAAGTGGAAGATGCTCCCAAGAAGAGTTTGAAGAATGAAGAGAAGTCCTTGGAGTCTAAATCCAAGAAGGGTGAGTCATCCAGAAGGACCACCAAGAAATGCTTCTACTGTGGAAAGAAAGGACACATCATGGACCTTTGTAAAGAAGCCATGAAACTAAATAGAAGCAGACTGAACTCCAAAAGACAATCAATCCAGAAGAAGAAGGGATTGATTGAAAATAAGTTTCCTAAGAGAGGTAGCTTAGCAGCATCGAAAGAACCATGTGGAACTTCCAAAACTGAGGCCACTCTTCCAAATGATATACTTGTCATATGGCCACATCAGTTGCAACTTTCCAGAGAACTACAAAAAGCTGAAGATGAAGCTCTGGCATTTGCTAAAGCAAAAGGGAAGAAAAAGATTTCACATGAAGATGGGTTGAGAACCACACCAGCACAAACATCAATGAAGATCAAATGTGCAAGTGTGAAGACTGGTGAAAATGGGACATCTCGGTTGAGAGAATCTTCTCAACCTTGTTGTTCACATTGATGAACCAAGGAGGTTCCATCTTATTCCCTTATACTCTTGGTATATACATGTGCTGACATTGCAGGGAATTGAAGATGATGATCATTCTCAGCTGGAGGATGGTTTGGACAGAATGGAGTGCACCCCTTGAGGGGGAGCCAATCTGGAGAAGATGGGATTCTGATATTTAATTCCATCTTGAGAAAAGTGAAGGTATTCCAATCATACTTTCATCCCTTGTTTCTTAATTGAGTTTATCTTGTCAATTAAGGGGGAGTATGGATTGAAGACAAATGGATGAAAGGGGGAGCTTTATCTTAGCACTGAACTTTCTAATGAGTCTTGTGAAGTATGTGCAGGATTTAGCAATTCATTGTTATATCTGAAAAATTTTCAAACTCCTAAGCATGATCTCACATGTGTAGAGAATTATGGACAGCATTGAGTACCTTGGTTATATCACTCTTGTTTTCTACACCGGGTTAGCCCAAGTAGACTTAGAGCTGATGTACTAAAGGTTCTTTGCTAAAGAGAACATGTGACATCATCCCTCTCTCAGTGTTTTACAAGAAAATACTTTTATAAGGGAGGAAGACATATTTTGAAAGCAAACCACCCCACACCTTTGCATTTGATTGCCAATAAGGGGGAGAAATATTGGCACACATATTGACCCATTCATATGTGCTGAAGGAGTGTATTGACAACAAATACAAAGGGGGAGATTGAAGTGCATTATGTTGCATTTGTTGTCAATAAGGCATGAAGTTGTCTAGGAATGAATGGATGTCAAGGAGTCAAGATGTGAATGTCAAAGGATGTGATGGTGTTGGTGGTGAAGGAGAATGGCCATGGAACTTAGATGCATGTCACTTAGGAGATTCACTAAGTGGTATTGGAAATTGTGGTTGAAACATTCTCCATGAACATCTGACGATTGTTGAGCTGATCTTTAAGTTCATAGAACTTGTATCAATTGGATACAAAGTCACAACATTGATTGAAGACCATGCATTGTAGTGACAATGCATGAGGAGTTGAAAGGAGTTCCATCCACAACTACTAAGTGGATGATGTGCATTAATGAAGTCCATGCACTATCACTTAGTGCATGTGAATTTGAAGTTGATCCAATTGATCTCTGATTAGATCAATGAAGTTTATTGAAGAAATATTTGATTCAGGAGCTCGGTTGAAGATGAAGAAACCTTTTGAATTCCATATCCTAAGTGAAGAGTATATGTTGAGGAGGATTAAGGAATTCTTAAGAAGTAGAGAAGGGAAGAAATTAAGAAGAAGAATGGAAGAAGTGGCTTGGCACTTGGCATGTTTTACATAGAGGAGGACTTTGTTTTTACAAAGTCTTATTTGAAGACTTTGCCAAAAAATTAGGCCAGCCGAGGCACCTTGGGGGGTTCAACCCCAAGGCATGGGCACTAGGGCACCACGCCCGGGGGAACCCCGTGGGGCGAGCCAGGGCGGTAGGGCGCACCCAAGGACACCGCAAGGGCGCCAGGGGCACGCCCGGAGGAGCGCATAGTGGGCGCTAGAGCGCGCCCGTGTGTGTGCATAGTGGGCGCTTGAAGCGCGCCCGCAGGAGGCAGAGTGGGCGCAGAGCGCGCCCGCAGAGAGAACCCGGTGCGGGGCGGCACCGGGAGGGGAGAAGTGCAACTGAGGAGTTGCGGGCAGCGGCAGGGTAATAAACCGCGGAAATTCCGCGAGAGAATTCGATGTGGGACGCGCGATTTTCACCGGGAACAAATCCCGGCCGTCCGAGCGATCTCGCGCTCGATCTGGACCGCTCATCTGATCCGCCGCGCCCCCGATTTAATCCGGCCGTCCAAAGTCTTCTGATCGCTCGATCCGACGGCCGAGAGCTCGTCCTCTACCTCGAGCTCGTCCGAGGTCTCCCCGAAGCCACCCGCAGCCGCCGTCAAACCAGAGGCCACCCGAGCACCGATTTCGAGCTCCGGGCCACCATTTCCAACGCCGAAGGCTCCATTGAGTTCGTCTGGATGTACTGATCACATTCATGCAATAAAAAAGGCATGCATGCAACTAGTGGAGGATTTCGAGCAAGGCCGAAGCAACCGGAGGTGCGAGGCCATTCGGTGTTCGTACCTTCGCATGGATAAGGTTTCACGAAGGCCATGCATGCGTTATAAATCGCATGCATGTGGAGGAAACCGAAGAAGAAAGATCCCGCGTGAAACAGAGGATAAATATAAATATTTGGAAGATTTTAAAGAACCGAAAACTTCGGGATCTTGAAGTTAAATCACGCAGAAGATATGGGGTATTCCTCTGCCTATATAAAGAGAGGCCGAGCCCTCGAGAAGCTTGCTGAAACTCTGTGAAAATCCGAGTCCCGTGAGCTCTGTTCCTCACGAAGTTTGGAGCTCCGCGCAACCCACTTGCGCGACGAAGCAGCCCGAAGCCATCCTTGGATTCGTGAGTTCCTTTTGCGCACCTCTTGCGCGAAAGAAGAGGAGGAGGAAGAGTTCCCTGCGCGCCTCACTTGAGCAGCAGGAAGAACCGGGGTCGCACCAAGCCTTGCGCGCCCACGGTTGAAGCCCCGCGGTGTTGCATGCTTGCACACCCGCGGCTTGTGCCTTGCACTTGCGTGCCTTTTGGCTTGCGCGATCCACGGCCAGTGGAATCAGCGCGGCTGTAAAGAGAAGGAGGGCCGCACCCCTTGCGCGCCTAACTTGAGTAGGAGTTCGGGTTGAACACCCCTTGGCCGAGACATATATTTGTGTGTGTGCAATTCAAGTGAAGGCCGAGGCTTTGCCTCGTGTATGTGCAAATTGGAGAAGAGCCCAAGGGCCTTAGTGATTATGTGCTAAACAAGAAGGACCCGAGTCCTTGCACCCTTGTGTGTGCAAAGTGAGAAGAAGGCAGTGTGTGTGCATAAGTGGGGAAGGACACACTCGGGTGTGTGTGCAAGAAGGGAGAAGAAAGCCGAGGCCTTGCCTCGTGTGTGTGTGTGCCAAGTGGAGAAGAAGAACCCAAGGCCATGTGTGTGCACAAAAGACAACACCAAGTGGTGTGTGCCAAGTGAAGTGGAAGACCACACTTTGTGTGTCTGTAAGAATTGAATAATCCATAATCTTGCTTGTGCATTTGAACAAAGAAGAACACACTTCAAGGGTGTGCATTTGAAGAGGCCGAGGGTTGTGACCTTGTGTGTGCACACTATTGAAGAACAACTAAAAAGAACACTAAAGTGTGTGTGTGCAACAAGAAGAGGAAGGTCACTACAAGTGTGTGCTAAGTGAAGAATTTGTGTGTGCAAACTAAAGAAGTGGCCGAACCTAGGTGTGCACTAAAAGTGAACACACTTAGAAGAAGTTGAAAGGAGGACATCCACACTAAAGTAGAACACACTCTAAGTGTGTAAACAAATTGGATAAAGTGTGTGAAGTTCGGAGAAGGTGTGTGCTATAATTGATTACACCCTTTGTGGGTCTACTGCACCAAGAAGAAGAAAAGGAGAGTGCATGCATGCATGCATGCACGTGCACACGTGAACAGTGCTAAATCAGTGGTGTGCAACAGAGACTGGACCAGACCAAAGATAAAGATATTATTTGTCTGAGCATTCAGTAATTGGAGAGAAGCCGGGGCATCCTTTGAAGAAGGTGATAAAGCCCGAGCTAGATGAGAAGACCTGTTCACCACAAGTGATCAGAAGAAGAGCAAGGCCAACAGTCTTTATCCCAGACTGCTGAGGATACTTGAAGAAGAACTTAAAGTGAAGAAGAGCTACTCGTGTGACTCGAGGAGCCAAGAGAAGACCCTGTGGGACTCAGGGAGAAGAAGTCTTCAGTGGGATTCTGGAGCAGGCCAGTGGGACTCTGGTAACACTATGGGACGCAGTATAAAGACCCTCCTGTGGGACTCAGGAGAGATACAGTGGGACTCTGTATCGACCATTGTAATTTTAACAGGTTATAATGGAGAATCCATGCTTGGAGAGCATGGCAAGGATGTAGGCCTTTGGTGCCGAACCTTGTAAATCCTTGTGTCCTGTGCCTTTTCATTACTGCATTATCCGGGAAAGGTTGAGAGATACAAGAAGAGTGGATCGAGGCTTTAACCAGCCATAGAGGTTTAATTGATTAAGAATCAATTAGTAAAAAGTTTTAAGGGATCACTGATTCACCCCCTCCCCCTCTCAGTGATTCACACTGATCTGGGCACTTCATACTGTTATGATGTTGAGCCTTAGAATGATAGCCGAGTAGTTCACGAGGTTTACTTGGGCAATACACTTGCTCTATGCATGTTTATTTATACACAGGGCTGTGAGAACCTAGTGTAGTGGACCACAGAGAGAATGGATGGAATGGATTCTATAGAGTGTCTTTAATTACGATGCGAGACCACATGGGGAATTGACATTGAGTGCTTACCCATAGAGTCTGTAGATCCTCGACGTGGGCCACAAGTGGAATTGACGTTGAGTGCTTCCCTAGAGATCCTTTAGTACGGTACGAGACTATAGGGGGGAATTTACGGTGAGTGCTTCCACATAGAGTCTATTCTTTAGCGGAACCAGATGGGTGAGACTATGTGTGCCTCCCAGGGGGTTTATAGTACTTATAGGTTAAACCATAAGGGTTAGGCTATGAGAACTACCCAGGGGGTTAACTTGTTTAACCTGTTGATTGTTTTATACTTGTGTATTTTATATGTTAGACTATATATTGTAGCTACTATGAATTATTTTCCTTTTTACTGTTCCTACACTTTACTTTCCATGTATTCATTGACTGTTAGGCATAGATATTTGGGTGGTTGCCTACTGGGAAGTTTTCTCACACCCTGTTTGGGCCATGATTTTGGGACCAAGCAGACTATGTTTTTGCAGGTATAGATAAGGGAAATATCCCTTCTACTTCAAGTTCTTGATTGCACTGGATCTAGAGAGCATGGGACTGAGCCGAGGCTTACGATGCTGAGGAGTTTCTCATCTGTTTATCTTTTTCTACTGCTTTAGTACTTGTGTTCAGTTTTATTTCAGCAAATTTTTGTGTTTCATACTTTCCTTAGATACTTTTACCTACTGCATCATTATCATCATTGCCATATATTTATTCATCCGCTGTTGGTTATAGTTATGTATGTTGTTACTGCTTCCGCTATTGAATATTGTTTTCATTACCCTGTATATCATACCAATTGAGGGAATAGTTTCCTCAATAACATACCAAGGACCTCGCTACTAGTTGGCAGCCTCTGGTGTTTGGGTAAATGTGCATGAGTTCATGTGGAGAACCAGGTACGGGGCACCAGTGGAGGGGCTCCGGATATCGGTCATTACAAATTTTAATCAATAAAAATGACTTTTAGACTATATATAAATATCTTCTTTGATTTTAATGTCTTATATATAGGTATTAACCACCTTAATTCAACTTACTCACCAAATTTTGATGCCTTTATATTTGTACCCATTACAGTTCCTTTCCATGGAAAAGGTCCTCTTCCTCACTTATAAAGGGGGGTCACTTCCACTCTCTCAATAATCCACTATATTTAATATTTAATTAAACAAAATTCCCAAATTTAATCTACAAAAAGTCATTTACACTCCATAAATCCACGGGTCACCATATATTAGCCAAATTCTATCATATTTCTGTCTACCATTAAGGGCAGTTTTATGGTCTCAACGTAGTTATGATGTCATTATTAATGTTTCTTTCTTATTATTTTCGTTTCAAACAATCCATAACAATATTATAATAACATCCTTAGAGTCATTATCATGTTTATATGTTATTGTAATAATTGTACCACAATTATTTATTCAACTCCGTATATTAAAAAAACATGAATCGTCCTTAGTGTGTGTACACAGATAACCACCCCCATGGAGGTACCCTTTCATTTTTTCATCACAACTTCTTATGGATGATCTTAATGATGATTTTTATTAATATATATGACTTATAAAAATTATTTATGATTCTTATATTATAAATTACAATAAAACTCCACCCATATCATTTTTTGATTATAGGAAACTGTAATCAAGTGTTATATAGACTACCACCTCCAAAAGATTCATTATTTTCATTATAATACTTGTTATTATTTATGTAACCTAAATTATAAAAATATGGTTCAAAATTATAAAAATATAATATCATTTGTTTCTATCATAATAATGTTATGTCAAAATAAACACCTCATTAATCATACACACCAATCGGGTTAAAGCATATTTAAGTTTCTTCCGGTTTGACCTCATACTAGAATAATGCAATGAAATTATATCGATGATTATTCTTAAAGAATAATTTTTGATATAATTTGATACAAACTCTTAAATGTTAATAAATACATGTTAATTAATTGATAATACAATGTTTAACTAATTATTTATAAAAACACCCTTCATAGGTTAAAAATCACAAATAAATTTTAATTATCAATTTCATCTTCTTGGATAATGATTAAAATACCCATAAATGATTTTTTTTACAAATTAAATATATTAATTAATAAATTATAGAAAAATTAATTAAATTTAAATGTTTAAATTTGATAAAACAACGAACACTAACACCAGTCATATGAAACCATTATAAAAAGTCAAAACTGTAAACACCCGATGTGAGAAAATGTGAAAAAGTAATTAATATACTTATAATTAAGGATTATAAATGAAGTATAAAAAATTTAAGAATTTAATATTTTTGAAAAATTTTATATATAGAAATTTATGTTTTTAAAGGTATTTATAGTGCTTTTCACTATGTTTTGAATCAATATAAGGGTTTCTTAGTCTCAACATTCAATCCCTTCAGACAATGTTTGTGCTATAGATCATGATTATTTCTTATGGTGTAAATAATACCCCATTTTAATTTTTTATCCTGGTTTAATTAAATTTAATTAATTAATTTTTTTCAATTCTCATTATATCTTGGGGTTTTAATTAAAAATATAAAAAGGCTATAAATGTTTCTATATGAATATATCACCATTGAGTCATATTTTAATGTTTTTCACCAATTAATTATTTTTATAGTGTATATATATCCCAATAATATTTTTAAATACTATATGTTTTAATATATGATATTTATAGTAACATATTATTTTCAAACTTCAAATTTATTTTTATAAAAATATTACTAAATTTATAAGGGGTTTTTTCAGGACTCAATAATATTCCATGGAAAATAAACAATTATATTTATATATTATCTTTCATGGTTGATATTTTGTAACCTATGATGATTTTAGAATGTATTTAAACTTTATCATCTTGGGAAATCATGTTTCCCATCAATTATGTTTTCCTAGATAAATTTAATGTTTATTTAAAATGAATATCATGTAATGAAATCCCATTACATTTAATAGAGTTTTCATTCATGAACATATTTTTACATCCCAAAAATGTTATAAATTACATAGTGGGAAATCAAACTATCTATATCTATAATGATTATTTTATTCCCCTCATTTAAATTTCAATCAATTTTTTCCCTTTTTAACAATGTTAGTTTTCAACATGGTAATTTCAAAATGTTAAAAAAATTCAATCTTTTCAAAAAAAAATTATTAACCACTCCCTATTGTTTTGATAAAATTTAAGTCCTTTTCCAAATTTCCATTACAAAAGATATCCTTTAAAAGTAAAATATTAAATTATTTTCAGTTATCCATTTTTAATCCATATTTATTTTCATGTATATTATATTTATAAAAACATTAAAAAATAAAATTAACAATTATTATATCATCCCAAAAATATTTTTTTAATGTAATTTCCAATTCATATTTTATAAATTTGTTTAAAAATTTTATCTGATATATTTTATATTTTCACATATTTTTTCTCTATGTTTTCTATCATATGAAGTTATATTTTGATGACCATCTCTATGTAATTATGTAATGAATAATTTTAGGAAATGATAATTTTATATCCAAAGATTTATTATGTAAATGTTATGTGATATGATTAAGAAACCAATTCCTTTTTCCATTGGTTATTTAACTTTTGACGATGATTAGTTTTAATTGAAACAAATGTACATATTATTATGTGTGGGACATATATTTATGTACATTTCATTGTTTTAAATTTACATCTCATGAGATAATCAGGTGTAGAAATAATGAGTTTGTAAACAATGGTATGTGCATGATAGATTTTCTGTCTAATTAAGGTTTTTACAGAATGGGTTTTATTATATATGAAGTTATATAATGGGTTTTATGACATAGTTTCCATAATTTTATGAGTGTTCCACTATTCCATGTTGTTCACCAAGATATCAAAAAATTTACTATCCATTTAGTTTTTTTGAAATTCATTGTTTTTAAGATTTTTACTCATTTTTAAAGAATTATTTATTTTTTTATCATGTTCACATGTTTCATGATTATATATATGTGTTTCAATCCATTTTATATATTTCATGATTCCATAAAGATCTATTTATGTTCATATGGTTTTTACACACAGTCATAGGATCTTTTATTAAGATATTTAATTCCTCATATTCTATTTCTTGTTTGTGATACAACTCAATATTATATGTCTTTCCTCTACTACGCATTTGAACTCACCCTTTTGGTATGTTTATATTTCCCAGGTTATGAATATTATTATACCATGAATGTTTTATATGAAAGGGTTTAGAGGTGCATAGTCTAAAAAAATTGATTGTATGTTTTATAAAAGATGATATTTATATAGGCAAAATATTGTACATGAAAAATTTCTATCCACGAGTTACGTGAGTTTTTGTGAGATAAATTATTTAAATCATGATATTATTATTCTATTTAAGTCATTGTTATCATGGGTTTCTTTAGGGTAATCATCACCATTAAGGATAGAGCAAGTTATTATAATGGTATATAAACTGTTGGTGATCCAGGAGTTGATGATGGACAATAAGAGAACTCATAAGTCCATAAATGTTTGAAGAAAAAAACCATTAGAGTTTAATGAGGGAGATCATGTGTTCTTATTGATCGCTCTATAAAGCACTCCGTAGAGAACTGCTCATAGGGGAAAACTATCCCTGAGCTTCATCACTCCAATATTGATCTTTTGTAATGTGGGTGAGGTTTTCTTACCTCCTAGTGTTGGCTCTTTAGTTGGATCAAGTTCATTATGTCTTCTATCTGTTATATTTAATTAGACACATGAAAAACATCATACATATCACTAATGGGCCTATACTAAACATCGAAGATGGGGCCCCGATCTTATAGTACCAAGTAGATATTGAGGAATTAAAAAAGAACAATATTTTTGATAAGATATAAAGCTACTGAACAATTTGTGGGAATATGAAAACCATCATGGGAGATCATGGGAATGTGAGTATAAGATAGAGTCTAAATATCATCACCTTTTTAGGATGTTTTTTCTTTTCGGGATAAAAATAATTGAAGGTGGGCAGGTTTAGGTGACCCCATATTATATTTTATAACCATTTAAATATTAAGAAAACATTTTCTTGATAATTCCTTAGGCCATCATTGCATTTTATCCATTAAAAAGGATCAAATATAATATATTAAAAACAACATATCAATTTTAGTATGCATGCACGTGACTATAGTGAAATATATTTTTATTTTAATAGTGCATTGAATAGGAAATATAATTCCATAGTTGCATTTTGACTAGGACTTTAAACCTAGGAGTGATATATTATTCATTCTCATTGGGGATCACCTAGTTCTACCCATGTCATGTAGAACATGTTAATTAAACTAATAAATTAAATTAAATGTAATAATTAATTTGTTAATTGATAGCTTATTAACTAAAAACCCAATAAAATAGTTATATAATCCCCCTTATAATCTATAATTAGGGGTCTTATAAACCATAATTAGGGAAGAGAAGATTAGGGGACATCTGAGTGACCCAAGAGCCGCCAAACTCAGACTCTGAGGAGGATTGAAAACAAATTCAAAAACTAACATGTTATTAATTATATATAAATCCATTGAAAAGATTGGGGTTTTTTATTTTAATATTTGTCTATTATATATGATTTTATCTTATATATTTTTATAGAATTTTTTCTAAAAAACATGGCCCTACAAAATTTTCACTTACTCTTGTTTTTCCTTAAAAGATTGGAGTGTCACTATACTTTTGTTTCATTGAATTTCACACCAAAAAATTAGTTATCATTATTTAATATGAACCTAATTAATTCCCTTATATGATTTTAGTTTGATTTATATTTCTCATTCATAAATATCTCCATGTTTGAATTTTATTTTTCTAGTGGGTTAACAAATATTTATTTGGATCAACACATGATCAATCCATGGGACCTCAATTAACTAATTTGGTACTAATAGTAATTATTGAGGCATGTGAGATAGATGTTGAGTGATGATAGATCATTAAAGATGTGCTGGTGTGGTTACCCAAATGTAAGATATTATATGGGTGTTTGGATAACGTGGAAGTAAAAAAATTCTATTTCTAGGTAAATATGGATGGAATAAAATATTTAGTGTTAGAAAATCCCTAAATGAGGTGTTTGAAAAATATTTGTGCTCCATTGGAGGTGATAGTTTGGGTCATAGGGTTGGTTTTAGGTATTCCATTGAATATGAGATCAAATAGATTCACACATGACATGTTCTTCTGAGTGACATTTCATGTAATTCTAAGGCACTAGTGGATAGGGTTTTAGAAAAATATTCACATCACATATTGTCTAACCCTATGGTATGTGCCATGTAACACTTGGTTGAACAAGAATTCAAGTTCAGAGATTACATGCCTAGGTGTTCATTTGGCCACACACTTCATGTGGGTCAGTACCACACAGAGTATACATTTAGCATTTCATGGATTTACCTTTTCAACATTATATTCTATGTGAGTCAAAAAATTATATATACCTTTTATCCTATTGGGAATACTTTGTATTTCAGTATTGACATAACATGTTCTATGGTGTTACACATCGATTACCCCCACTAAACCACATACTATGTACCATAAATCAAACACCATTTATGTGGACCATTAATTACTATTTAGAAATCTTGTACATGTACAAACTCTTTCTTATGGTCTAAATGTTGTATATATGTATTGTACACATTGTTTATTATTTTCACCGACAGTGACTTTTTGTACCTCCTTGCACGAGACTCATATTTTGGAATGCGAGTATTCCATCTTTTAAAGACAAGCGAATTGCAAGGAAAATTTTTATTAAATACTTTGGAATTTTATGAGTCTGTGGATTTTTACGGCACATGATTCAGAGGACCGGTGTGCCCAGAATCAATTTCTGAAGTTTAACTCAGGTACGTTCAGTAAACGAACGAGTGAGGTTTTCTATCTTTTGAACCGGTGCTCGTAATTGAAATCTGAGGGCACCGAAGAACTCGCAGCGCCGATAATTGCTTAAGGGGACCTTTACCATAGTCGTGTTTGCATGGGAGGAGATGTTATTTATTGGGGTTTAATTGAAGAAGTAAAAAAAAATTGTACAATTTTATTCTATACTTAATGAGGTTAATTCCTCCCATGGGAAGTTGTTGTTGGGGCCCACACATAGCCAACTTCCCATGTGTGGATAATTGAAAGGTGGGGCCCACACGAGCCCCAACCATTCACCTCCCCCTAAACTCCTTAACCCTCTTTAAAACCCCATTAAACGTCCCCATTAAACTTGACAACTCTCCCATATTTATGAGACCTCTCACCTCCTCCTCTCTCCCACATTTACTCTTGCCAACACATTAATTTAATGAATTCAACCAAATCAATTAATTAAATGAAGTGGAATGAATTTGAATTTTAAAATGAATGTGATAATAAAATAATCGGAAAAACCTATTATTTTATTTTTGGGAGGACTTTTGTTATGCTAAGGAAGATTAGGGAGAGCTCTTGAGATTTTGGAAGAACACCGGTCCTCCGAAGAAGAAAGATGTCTCCGATGAAGAACGATGTATCCTTCGATGAAGAATGCCGGTTCAACGAAAAATGACAACGAACCTCCATTATATTCTCTGCGAAAATGAGGAGACACCGCTTACACCTCGGACGCACTCCAACGACGTCTACGAATCCTCACCTCACGATTCCATTTTCCACAACACCGATGTTTGACATCATTTTATGAGGTAGGGGTTTATTCTTGAAAGTGAATGTTTACATACCTCATACATCATTGTAAATAATTTTTTATATTCAGCCAATTTCTATCGCTATATGCGGAGGGTGCAGGCCAAATTAACACGGCCTGACGACCCCCGTCGGTCTTGTTTATTATTTTTAAGATGGGAAACCGAAGGTGGCAGAGGCACGACGTCGTCGCGCCGTGCCGGGAAAATTGAAAAGGAAGACGGCATCCTCACACCGGCTATGCAGGATGAACTACGACCCGCATTGTGGGCCGCTTCGGTGGAAGAACCGGCCAGCCCATCGGCTGTCCGGGTGAAGGGAAGCCGACAGGCTTGCCGGGTGGAGCCAGACCACAGCGCTGAAGAAGCCTGCGGCCCGTCGTGCGGGCCGAGTGCGCCAGAAGGCTGGTCGGCTTAGCCGACTGGTTTGGAAAGGGTGGCGCTGCCGGTTCGGACAGCTGCGTGGGGTGGGGTGGGGTGGGGGGGTCCCTCAGACCGCTCGGCCGTCCGGCCGAGCCTACCGGGCCGCATGCATAGCCGGGCCAGGACGGACCGGGCCACGTCACTTAGGGCCAGGACGCGCCCCTTCGGGCCATGCCACGTCTTTCGGGCTGTGCCCCTTCGGGACAGGCCGCATCCTTTGGGCTGAGATGCGTTTTACTTCGGATTGGTCTGACACCCCTGCCGGGTCGGACCCGTAAAAACTTGGTTAACCCGACCCGTCGGCCCACTGGGCAAAACAGCCCGGGCCCGGTATTCACTTAAACATGAATAACATAAGGACCACACATCTGATCGATGCAACGTCTGCAGTACTCGGACTCTTTCGATGAGAAAATACTTTTACGACACTCTAAGTGAGTTTTGGACAGCTTTGGTAAATGGACGGGTTTGGAACGAGCATATTTTCAACCGGACCCCTGGAATGGAAAAGCCAATATCTCTCAGATGGGGCGTCTATTTGAAGCGTCGTCTATTGCGTTGGGTTCCTTTTGACGAGACGGAACATCGGGATACATCAACTCTAGAATTCTTGAGAGTTTATTTATCATACCCTTTTTACTCGTGGAGCGGACCGTCCTGGAATCGAGTACGATGTGACCGGAAACCCTAGAGCTGGCTGCGACTACGACGACGATGACGATTGTACTTGGATCCTATGTGGGTTCGGCAGAAAGGGTGACTATACTTGGATACTACGTGGGTTCGGTAGCGATGTCTTCTGTACTTGGATCCTACATGGGTTCAGCAGAGGAGATGATTCAGAGGCTATATCTAATCATCTCCACCCCTCTTCGTTAGTAGTATACCAGTGTGAGTTGAGTCTTGAAGATCAATCATTGTTATTGGTATGATTGACTTCTTTCCTGTGTGGACTGGATTGTTCTTGGGATTGGAAGTAGGAGCCATACTGGAATTGATGACTTAGGTATATGTATGGGCATATACCTAAGTAGGGTTGGTTGATTCTTCGTGTTGTTCCTTTCCTTTGTAGTTCATACTTCATGGATTCTGGGAGACCTTCGGGGGTCTCAGGGTCCCTACTGTGTATCGTATACTCACCCCTGCACGGGCATTGCCCACACTACATTGTGTTGGTTGTAAACGACGGACTGCACTGATCGTGGTCGAGGCTGGTGGAGCTGGACAGTATCCGGAGGTGGACCACCTGGCGGGACGTACACGGAGCGGACAGATAGACCCATGGTACCGACGAGACAATATGTACCCACCCTTAAAGTGGGATTCCCAGAGGATGACTGGGTGGTTGCTGCTTTAATTTACAGCTGTTGTACTTTCTATCTCAGTTGCACTGTACTTTTAGTTGGGTTTGTATACTGGCCCATTTACTTTCCAGCACATACTTTTGTACTCATTTTACATAGTGTTTACTCCAGCTTGCATACTCTGTTTTGTTAGTTACTTATATTAAGGTAATTCCTTCACATTTATTGGGATTTATCCCTTTGGTGCTAGTCACCAGCCCCTAGCCTATGGGAGTCGAGCTTGGGGTAGTCACAGCACGGGCCCCGAGGACGGGTCGTGACAAATTAGTATCAGAGGAGTCAGTTCTACCGCAGAACTCAGGAATTTGATAATTTATTCTCTGTGAAGAAATAGTGTTAAGAATATTGAGTGTGGTTTTCAGTTCAGGGAGTCCAGTGTTGGTGTGGCGGCCAACGTATCCATACATCAGGACCCTGAGTTCTTATTTCCAACTCAGTGCTCGAAAACACTGATTGCATGTGTGTTTCAAAAGTTTTCTCTGTGATTACTTTGTGTCATCTCACAAGGTATACTATACTAACAGTGGTGCACCTGTTTCTTCTCAGGATGCCCCCACATAGGCACCCAGTTAGGGATCTGATCTACGTGCGCGATGGCAGCCCACCGGGCGACGAGGCCTCGCTGTAGGGCCCCATTACATCGGAGGCACCAGAGGTACCACTACCTGCTGGGCTACCAATACCACCAGCCCCATCAGTGGAGAGTGCACGCCACCTGAGTGCGTTTCACAAGTTTCAGCGACAGAGGCCGCCCATATTCCGCGGAGAGACGGATCCTTAGGTAAATGAGGATTGGATGGAGGCTATCGTCAGAGTCTTCATATTGGTAGGGACAACAGCAGACCTTATGATGATCCTTGATGTGAGTCTCCTATATGCAGTATCAGATAGATGGTGGAGCCAGATGCTTCAGGTGCACGACGAGGCATGACTAATTTGGACAGACTTCGAGAGCCTCTTCTGCTCGGAGTTTGTTCCACCCAATCTCTATGCAGTGCGCATCCAGGAGTAACTACAGCTGTGGCAGGGCAGCATGATAGTAGCCCAGTACTCGGTGAGATTTACCGACCTCTCGTGCTACACCACTAACATGGTATGGGACCCATTCTTCTGGCCCCAGACATTCGAGCCGGGACAGAGGCATGAGATCAGGGCTTTGATGTTCTCCGTCAGCATTCCGATGCAGGCAGAAGTACTGAAGCAAGCCCTTCTTATAGAGAGCTTCCTTGCTGAACCTACGCCAGCAGCGAGACCCACCGCAGGGCGACACATAGTGGAGTCTTCTGATGCCGGCAATAGACAGATGTCACCGAGGTCTAAGCGGATCATTCCATCAGGTGGGAGACCGCATGATACTAGTTCGGATGTGCCGGGCACACACAGCAGATCCAGTCATACGAGTGGAAGGAAATGATACGCATGCGGCGGGCAGGGCCACATGGCTCATGACTGCCCGACTCGCCATGCAGAGGAGCAGAAGACAGTAGAGGGACCTCCCAGGCAGAGGAAGTGGTTCGACCATGGTAGTCCGTAGGGAGAAAGAGGATGAGGCATAGGAGATGGCCGAGTAGCAGGTGGTGGATGGCGCTTTGAGGCTCTACCACCACCACCACCACCAAGAGTACCACCCCCTACCATAGGGAGTTGGCAGGAAGGGGCAGACTCAGCTCTAGGAAGTCGAGGCCTATGACCACGACACACCTTTGATGATTTGAGGTACTATCTATTTCTACTCCACCCTTACTGCAGTTCTTATAGACACAAGATCCTGTCATTCTTTCATTGCCACTGCCCATTATTCGGAGCACGGAGATTCCGACGGAGTTGTTGGCTCGATCCTTACGACTAGAGACTCCTACAGGAGAAGACTTGATGATTACGCACTGGTGCCGGCAGTGTGAGCTTACTCTAGGAGGTGAGATCTTTGACTAGGATCTTCTTGTAGTGGCATCGAGGCCTTACAACGTAATCTTGTGCATGGATTGGTTATCTACAGTCCATGATCAGATTGACTATATTAGGCTTAATGTGTGTTGTGTCCGCAAAAATGGGAGCAGGTTCACCTTCACCAATGAGAAGGGGGACTTTGTAGTGAAGGATGGACTTATGGAGAGGATAGGGAAGCCGATCACACATCAGTTGGAAAGTCTCATCCCCATAGCAGTTGATGTGCGTAGTCCGAGTTTTCCTGTTGTGGTGGATCAATATGTGGACGTTTTTCCTGACGACATTCCAGGACTACCTCCTCCCAGAGAGGTATATTTATACAATGAAATATACCTCGGGACAACACCGATATCTACTCCAGCATATCGGATGGCTCATGCCGAGCTTTGTGAGCTGCGGGTACAGTTGGAGGATTTACAAGGAAAGGGTTTCATCTGACCTTGTGTTTCACCCTGGGATTCTCCGATTTTATTCTCCAAGAAGGCGTATGAGAGCTTAGGACTATGTGTCGGCTACCGTCGCCTGAATTAGGTGACCGTGAAGAAAAAGTATCCACGCTCGAGGATTAATGACCTCTTTGATCAGCTCAAGGGAGCACGATGGTTCTCGAAGATAGACATCAGGCCAGGCTATCATCAACTCAGAGTTTGAGATGATGATGTGCAGAAGGCGGCCTTCAGGTGTCGGTATGGCCAGTATGAGTTATTTGTTATGCCTTTCGGTGTAACCAATGCACTAGAAGTGTTCATGAGTCTCATGAACGTGATCTTCCATCCTTACATCAATCGTTTTTTCATAGTCTTCATCGACAACATACAGATTTAATCGACTACTGAGGAGGAGCATGCCTACCACTTGCGGGTTGTACTGGACACACTCTGAGAGCACCAGGTTTATGGTAAGCTCTCAAAGTTCCAGTTCTATATTCAAGAGGTTCAATTTTTTTGGCACGCCATTTCAGAGGTAGGAGTTGCTGTGGATCTTGCGAATATCGAGGCAGTACTTGCTTGGGAGCCACCCAATAGCGTGACAGAGGTTTGGAGTTTCCTAGGTCTGGCTGGGAAATATCGGAGATTTGTGCCAAAATTCTCCTGAGTTGCTGCACCGCTTTCATATTCTAAGAAGAAGGGGAAACCCTTCATGTGGTCAGATAGATGTCAGCAGAGGTTCTAGGAGCTGAGACAAAGATTGACCAGTGCACCCATCTTGAGGATTCCAGAAGACGGAATAGGGTACATAGTTTATAGTGATGCATAAGGGACCAGAATCGGGTGTGTCCTGATGCAGGAGAAGGCAGTGATCGCCTATGGTTCATGATAGTTGAGGCAGCACGAGCAGAACTATGCTACCCATGACCCGGAGTTAGCAGCAGTGGTCTTCGCCTTGAAGATGTGGCGGCACAATCTGATGGGCGAGTGCTTTAGAATATACTCTGACCACTAGAGTCTCAGGTAAATCTTCTCGAAGAAGGACATGATCCTGAGATAGTGGCGATGACTGAAGTTCATCCAGAACATTGACTTTGAGATAGTCTATACTCCTGGGAAGGGAAACGTTGTGGCTGATGCTCTCAGCAGGAGATCAGGCATTCAGCTACTTGGAGAGGCGACATAGCAGTTAGCTTCCTTACAGATATATTTCGTGGATAGAGATGGGGCTGCCTTTCTACAGTCCCTCACAGTCACTCCTCCACAACATCAACGGGTCTGAGAGGCACAACGTGGGGAAATTTAATGTGAGACGCGACGTGCTAAGATTTCCACAAGGCAGGCACCTGATGGATTTTCTGAAGGATAAGAGCACGTCATCCTCTTCAGGGGATGTACCATGGTATTAGTTGCACTGCAGGAGGAAGTGTTGATGGATTTTCACATTTCCACTCTATAGGTACATCTAGGAGTGGCGAAGATGTACTAGAACCTCAGACGACAGTACTGGTGGCTGAGTATGAAGAAGGATGTAGAAGTGTTTGTTTCTCGATGCCTCACTTGCCAGCAAGAGAAGGTGGAGAACCAGGTACCAGTAGGATTAGTACAGCCCTTAGAGATTCGGTAGTGTAAGTGGGACTAGATATCCATGGATTTCGTGATGGGGCTCCTAACTACTTCTAGAGGACACAACTACATATGGGAGATCGTATACCGACTCACCAAGTCGGCCCACTACCTTCCTATCAGAGAGCAGGGCTCAGTAGAGAGCATGGGATGCCTCTACGTTCAGGAGATCATAAGGATTCATGGCATTCCATCGTCTATCGTCTCTGATCGAGACACTCGCATTAATTCCTGGATTTGGAAGGGGTTGTAGGAGGCATTTAGGACGAAACTACGCCTGAGCACCGCCTTTCATCCTCAGAAGGATGGCCAGATAGAGATGACCATTCAGACACTCGAGGACCTACTCCGTGCATGTTTCCATGACATTGGTAGCAGCTGGGAGGATCAACTACCCTTGGTGGAGTTTGTGTACCACAACATCTACCACTCCACCATCGAGATGGAACCTTACGAGGCACTGTACGACCGACCTTACAGATCACATCTGTGCTAGAATGACCCTGGGGAGTCAGCACTCGTAGGGCCAGAGATGGTTTAGGCTATGACAAAGAAGGTGAAAATCATCTAGGAGAAGATGAGGACTACACAGAGCAGAAAAAATTCCTATGATGATAAGAGGTGGAGAACACTGGAGTTCGAGGATGGCGACCAAGTTTTTTTACGGGTCTCACCTTGACATAGATTATGGAGACATGGTCGGGGCGGTAAATTATCTCTGCTCTACATCGTACCATTGCAGGTCCTCATCACGGTAGGCGAGGTGGCTCAACTCCTTTCCCTACCACTTCAGTTGCACCAGGTACACGACGTCTTCCACGTATCTTAGATGAGGAGATACGTGCACGACCCAACTCACATCATTGATCATGGGGAGCTAGACATCGATGATGGGGTGACATTTGCAGAGGTCCCGGTAGAGATCAGGGATCGACAGGAGTGGGACCTATGTAGATGGTCGATTTCTCTTGTATGCATTCGTTGGCCACACAAGAACCTCCTGGAGAGGACATGGGAGCGGGGGGCTCATATGCGTTCACAGTACCCTCATTTGTTTCCCTAGTTTATGATGTAGTTTTACAGGGACATAAATCCTTGATATGGGAGTAATGTAACGACTTGGAAATTTCATGGAAAATATTTTCATAAAACCTTTTGATTTTTACAAGTCTGTGGCTTCTGACAACACTTGATTATGAGGCCCGGTGTTCCCGGAATCAATTTCCGAAGTATAGCTTGGGTACGTTCAGTAAATGAATGAGCGAGTTTTTCTATCTTTTGAATCGGTGCTTGGAATTGAAATCTGAGGGCACTGATGAACTAGCAGTGATGATAATTGCTTATGGGGACCTTTACCGTAGTCGCGTTTGCACGGGAGGAGATGTTATTTATTGGGGTTTAAGTAAATAAGTAAATATAATTGTTTGTACAATTTTATTCTATATCTAAGGAGGTTAATTCCTCCCATGGGAAGTTGTTGGTGGGGGCCACACCCACCCAACTTCCAATGTGTGGATAATTGAAAGATGGCGCCCAAATGAGCCCCAACCTTTCACCTCGCCCTAAACTCCTTAACCCTATTTAGACCCCCATTAAACTTCCCCCATTAAACTTGACAACACTCCAATATTTATGAGACCTCTCACCTCCTCCTCTCTCCCACATTAACTCTTTCCAACACATTAATTTAATGAATTCAGCCACATCAATTAATTAAATGAATTGGTTTGAATTTGAATTTTAAATTGAATGAGATAATAAAGTTATAGGAGAAGCCTATTATTTTATTTTTTGGATAACTTTCGTTGTGCTTAGGAAGATTGGAGAGAGTTCTTGAGATTTTGGAAGAACACCGGTCCTCAGATGAAGAACGACGTCTCCGACGAAGAACGACATCTCCTACGACAAATAATTCCAGTTCTATGAATAATGACAATGCACCTCCGTTCTCTTCTCCACGACAAGTGAGGAGACGCCAATTCCACCTTGGATGCACTCTGACGACGTCTACGAATCCTCACCTCACGACACCATTTTCTGCGACGCCGACTTTTGACATCATTTGTTGAGGTAAAGGATTATTATTGAAAGTGAATTTTTATGTACCCCGTATTTCTTTGGAAATCTTTGTTTATATTCGGGCAATTTCTATCGCTATATGCGGAGGGCACGTGCCGAATGAACACGGTCCAACGACCCCCATCGATCTTTTTTATTATTTTTAGGATCTACAACTTAAGGCAGTGGAGAAACTAAGTCGTCGTGCCAGGATGGGTACGTGGTGAAGGAAGCCGGCACCATATCGCCGGCTATGTGGGAGGAACCATGGCCCGCATCGTGGGCCACATCGGTGGATGAAAACACCGGCCCGTCGGCCGGCTGGGTAAAGGAAAGCCGCGGCACCACGCTGGAAAACCGGCCAGGCCAGCGGAGCCGGACCGCGGTGCCAGGAGGGCGCCGCACTGAAGAAATCTGAGGCCCACCGTGCGGGCCGCATTCTCTAAAAGGCCAGCCAGTTTGGGAAGGGTGGAGCCACATTCCACCGCAGGTTCGGACAGCCGGGGGCACCCCCTTGGACCGTTTGCCAGCCGACTGAGCGAGATTGGCCGCGCCCTCTGCCGGGCTGGGCCGACCAACTTCGGGTCGGGCCGCATCAATTCGGGCCGCACCGCACCCCTTCGGGCCAAGACTCTTCCTTCTGGCCGAGCTGCGTTTTCCTTCATACTGGTCTGACACCCCTTCCAGGCCGGACTCGTCAAAATGGGTTAACCCAACCTGTCAGCCCACTAGTCTAAACGGGTCGGACCCGTTATTCACTTAAACATGAATAACTTAAAGGTAGAGCGTCCGATCGACGCACCGTTTGTGGCACTGGGCCTTTTTCGATGAGACGGTCCTTTTGAGATACTCTAAGTGATTTTGGGACAGATCAACTCCAGACTTCGTGAATGTTGATTTATCGACCCCTTTTTACTCGTGGAGTGGACCCTCCCGGAATAGAGTACGCTATGAACAGGAACCCTAGGGATGGCTACGACTACGATGAAGATGACGACTGTACATAGATCCTACGTGGGTTCGACAATGAGGACGACTATACATGGATCATCCGTGGGTTTGGTAGTGAAAGTTACTGTGCATGGATCCTACGTGGGTTCCGTAGTGACGACGTCTGTACTTGGATCATACGTGGGTTCACCATAGGAGATGATTCAGAGGCTACATCTAATCATCTCCACCCCTCTTCGTGAGTAGTATACCTATGTGAGTAGGGTCTTGAATTTCAATAATTATCATTGGTATGATTGACTTCTTTCCTATATGGACTAGATTGTGCTTGGGCACGGATGTAGGAGCCGTACTGGAATAGATGACTTAGGTATATGTATGGGCATATACCTATGTAGGGTTGGTTGTTTCTTCGTGTTGTTCCTATCCATTTTTGTTCATACTTCATGGATTCTAGGAGACCTTTGGGGGTCTCTAGGTCCATACTGTGTATTGTATACTAATCCATACACGGGCATTTCCAACACAACATTGTGTTGGTTGCAGACGACGGAAAACACTGACCGTGGTCGAGGCTTGTGGAGATGGATGGTATTCGGATGTGGACCACCTGGAGGTACGTACACGCAGCGGACAGATAGACCCAAGGTACCGACGAGACTATCTGTACCCACCCTTCAGGTGGGATTCTCGAAGGACGACTCGGTGGTTTCTTCTTTACTTTACAGCTGTTGTACTTTCTTTCTCAATTGCACTATACTTTTAGTTGGGTTTCTATACTGGCCCATTTACTTTCCAGCACTTACGTTTGAACTCTGTTTACTTAGTGTTTACTCCATCTTGTGTACTCTGTTGTGATTGATACTTATATAAAGGCAATTCCTTCCCTTTTATCGGGATTTATGCCTTTGGTGGTAGTCTCCAGCCCCTGGCCTATGGAAGGAAGGCTTTGGGTAGTCCCGACATGGGCCTCAAGGACATGTCGTGACACATCTCGATACTTTTTTTTTTCAAATAGAACGTGATGGTTTAATTAATTTTTTACATCATTGGGGATATATAAGGTGATATGATTATTTTAGTCTCCTCAACTCCTTAAGGGAAGACATGGGGATCATAGGTGATGATTATAGCATTCTTAAGCTTGGTACTCCTGTGATTGTATGTTTCTGTTAACGAGTAGTTCCTCCCTGATCTGAGATATATTTTGGTACTACCCAATATAAACAATGCATGGGTCCTCTATCTATGAAGTCAGTATTACCTCATCGAAAGGATCAGGTGGGGTGTGAAACCCCCACTATATTGGTAATTCCCACATTTGACACTTATCACACAACATGTCACGATTCCCCCACTATATTGTTTTTGGATAATGTTTGTTATATATTGATTAGTTAATGTTCTTAGTGCTTATTTGTAATTATACTGTATTTGGGATATGGAGAGAGGAAATTTTCTTTATATACTATATTAATTTATTTATAGTATATCAGGGTTTCCTTTTATTTTGTATTCATTTAACACTATATTTTGGTTCTGATCTGACTTATTTTCCTTAATTTTTCATTTTGGGTTTTGGGGAATATTACTATATATTTATAAAGACACCCCTTCATATGAATTTTCTCCCACAAATTTCACATATTATACAGATAACAGGTAGTTCCATAGTGTCATTAGAGGAAATAATTTAGGTTGATCATACTGGAACTCATAGGTTGTGATTGTATATGATGTTCATTTCTATAGATTGATCATCATAGGGATCTATGCACCATAGTAGGTTTGGTGGATTTAATTGTTTATGTTTTTTTACAAATATTTTTCCCTTTTTATATTATGATCTCCACATTGGTTCTGTCCTTATAGATATCAGAGAATATAAAATACAATATATATAAATATATAGCATAGTTATATTATTTTTATATTAATATATTAATATATTAGGTCAGAAGATGTGTATTTTTAGGTTAATGAATAGGATAAGGCCTCCCATATTGGTTGATATGCCTGCTCAGGGATGGACACTATCCCCTTGACTATTAGTGGAACTTTGGAGGTGACACACTCAACTAACAGCAACCCAGAAGGGGTCGGTATGAGTTGGGCCAAGTCAATTATCATGTGTTTTCATGTAATCGAACTTTTGAGGAATATGAGATGTTTTAGATAAAGAGAAAGTGTTTTGAAATTGAAATTTTTAGATATCTAAATAAGATTATGATACAAAAGGAAATAAATTGAAGGCTAGAGAAAACACAATTATAGTTTGTTAAGTTACCTAAAAGGATAAAGTAATGCATTATAATACATAAAACATATTACATAGAATTAATTTGAATCAGTTTTGATAATTAATGTCAGTAAAAGGAAATGTTCACCAGAGAATGCAAGGCTAAGGTGAAATTTTTTGATGATTTATTTTATAAAGATGCGAAATGAAAATAAAAATATTCCTACTAAAACTAATAAAGGAATTTACAATAGAAAATATTGAAATATAGGATTCTTCTATGGAGTTCATGAGAATACATTAAGTATTTGTAATAATTCTACGAATTTAATTAAAAAGGGTCAATATAGGAAAAATTATATAATGGATTCTTATTGGTGACTATAATGTGGAATATATAATTCTTATAATAAAAGATATATTAATAATAAAATTATCTATAATGATTATGGTGAATATAATTATAGATGAAATTCATCTTATGTATAAAATAGATACAAACAACAAAATGTGTTTTCAAAATAATTTTTTTTATTTATTTATTGAATAATCCTATGAAACATTGTGAAATGGGAGGATAAATCATAAAATTCATTAAAATGTATATTGGTAGGAGAAAAAATTTATTTTTTCAACAGTTTTGACACTTTCCCAAGAACATATAGAAAAAAATGTAATTTCAAAAAAACCCAATGAGTTAAGTGTGTAATATGATCATTTGGGGAGAAACGGTATGAATACTGAAATGAAATAATGTCAGAACATTGCACTAAAATTTATGTTCATTAGAGAATAAAAAAAAGTTTTAATAGATTTTTCTAGAAGAATGCACAATATTTTAAATATATATAAAAATATTATATATTCTAAAATTTTTCTATTATATATAATATAAAATACAGATAAATTATACTATGAAGAATAAAAATTATTAAATTTATCCAAGTGGAATTATATAATACTATAAATAACATGAAAGAGAATAACTATCATAAAAACGTAAAAATTTTTATGAATATTATATGTTTGAATAAATAATTCAATACAAGGTTAGGGGTTCGTATTATTATTTGAATATGAGAAAGATTAAATAAAGTTTATGAGATTTTATGTAGTAAGGAAGAATGATTAAGGTTGATTAAAATTCAAAGGTAAAATAAAAATAAAAAATAAAGATAAATAATAATGATATACACCTATGTGTAATAATAATAAACTATTCCACTAAGAAGAATGGATATGTATAGAATGTCAACAAAGTAAACATATTCAGTCATGAAATATAACCACCCAACACAAATAATGGGGTTTTGTATTGACCCGCACTCCACAAAAAATTATTTTATATCTATGTTATTATTTAAAGTGGTGTATTTTGAATTTAATGAATTAGAAAATTAAGGGGGATAAGAAAATAGAGAGGGAGGATTTTTTTGGTAGATAAATATACAAAAAAGAAATCATGATATGTGAAAAATAGAATATCTGAATATCATTAAAACCACATATTATTTATAGAATATATTTTAACTCGATTAATGATGCTTCATTTATTAATCATGGATTCTATTTACAATATCAATAAGTGAAATCAAAAAGTATTGAATGTTTCCATTATAATTTTAGGGGTTATTTCCAAATAATATATGAAATGAGTATGATATTTGAGGAAGAAAATCTATAGATAAATTATAGGGAATTCAAATTTTTGGGGATAAAATTTCTTAAAAAAATATTGATTAAAAAAAATGGTATTGATGAATTACCAATTGAAATAATGGAGAAATTATATTGATATTTTGAAGAAGGTATATTATACGATTTTAAATAGAAACATTGGTATGAGATTTTATTATCATTGAAACCTTGAATTAAGCATTTTAAATATTATATCCTACATATTTAATGAGACATATATTATTATATATGATAGAAAAGAATCTTATTAACCACATTCAAATGAAATGAATTTTTATCTTTGGATGAACCTGAATATTCATTGGATTTATTCCCAAATGAAGAGATAATAAGTGGAAAACATCATCGAGAAAATTATTTAATTATATTGAATATTTATTAATACTATTGTATTATAGATAATTAATATAATAAAAAAGGGTATATTTTTTACTATTTGAGTAGTATTTAATTTCATTTATTTTTATATTCAATGATCATTTTATGATAAGTAATGAGTGTTGGTGATTATATTTATTAAAAATGTTTTTATTGATTTAATTATAAAAATAATTTATTGTGGTTACGAATATATTTAGATTTTGTTTGATAAAATCATTGTTGTGTTATGTACTAGTAGTTAGATTTTTATGTGCATATTTTTCATTCCATGAAAAGGATAATCCATAATTTCGAATTTTTTTCAAAAGAAGTATGTCATGTTTTAAAAGAAAAAATTCTATGTATTGATTTAAATATACTTTTGTATGTTAAATATATAAATGTATTATGAATGAATCGTGAATGAAGAAAAATATTTTGTGGAAGAAATGTTCCATGGTAATTATGAAGCTAAATATTAATTGTAAAATAATTGTGAGTAATATGCATATTGTAATGTTCTATAAATAAATTTGTATATAGTTATATCCTAATGAATGATATATTTCATTTTAAAATAATAATTATGAACTTATTGTATTTGATAGGATAAGAAATATGTTCTACCAAGATGAATGTGTTTTGTGTTCAGGAAAATTGTCTTAAATACAATTTATTTATAGATAATAATATCTTATATGCTATATTTGTTTCATGTTTTGTATAAATTATATAATTATAAATGATATATATATATATAGAAAAGATAAATGTAATTAATATTATTAAAATTCAGTGTAACTATTATGAAGATACCAACTGATGTTTTTTTTGAATATATTTTTTTTGAAAAAAAGGAAACATATAATTTCAATTATGTAGATATAAGAACCAGTAATGTCTATCTAGATAAAGGAAAATATATTATGTAGAATATAAAAGTTACCATGAATTTTTAAATGAAAAAATGTTTTTGACTATGTTAATTGTACAAATTTTTATGTGAATGGTTATCTATATTTGAGATTGAATTATTATTTACTCTATGATGTGGAATGATATTATTATTACTGGAACACTATTTTATGGATAGTCATTGTTATATTTATGTTGTTTCTTCAATAGCCGCTATCCTAATCTTATTATACAGATGTTGCTGATATTAATCGTTGATCAATTTTTGTTGATCTAAACATGCCCAAATGATTAATTTTATCTCTAATGATTTCTTGTTAGTAGTGTACATTCTTCTTCTCTACCTACAAGAATTGACATCCATATAGAATCCAATTTTTATTTTTTCAAGTCCACTAGTATTGGAGACTGAATCTTAGAACCAAAAAATATTTTTTCTCTTGAGTTCATGATGAGGAATTTAATACTTTCACTTCTGTGGATGTGATCCTTCATTTTCATATCAATGGTTTTGGGATTGATTTTGAAAATCAGGCCTTCATATGAATCTTTAAGAGATAGTGGAGATGGTTAAACTATTGAAATTGTGATGATTGGTGGTGGTACCTCTCAATGGTTCAATGGATCTGGTGGTAAGGTCATCTCTGGGAATCTTCGATGTGTATATAAGTTCTATATGGTTATTCATATTTTGGTTTTCATTTTTGTTCGTTCTCTTAGGTTTATAATATCTACTGCACTTTCTTCTTAACCCACATAGAATAATATTTTACCTACCCTATACGATTTATTCCCCCAATACTAATTATCAGTAATGGGAAGATAATTCCAAATCTCAGTCCTCTAATCCATTAATGTATTGAAGAAGTGACACCCTTATGTGACAAATATTCGCCTACTTTATCTTAGTTGAAGATGTGTTTTTGGATGTCATTCATGTCCATTATAATGGATACAATGAATATTATTATGGATTTTTATTTTTTCGGAGGGTGATGTAATAGTGAACAATCCATTGGGTGATGATTCTTGATGGTGGTTTCACCTACCCAGGGAAATATTGTAGATGCATTCATATACAATAACATTAAATTCTTCGTGTAGTGATGAATTCCCTCTCTACCAAGATTCTATGATTATTATGGTTTCCATGTAATGTAGGGATTATGTCGATCAATGAAGGAAAGTACTAAATCATTTTATTGAATTGAATCCTCTATGTATCCTTTGTTAGAGTCTTTCATTGTGGGTTTCCAAGGTTGTGTGAGGATTGTGACTTTTATCTCCTTATGTTATTTTATTGGCCTATTCCTCTTAGACTACACCACTTGTTATCAATATAGACCCATCACAACCTATATTTACTATCACTTTATCTAGTTTATTTCATTATATTTTAGGCCCTGTATGTCTTCTTGTTGTTTTATTTGTTTCCACTAAACCTAAAAAGAATAAACTCTTCCCGCATGACATTAAAAAGGGTCAAAATTAAAATATAAAAAAATTATTTAAAAATTAATAAAATAAATTATTGAAAAATGAATTCAATTTTACATATAATAGAATTATATAGAAAGTGAAGGGAAATTCCATTAAATATATATAACATAAATAATAATGAAGTATATATGGTAACCATTTAAGAATAGGGATGGTAATAGGTTCGGTACATTCAAAAATAGGGGTTATTGGACCCAAACAACATTAGGAAATCATCACCTAGATTGAAACCTATACCTATTTAACATCGAAAATAAATATATAAATCCAAACTGAAATTAAAAATAAATATATATTTGAATACAAACCCCATTTATTACCCGTTTAAATTTACATTGTAATAAATTTTATAATGAATTTTTTGGGGCAAAGATCATTTATGACCTGAAACCAAACTCGAATATAATGTGTTTTATAATATTTAAAAAATTAGAATAATTTATATAAATGTAATTTGGTTTTTAGTACTCTATAATAGGTTTTTGAACTTGAATGAAAATATAAAAATTTATTACAAGTATTATCCAATACTAGACATAACTTTATTCAGAGGTATTGAAATCAGATTTTATTGGGCCTATTATAGTTGGCTAACTAGTTAATAGATACCGATTTTGATCTCAAATTAACAAGATAATTTTTCATATATTCATTACATAAAAGTGTAAAAAAATGAAATATAAAAGTATGATTAGTGATGATGAAGAATCTTGGGAGCTATATCTTATACACATATGATCTATATTATCATTTGGTGACATTCATTAATTTTTAAGTGAAATCTAAATAGTTACTTTTATCTGGGGTTTGAGATATAAAATATAATTACGAGTCAAGCATAGAGATTAACCTTAGTTATGTTAGTTATCTAACTAATTATTGGGACTGATCCACACACATGGAGTGTTGCATATGGATGTAGTGAGATTTCCTATTATAATAAAAGGGGGTGAATTTTTAAGAGATAAGATACCACTCAAAATAAAAATATAGAGTGAGCTCAAGTAGAGTGTATACCCTAGAAATTTATACCCTACTATTAATTAATTAAAAATCTCACATATAATAATGTATACAAAATAATTAAGATTAATCATTTAGTTTTATTATTCTTTTTAGTAATGTGATATATCTTTATCAAATCATAGCGGGATTTCCCTAAATGTTCCAATATTTTTATTTTATTTGGGTGCATGGATTATAAATAAATAATTTTGTGAGGCATAGATCACCATCATTTCATAATGAAATAATATCATTTCACTAGTTAAATTTTATCCATATTTAATGATATTCATTTCAAATTCACGAAACATATTTTGTTATCAAAATAGAATATCACTATTCCATAATGGAGTTATCTATAGAAATGTATCTATAAGGTATTTTTAAAACATGGGTTTTCATAAAATTTATTCTTTAATTATAATACCAAATTGATTTTGAACCAGTGAATTAATAGTTTCAATGACTACAATAATGAATTGATATTATACCCATTCCATTTTATGAAATTCGAAAATTTCCTCTAAATCCATCGATGAATTGTAAATAATTTTAATAACATTTAAATTTTTTTATTATTTAAAAAATACAAACCAAAAAAATAAAATGAAAAAAAAGTTGTTTCGATATAATATTTTAAAGTCATATTTGTATATAAATAAAGAATTAACTTGATCAATGATAATAAGATAACATATGATAATCGATTATAAATATAAAACTCTAATGTTCTAATATATTTCATTAAAACGTAACTCTTATCATAAAAATTAAAGTAGGTAACAAGAATATCCCTTTTTGAATTTTTTGGAAATACTTATATAGAAAACACATCATCAATGATATATATGTATTAAATTTTATTCATCATATATAGGCTATTGAGAGTTAATCTCAAAATATAAAACAAGAGTTATTTAAAAAAACCAAATTGAATTAATAAATTTCTAATTCACTTTCTCTTTTAACATAATCAGCTTCACCAAAACCACATTACTAGTGTACTGATACAATATTTCTTGCATTGATATAATATTTTATCTTTTTGGAAGAAATATCCTTAAAACAAATAATATTACAATTATCCCCTTTCATTGTTACTCTCTATTGTATTATGTTAAACATCATATTTAATACACTAGTGTTGTGGCATTGATATCTAACATAGGTGCTTCAAATTTCTTTTCCATGATGGATTCAGGGAACTCCCCTGGCTTTGATCTGCTGCATATAGAGATATGCAAGTGTAAATATAATTCTATAATAAAAAATCATGTTATTGATGGACATTATTGGTTTGCACATGCTAATGATGAGAATATCAAATAGCCATATACCGAGGAGTATTTGGGAGATGGGGATCATGGGACTACTGGAAATGCTCATGATGTCTGTCACATTGGCACTATGAATACTCATGTTGGTTCCCAACATAACGATCATGAATCTTATGATGGATGCACAAATGATCAGGGTGAGGCATTGACGACTCAAATTCAGTGGAGAACCAGTAGGAACCCAAGAGGATGTGGTGGTCGTCAGGGAAGGGGTGGAAGAGATGGTAGAAACAGATGCTAATTTATGTTTTGGATTTATTTGGTGTGTATCATTAGTACACTCACTATCATTATTTTCTTGTATTCTTGCCATTTATTTTGATAATAATTTTCTGGATCATGGTTATAACACCATGATTCCACTATTATGGTATTTTATTCACAGTTTTTATATTTGTTTCTTCCATTTTGAAATAAAGAAAATGTGTTTGATTTAAAAAATTATTTATTACATGTCTAAAAGAAGTATTTAAATAAGTATATATAGTAGTGGAGGGTTTTTTTCACTTCTAATGTTATGGGAGGGGCTGAATTCCATAATTTAAAAATTTTATTTGATAAAATTATCATAGGAATAAGTTTATCATCACATGAATAGAAAAATAATTATTCAGAATGTATGTAAACATTAACTATTTTAAAAAATTATATAATACTAGATGAAAAATTATCTTATTTTTTTTTGAATATAATATATATATTCCCTAAAAATTTAAGTAAACACCTAATATAAATTTTTAATAACTTATAGATGTCACCCAATATGTATTATTAATGACCATTAAAATTATATTATATTTCATAGTATGAAACATTTATATTTTAACAGAACATTTAAATAATAATTTTGAATGATAATTTGCACTGAATCCCATATCACATCCAATGATATGTGTTATAATGTTATCTATAATATAAATCATCACATCCAATGATATGTGATATCACATGTATGAATTGAGTTATATTTTCCTTATTGTGCGTTCGATGTTTTTATGCTAAAAATCATGTGATGATTTCATTATTTACATTTAAGTTGTATTTTATCATTGAATTTTTCAAAAATAATTTGGGTTAAAAAAATAAAAACATTATAGTTTATAAAATATTTCCAAACCTTGAATTAATATTGGTGACATGTTCGAAGTTGTTGAGGGTCCTTCATTAATAATGAACATATATAAAAGGAACTCTATGGATTCATATCGAGATATAAAACTATGTTACATAAGATTAATATCTTTATATATATATATATATATTCTTTATTATATTAAATTTTGTGAGGTAAAAATATATAGTGGGAGAGAAACAATTTCCTACCATTATTGTTTACATATTTTATAATTAGTTAAGAATCACTACATTGATGGTACATTATATTTATTTTATTCATGTTTTATTCTTTTTCCCCTACAAAATGATATTTTTATTAGGTATCAATTTTTGAATATGTTTAATTATGATTTATATCTTCAATAACCATCAGTGGTATCCATTCCATACTTAGATATGCACCTAAAATATTATGTTTTTGGAAACAATTTGAAAACATAGTCAATATTGTTGGTAGTAATATCATAATATTGACCTATATGATAAGATATAGCCTAATCCAAGTGATCTATCTATGTATCACATAATATTTTATATTTTGAATATTTATATTCTATAATTCAATTTGTATAAATTTATTAATGTAAATATTATTCATTCATTTGAGTTGTTTCATAATAAGTAAAATATAAAATTTACTTTTACGTCAACCAAAATTAATTACTTGAATGTATAATTCCAAAATTAAAATTTATTATGACTATTTTAACATTTTGGATTTAATTTTATATTAAAAGTAAAATTCTACTTGTTTTATTAATTATGAATTTGTAATGTTTGATGGAATTACCACAAGCCCTAGAACTTAGACTCTCTTACAGAAAATAGGGTTTTCTACGAATAACACTATTTTTTTATTATGTCTTATTTTTTATTTCTTATTATTTTAATATATTATATGAAATAGTTTCACATACCTTCCTAATAGGATTTATATGTTTTTGTATTGACTATTTTAATTAATATTTTGATTGTAAATGCATACCAAAAATCATTCTTAATATAATAATTGAAAATTAATGTGACTAAAACATGTTAATTTAGTTAGTGAATTGAGATAAATTGTTAAAATCATTATAATCATGAATATACTAATGGATTGTCTAATTTTTTTGGTTATACCAAAGATGAGTTATAATGGATTATCTTTAGTATGTTTAGAATAATATAGGTATTCCTATCCACTAGGTTTCCATATTTGAAATAATTATTTCGAAGCACTTGGAAGGGACTCGCTAACTATTATGATCCTATACGAATGAAGTTAGGATAATCAATTTTTTTAATTTGTAAAAAAATCTTCAAAAAATACCATAGATGAATATTATAAATTTTTTGTGTTTTTATATCTTAATATAAAATTAAATAGAGAACATCTAATGATAACTCAAAAAATAGTGAAACCTTGATCATGGATCACTAACAGATAATATATAAGAAACAAAATTTTTTAGAATATATTCAAAATATGTTCATATTGAATAGCTCTATAAAACAAAATGATCACTAAAAATATATTTATATTAATTATTATAATTTAATTGCACACAATATTCATTTGTATATCCATCGTAGGATAGTTTTAGAAACATTTATATCTGAAATAATCTTTATATATGTTAATAGTTATAATGAAACAAATCATGAGTATAAATAGATGAATCTATTAAAAATAAATTTTTCTAATTCAGAATCATTGGTATTATGTTCCAATTTTTCATCTAATATATATTTTTAATTATAATGTTTAAAAAATAAAATATTTTTGTTAATTTTTATTTATATCCAAGCATTGACAATAAAGAATAGTTTACCCCATTTTAGGTAATCACATATGATTTACATCTTCATATTAGATTAGTTCTAAAATTAGAAAATTGTTACATTCTTTATCCATAAATATAAACTATATTTGGGATTCCGATTTTTATAATAAAAATATTGTATTTCATTCATAATGAATAATATTTTTATATATAAATGAATGATGTTTTTATAGAACAGTTATTATGGTAAATTTTTTGTGTATTCTACACATGTATAATATGATATATTGTATAAAATTTAATTTTACATGTAAATTATTTAAGCACCACATATTATGGTTAATAATGTATTTGATTTTGATGGTTTACAAAAGGATTTTGTGTCAAAAATATAGATTCTTCATGCATAATTGGAAGTGGAGGTGATTTGAGTTATTTGTGTTTTATTTTTAGGTGAAGAAATCAACTTAATTATTACCATATGAATCAAATTTCAACCTAATTGATTATTTAATCATGCTGCAATGGATTCCATACTGAAATGATGATATTATATTTGATTAATGTTTTCTAAATTAAAAAAATAATCATTCCATATTGAAAAGTTTCATTTGATGATTTTTTCCAAGATTATAATGACACTAGATCTTTTCATTCATAACCTGAAAATAGTTTTATAATTTAATGTTTATGATATTCCATGTGTAGGATGTTATGGAGAGTCAATAGGGTTTTCACCAAGGGGGAAGTAATTTTCATCATGAATAAGCTGATCACTTTAAAATATCTTATTACATGTAATAATTGTTTTGAGATAAACAATTAATTGGTATGATCAAGGGTATACTATACCATAAATGGTTATGTTGCTCTATGGAAACCTATTTTTTGCCTCTATGTTATAGGTTCTGAAGGGTTCATGAAACATTATTTATATAGGATTTTATAGTTCACGTATACATTCATATATTTATGCTTCAATGTAGAGGTGTTTAGTGAAGTGGTTATAATATAACCACATGATCACATTGTAGTGAATCAAGTTTTGTTTTGAGCATCATGGTCATATCCATGTTAAGATTATCACAATGTAATTTCATTTAAAATCAGGTTTTTCAAGTGTTCTGATGGTGTTTCTTATTGTATGATTAACATTCTAATAAAACTAGAAATTTCATGTCCCTAAAAATATCATGTGTCACCAGAAGTTATGGATTAATAAAAAAGATTGATTTAAAGAGGGTGAATTTTTTAATTTAATTTAGTTTTGGATTTTAAATTTGAAATTAAAATTCCAATGAAATAGGAATGTGATTTCTAAAAAACTTATTGGAGAAGATAGAGAGAAAAGATTAGATTATGGTGTTTCACGAATTTTTTGAGTATGTTTTATAAATAGGTTGAAGAAAAATTATATCAAAAGGGATAAGTGTAAATAATCTACATCAAAATAATATATTGATATAGAAATAACTAGATGAGGAGATTTAAGAATACATTTAATAGGATTAATGAATTGTTTTTACAATGTGATGTAATGAGTATAATATTACAGATTTATTATAAGAGAATTTTATTTTACCTGATTTACTATTGAAGATATGTAGAAGATGGTGGTTTGTTGAGGATTGTGATCACTAATTTTTTGGTAACATGATTAGCTCAAGAAGAGGAGAATTTATTATAGTACTGATATATATCATTGTTGACTATCCTATTGGTGGTTTAAGATTATTTTTTTGATTAAATTGATAATTATGGATCTGATTATGAAAAAAAAATTATAATGATCAAGGTACATTTTTATGTAAAAATGATAAATAATTTACCGTACACATATATTTATCTATGATGATTAATGGATCATGTGATATTACCTAAGATCTAATTATTTTAATGTATTTAATTTGAAATAATTAGGAATAATTAAATGACATTTTTAACACATAATCCATTGAAAATTATCTGACCTTAGTAGTTCAGTGATATTATTTTCTTTATTACATTTACATTAGATATAAGGAATCATATCATATAGGATAGAAATTTTATTTAGTCCTGGTAAACTAGATATTTTTATAAATCTCATAATAAATTTCGAACAATAAAATACAAAAAAACTATGAAATTAAATATCTTGCATCCTTATAGTCATTCAATTTTATCTTCTTCATATATTGGGGAAAGAAATAAATATAAGCTTGATCTGAAATTATCAGTAAGGGTATGTGTATTGTAAAATCTACCATCATGTAAATAAAACATGAATAATGTGAAAAAATCCTAACCAAACACTCTAAATTAATAATACTAAAAAATATGTGACTAAATCCAATGATACAAAAATAACAAAAAATAATAATATTGATAATAATAAATTATTTCATAAATATTGAATTCATAATTCTGGAAATCCAAATATTACAATCAATTCCTTATTCCAAAAAATCATACAAAAAAGTGTAAGGTTTCAACCAACTAAACTACAAGTTTTCCTCATGAGACCTACTAATGAATTGGAAGGATATAGAGGGTCCTAGAGATCACTTACTATGTCCAATGCAATAAACATAGATAACGATGAATCATAATCGATGTAATGATTCATATTGAAAACCTAGAATATGAAATGTTAATATTTCCCCAGTAAAACAGATTATAAACCATCTAGATAAAGAATAATGATGGTATCATTACAACATATCGCTAATGGATCATAACTCAAATAAATTATATTTACCATGATGAACATATATTCAATAATAATATTTTGAGAATCATTCTTATGTAAAATTTGATCGTCACATTGAAAGATTCTTTTCAAAATTAAAAAGTTCATGAATATTTTGAATACTACTTACGTGAAATGTATCATAGAAACATGTTAGAAAAAAATAAAATCATTGATCCATCAAGACGATGGAAATTATTTTTCATGCAATGTACATTGAAATAAAGCTTCTTTTTGAAATTTCAGTAAAAGTCAATAATTACCTCATTCGGTAAATTGAAAAATATTCCTTTTAATACTTTCTTTTAAAATAAAATCATTGGTAAAAATGAATACAAACAATCATAGAGTAATATATAAGACATTAATGAAAAATAATTTATAAAACAAGAACATTGAAGGAAAATATTCCCAAGTAAAGAGAAAATAAATTCTGTTTTTCTAAAAAAACATTTTATTAATGTTTTTTTACGTAAAGATTAAACTGAAATGAAATCATATAATTAAAAAAATATATTATAAAAAAAATATATGTGGTTTAATAAAGAAATGTAGTATAATTCCCCCAAAAAAACTTAAACATAAACCATTCCATGTAATGATGATATTTTGAAATTAAACTATTCTACTTTAGAAATAGTTAAATCATAACACCATGAATTAAATAACTTCAAATGATAAATTAAATACCATGAAAATATTTCAAATCCCAATATATTTTATCAAGGGGGTAGTATATACAACTCAAGAAATAATATTCATTTATAACATAAAAATTTCCCAAAGAGGTCAATTTGATAATAAGAATTCTTACAATGATAATAATGATGAAGTGAGAATTAATCATGAAGTGATTATGTGTTAAAAATCTAAAACTAGAGAATCTAGGGGGAAATATTACATAAATAATACAATTTTAAATTCAAAAATAATATATACATAATATAATAAAATAATTAGTGATATAACTAAATGAAACAAAAATAGAGGTATGAAACACTTACACACAAGTAAAATCCCATTAGATGAATTGTTTTTAGTTAATCATATAATACAATGATTTATGAGGGATTAATGAAATAACATGTAAAATAGTAGTATATAAATCATAAAAAATAGGGGCACAGAAATAAAATATACCTAAATGATGGGAAAATGAGACGAAATACCTTATATCTTGTCTAAATCATCACTTACATTATTTATATTCCTAAATAATAGAACTATATTAATTATTTACTTGATTAATATCATTTTTGTAATTATTACTCCATATATTTTATTTAATACTACGTTATACAAAATTACATAATAAAAAAGTTCATTTTGGTTTTTCTGACGATATTCTATTCGTATATTAAAAATATCTTATGTAATTTGGATATGGATAAAGTGGTAATTATTCCATTTACTGGAGAATAATAATAATTACTGAATTTTGATTTTTTTAAACAGATTTAACTTTATAACTAAAAAATGAAGTATTGTTTTGAAAAATGAATTATGTTACACTCATGTAAATGATAAGATCAATATATGCATGAGATATGTTTTCATTTTCCAATGATCAAGATGGAATGAAAATTAAAATTATTTTATATTTCTAAAAAATAATTAAATCATAAATATAATGTTATTTCGTTAAATATACAAATATTTTCCTGTGGTGTGATTTGGATATGAAAAACAAATCACATAGCATAATGGGTGTGGTATCCCACACATACTTATGAACTATGTTATCATTTTTAAATGAATATAAAGTTAATAAATTATATAATAAATTATCTTAAAAAATGATAAATATTTCATTAATTATATATATATATATATATATATTAAATATTTTTTTAATAGTTGTTTTTATTGAAAATAAATTACATCAATTCGTAAGGTGGTAGTCCGTTGTACACAGAAATGACATTTTTTCCCATTTAATTGAATATGATATAGATATAGGGTATGGAATTTATAGAATAAAATGTAAAGAAATTGTATAGATTAATTTAATTCATTATAGTAGTTGGAAAATATTTTTTGTTGGTGGGAGAAGAAATAAAACAAATTATTATTGATTAAGAACACTACCAAATCATTGGATAAACTCATTATATTTTAACCAAAATACATCATATGATGGTTTTTTAAAAACAATGTATCTAGGATTTGGGAAGATATTTAATAAAGCTAGTTGGGTTGGTATTTTCAAAGCCAAATGCACATTGACGTGTGATGCAAATAGGAGACATGGTGCCCCTTATAAAAGAGGGGAGGGGAACTCTTGGAATTTCTGAAACTATAAATTTATTAAAAATTAGTTTTTACTTTAAAATGTTATAATATTGATAATATTTTAAGATAAGATAAATTTTATTCTAAATAATATCATGTAAATTAATGGACATGTTTAGGTTTTATTTTCACTCATAAATTTTTATTTAAACTTGGTTGAAACCTTTTTGACATTTAACATGGTATTGGTGTTTTTATTATCTGTTGGTAATGAATGTTCCTTTAATATAAAAATTGACCATTAATGACCATAATTGATATTAAAAAACAATTTACCATTTACCTGGATAAATATATGTTTTTTTTTATTTTTAAATCATTTATTGAATCATTATCTATTTTAAAAATCAACAATGTTAATTCTGACATTATTATTTCAATTTGAATATAATAATATAAATGAAAATATTTATTTATAACACATACATTTTAATAATCCATGACCTGTTATATTTATCGAAAAAATTAGTATATCAATAATTTATCAAAATATGTTACTTTTAATATTTCAAAAATCATTTATTTTATTTTTCTTTTTAATTAAATAATTACTCCGTCAACATTGAATAATTATTTAAAGAAATTATATTATTACTAAAAATTATAAATAAATTACCATAATATGATAATTTATATTTAAAATAATACTTATTATTGGACATATTTCATTTTTATCCCTATACCGAAATATTATTATTTATAAAAGAATGAATGTAACATTTTTTCTTTTCAATACAAAAAAATATGATATAGGTCATAATCATGGAATCATGCCTCAGAATTATGAATTTATAAAAATAGGATTATTTCTGATTGAAATATTTCTATAAAATATATATTTGACTAGTTTTTAAGTCATTATAAACATAAAATATTTAGATTAACCATGAATAAACTCATTTCACCCTTAACCATGGAATTTTTAATAATGTTTTTACTATTCATTATGACACAAAATTAAGTTGACATTATTACCTAATATCATTTATCATAATTCATAACATGGAATCCATTTTATAAAAGTAAAATCATTAATTTTGTAGAATTTAATTTGAAAATAAAACCAAAAAATGTGCCGCAAAACCGTTTTTAAGGGATGTAATTTCAAGTATTAGTTGACCCTTCATTAATTATATGAATATTGATCATAATTATATATATTTAATCTCATAAAGTAATATTAATAATCTATAGATTTAATTTAATTTATTCCCTATTAAATGTTATGTTAATGAATTAAAATATAATGACATTATGCATTTAAAATAGCTTTCCATAAAAAATTATTTTTCACAATTCATTGAAAAAGAAAACATCTTATAAAAAATAAAAAACAATAACCCTAAGCTAATGTTAATTTCATGAATTAAAAAATTATATTCATATAATAAAATATATTATCTATAATTTGTAAACCTTAATTTAATTGTTTTTTAACAAAATGGAATTAATATAATTTTCAAAGAAAATATATTTTTGAAGATTAAATTTACATTACTGAAAATTGTGTTATTATGTACTAAGAATTTATATATCAATATAAGTAGAGTGGGAATCTCATATACATATTTTATCTTGTACATAAATGTATACTATCCTTCAATTTCAATTTTTAGATTATAATAATGAAAATTAAATAATATATTTCACTAGTTGTTTACGATTGTTGTTTAGTTTCAAATATAATATTGAAAAGAGTGTTCTTTTAAAAAAATAAATGGGTGTTACATTCTACCCAACAACAATTAAGTGTGTTCTCACAATTTGAACTTAAAAAAACAATTAAAGTGTTTTCTATTATAAAATACCTTTAATGAAATCCAATATTGTAAAAAGTGTAAAACACATCATCTTGAAAAGAGAGATTGAAATGTAAGAAGTTCATTTAATTTAAAATAGAATAAGGTTTCCACATAGGAAAAAATAATGGGATGTTAATAAAAAACGGGTAAGAAAAATGTAATTACTAAATAGGTATTGAGATAGATAGAGATCATTTATCACATGAATGTAAATGAAAAAGGGAATGTTAACAACCACAAACCATAAGATAAAATTTTATGAAAAATAATATTGATTCATTATAAATAAAGGTAACTATACTAAATATTTATTTCAATACCATTTTCCAAAAATTGAGTGATTACTTTACTATTAATATAGATAACACCATAAAATATACATAATTGATATCTTTTTTATCATATGCACAATTTAATCATTTGGTTATGATTAATTAAATTTCAAATTCATTTAATACTCAAATAAATGAACATCAAAGTGTAATTTTTTATTTTCCAGAATTTAGAAAATTAAATTTTAATAGATTATATGAATCGTAAAATAGTTTAATGGTTTTGTATATGTGTGAAAATATTTACCCAAAACAAAATGGTTATCACAAGTTATGCAATATAATATATTAATCTCCAAACCTAAATACTAAAAAACAAACTAGACATTAATATTTATCCATAAAATAATTTATGTTAAAAAAATTTCACATTTACCAGGTCATCGCATAGGCCATCGGTATGTATTATGCCTCAATGGCCCTTCAGTTGTGGGTTCTAGCATTACGACCTTTCTAGATGAAACTTGTTTCCACCCACCATGTGGGTTTCCAATTTTATAAAAATATAAAGACATAATTCCATCCAATGTAACCAATTTATGAATAAAATCCTAAAAAATAACATTATTCCTCAAATCACATTTAAAAAACTACGATTTTTTATACATCTTATTTTTTCCCCATAAAACCACATAACCATAGTTAAGTATTATTACATTAACATCGATGATCATATTAACCCTAAAGGTTATAAATATAATTAAACTTATGTGAATAGAATTATTCCTTATATAATAATTCATGATAAATCTAATGGTTACATATACGCTAGCCTAATAAAATTTCATCCAAATTTACATTAATCACCTAAATATCCAATCACTTAAAACATCGAAATAGTCGTCTAGGACATTAAAATTATGATAAATCTTAAAATCACAAACCCATGATTGTAATTATAAACATTATGTTAATATTTGATGAATATATATATTATTTCAAATATTAACACAATCTATAGATGTTTCGTGATTCATATATCTAAAATACCATTAACAAAATTAATTTTCTAATATAAATCTCGAATCCCGATACATAAATATTTCAAAATGTTTAATTTATTTATCGGCATATCATATGTCCTTCCTTGTTCTAGGTTTTAATATTTAAAATCGAGCATTGACATGGATAAGAATTAGATTCACCTATATTTAAGATAATAAATATAAATTGATCTCAATGGTGAAATCTATTTATTTGTATTGAACTCATCACTTTTCCATTATAATTCTTTTCTCTATTCTTTTATTATCCAAATAGAAATTATTTACTATTCATTTTGGACATTTTCTTTTGTGTATCCTTCCACATTTCCGACTTGAAGGATATTAATAATTCATTCCTTCATGGTCTCTACCACTCTAGCACTTAGAGTACTCTATTATTCAAATATTTAGTGATTATATGAGTTTGTTATGTTATAAATTATTTTCCATATACCCTAATAACTAATTTGGAATAATCAGAATACCTTTTACATCAATCATTATCCCATTTGTTTCCTTTGAATTATCAAATTTCTTATCACATTCAGCATTAGCATCATTCATCTTCATTCCAATATATCACTGAAACAAAAATTCCTGGTTTGAAATACTAACATTATGATGAAAAAACATTTATAAGATGTGTAAACCAGAATATTTTTTTTCAATTAATGAAACAGTTTGTTTAACATAGATCATCCATGATCCTTTTCTATTATAATCCATCATGTTTGTTTATAATGAAAAGGGGTATTAACCCCGTAATATCCCCCAATTGTGTCAAACTAGGTGTATATTATGGTAAAAATCACTATGCACTAGAATGATTAAGAGATGTACTAAAACAATTTTTTTTACATGTAGATTAATTTTTCCCAAAAACAACATCCAATTATAGTATGCAGATTGGGATTTATTTTTTAAATAAACACATAATATCTTCCTTAAATAAATCATTTAGGATGTTATACTATATATAGACTTATCCTAAAATTCAATCAGAAGATTTTATTCCCTAATCATAGTTATCCTAAATATAGATCACATTGTTAATATTAAACCTCCCTTGATACCATCTGTACAGTCTACGACCTAGTATCATAGATCCTGGGGTTACTTTATTACGCTGGCACTCAATATAAAAAATTTTATACTAAAGGATATAATAATTTACTAGTCTTTAAAATCAATATACAAACTTAAATATAACATTACATTTGAAAACATAAAATAACAAACATTATGAAAGTAAATATTCTATATCCTTGAACTCATTCGATGATCCATTCTTCATATCATGGGGAAATAAACAAATTAGGGTAATATTAGATTCCCTATAAGGGGATTCATATAGTAGAAGCAAACATCGTGTAAATAAAACATGAATAATATGATTGAGATAATTATCTAATATTCTAATTTGATAAAACCATAAAAGTGGAGACTAAATCCATGGAAAACCATAAAAAGTAAATAATCACATGTATAATAATAACTATTTTTCTATTGATAGAATATATATTTCTAGAAACTATAAACTTACAATTAAAGGATTGTTCTAAGAAATCATACATATATGGGTAAATCCTCATCCAAATACTAATACTAATTTTCATAATGATACCAATGTATGAATTTAGATCCCATAACAGGCACCATATGTCACTTACTAACTTGAATTTTTTTATCATATGAAAGGGATGGAACGTAATAAATTTAAACATTAATATTAATTAAATAACATCCAAAATATTATTATTTCAGCATTCAATATATTAATAAACCATATAAGGAAAGAATAATGATGGTATAATTAAAACATATATCTGGGGGATAATAAGTAAAATGGATATGTTTTCTCATTTATGAACAAAAATAAAAAAAATGTCAATAAAAACATTCTAGAGAAAAAAAACAATTTTCAATTTGAGAAAAAACTTAAAATCTAAAACTTTTCAAAATGTGATGAAAAATATGGTTTCTAAATAATCATGTTATGATTTAAGTTAATCATTTAATCATGGAGATGTCATGATGATGACAATTTTCATTTTTTCCAAGATTTAAAAAAATCATTCTTTAGACTTTTTTTTTAAAAAATCAATAAGTACCTTATTTGGTAAATGAAAAAATTATTTCATGAAACAAATTAAAAAAAATCCTGCAGAGAAATGATTTTCAAAATTAATATAAAAATATTTTAAAAAACAATATTGAGTAAATTTGTTGAAAAATAGTCCATGGATGAAATATATTCATTGAAAAAGAGTAAATTAAATATGTTTATTCTAAAAAACATTTTTTTTATATTTTCAGTACATAAAATAATAAAATAAAAAGAAAAATTATAATTTAAAAAAACAAGTGAAGAATAATATATATTGGTTTTAAGATAGAAGGATCCTATAATTCCCCACCCATGGAATCATAAATATAATGTATTTCTAATAATGATGAGATTGTGAAATAAACCCTTACCACTTTGTAAGCGTTTGAATCATAACACCCATGGTATAAATAAATTCATATGAATTATTAAATACCATGAATATAATTGGAATCATGGTATATATGTTCAAATGTGACATATATACCACTTATAAAAGAATATATGTGTATTATATAACCAATTTCTTAAAGAAGAATATTTGAGAGGAAGAACACTTATGATGATCATACTGTTGAAGTGATAATTAATAAAATAAGAGATTGTTTATCAAATCAATAAATCATTATAAAACAAGTGGAAATAAAATATATATAAAAAAAGTTATTTCACACATAATACTAATATAATATAATCAATGAAGATGTAATACAACTTTTTGATGAAAATTTAGTTATCAAATATATACCATATGGAAACATTCATGTGAAATCATAGTAGATGAAATTATCTAAATTAAGTCTTAAAATACTATTATGTAATAAAAATTCATAATATAACACATAAATGGTAATTATATTCACCATGTATAATATATTAGGTACATAACAATAAAAATATTGCATCAATGAAAGGAAAACTGAGAAAAATTCCTTATTTCATGTCCGACTCACCACAGACATTGTTTATACTACTCACTAATAAACTTATGTTATTTATTTACATGATTAATAACCTATTTTATGTTTAAAATTACTAATATTTTATTTAATAAGATGTTACATTTTTTAACTTAATCATTTAAGTTCATGTCATTTATTTTGATGATTTTCAGTTCATATGTCCAAAATAATTTTGGTGATTTCAATATGGTAAAATATATAATTTTAACATCATATATAAAATAATAATCAAATAATTATCATTTTTTTAAAAAATAACTTTTTAATGCAACCACGATTACTAATTAGCAAAAATTAACTATGTTTCAATCATGGAGATAGTAATATTTAAGTATTCATGAGTAACATTTCAAATTTAAAATGATCTTGAAATTAAGAACGTAAGTATTATTTGAAATTTTGAGAATGATTATTAATATATAAATATAATTTTTTTCTTTCAATATAGTTATATATACCAATCATGTGATGTGGTTAGGAAAAATAATAATAACATCACTTCATAGAGGTGGAAATCCTTGTAGCGCCCTGACCAGAGAATCATAGAGAAAGTGTATACTCCCATTAAATTGGATTGATTACAAGGAATGAAATCATGAAGTACTAAAGATTTTAGTAGTCTTAGAAAACTAGATAAATACATGATTCATGTATTACCAATTAATACATAAATTTATAAATAATTTTTTCTTTATTTTTTAGATAATTACTTTATTCTATCTAGTGTATCCTTGCGTGTCTTTTTTAGTACACCTCTTGGAGAACTACAGAATGGAAAAAAAGGGTGAGCTAAAATAACCAGTAAGGGTAATGTATAACAGAATAAATAATTAAACTGTGATAATAATAATATTTCAATGGTAAATAACTAAACACACATACCATGTAATCAACAAATTATGAAGAAAGTGCATAAATAAAATGGAAGGGTTATAACTAGAAACAAAAGAAATTCAAAGAAATAGATATTAAAAAATCAATATGGAAAAGTAAGAAAATAAAAAACATTCCATTTAATCTGTGAAATGATAAATAAAAGCATATATTGATATGTCGATTCATTATATCATGGATAAATAATAACTGAAATGAAAGAAACAATTATTTATCGAGTGTCATGCCTCTGGCTCATGAAAACCTATTCTATCAAAATCTATCATCCATAAAATTTAAAACTATTGTTAGAAAGCTACTTAATTTGTGTAAATAATTTTCCTTATGAGAAACAATGGATTCATCAAGGTTCTATATATATTCGGGTCCCCAACTTTTATTGTATTTCAAAATCATTCCTCGTATCAAGTAACCGGTTTAATTTATAAACAATATAACTTACCAAATATCTATATGGAATAAATTATAAAAATTTATCAATATTTCCTTAGATAATAATATAAATATCAAATTAATAATCATATTTAAAAGGATATTTTTTTTAGGTAATAAAAATATACATGATAAATGATGTTGATAATTAAGAGAAATTTAATGTTTAATGATCACCAGAAATTGAATATTTCAAGGGTATTGAGAAAAGAATCGAGGATGTGAATGTTAATTCTCTACTTGTCTAAATCAATCATAATCATTCAATAGGAATAATGATTATTGAATCAATACATCACATCCCAAGAGTATTAAAATAAATCATTGTTGTCTATAATAAATGTAATTATTATAAAAATATCTTTTACAAATACTTTTCAGAAAACTATCATTTTTATATTATTTTTTTTAAATAATTTTCATTTAAATTCAATTTTAATAAAAATTTATTTAAAAATTAACCATTTAAACATGAGAATGAAGCTTCAAATTAAAGTCAACAGGTATATTTGTACATGCAACATGAGGTAAAAAGAACATTCCTTTTTTCACGGTAAAAGGTATAAAAAATAAATTGTTTGGAAAGTGACAAGTAGATTCCATTAAAAAATACGTAAAATAAAAAATATTTAAAAGCGTATTTGATAGATCATTTTGGAAGGGTTGAAATAATTTTGTAAACCATTATAGAAAACATGGTTTTAGAATAGAAATATTTATCACATTAAATAGATAAATAAAGTTGGATTTTTTTAAAAACATTTTATATACAAAAGAGTGATAAAAAGTACTACTATTTGAAAAAGTATATGAATAAATATATTAGGATAAAATTAAAGGTTTTATTTGAAAATTATAATATAATTTCATCAAATGGTAATACCATTTAAAGGACATTAAAATTATTCTTGAGGAAATTAATCTTTAAACATTCTAAACTATCACATACCACTTTGAAACATTTTAAATAACAATCCACATAAATGAAAAACATTAAAATAAAGATTTAAATATTATTAATATAAAATTATTATTGATATAATAAATAAAAAGGATAATTATATACTCTACCAAAAATAAGTAAGTACTGAATTTGACATTTATCTCCCATATGTAAAAAGTGAGATGAAAATACCTATACTAGAGTCCTACTTATCTCATGTGTCTTAATATTAGTGTATAATAAACTAATATTATTTATTTATTTGATATAGAAAACTTATCATGTTTATAATTAATTTTATTTCACTTATTACCTTGTTTTATATAACCACTTTAAAAATTATGTTTACGATGGGTATTATGACCAAATACAGTGTATGTGTCAGAAACAACTTTTTTAGGTAAAATATGGTAAAAAAGGATATAATATAAAATATAAAAAATAAAAACAATGAAATAATTATCATATTTATAAATTAATTATACTGTTTAAACCAATAACATGATTTGGTTAGGAGAAATGATCCAATGTTATAATCATAGAGACAATTGGTCGTACAAACTCATTAGTAACATTCTGATATTTAAATGATCATTATATCAAACGTTATGATAAATTAATCTGTCTATAATGATATATATATCATTAATACCATATAATTTAATCATATATATATATATATTTATATATATAATAATTTTATGTAAAATGAATCACATCGTGTTGAGGAGGCGGTAGTCTACACGTCCATGAATGATTTTATCACTTTTTAGGTGTGTTAATGGTTAATAAATAAAATTATATATATTATATTTAATGAAATGTAATTATGACATTAATATAATATTTATGATTTTCTGTCATATTTTTTTAATTAAAATCATCTTTTACACATTCCATATATCATGTGAATGAATCACATCACTTTTAGGAGGTAGTAGTCCACACTTCCATAGACGATGTAATCACATTTACACAAAATGGAAACCATAAGGGAATATTATATATTAAAATTAAATTAACATTAGGAAATTATAAATACCATATAGAACATATATAAACATATTTTATATCATAATTCCTATCATGATAGGTGGTAAAGGAAGAATTGATGATCGTTGTTTCATTAGGGGTAGTTCACCAAACACATAAAACATAAGTTCATTTCCCATTATAAGAATGTATGTGAATGTTTAGGTTAAATCATTAACATAAAACACTATTAGTATATTTGGGATAATTGATTTTTATATTTTTTTGGAATAAGAAACAATTTCTAGGGAGTATAATGCAAATCATTCTAAAGAGCTTGACAAAATATTTTACCTATTTGTTGGGTAACTAATTTTGGTTTTCACCAAAGGCATTCCTTGGTTTTCATTATGAAAAAAAGGAATCTTTTAGGAATAAGGGAGGTAATTTGAGAAGATATTTTTGAAGATGTTTCTTTGGTCCAATGTTTCTTGATACATGTGGGGTTATTGGAGGAATGAGTGCCTTTTTATAGTGGAAGAGGAGCGGCTCTCTTGTAAAGTTTGGAAATGGGAATGAAATCTATTTATTCCTTGTTACAGTGGATACAATAATGGTTCTAATTCCATAAATGGTGTTATATTGTTGATATATGTCAGGAAAATTAATTTTGGAAAAGTTTCTAGGTCATTGTTTCCATTATGACTCAGGTTTAGTCCCATGTTATAGTTAATTTCACCTTAATCATTGTAATTAATTTTAATCACTATCATTAATATTTTTTTTGTAAAAATATAAGTTTAAATTCTTATAAATTATATATTTTTATGATTACAAATATGGAATCCATTTTTCTAAATTTGAATCTCATCGGTGGTTGATGAGAATCTAAATGTAATCTTATAGAATGAACAACATTGTGGGTTTTTAAAGCTAAAATGTCCAAATGATTGAAATGTTTTTATGGCCAAATAAAATTGAAATATATTCCAATGATCTAAATTGTGTTAAATGATATTAAATTTATCTAAATTATCTTTAATACCAATAAAACATTTAACATAACTTGATAAATAAATTATACAAAAATTTGTTTGTGGATAAAATTCATTGTTTTCACTGTTCATTAAAAAATAAATCATCACGATAAAATACAAAAAAATGACCCAAATTTAATATTTATGTTCCTTTTTAAAATATAAAATTTATTTTAAAATATATTATTTATAAATGTGCCAAAATTGGAATAATCATTGTTTCTCCAATAAATGGAGGTAAAAATGCAGTAATAAAAATATAGTTTTTTAGGTGTAGAATTTGGTTTGTTCTTATCTCATGGGTATCAAATCTATTAAGAAAATAAAAAAATATTTTATTGGGCTTATATTATATATATATATTAAATTAATATTACCGACTAATGGTAATTATTTTTATTTATTATGATAAATCTCCTTTACGATCATAATAATGGTTTTCTCTAAAAACATTCCCTTGATAATTAGTTAGTTCTTATATTAACTAATAATTAATTATTAAAAAATTAATTCATTTAATATTTGTTTAAAATATATATTTTAATAAGTTAGTTAATCATATTCATAATTTCTAATTTAACGTCTAGGTTATATCTTATTATATTAAATAATAACATTTTAATAATATATTATAGTTCGGTGATAATCAGTCTTACGTGTAACACAAGCTATTGAAGAAACTCATTGTTATGTGTGATGTATAACAACTCAGTGTCACACGACTTGAAAAAAATAAAATATATTGAATTTATTTAATATTAAAATTATATTATAAATTATTGGGATACTATATTACCTTATGTGATTAGTGTGTCTTGTCATACACGCTATCGAATAAAATGTTCCTACTTTAGAATTTTACGGTGCTACATTCTCCCCACTGTAACAAAATTTCATCTCTACAGTTTAAAATAGATATTTGTGATATTTTTTTGATATTTTCTAGGTTTTAAATCTCACATCATGATAAGGGTTTGTATGAAATCCTTTATAAAAGAGAGAATGGGAAGCTCAAATGTCACATGGAATAACAAATAGCTAGGTCACCAGGTTGGAAAAAATTAATAGCAAGTAGAGATACATATTTATAAGATATGTGTGAATATTCATAAGGAGTGATTGAGGCCATCAATCAAAAAATATTTAATGATAAATGGAATGTTTGAGGCCAAAATAAATAAATCTTTAATGATTTAGAAAACCATGGATTCAAAAAAGTTAATGTATTAGGACAAAATAAATTTAAGATCGTTTTCCTTTTGTTGAAAATTTATTTACTATGTAATAATATAATGAAATTTACATACATGATATGTATTAATTTAACATGTACATGAACATATTTTTTTTATTCTTAAATAAAATTCTAATTCATCCCTAATTTCATGGAATGGGTATATTAAAATTAAATATGATCCCTAAAGAACTAAAATAAATATTTAACGGACCGTAAGTCCCATAGAAGACTGAAAAGTCATTCCAATTGTCTCAAAATATTCTCCAAAGGCAATATCGTCAATACATTAATATCTTAACCTAAATTATTACACTACTGGTTTACCGTGAATACATATTCATCGAATTTTTTAACTGAAAACAATGAAAAATTAACTAGGATTTTGAGTATTTACTTTTCTTGACTGAAACCCTTATCATTCTTCATTCATGAGTTTAGGACATGAAAATTTTTCGGATTTTATTTTTTGTCACCTGGCTTTAAATTTTTTCCTTTTCTAAATCCAAATTAATATAATTTGAAGAAGAAATATTATGGATATCCTTGAAATAAATATAATCACTAAATATACTTTTTAATAATTTTTTTATTCAACCATATTACATTAATAATTTATCCACTTATTTCGACAAAGAACCTTCCTTGGTATAGATTTTATCATCTAGAATAGGGAATTGATTCTGTTAATGTCATGATTCCCCACATTTATGACAAAAAACTATAAAGGATTCATTATGATGATTCTCATCTACACTCATCTCACTATTGATTTTCCTCAGAAAATATATGCATAATGTCTTTATTTCCCACACAAAAAACATTTTCCCATTCCATTGATAAACATTCTAAGGTGTCTCCATCCAAATTTCATACATGATGGAAATCGAGCCTTCAATAATCTATAGACTACCCTACGTGAGCTCGTAGAAAACTCAATCAATAACTTCTTTGTTGAGTATGAAAATTTTAAGGTATAAGTTGTTAATCATATTTCGAGAAAGTTAATTAGGAATAAACATGAAATATTTCAATTCTAACATATCATTATTTGGTTTCTCATAGTTAGTATATTGTCCTTCATGTTCAATTTTCACATTACTTCTTTAGGTACTATCCATTGACCAAAACTAGAGATCATAGTGTGAGTAAAAATTGTCATAGAAAATATATAATCATCTATAGGATATCTAAATAACGTCACCCTTAATTAAATATAAAAAACCACTGGTTTGTCCCAGGTTATTCACTTTCAAAATCCTTTACAATGATCTATAATTAAAATTTGAATTATCCCAATCATATCACCCATAAGTGTCATATCAGCTATGTAGTAAGCCCTGTTGTCATATACATGTCTACACTGAGTCAGGTACGAGACACCTTGTCAAATTTGTTACACCTAAATAAAATTGTTCCATAACAACGTCCAATTGTAGTATCCAGAAGGGTTTTATTGTTTGGAAGACCCACATAATATATAATTTTCCATATTTATAGGGTGTTCTTATATACTTATCATCAGATTAAACCTTAGTCATATGTCCTTAATTATATGTTTTCCAAAATCAAGTTCATTAGGTTTATGCTAAAATTCCTCTCATACTAACAATAGCGGCCCGACCCCAGTATCCCATAACAAGTTTCTACTACCATTACACTGGGTTGATTAGAAGGAATAAAATATTGATGGGTTGAAGAGTTCAGTAGTATGGGTAAACCAGAAACATACAAGATCTTTTTATTACAAATTAACACACTAATTTCAACAACTTTTTTCATTCATAGATAATACCTTTATTCAATTAAGTTTATCCTTTCATATCATTCTATGTACACTTCATGTATTCATGGATAACAGAAATAAAATAAGGGTGAGCTAAAATGCTCAATATGGTTATGTTATAGAGTAATAAACAATTAATCAATGAGGATAATAATTATGGAATGATAAATAACTGATCACACATACCATGTAATGAACAAACTGTAAAGAGTATTAAAATATGGGAAGGTAATAACTGTGAACACACTCCATTCAAATAACTAAATTAGGAAAAATAGATATTTCAATGTAATAAACTAAAAAAATTCCATTCAATCAATTAAATGATAATGAAATTAATCTATGGTTATTTCAATTAAAAATATCATTGATAAATAACAATTTTAGTGAAGTTAATTCTTATTTATCAGATGTCATGTCTCACATGCAGGAAAAGATATACTTTCACGATCTATCCTCTAAAAAGTTTTAAACTATATGTTGAAACATCTTTAATTTTCACAAGTAATTTTTATCATGAGAACCTATCAATTCATGAAAGTTTTATATAAAGTCTCGTTACCACTCATCATTTTATGATCAAATCATTCCTCAAACTTAATAATTAATTTAATTGATAAAAACATGCCTTATCAAATATCCATATGGAACAAAGAATATATATATATCAATACTTTCACAGATAATCAAATAACTGTCAACTAAAAAAAATATGCAAAATTATACATGATACAAGAAAAAAATATATCTATTTGAAATGATATAGATAATTATGGGAAAATAAATGTCTACTTATCAATGAAAATTGAATCCTTTAAAGGGACTAACAACGGAATCATGGAAGTGAATGTGAATAGTATACATTAACAAAATAATCATAAACCACAAATAATATGAATACGCATGGCATAAATATAGTACATACCTTTTGTAGTAGAATAAAGGGTTTCTATCATTAAAGATATTAAATATTTTAAAAACATCTATTAGAAACATTCATGGGGAAAATACCATTTTTATATTTATTTTTTTAAAAAATAACTTTTTTTTAAATCACTATTGAGAATAATTTATATAAAAATTATACTTTTATAAATAAAATATAATATGATAAGAATGTTTCGTGGGTAAATCCGCACATGTAATATGTGGTAAATAAAATATTCCTTTTTCATAGTAATAACTTATAAAAAATGCCTTGTTCCGAAGGGTCAGGAAGATTCCATTGAAAACATTGTTAAAAGACAAAAAAGGGTATAAATTTCATTATTAAATAATTTTGGAATGGTTAAAATCATTTTTAAAAGGTTAAAATTATTTTTGGATACATTTTTAGAAAAATTTATTTTTAGAAGAAAACAGATTCTCTGATTAAAGAGAGAAATGAAGTTAGATTTTCTTATAAAAAATATTTTTGGAAACATTATAAGTACCAATGGGGGAAAATTTAATATTATTTGAAATTTTTTTGAATAACTAGAGGAGAAGAAAATAAATGGGTTTATTGAATAGTGGTTATTTAAATTACTCGAATAGATACACCTTTGATATATCAATAAAATTGTTATTTAGGAAAATAATCATTAAACATTCCAAAGTGTCCCATACCACATGGAAATATTTTATATCATAAGCCTCATAAAAGAATAAAATTAAATTAAAGCTTGAAATAATATATATATATATATATGTATATATAATGAATAATGATATATTATATCAAAAGTGGAAGAAGTTACACCACACAAATGAAGTAACTAATGTATATGGCATTTTACTCACAGATGTAAAAAGTGAGATGAAAATATCATACCTTGAGTCCAACATGTACTATGTGTCTAAATATTCTTGAATAATAAAATTATATTAAATATTTAATTATTTAATAATAATATTCATATTTATCATTACTTTATTTACTTATTACCATGTTGTATACCACTATGTAAACAATTAAATTTATATCAGGTGTTTTGACCAACATTTATTTATGTTTCGAAAACAACATTGGTATTTAAAATATTGTCAATGGGATTATTATATAAAATATAAATAATAATAATAATAATGATATAATTATCATATTAATAATTAAATTTTTACTTTTAAAACCATTCATTAAATATGGATATTAAAAATGCGCCAATGTTACAATCATGGAGACGGTAGGTCGTATGTATGCATGTGTAACGTCCCCATTTTTCAATGATCAATAGGGAAAAAAATTATGTAAAATTAAGAATTATATAATAATAATTATATCATAAATAAAATATTATTTAATCATATATTCTTATATAAATAATCCTATTTATATAAAAGGAATCAAATCATGTCATGGTGGTGGTGGCCCACAAGTCCCTGAATGGCGTTATAACTTTTCAAGTGTGAGAAAGGGTAATAAACAAAATGATATATATTATATTTAAGGAAATGTAATTATGTCATAAATATAATATATACTTTTTTTATGTCACATATTTTTATGTGAAATATTCTTTCATACATTCCATGTATCGTGTGAATGAATTAAATCTCTTTGAGGAGTCAGTAGTCCACACATTGTAAAATAATGTTATAACATTTACACAAAATTGAAATCATAAAGGTATGATAGATATAAAATATACATAAGAATAAGGAAATAATATATATAATATATAACAGATATAAAAATATAATCTAATTTTTAATTTCCACCATTATATGTGGTAAAGGAAGAAGAGACAATCATTATTTAGAGAGGTTGTAGTTCACTCTACACATAAATGGTAAGTTCGTTATCCATTAGATAGAAGAATGTGTAATTTTATTTAAAGACCCAAATATTAAAACATATTATTATATTGGATTCTTTTTTTTCATATAATCATGGAATAAGTTTATTTGAGGTGTTGTAAAATAAAAATAAAACTAAAAATCTTGAAGAAAAAGTTGTTACCTATTCTTTGGTTACCTATTTTTTGTTTGAATCGAAGGGATTACATGGATTTATTTCACCCCAAAGGGGGTCCTATAGAATTAGGTGATGGTGTTTGATAAGATATTTATGTATAAATTGGTTTATCCAATGTGTCTTGAGTTGTGTGAGAAGGTGGGAAGTATGAGAGTTGTTTTATAGTGGAGGTGGAGTGGCACCCCTGAAAATTATTAGAAAGGGAATTGCCCCCAAATTTTCCAAATGTAATCTTGATCCAATAATGGTCCAAATAAGATAAAATGGATTATAGGGAAAAAATATGGCCATAAAATGGATTTTTAAGAATTTTATAGAAAATTATGGTACTTAAGATTAAATTTTAATACCATATTAAGATTAATTTTACCTTTACCATTGGAATTATGTTTAATCAATTTCGCTTATATATTTATTTTCAAAAACTAAGATGAACGTATTTTAAATTATAAATTATTATTATTCCAAATATAATATCCATTTTTTTAAATTTTAATCACATAATTTATGGAAATCAATTTAAAACTAATCCCATAATCGATTTGACAATTTGGTATTTTAAAATTAAACGTCCAAAAGAGTGCCAAATTTTTATATCCAATTTAATAGTTAAATTGGCTCAAATAATCTAAATATTATTACATGATATAAAATTTATCTAAATATTCTTAAAAAAATTAAAATATTATTTATCCTTTTAAATAAATTAGATGAAAAGCCATTTTTGAGTGAAAATTAATTATTTTTCACAATTAATTAAAAACTGAAACATCACAAAAAATACAAAAAATTCTCTGTAACATAATTTTTATGTTATTTATTAAAATATTACGATTATTTTTGTATATAATATAAATATATAAATTATAAATACTTATTTAAAATATTTTATTGATTAAAATACTGTAAAAGTGTTTTAAGGAAAATATTGATTTTTGTGTGTAATTGTGGTGTATTGTTATATCATTCTTATAAGATGTATTAGACGAATATAAAAATATTTTATTAAATATATATAATATATGTTACATTAATATCACTCACAAATTTTAATTAATTTAATTTTTATCATAAAATAGCTCTGTGAGTATAAAAATAGTTTTATATAAAAACATTTCCTTTATATTCAATTGGTTATTATATTAATTTCAAATTAATTAGTTTCCAATAAATTCATTTCATATTTTTATTAGATATATATTTTCACAATTTAGTTAATTATATATATAACCACTAATTTATTGTCTAGTTTTATATTATTATATTAAATAAAAATATTTTAATAATATATGACTATTTGTTAAAACTCGGTCTTCCATGTAGTGCAAGCCATTGAAGATACTAGTTATTTAATCGGATGTATGAAAAATCAATGTCACATGCAGTAAAAGGTATAAACTATATTGAATATATTTAAAATAGTAAATATATTATAAATTCCTTGGATATTATATTCCTTTATGAGATTGGTGTTGTTTTTCATACACACTATCGAATACAATGTTCTTAATTTATAATTTTATGGTGATACAATTCACACTTACACATGAGAAATTTTATAATTTTTAAATGAATGTAAAGGTAAAAAATTATAAGTTAATTTATCTTTATAAAATGAAAAATATGTCATTAATTATGTAATTATTTATATATATTAAATACATCATTAAAATCATATGTGAGATGTGGTAATGCAAAACAATGTACACTGGTTCGCAGGGTAGTTGTCCGCCGTACAAACAAAAAAAGGATTTATGTCCCATTTGATAGAAGAATAGATGAAGATAGGTTAGGATATCAACACAAAACATATCATGATATTTTATATATTTATGTTAATATAACATCATGATTGAATAATATTTGAAGGAGTTGGAAGAATAAATAAGTCAAAAACACATAGTTAAGAATAATACAACTTCTTTAGACAATCTCTTTAGGTTTGCACAAACTGCCTTACTAGGAGGGTTTTCAAATCAAACCAAGGAATATATGACGTAGTAATGGATTTAAGGAATGTATGTTTTCATATATTTACAAAAATAAAACTATATTATAATGTGATGAAAATATAGCTGGATGTTCCCAATTGATAGAGGGGGGCACTCTTGAAATTTAACAAAGTATTAAAATAATATAAATTGATTTAAATATTCTAATGGATCTAAATTGATTTAAATTTAATCTAAGATGATGGTGAGTCTAAGAAATTTCCAACAATGGTAATCGGAAAATTTTTGTGGAGTTTTTCACCATTATAATGTTGTAACTTGTTTTAACCCTTTTTGATTTTTTACCGAGGTATTAATATTTTTTACTATTTATGATTCAGTAATGTTTCTATAAAAGGAAAAATAGAACAAAAAAGGAAAATGGTTGATATTATAATCAATTTTCCATTCACATGAACAAGTATTTTTTTACACATTTAAATAATTTAATAAAATATTATTTATTATAAAATACCAATAATGTCCATTTTGGCACTATTCATTTCATTCAACATTAAAAACATCAAGAAAAGGTTGTAATTAAAATATATAACATTAAAAATTCCCCTAAACGTTATAATTATATAAACAATATTGAACATAATAATTTATACAATTTATATTACTTTTAGTATTTTTTAAATAATTTATTTTACTTTTCTTTTAATTAAATATTTATAGTGTCGAAATAACAATATAATTTAAGGTAATTTTATTATTACAATAAATAAATAAATAAACATGATAAAAAATAATTTAACTTTTAAAATAATTTTTTGTACTAGACATATTAATTTTTTTTCCTCGTTACAAATATTATAGTTATTTAAAGTAAGAAAGTTATTTTTTTATTTTAATTACATATAGTATAATAATGGTTGCAAAAAAATTAAATCTGACATAAAAATAGATAATTTATAGACCATATATGATATAGTGTCTAAATATGGGCATATAATAGAAATTATAAATATTTTTATGTGATTATATCCCTTATCTCTTTAGTTTAAATCATATAAAATCTGTTTTACCATTGAATGTGGTTATTTATTTTTACTGTTTTTATATTCATTATGTCCAAAAATTATGATGAAATTATTAAGTAGTATTAATTATACCAATTTTAAATTTTTAATAAATTTTATCAAATTTAATTAACATAATTGGGGGAATTTACTTTTAAAAAACATTAAAAACATGTCAAAAACCTTTTTAAATGCATGAATTTTTCAAACATAAGATGTTATTACATTAACTATATGCCTAGTAATCAACATTACAATGATTTATAATCATGTCGTAAGATTCATACCCAATAAATGTTATTCAAAAATTTTTATATCATTGTTTATTTTTTTTTAATTAAAATTGAAATATATTATGAATTTAAAAAAAAAATTCAATAAAAAGAATTATTTTTCATTATTAAATGAAGGAAAAATCATGGATGAAAAAACCCAAATATTCATCCTAAGATAATTTTCATTTGATGAAGTCAATAATTATGTTCATTTTATCAAATAAATTAACTAAAAGTGTAAAAATGATTATATTAATTTCTCATATAAAGAAGTCAACACAATATTTTATGAAAATATATTTTCGAAGAATAAATTGACTATAATAACAATTAAGGGATTATTTTATTACTCTTTATCAATAAATTTATATAAGATGAAGATTTCATATATATTAAATAAATAAATTTATCCTAATTATACCATCCAATTTAAAAACTATGTTAAATAAATCATATTTAAATAATATATTTAAGGGGTCATTTAAGATTAGTGTATTGTATCATACATACTATCAAACATATTATTCTTCTTGTAAAATAATAAGTTTTTAAACTGTTAGTCAAAATTAACCCCAACATAGTAATCCTTAAAACCAAGATATTGAATTTGATTAATAATGAAAAAATTAATAGAAATATGTATATGGTAATTAAATAATAAAAATATATTTATTAATGCGTAAGAAATATGTGTTCAATTTTTAGTAAAGTCGGTTTATGTTTGAAAAATATGTTTTCATCTAAAATAACTTTTGTTTAATTTTTTAGATGATTATAAATAATTTATAAAAATTTAAAAATTTATTTTTGGAAATTAAAATAATTTTTTAATTCATAAAATCAATATTATATTAGTGTTAATTTGTTGTATTTTTTTAAAAAAAGGTTTCGGTTTCACTAAATAGTGAAATATGTTTTTTCAAACAGTCATTTCTTTTCATTAAATGATGTTATTTTAAAAGTCCCATTTTTTTCAATTTTACCATATAATAACATATGTATAATATGATTTTATATTATCTAATTATATAAATATGAATCAACATATGCTAGATTTTTGTATGATTTCATTTTTAGGATTAAAAACAGTTTTTTTAGAAAACTGTATTTACGCATAAAAAGTGTTTTTATATGAAAAAAATAAATTTATATATATAGATTATTGTTTATAATGAAAATTGTAGATTATATACTAAATAAAATATTATATCATTAATTTTATAGTTATCTCAAGGAAATTAATGGAAGTAAATCCATTTTTATGCTACAAATGCATTTTTGTAAATGTGTTTTCATTGTGTTTTTGATGCCCATATAAAATTAAAAGTTTCCACTTATATAAAAATATTATAGTAAAATTTATTATATAACAATAATTAATGTAATTAAAATAATTCAGTAGGTTCATCATAATTTTAGGTCTTAATAAAGACCAAATAAAATAAAATTTTATTACCATGGTTAATGTTAAAACAGATTTATCAGAACATAAAATAAGATATAAGGGTAAAAATTGCACATAAACATGTATAATTATTAATGTTTGAATATATTTGAAAAATTATTCTCCTAAATTTTAATTCATGTCCATTTGGATTCACTTTCACATGAAATTGACCTTGTAATAATGAAAATTTTGAAGAACTTCCATGTGCATCCCTCCCATGACTTATAATAGGGAACCTCTTCTCCACACATATTCACAAAATTTGATCCAAAACTTTCATCCAATACCTACACCAACACGTTCCTAGATTTATCATATTCATACTAGATCAAATGATCTCCTCTTAATTCTAATCCTTCAAAGTGTGATGTTTATGCTATAGGAGGCCACTCAAAGAAGTACTATAAATATTTACTTTTCTCTCTATATTTTATTTATATTTATACTTATTATAAACATATTTTATCGATGAAAATATGGTTATTAGAGTATCATAAACATACCAATATGTTATGATTATTTTGCAACCAACTTCCACCTCTTCTTCATCAAATAGAAAATGAAAGCACCACACATGCATACATGACCACTACGACCACCATTTATTAATATGATTCAATTTCCACCATACGATTTCATGGGGTTACTATTATATATTTAATATATATATATGATATTTATTAAATAATAATGATTTTAATGATTAATTTTTATTTACTATTCTCTCTTTCCATCAACTGAAAAATGGAAACATCATATGTGTGTATACACATACTACTATCTTTGCAAAGTGTAATAATTCATTTATTATCATTGGTTTATATGAATGGATATAAATATGTATATACAGAAAATATATGATATTTATATCATTATTAACATTCTAGAGATGAAGGAAACGATCTCAATGTGACTCCCTGATCCTTTACAAAATTATTATTTTTTTAATAAATTAAAACTATTTTATTTCTTGTAGTACATGCAACATTGTGTAATGATTTCTCTACACACGCAATAGTTGGGTTTCTTGCATGAAATGCATTATTGAGCTTCAATAAAACTATGATATAATATTAATATTATCTGAACAAGAACATTATTTCATATACATTGATCCTACTGATATGAGTATTAATAACTACATTTAATATAATTTAAGTGGTTTTACTTAAATTAACTATATTGATAAAAAAGTAAATTATGTTTTGTAAAATCCTTATATGTTTTGAAAATACTCATTTCTCAATAAAAGATATATTTTTTCGAATAGTAATAAAATTAATTTTTAAACATTAATAAAATTAATTTGATAAAATATTAAAATTAAAATGTCAAAAATACATTAGGTTCATTTTTTGGGTTATTTCTAAAAGGTTTCATTTTTTACGAATATTGAAAATGCTATATTTTAATTTAAATATAAATATTTTTAATTTTTAATAATGTTAAAATACATTTTAAATTTGTTTTAAAGAAAAATTCGATAAATTATCAATCCATTAATCCAATATAGGTAATTTTAATCAATTTTAAATTGAATTTTTATAAAAAAACATTGTAAACTAATAAACATTTTCTCTTTAAAAACTCATTTTCTCATCATGTTCGTGAGATTAATTTTAAATAATGTCCTTCCATATATATTAATAGATTTTTTAAAATAAATTCCATATTTTTAATCATCCTAATATTAATCATCTAATAAGGTGAACTATATTTTTCATAATAATGAATAGTGAAAATAGTTAAAATTCAATACCATTATTTTGGTTAAAATGGGGGTTTATGCATTTGATGCGTCAATATTAAAATCAATTTTCCACACATATTTGATTTTTATTTAATATATTAGATTTTATATTTATATTATTAGTTATAAATTACATAATAAATATAATTTCAATTTTATTCATAATGGATAAATTACCTAGGTAAATAAAATTATACAAGTTTCCATGGTAATAACAAAATCGGTTAAATTGAGTAATCTTAAAAACTATGGAATAACATGATAACATATTTGATTATTTTATTGTTTTAGAGGGGTTTACCGATCATTAAATCCATAAAATATGTTAATGATCTATTTTTTGGGAATATCTGGAATGATTGTCCTCTCAAATTGTGAATAATTTTGGGTATTTTTAATAAATGTCAGCCCTCCTCAATTATAATAGGGGACTACCCCTCACTTACTTACTCCTTCAAAAACCCTTTTCTAGTAAAAACTCCACAGAAATCACCTCAAAAAAAATTTCATCCCTTTTTAGAAGTCTAATTTTGTAAATAGATAAATCCTTGGGAGGCATTTGGTGCAAACGTAAAAAGGATACCCAAAGAAGAGGCTACATTCATCAACTGTCATTTTTTGTTTTATTTCACCCTCATCCTCTTTAAACTAGTATTATACAATTATAATATAATCAGCTAATTATATTTATTATACTAATATTTTTTATGGTATATTCATGACCTAAAACCATATCCACTTCCATCAAATGGGTTACGAAATCATCACTCGTGTGTATAATGAACTACTATCTCACGAGCCAATGTGATCTGTTGTTCAATTTCCACCACTAAAGGATGTAAATAATGATGGATTTAATATTTATATATTATATTAATTATATTATTATTATTTTTGAATTATTATATCATATATACCTTCAGGATTTATAATTTTTTGGTATACGATAATGTATCTCATGTGTACAATAGGATACTACATTATACAGATATGTGATTCATTCATGCTTTACTTGAAATGTATTAATGACATGTTTAACTAAAATTTGTGTTATATAGGACATTCAAATTATCCTATAATGATAATATATGTCATTTAATTTTATTTCTTTAAAAAAATGGAAACAACATTCATGTATACGTACGGCCAACCCTCTCCTGAAATGATGTACCTAATTTCATATCGATAACTTTTTTGGACTAATATATATATATATACTAAATATATATATATACTAAATATATATATATATACTAAATATATATAATATTTATATCATAGTTTTAGATTCTGTATATTGTGAAACTATGATCAGTGTAAGGGGAAAAAACTAACAAGTCAAAACATATACAAAAAACAAAGTAGTGACTACGAAAAACATAATTTTTACATGGAATTGTTAATAAATATTTCTGACAAGGTCATAATCAAAAAATATAAAATAGTATATATATAAATAGTTTTCTATAATCTATGTATAATAAACATTTATTTTTTATACTATTGTTTTTAATGTGTATGACGTAATTCAATAATTATGGTAATGAATATTTCTATCAATTTTCCTTATTTAAGACATATGTTATGTTATGTGCCTAATTTCATTGATTAGGTGCATATAAATCGCATTTTAAATTTAATGTCGTGAATGTATTCAAACTCACGTTTTTTTATGTTTTTATTGTTTTATTCTTTCACGGGGTTTATAATTCAAGGTTACCAAATTGGTTACGATTTTATGTTACAATCTCATAATTTATCGAGAGTGATTATGAGTTTGTTTTCGATGATAAAATATTATGATCCATCTCATAATATACTCATTACTTTTATTCTAATATAGTTACTGATGAAATTTTTATGTAATAGTACCATTTTTTCACTATATATACCTAAAAAACAGAGAAACTATTTTTAAGAAAATCCGATATTATTTATCTCTTTGATCCGAAAATTGTTTTATAAAAACATTACTTTCCAAAAATGTTAAAAAAATGTTTTAGTAATATCATATGAAATTTTTAAAGTATATTTCTACCCATGATTGAGTTCTTATAAATTTTTATTGAATTTAATATTCATGATGTTTTTCAAATAATGCTCATTTTGCATTTACTGAAAATGTTAATGGAATCATTTTTTATATTAAACAAATGAATGAATCTTCCCATAATCATGAACATAATTTTAATTAATGATTGATTTATATTATTTCAATGTTATTTTTAAAGAAAAATATTTTAAAAATATATTTTCTATATTAAAAATTATTTTAAAATATAAGGGATATTCTACATAAGAAATGCTTTAAATGATTTGAAATGATTATTTTTCATATAAGGTGTCATCTGATTCATTTACCAATTCCTGACTAGGATATTATTGAAGGATACCATTCTTATTATTTCTATGAATAGTTTATGTTTTTATAGAACTGTTATTAAGAAACCCTTTTCTATTCCATGGGTTATACTATGAGTAAATTTATAATAACACCGCTTATCTTTCAACGGTTTATGCAATGATGAAATAATGAAAGTATTGTGAAACATGTAACATTTTTATATGTTATTATATGATGAAATTTTTATGAACCCCATGTTATTAAATGGGTTTTTATATGATTAATGTTTTATGATATTGTGGCCCGCAAAAAAATGTTTTTCATTATGAGATGAGCGGGACCTATATCTTCCTAAAATGTATTGGCTAAATATTTATATCTCATGGGAAAGATAGGTCTGAAATAGGGAGGGATATCAGTTTTGTAAGGTACTTCATCCACAATGATGGTCTTAGAAGTAAATCATGGCTACTTTGTTGGATTTGGGAGTGAACACATTACACTATGATAGTCTTCTCTATGGGACTTGACTAATATACAAATGATTTTTTATGGATATTGGTATTAAAAAATTCAATGTCTTATGCCATTGTTTTTCTTTCATGGATCACGTTATTTGATTCCTTTATTATTCATTTATTATGAAAAACTAATTTTTATTCCATGACTGAATATACTAGTATTATTTTATGTAGGGTATGGAATTAATTTTTTTTCTCATGTGCTCATTCCCTTATATTCATGTTATGCTTATGTGTATCCCATGTTTGTCCTTACTAAGTATCTAAGCTCACCCATTATTATAATTACATTCCCTATGTTACTATGATATTTTTTATGTAGTATTTTTCTAAGAAGTATTATATATATGAATAACTTTGTAGGATATTTTTTAGCTCACATATAAAATAGTTGTTTATTTTTCAATGATTCTAATGGCAATAAACTACTATAATCAGAAGGTGTGTGTTTTTTATGGAAATGACTATTTATAAAAAATTATATAATATCAATGTGTGATAATAATGGGTTTATAGAGACGGTATGAAAGGATAGGTCTAGTTAACATTTGGAATATAGGATGGAAAACACTTAGTAAGATACCTTAGGATATTTCTATGGATAATTATATGGACAAGACAACATAGTCGAAAATGTCTTAGGATTTTGGTAAAGTGAAGATGTAATAACCCAAATTTTATCAATGGATGTTCCCTTGTTATAATTATTTCATATTGTAAAACCCCCTATAAAATCACTTCTAAAACACAATATAATATTTATAAATAAATAATGATGGAAATAAGAGGTATTTTTAGAAATAAATGAATATATCACGATGGAATAGTAAAATGACTTTTGGAATAATATTATGACAATTAAGAATAGTTATGTGAAAAATATAGCAGTAACGTCACCTATAAAATATATAAATAAAATTTAGGCATCTTATAAAAGGAATTATTGTTAAATTATATCATAGTATATGTAAATATATGTTTTAAAAATTATAAATTAAGCGTTGTTAGTTTTGTAAGTCATAAATATTTAGTTACCATTTTATAATTAATATAATTATTTAAAATGAAATTTATTTACAAAATATATAATAAAAAAATTTTATTTTTGTTTCCCTATGATTATAAGATAATTCTATGATACATTACATAAATTTTTAAGGTTTCATAAACCCAGTAATAATTTTAAAATCAGTATTATAAAAGTAAAAGATGATTTAAAAAAACCAAAATTTTGAAAATATTTTTCAAAAAATGGAGTTCAATTTTAAATTCCACACATCAAAAAATGTATAGGTTTAGTTTTTATGATTTTTTTCATATAATTTAATTTTTAGGGATTAGATAAATATGAAAATTTAAAATAAAATATAAATACACGATTAATAGAGTCATATATTCTTTAAGGATGTTTTAGGCCCCAAATATTGAAATATCATATATTATATTAATATATTTATTGGTAATGATCAAACTATCTACAGTCACGATTCCAAATAATAAACTAATTAATAAAATAATGAAAGAACACCCTTCTGATCACCTATAAATAATACCCCTCACCACCTATTCTCCTATCACCATTTAATGTTTCATAATTTTCTATGTTATGCACAATAATCATCCCAATACCCAACCCCACGTCTAGGATATATTGTTTTCACCAAAATATCGTACCCTTTAACCTAAGGAGGATCTCAAGGTGGAGAAATTCAATAGGGAAAACCCTCTTTGTTTTCATTTTAATTTCATTTTAATTTCATTTCCTTTTATTATCATATCTTAACATCCACTAATACAAGAGGAATGATAACTAAAATATCTTCTATATAGTTGAATTTTATAATTCAAATGGAATATTGATCTTCTAATATCTTTACTACTCAATTTATTCAAAAAATGAAAATATTATCAGTAGTGTATCGATTTACCGCAATCATGGAGGATGTATTTTCATATTTCACTAAAGCATTCAAGGATGGTTATAGAAAATTAATTATAGTTAAATATGGGTTTTTTCACATATTATAAGTTATATAATGTTATGTGGCCAACATATAATCCGGATGGTAAATAAAATCGTACGAGAATATAATGGTCGTAAAATCCACCAAATAAATTATGTCATTTTCATTAACTATTTGCCTAATTATTCATCATCATACCATATATCCAAATGAAATATAATAAAAAATATAGTTTTTTATTTTCAATAATAAAATATAATTTAAATTTATGGTGAATAACTCCCATTTTACATTCACTTGAATACTCATATACAATAGAACCAACCATGAAAACCAAGAAAATAGACACAAATGAATGATGAAATTAACTCTATAACTCATTATACATAACATAAATTAACATAAAAAATAATTAATTAATCAAATGAATGTATGAAATTATATTTTTTTTGTAAATTAATTATTTAAATTTATTATAGAGGATATTAATGTGATGAAATAATTTCGACATGTTGTAATGGGAATCTCAAACCCAACTCTATTTCTTTGGTTTTCTCTATTTAACTACATTTTCAGTATGGAGGTTCCTTCATTATTCCTTAAATACAACTTTTTCCAAGCCTTTTCTTTTCCAGGATATACATGTTTTCAAAATTTATTAATGGAAATTGCAAGGATTTTTCCAAAACAAATATCCTTTCAAGAAAAACACAACTCTTACTTCTTTGAATATTGTTTCTTCTTCAATCAAGATTGATACCAGGAGTATTATTATCTTTTTATCTTGGGAAATCTAAATTTGATGAATGTATGATTTATGAAATGAATACCATTCCATTATATTGGTTCTTTTATATCCAATATTGATATATTTTCATTATGTTACACCAGATAATGTAAATGTGATAATGTAACGGGTGCACCCAGAATTTTATTACGCATCTAAAGGTTATGGTGTGATGGGTGAACCAAAAATTATATAGTTATACATTTCAATGGGTAATGGGATGAATCTCATGAGATAAAGTAAAATAACCATGAATATGATGCTAGATTTGATAAAAAATATTTGTGGGTGTTTTCCACTAAAACATGACGTTTCATTTCTATGAATTCCCACATTCTATGACATTATCTAATGATAACATCTATAGTTTTAATAAGAAACTCAATGTTCGATAGTTTAAATGATGCGGCACATAGAGCATAAAAAACAACTAAATTTTATTATTTAATATAGTAGTTATCACCTAGACATTAGAAAAAAATGATTTAAATTTATTATCTAAATTAAGAAAATATGATTTAAACATGATTAAATAATGACTCATTGGTTACCAAATTAATTATAATTGGATGTAAAAACCAATTGAATATAAATTATGTGTTTTTATGAAAAACTATTTAATTGAGAATAATTTTTTTTTCTACATAATTATATCACACTTTATATATTATATTAAATCAATATAAACTCAAAATTATGTTTAAAATTCATATTATATGTCTTGTGGTGAGTCATATGAATAGAAAAAAGTTTAGGCATAAAAGTAATATTTTTGGAAAAAAATCTATTTTATCGCCTTTTGATGGAGAACAAAATTTAAATTTCTATATTTACAATTTTTAACGTTATAATAAAAAACTTTAATTTCTTCATTATAATTTTAACTGAAAATGTAGTTTCAATATGAATTATGAATTTTTTGATAACTATCCTATTTTAGTGAATAATGAAAAATACTGCATTTTAATTCAAAACTATTTTTTCATCTAATTTATTTAAATTGTTAGATTATACTTATAATTGATTTTAAATTATTTTTAAATTATTTTCATATATTTTAATACAAATTTGGTAATTGAAATTATTTTTAAATTGGAATTAGTTCTAAAAATATTTCAATATTTTAAACGATCCACTTTTAAACCCACATTTTAGTTTTGTTTAAAAAAATGAATTTTAATTATCATTTTACAAAATAAGTGATATAAATTAGGTAAAATAGATTATATATTTTTAATTATATAATCCAAATTAGTTGTTAAAGTATATTAAAATTTTTAGGTATAAAAAATATACCTTGGTAAAATAAATTATTTACTGTTGTATATGTAAAATTGCGACAAGGGTTAATGTTAAAATATAAAATCATAACATACCTAAAAATTGAATGACTTAAAGGGTAGTTGTTGTGTTTTTAGACCCTGACCATCTTATAAAATAGTAATTAAAATAAAATGTTGTGAAATTTAATACCTCCTTTATTAGGATAGATTTTAATAGAAAATAATCAATAAATTAATCACTTGAACCCACCTCTCCTCAAGTAAACATTCCACATCTCCGCCACCCATGGTCGACCCAAAAAAGCACTATAGATCCTTAAATCTCTACCCCAACATCTCATCAATCTCCCCACAGCCCACTACTTCTTCTATCAACAAAAGGACAAATCTAAGGTTCACATGGGTCTTTCAAGGAGGGGATCTTCAATAGGTAATTTTTGAGAAGTACCTCCCTTAATTTATTATCTTTTTATAATTTATCCTCACCTACATCATCCAAAAAATCATGATAAAATCAGAATAATGTATATACTGGTGTTTTATTTTTATAATTTAATAGCTTATATATATATATATATTCACCTACTATTATTCAAAGAAACAAAATTGTTGTCCATGTTATGAAGGTTAATCCTCTCTGCGAATAATGTTTTTGTTCCCTTTTCATTAAAGCCTTCATGACTAGTTTAAAAGATAAATTTTAGGGAAAAATTATATGTTAAAATTTATATTAAGTCCTATTTAATATCTTTAAATATTATATTAATCATAGCTTCTTGATTTCCATATTTTTTTATACGATAACTTCGTTTGGGGATATGTGGACTATCGCCTCCTCAAAATTATGTGATTGTTCACACATCACATGAAATGTATTAAGAATTGTTTTAGGAAACATAAATGATCTAAATTAGATATTTATATAGTTTTTATGATATTATATATGTTGAAATGTTTACATACATTTTATTAAATGTCATTCTTTCAATATGATAGGATACAAATTGTGTTCAAGCGTACGCACAGCCTACCATCTCCATAAACGTTGTTTTTAGTTTTTTTTCAAATATTATTTTCAATATTTATATAATGAAGATATAATACATTTATATCAGGATTTAGATTCTGGATATGATGGGATTATGACCACATTAAGTATTATAATCATTCCAAGTACATGTTTGACTCAAGAACTGAATATCGACAAAATGTCCAACATGATCTTAAATAATTTTTTAATTGTTATAACATGGATATAACTGATATGAATGGAATAATAAACAAGGATTTTTTTCATGAAATTATAAATTATACTATGTTTATTATTTAGGATGAACACAGAACATACGAGATGAGGCAAACTCGTGGTAATGGTTGTGTCTAACTCAATTTCCATTCATTGGGATATACATCTACTTTGCTGTTTTTATTACGCTAAGATTATATGGGGACTAACTTTTTAATGGATTATGTTTTATTTACACTTCAATTTTTTTGTATATAACATTACTACACATAATCACCCCATTGATAAATTTATATTCCATCGATATGAACTTTGTAAGGATTTACTTGTCTCACTTTTTACCTGTATCAGATATATGCATTATTCACCACTAATTAATTTTTTTTTGTTTATAGATAATGGCCATTGATATGAAATATCAGGAATCCCTGTATATTCATGTTATCAAATATACTATTTGATGATTTTTACTTTTATTGGTCATATGATACAACATATTATATGTGGTATGGGAATTTCATAACCCAATTTCCATTCTTTGTGTTAGAATTACAATTATTGATTATGTCGTTCAACTATTAAGAGTGAAACTAATTTTGAGTATCTTATATTTTATTTATAACATTAATTAGATTTAATTATTTTTAAATGGAATCATTTTATACTGAGTTATTGAATTTCCGTAGAAAAGGTCAAAAGTAATACATTCAACATATACAACAACAATGACTTATTTTCCACCGTAATCGTTATTTGATATTTGGATTCCTCTATAAGACTCAATGTTTTAAAATGAAATATAAATAAAATATTATTTTGTGTTTTATTTTTTATTGAAAATGGTTTTCATAAGAGATTTATTATATCAATATCTTGAAATGGTATCTTATTATTAAAATATGGATATGTTAATTTTCTTTTTTGCGTGACATATGTGTTGTGATTATGTTTTTCATATTGGGAATTTATTATGTATAAAGGTGGTTATGTGATAAAATGAGAGAGGGTGAGCCCATGATAGCTTTGAAATTCATTGGTTATTGATAAGAAGATAAATTATATTGGTTCTCTTAAGAGATTGTTGACACAACATAAGAATACAAAAAGACTATGATGATAGCCCTGGATAATTCAAAATACCAAGGTATGCTTCGAAGAATTCAAAAGGCAAGAAAGACCCTCCAAATACCTACACAATAGAACTGTGCGGTAGAGCTACGCGAAAGACTTGCGCGTCAGTATAATTTCTGTACCCCTACATGACGTACCTGCATGAAGAAGCTACACTGAGGGTTTGCATGTTCACCACCCCATCAAACATAACCCATACATGACTATAAATAGGACCCTTGGGCTCCACATTTCAAGGTCTGAAATTTTTAAATGACTCCCGGATGATCCCATTGTGTAGCTCATTCACCCAGCTCCCTCAAATTATCTCAGGATGCTATCTATAATACGAGATAAGAGATAATTAAATTTGATTTTAGTGATCTGTTTATCTCGTTTATGGTTCCCAATCACCCGAAAAGCAGTTTTCCAAATCATATAAAAGTAAAATTTTCATTCATCTCTCTAAAGTACGAGAGAAGAGATAATTAAATGGGGAAATCATGTTATGAAAGGATTTTCAAAATTTTCACAACGGTTCGGTTCCCTTTTTTGAAATATAAACTTTAGTCATCACACAAGCCTTCACGGAACACCTTCACGGTGCACTAGTGCAACACATGTGTGTGGAACACCTGTCTTGCATGCTTGCACAACGCACCGGCACAACACACATGCACGGAACACCTGCACGGCACACCTGCGTGTCGCAAATGCGTGATATTGTTACACAGTGCATCAATGTAGGGTACCTACGCGGCACACATGCATGAGGTACCTATGCAGTTGAGCTTGGTATAAATCTTTCATACCAAATTATGTACCATTTTTAATGACATTCATGGAAGGGTACCTCCTTCCTTGGCTTCCTCATATAAAAGGGACTAAGTTGAAACCTCCACCAATACCTCCTGACTTATCAAACCTTTGGGAAATTCACATATGTATATCTCCTATTTTGGGTTTGAATTTCCACTAGCATTGGTTTCCATATTTGTTTCATATTTTGTTTAGGATTCATGGAGTGTCTACGGGTTTGTATATCCAAAGTCACATGGACCTTTCTCCTAGATGGAGTTATGGCAAGTTCCCGGATTAAAGGAGGGTTGGGTAATGGACTCTCCCTTCACAAAGAGATTACTCATAACCTTAGGTCTCTGGAAGGGAAGGTAATTTTCACACTTTATTTTATTACTTTTGATCAAAGGATATGTCTCCCTCCCATAACAAGATCAATTTTAGTGAAACTAACATAGAATAATCCCCTATCTTTTCTCAAAAGAGGTAGCATCATGGATCCTCCTCTCTTCTTTTGTTCTAAAGACAAGAGGAGATATGGGCACATGGACTTTCATTACCCTTTCTCTCTCTCGTTGATCATTGTCACCATTAGTAGCCATCCCAGTGTAAGCCCCTAATCATCATCCCTTCTTCCTTTCATTGGAACCTTCTCTAATGTAATGAGAATAGTGGGAGGTCTCTTCACCTCACCCACTTCCCGGGATGCCTTTCCCTCATCCACCGTCGCCACCGTAGGCTCTCCCTCCTCCACCAGAAGGGGACGAAAAATGAGTGTCATTGTTGAATATTTCACATCCTCTTGTTTTCCACATTGATCATGAATCACATGGAATTATATATTCATATAGATTACAACATGTGAAAAAACACCCACAATGAAATAACTAATAGAAATATGATTCCTATAAAATCCAGGATATGTAGGAATCCCTTTCAGGGCCTGAGGTCACTGGATACCCTCTTCAAGAATCCAACCATATAACCCTTAATCTGGGTATCCTCCTTAAGAATAATCCCCAAATTAAACCCCTAAGTCATCAAGGCAGCCTTTTTATAAAGTAAGCCCAAACTCATGTATCTTAAAGGAATATATTCTCCTATGAGACTTATCGAACAACACTGGCTTTGATTCCCATTCACACGGGATATTTATGAATCCTCTTTGAGGATCAAACCCCACATTTCAAATCAACTCTATTCTCCTTAGGCCAAATTCCAAATATGGTCTAACCTAACTTGGAAACCCATATCTTTTCCATGTTCATTGGGATATTTCCGCATTAGTCCCACAACAAACTTTGAAAATGATCCATTCACTTAGATACCCTTACCACATGACATTAAATTGTATGGTTATTTCCTTATCACATGACCGTAAAATGTATGATATGTCCCATTAAGCATCAACAAACTACAATGGTTCTGGTTCCTTTTACCGGGATACATAGGTAACCCATTTTATGGGTATAATCCCAATTTTAAAACAAGCCTCCATCTCATTGGAGGATAATAAATCCATGAGTGCGCCACTGAGTGGTTTAAAAACAACTGTCTTTATAATGATGATTAAAATAATCTTGAAATAGTATATTATAGGATATCATTGATAGAGACCCTTGAATACATATAGATATCTCTATTAATTACGAACCATGAATGTATACTGATGATTCTAAATTTATCACATTTTAATATGTGATTGTAAATCCAAATTAAAACTTATGTAATTCATGGGGAATTTATAAGGATTGATGAAAATATTATAAATTTACATTGAGAGTCCTGGAATAGGCAATAATTCCCCCAAAAAAGGTGTGACGAGTCTGACCTACCATCCTCTCGACCAATGTATGTTCCTAAGCATCGTAATGTTCAAAATTAACAAACACCTACAATTGGAAAGTAGGTCCCCTTTGGAAAACGAACTGTTAAAATATTCCATTTCTATGAATAAATATAATGGAAATCACCTGGAAGAAGTGATTCCTAAAACTAGAACACACGTTTCAAGGAACTACGAAATAAAAGTGGTGAACCCGACTTGAATAATTAACCATGTTGATATTGTTACCCACCTATCAGACACCTATCAATCGATAAAGGATTTCAAGATAAAGGAATCAATCATGCATGTATTCATCTAACAGATTTCACTTTAATGGAGTTTATTTCTGTTTCACATGTTCTTAACAACTCCGTTCATTCCCAAATAGATTTCATTAAGACGAGATCTGCAAACATCCCGACTGTTGCTCAAGCTAGATCTTCATCCACTAGAAGGACGTTATTGCCCAGTCAGCATCTTCAATGCTGGGTCTCCAATGTGTTGGTAAAGGAGTATCACCAGGATGGTACAATCCTGAATTTAGGGGCAACCCGACAGGCCAACAATGTTAATAATAATCCTCGATCATTAGGCTAACAATGACTGATGATCAAGAAGCTGACAGTTCCAACCACTGTTTTTAACTATTTCAACTCCTTATCTATGAAACAAAAAAAATATTTCCTCCTATACTATAGGGATGTGGATCAAGAGGTCACTTAGGGCCTTAATTTAAGGAAGTTGGGAGCCAACTCGAGGACTCCTAGTAACAATCTCCACTTGCAGAATCGAACGGTAGTGAACCCGGAACATGATGTGGGTGTTGTATATGGAGGTTCGGCCTAGGTGTCTCCAACCCAGGCATGAAAGACATACCACTGAGGATAACTCTCAGTCAATAGGGAGTAGGTTCTTACCTCTTCCCCCTCCATAGATTTCCATCAACCACACTTGATGGCGAATAATGAGCGGGTACATACACCTGTCCGTCCTAATTTTGATGTTCAACAGACTCTTTTGGAAGAAAACCACCAATCCCAACAGATAAATCTAGTGGAGTATTGTGAACAAGAACATACACTTTCTTACAAGTTATCAACCAGTCAGTAGGCTTGTATGACTACATTTCAAGAAGCCCACCAATCCAATGTGGTGGAAACTGTTACACAGTAATATAGAACATATTAGAATCACCAATTCTGCCCCCATCTCTTCATCCAGTATTGAAGGATGTCTAATAACCATACTTGATGAAAAAAGACCAGCAGACAAATACAACTTCCAGTATTTATCATGCCTGCCAGTAGTCTCATTTGGTAGTGCCTAGAGAAGTCTGTCGAAAAGCTCTGAAAACAAATTTTGGGTAAAGCCAACTCTCTACACCCTGTATAAGTACTGTTAACAACCATTGATTGGAAAAGGATGACAATAGATGGAACATACACGTACTACCGATGTGGAATGGAGATATATTCCTTTTAAAACCTTTGATGTCACCAAACACATCCTATCAATGGTGAAAAGGCAGATGCAAATCCTTGACCATATTCTGTAAGCATGTCAGAATATTAAAACAAATAATTCACCAGTAACAAGGGAACCGACACAAAAATATGTCCCCACATATGGGATGACACATCGTCATGCCATCTCGGAGAATATACACACCTCTCTTCTATTCCAGGAGGTTCATGGGGTGTACTCCCCCCATAACATATGGACAACAAGATCAAGAACATACATCCTTTACAATCGGTGGTAATTAGTCAGTTCTAATTTCCACTCCAAATCAGGCACATAAACATATCCATGATAACCACTTATCGCAGTAAGTGTCCCCAAATAAGTGTAAGAGAACATACAATAATAAATATTTACAAACATTACTAGAAAATCCAATGTGAAACAACAATTTGGCTCCTCTTAATGATTACGTTCTTGAATCCGTCAGACATTTGTCTGTTAAAGCTGATGATCTCATCCTCTAATTACTAAATTATGGGAGTGGTAGAAGTATTTATGAAGTTCCTCATCAGAAACATCATATTGAAGGATATCTTCATGAAAATTCGGTCAATATAGAGTGCCTATATTTAGATGAGATCCACGACAATTCTCCATGTGGCCAGAAGACCAAGGAGCAAGAGGATTCATCACATTCTATAATCCACCATGGCGGTCCTCCCCATGCTGGAATTCGCTGTGAAATACCTCTAAGCAGTAGTGTTTTACATTGTTAAGATAGTTCTATAATATATAATATAGCGATGAGAAATACCTCTTATCTTGAGGCACTTGAAAAAAAGGACAGTAATGTCTGATGCCTTGTCATTGACGGGGGAAACACTTTCCCAACTAGAAGAAATCTTATGGGAATAGTCATTCTCTGAACCTCCCTTGGGTCATTTTCCTTCTAATACAGAGCATCCACTTTGGTCAACCAAGTGGAGTGACCTCTAATAAACGATTATGAAGATATTCTAAACATGAGGAAACAATTGGAAAAAGGAGAAATACCATTCATGTTCTAGACATTGGAAAATTCTCAGTATAACATTCCTGAATTTATAGTAGAATATTATATTCATGATATCTTCCTAAACTTATGGAAGAATCTCAGTTATTTGAAAACCAAAGTATTGCCAAATGATGTATATCAAAATCAAGTAAAGTTAATTGACGGTTTTGAATACCTAATTGACTTTGAATCTCTTTCAATTTTCCAAAATCTAATGGCTGAAAAATAGCAGAGAACCCTTCAGCATGCATGCCTTAATGCTCTAAAGAGGCTCCACTAGTTAATTTCTGACACCCATCTGGTGTTCATATCAATGTATGGGGTGCACATGGGGCATTTCATTTCACTTCACTCCAAAATCAAAAAGTAATCCAAAATTGGTCTTTAGATATGCTATTACCCACGGTTAGCTACAATAAACGTAATTTTTATATAATAAAATGTACGATCATGAACAGGCCTCAAAAAACTCTCTTCAAGGACATTCACAAATAAATGATGTTATTGAGATACTTTTACATCAAAAATCTGAGAATATTGTGTCAGCATCCCATTCATAGGATTTCAGTGGTCAAATAATAAAATAGTCTATAATAACACAATGATCTTTCGAAAGAGGTGATTTGAGTGGTTTTAAGATGATGCACCCATCAAATTCCCAAAACAAAATTCGAAAAATCAGAAGTGCAGTTGCATGAATTATAACCATAGAAGTTCTAGAATCACACCAGCTGGAAAGGATGGGGTTTCATTTATATCAACCATCCAATTCATTAAACAATGTTTAGATGTTTGAAGAAAAAGAAAAAAACATCCCCAGTCTGTAATGCTGGGGGATTTATCACATCTACAATCCCCTCCTAAATGGAAGCCAATTTTCTCCCAATGAGGGATGATTCCACAAATAGAGCACACAGATAAACTATCAAAGGATTCCCTTTGGGTTACTATCCATAAAAAAACTCATGAGAATCCGTTATATAGGAGAACATAGTCTCACAGAAGATATAGAAGGAGACGATCATACAATGAAACTGACAGAATTCCATCAACGCATTATGTGTTGGTAAATGTCATTAACACCATTGCATAAGATCCTCCATAAAATTAGTCTAGTTCAAGGTAATTAGAAGATGAAGTTCGTATCCACAATATGGTACACACTTAGGAAAATGAAGAAGGTGTATATACTCGAAATCAGAGGATTACCCAAAATCTAGGTATGCATTCAAATAACCAACTCTAACCCCTCCAAAATGCACCTAACCAGGGGAAAGGTAAAATCCATATTACATCTCAATTTTCCAATGGATAAGTTCAATATCTTTCAATTGAAGAGAGATTTTCATAGTAGGAATACGTAATGAAGGGATTGAAAAGTCTCAATATGGAGTTACTTCGAAGCATCATTTCTGCTAGACGTACTCCATAGGCAGATCCTCAACTTGCAAATCCTATCAGAGCTCCTTAGAAAAGGGGATTTTTAGAAACTACAGATGTGTATAAATAATTCCCTCTATTGGTTACACAACCATGGTAGGATCAATAACATCCTGATAAGCATGTTCACATGGGTTATACAAGCAAAATACCATAACAACCACCATTGGTTTTGTAGGTCATTGATATGATCAAGCTATAGTTAATGTACTTGCACAGGTTCTAGCTCATCCTGATGTTCCAGAAATTCTTATGAACACAATTTATGTAGTAATGACTTGATTGGACGATATGGAGGAACAACATGTGCTAGTTCAGTAGGAAAATAATGTTTACCCTGAATGGGTGGACCTGATCCCCCCCACCAAATTTTGTGAATACCATGTTTTCAATTTTTAATGATTCGATATATCCAGAACAACCTTTACTAAATTTTGTTTATCATTGTGATCCCATGACGGGAACTCCTCAACAACTAGAAGTAGTAAACCACATGTGTTTGGTTCAGTCACTATAGGGACCAGATTGTTTCTGGTATACAAGTTTTTAATCTTGATCAATTAATGGATACGATGTTCTCTGCCATATATTCCATCTTCAATTTATCTCAATGCTACCTATGACAATAGATTTTATCTTACAAATTTTAATCAAAGGGATAATGAAAGATTTTCATATTTCATTGCGCGATGGAAAGGATTTCCATATTCGTTAAGTTTGGCACTCCCTCAAGAAGAGTTGCTGCTAATTTGTGTAGAAAATCTACGTGATGAGTTACACACAACATTGATCCCTTGAAAATATGTAGGATGGTATCAAGATCTTACTTTAATTTCTCAACAGATATAATATTCTATTATATAGACTAAGGATAAAACTTGTGTAATTCCATCAGATCTAGGAAGGAGAATTGGGAAAGGAGAGGCTGCTACCGTTACATTCCACCATGACCCTGTACCTTATTCTAATTCAAAACCATCATCATATCGAAGGTCTCTGTCTGCTGAGTGTTAGCTACAATGACCATCTCATCAAAATTATCAAAGATATCAATGGAAAAAAAATTTAAGAAATTAAAGATCAATGTTTATTCTTTCTGGAATGAAAATGTTCTTGGTTACATCATCTTAGCTATAGATAACAATTTGGATTAGTATCCATGTACGATGAAACCAAACAAAGAAAGATATGATGATCTTAAAAATTATTGTCCCTTTCACCAGATGCTAGGGAATCCCATTCAAGATTGTTTTGTTTTTATGGACCTCCTGAAAAAAATGGCAGACTCGGGACAAGTGAAACTGAAAAGTTTGTCAATCCAAATAGAATGTGTTACTGCTACTGATCCAAATAAAGAATGCGAATAGAATGAAGTCAAAATTAAAAATATTCAGAAATATTATGATTGGATGATCGGTAAAAAGCACAATAAAACTCATACCATTTTATGAACATAGTTGAAACAACTAATTATGACTTCTTCCACTCCTACCAATGTAAAACCGCCTTCATCAAAAGGTCAGTCCTCAATGAAACGAGATGATCATAAGGACAAAGAGAAGTCATAAGTAAATGAGCTCGTGCTAAGGATAATGTTATTCTTGACCCTATATTATTTCAGTCCATCCACTTCAAAAATATGGGCACCGCCCTGCCAAACAGCACAACTTGTACCAACATTTCAGGAAGAATCTTCATTATATTAAGAATTGATCATTGGTTCAATTAAAATTATCCACTTAATGAGTCCTTATACCAATGGTGATTCTGATTATAATGATCCAAAGTTCCATGTACTTAATTGGGAAACCAGATGATGAGGCCAAGGTTGATGATATATGGAAAGATGTGGGAATTCTAGAACCATTAAATTTAATAGTACCCCTGCTTGAACCGTATATGCGGTAGAAACTCATGGAAGAGCCCTTCAGCGAGATCAAAAAGAATATGGAGTTTGTTCCATGAAAGGCATATTCAGTTTGGACATGATTATTTTAGAGGACTGATTAGAAGTCATATCATATTACTCTCATCATGTAGATATACTTAGTCAATCTAATCTACCAAATCTAGGAGTATTTCCATCTTCTGCTCCAACACGGGGTACATCTACATCAGAAGCATCAACTTCCAAGACACTTGAAAACCCGGATTTCCATGCTGGGAATCATAGAAATTTAGATCAAAAGTATGATGCTTTTAAACAACTAGAAGAAGAACATTCTTATTTATTGACTTTGGAAGCATTGAATATGTCAACAGATCTTCGAGGAGAACTTATTGAGGATTTGTCAAGTCCTTAGGAGTTTCAAACCGACGTTTCTGCTGCTGAAGTTTACCATATATTGAATTATCCTATAGAATGTCATGCAGTCATATCTTTTAAATATGATGATAAAGATGATTTTTACATGGAAATATCATACCCATGTATTTATCATAGCAAGGTCAATGATATACAAATATGATGAGACTTCATGGATAATGTCTCTAAAGTCAGCCTCATTACTGTTCGTACACTTCGTTGATTGGGCCTAACTGAATCTGTCTTTTCTCATTCCACATTTATTTTGGAAGGATATGACAAGAATGAGCAAGAACCCTTGGATGATATTACACTCATAACTATGTTTGAATAACTTGTGTCTAAATCATATTTCATGGTTGATTGGCAGGACATAGTCTTCTACATTCTGCTCGAAAGGCCTTGGATACATCAACATGCTGCCATACCTTCGTCATACCCCCAATGCCTTCAGTACTATTTCAATGGTAAAATCGGGACATTGTATGGTGACAAGGATCCATTCAAAAAGTTTGAATCTCAATACATTGATGTAGAGTTTTATCACACAAATTGAACGAGTTCCATGGAAAATGAAAAAACAATAGTTAATGATCCAAATGGTTTGGAAAATATTCCAACAAACCGATTCATACATTTGATTATAGATTATTTTCTACCCTTCAGTCTAATTGAGAGGGTAAAACAATATCTAAGAAATCATCTAGTAACTTCTATAATGTCAATTGTGGCAACTATGTCTGACTGCATTATAGAAATTATTGATTTACCAAGAAGTAATGGATGCTTAAATAGAGATGTCTTCATTTCATCCACCGAACTACAACAAGCCTATACTTTTTCAATCACAGTAGAAGAAGTTGTAGTAATGTTAGAGGAATACACAGATGTTGATTCCCAATCCATCCTATCCTCTATATTACCCCAGAAATACCCTTCATCCTTAGTCGGGTAAAAAATGGTGGCCTATTCTTCATGATGTTAAAATACTGACTCTTCTCCTAAATTCGATTGTTTATTTCATCATTTACTAAGAAAGAAGAAGTAGAAGAGGTAACACATAATGAATAAAAAGGGGAAGATCTCAGGGATGGTTCTCCAACATTTGGGGAAGGTGACTCTACCACTGTGGATGAGATCAAAGAAATAAATCTAGGTTCAAAATAAGATCCCCGCACCACTCTAATTAGTATGTCCATAACCCCTGAAGACCAAGTGGTTTAAAATTAATTTCAAAAGAAATATTTATATATTTTTTCATGGAATTATATAGAGATTCTAGGTCTTAATGCTGATATAGCCACAAATCATTTGGGTTTTCTAGAAGAACATCACGGATTCAAGCAGGAAATAAGAAGAAAATTCCCAAATCATCCGTCTAAAATTGAAGTTGATGTTGATAAACATATAAAGGATTACTTTTTTAGGGAATTTAAATATCCCAAATGGCTGGAATACATTTTTCTAGTGAAAATGAAGAATGGGTAAATCAGAGTTTTCATGGATTTAAGAGATCTTTACTGGAGTTGTTCTAAAGATGATTTCATAGTTCCAATTACAGAGCTATAAATTGATGGAACAACTAGATATGAAGCTCTTTCCTTTATGTATGGATACTTTGGGTAGAATTTATTCTATATGTACCTATAGGATGAAGAATAATTAGGATTCAGATCACCTCAAGTTATGTTGTGCTATCGGGTAATGCCCTCTGGCTTAATGAATGCAGGTGCAACATACCTTCGTGCAATGCACCATATCTTAAAACCCATTTTAGGTAAATTTGTTGAATGTCATGTGGATTATTTGGTGTTCAAATTCATTCAACATTCCAATAAATTGGTTGATTTGGAAACCATATTCAATAAACTTCGGCAACATAGTTTAAGATGAACGCCTTGAAAGGTGCTATCGGGGTAACTTTAGGAATGTTCCTTGGCTTTGTTGTGATGCATTGTGGTATCAATGTTTATCCTTAGAAAAAAATCATTTCTTGGTATGTATCCTCCTCAAAATTAGAAATAATTAAGAGGAATCCCATGGCATTTGGGCTCTATTCAGTGCAATATCGCAAATTTGAAAGGTAAGTGTTTTCCCTTCACCAGATTAATGAAGACGCAAGTCACCTATCAATGGAATTAAGACTGCCAAGATGCATTTGATAAACTCAAGAAATATCTCTTGTGTCCACCGTTATTAATGTCACCAGTTGAAGGATGGCCACTTATTCTCTATGTGACAACTTTAGAGAGATCACTCGGATCATTCTTTACCCAAAACAATGATGCTGGGAATGAGAACAATCTTTACTATCTTAGTCGAACTATTCTTGATACAGAAAGTCAGTATTATTTTATTAAAAAGTGTTTCCTGGAATTAATATTTTTAGTTCAAAAATTGAGGCACTACCTGCAACATCATGAAGTCTAATAGGTATCTCACAATAACCCGTCAAATTTATCCTCAGTCATCCTATGCTTACATGGTGTTCGGAACGATGGGTGGTTATTCTGAAATAGTTTGATATCCAGTTTGTGGAACATAAGGTAATAAAATTCCATGTTCTAGAAGTCTTCCTTTCTAAACATCCATCAGTGAAAGATACATCAATAAATATGAAACTTCCTGATGTAGAGGTCTTCTCTATTCAAAATAATTCCCAAACATGGGATATTTACATTGATAGTGACTCCAGAAGACCAATAGGGTAGAGAATGGAAAACCATTTCCTAAAAAACATTGGGTTAAGAACTGTCCCTATTTCCCTAGAAAAGGTATTATTGCCTTATTCCTTCCAATTTTTCAAAAGACGGTACCAACAATGAAGTATAATATCATGTTTTCTGGCAAGGAATTGGAACTTCAGGTGCATGTGAATCACATAAAAGTAAATAGTGATTCATAATTAGTAATCAAGAAAATCAATGGGAAATATTATATCATAAAAAAGGATTTAATCCCATTGTGTGATTACCTTAGATGGTTAATGGCTGAATTCCCCTTAGAGCTGATATTGTCTAATGTCCCTCGATCACAAAACACCCAAGCTGGTGAACTGGCTAATGTAGCTACAACCATGGTAGATCCAAATTGGGATGAAATAATCATTAGCATAGCCCATCATCTTGTGATCTCACCTGTATTTCAACACATAATGGATGAAATTAATGATATTAGCCCTATTTCTTAGCCATATGGTCATTCCATGGTTTGGATAACACCCATCATGGAATATCTTCTAAATAGAGTCCACCAGAGAGGGATAAAAAAGGAATGATCTGACAGAAGGTAGCCCATTTTATTCTTTATGATAGTCCAAATCACCAAAAGATCAGCTAAAAATGAAGCTTTGATGGAATCCTCTTCAGATGTATGGATGGAGGAGAAACTGCAGCTGTCATGAAAGAGGTACATTCATGAGATAGTGGTGCTCACTAGTCTGGGCACAGAATCGCTGATCAGGTCTAAAGGATTTGATACCTTTTCCCTTCAATCACGCATGATTGTACTGATTTCACTGAGAAATTCCGTCCCATCCATGTTCATGACAACGTCATTCATCAACCCACAGAGTTTATACATACAACTAAATACTCTTGGCCATTTTCCAGATAGGGAATTGATATAATATGACATTATCTTCCAACCACATCTATGTAGTTCATGTATATTCTTACTGCTACAGAAATCTTCCCAAAATGGACTAAGGCAATAGCTTTCAATGAATTCAAATCCAAAATCATTGTTAGTTTTGTTAAAACTAATATCATCACAAAATTTTGTGTCCAACATTTTATTTTGACAGACAATGGCACCAATTTTTATTCTGGTGAGGTAAAAAAGTTATATCAAGAACATAATATCAAATCTAACCATTCCTCTCGCTGTCATACAACATCCAATGGACAAATAGAGGCCTTCAATAAGACCCTATCAAATATACTCTAGAAAATGGTGGATAAAGATAAGAAATCATGACCTGATAATCTTTTTCTTACATTATGGGATTATGGGACTACTACCCATACTACAACCCAGGTAACTCTTTATTCATTAGTTTATGGAAAGGAAGAAGTATAGCCAATTGAAATTAAACTTCCTTCACTTATATTTTCAATTTGAAATAATTTTTCTAGAGATGAGATGTCTCAGAAATTATTTGATGAATGGGAGGAGTTTGACGAAAAAATATTGCATATTTTTCATCATTTAGAAGTCTACCAAGACAAAATAGAGTGAGCTATTGAAAAAGGATATTTTCCACAATTATTTTCTTCAAGGAGATATTTTATTGGTCCTCAGGACTCCAATGATGCCAAGAAAGAAACCACTATAGCTTGAGCCAAAATGGGAAGGACCTTAATCAATACATGATGTCTACTCAGATGGGGATTATTCCTTAATTTAATTGGATGAATACCTCATTAAAACTCCAACCAATGTGAGATTCTTGAATAAATACTTTGTGTAATGACACAGACAGTCTTCCTCACTACAAAACTAAAAACTACACATCCCCCAACATCCATATTGCAAGACATAAAACTACACAGTACAAAGTCCTATTTGCAAGACATTAAACTACATAACAACCATTTGTCCTCGTTACACAACATTAAACTGTACTGTTAACATTATCTCTACTTGATGTTAGGATATTTCATATCAAAGCATCATTAACATCATTTCTACTCCTTAGTGGCACATCAGTACCTCCCTTCCCATAGTCTGAGTCATATATTCATAGGGACCTTGATTCTAGAACGACATGTGGCTTGATTCTCATCTATATGTGATACATAGAGATGCTCAGATCTCCATTCATGGGCCTTGCTGTAACAATAAATATTTTATTTACCTTTTCTTCTCCTGTATATGAATTATATCTATACATAGTTCTTTTTTAAGATAAATGATTTGATTTTCAAACCATCTTGTGTATTAAATTTAATCAATTATCTAAACAAATGTATGAATGCCCCACCTCCCACGTCAAATTCAATTTTTTGGGAAATAAATGTTTAGAGAACTATATATAGCTTGATTCTAATCTATACGAGATACGTAGAGATGCATATATCTCAAATATGGGGCCCAAACACAATATAAAAACCCCTTTTATTCCTTAGGTAAGAATTAAAACCTATAAAGTGAATGTTTAGTGATTTATATATGGATTGATTATGATTCTTTCCCTCCACAAGACATGTAGTGACATAAGGGGATTATCTCTTACTCTAGCTACAACAAGTCTTTTTTTCGTATCAGATTATTTTCTACCTTACCACATGATGTTAAATTGCATGGAAATTTAACACCCCTATTCTTCAATTGTTTCACCTTTGTATAGTAATATAAGTCCATACTTGTTCTTTTTTATAACATCGAGCATAGCTCACGTGGGCTTAGGAATTGGGTAAAAGGATTCTTTATATTAAAAAGGTGTCTCAATTTCTTATGGCGATACCAATGTTGTCACTGCATGACTTTAAAATGTGCATTATAATTTCCTCATTTCATGACATTAAACATCTCAACAAAATATTAATTCAAAAGGAAACAAAGAAAGAATATTTTTTTCATATGAGTAAGATCTGTATAAAGGGATTCAAACTCATGGACAAAATTGACTCAATTATTTCATATGTGCAATAAGGATAACTCCCATCTATATTTCACACACTTAATCTTGAAAATTTCTTGATCTTTATACTATTTCTTACAGTATTTGGTGACAGAGTTTCCAATACCTGCGAACTCTTTTTTCCTTACTATACAACATGTTCCCTTTGGTAGCCTTGCATAAGTTTCCTACATAACAGGAATTTCATTCAAATGATTCCACTATTAGGATATGAAACAAATACCCTAGTTGGACTTGAATAATACATCCCCATAACAGGTTTGTCAAGTGATGGTAATTTTGTTCTTTGTTATAATGTCTTTTTCCCCATTAATCCTTGATGATAATATACAAGAATTTGTATTTTAAAATAGTCATTCAGGTGTATTTTTTCCATTATCTTTCTTTTGATCTGAAACTCTTAAATACCATGGGATTAACATTTCCCTCTCCATGTGTTCAATGCAATATGAATTTTTCATGGAATCACTAGACCACAAATCACATACTGTTTCCATTTTCTAGTCATAGTTGTATGACCAAAAACTACGAACACCATAACTTTAACAATTGGATCAGAACTTCGTAAAAGTAATATTCACTTGATTCATTGAAAATATGGGTAGGAAATACAATCTCCTTATTCAGTTACCTTTATCTATAATCCAAACTACGTACATCATAAAATATGAATCTCCATAATCATTCTTCAGCTTTTAGCAATTTAATGTCAAAATTCATAAGAGCTATTTTTCTTGACTTTGCAGCACATGCCCTTAGGCGACATTGCATAAGATGCCTACATAATAGGCATGTTAGTCAAAAGATGCCACTATTTGGATATGCAGCATATTCCCCCATTTTCCCAGCATAATACAACCCCTATAATGGTTTTTTAAATAATGGTAACTTCATTCTAGGAAAATACTTCATATAATGCCTTTAGTATGTTTTTTCCATGTCATTCTTTAGATCTAGAAATCCCCAAATCACAGTTTACAATTTCACTACCATTGCTAAATATGGTAGTATGTTTCCAATCAAATTATCAAAATATTGGAAGATTTTTTTACCTTTTCTCAAAGCCAAAGACCTAAAATTAAAAACACCCATTTTCCGCACTGTATGAATTAAAATTGCACAGTACAATGTCCTCACTACATGACATAAAACTGCATAGTACAACATCCTTAATGTGTGACTTAAAACAATAAAGTAACACATCCTCACTTCGTGGCATAAACTGTTTAATAAAAATTCCTCACTACGTCACATAAAACTGAAAAGTACAACATCCTCCCTACATCACTTAAAACTGCACAGTACAACGTCCTCACTGAAAGAATTAAAACTGCATAGTACAACATCCTTACTGCATGAAATAAAACTGCACAGTACAATGTCCTCACTGCAAGACATAAATCTGCATAGTAGTTTCCCTATTCATGACATATGGCAGCATAAAATGTCCCTTTATTCACAAAACCAATTTTCGTTGGAAAACACACCAACTGTGGTATTGAGTCACCCAAATCATATTTTCCCTTGTCTATCAATAGTAAAATGTTAAATTCCTAAGAACTGTTCTTCCTGATTATGCAGCACGTGCCCTTAGGTGGAACTGTATAAGTTTCTTACATAACGGGCATGTCATCCAAAAGATGTCACTATTTGGCTATGCAGCATATGCCCCAATTGGACTTGTGTATTATAACCGCCATAATGGGTCTGCAAAATAATAGTAACTTCATTATCAGAAGAGACATATGTTGATTCATGTTTAAAATTTGGTGACCATAAAAATCATGGCTCAAGATTCCCCTTGGGAATATTTAAATAATATTAATAAAATCAATAGTCACTGAATCTTATCTAGGATTTAATTTCAAATTTATTGTTAATGATATTTCAACCATATAAACTATCCCTTTGTAGTCTGACATGCATGAAACTAAACTACCAATAAAAAAGAAATAATACTCAACAAATTGAAAGCCCGCAAAGGTCACTCTGGAAAAAAGATGAGTCTTAGATTACTAAATGTACATTTTTATGATTTAGGTAATATTAAGAAATAAGAAGTCAAAATATATGATGTTTGTTTGAATTTACATACAACATTATCAGGAATAAAACTATGCTCATTTGGCCCATCATCTTAATAAGAAACATTCTGATCACCCCCATTCCTTCCATTGTAATAATGACTTAATAACATGAAGGTTTGATGATTAAAAAAAGACATCATCGTCATTACATTTAAAATTGAAATAAAATAAGAGCAATAATGAGAAATATATGAATGGAGACAAAATTTATTCCATTCATATAAAATTGAAGGGACATACACAAAATGGAGCCTCTCTATCATGTAATAAAATAAACTGTAAACATTACTCTTCATTTATTTAATTGCTTCATAAGCCTTATCAGTTGATTGTTGATGTTGGGATAGATGAGCAAGTCCGGCCCCCTCAACCCAACAGAGTGCCTATTTAGCAGTTTAAATGGATGTTATCCCCTATAATTGGGTTTCTACCAATGTTTGGTTCAATTTATCAAGTTTTTATTAAAATCATCCAGTTACTATTAAAGATATAATCAATCCTTGGTGGGTACTTTAATTTTTTGGTTGATTTCAATCGATTTTTGGTTCTGATCTACTTCAGCCTCTTCTATTGCAGCTTGCAAGCTCTCAACATTGATGACCCATTTAGCCTTTTCAAAATCATGCCACAACTTATGCTCTTTCTGCCATCGTAGAATGGTCCCTTTCATTTAATAATGGACTTTTCGATAATTAAATCCACCAAATCCCAATATGTAAAATAATTCATGGAGTTTGAAAAAATGAGATAGCAGTTCATCTAAAAGCATATCATAAATTATTCTCTAGATACACCTCCATGTCTTATTAAATGCCGGGACAAGATCATATTACATGTCCATGTCTGAGTCAGAGTCACTACCATTAGGTAAAAAGTACTATGGAAATAGATCACTTAAGGATTTTCCTTTTTCTGCTTATCTCATAATATTATAACCTTCACCTTCAGCTAACATTCGAGCCAGCATGGAAGCTTCACCTTCTGATCTAACTGTGGAAGAAGATAATCGAAAACTCTAAATAAAGGTCATTTTTTATTTTTAGAAGAATTAAAAAAAGAATGATCTAGACAACTGATTATATTTACATAATAAAAAGTTAACCACTTGATTTTATTCATTCCCCGTATTCATAGCATCATCATGTCGAGTAGACGTTTCTCTATAAGGGGTACTCTTATGAGTGTTCTTAGTTATCATAATTTAAGGCTCTATAGAATATCTTGATAGAGGGTCCTCTATAGAGATTTATCTAGCTCCAAAAAAAGAAGGATAGAGTGGAATGACAAATTCATGAAGAGCCTTTGCAACATTTTCTGCAGATAAATCTTCATAAGGTGAACATTTATGTAACTAATCGTGAAAATAAGAACAATTGTGTATGGAAAATATATTAATAAGGACTTACGTCTTTGAAATTAATCATGAAAATCCCCAACCTTCATGATGGAACATGGAATGTCAATATTTGGATTAAGGTCTTCCATTATTTTAGTGTTTGTAGCTTGGAATGTTATTGCATCGTCACCATTTAAGGTATCCAACAAACGTTGGTTGATGCCCAAATTGGCTCCACTAGAATTATGTTCTGTTGGCTCTTAAATTGGTACAACATCATCAGATCATGCCATGTTTAGGCCAATATTAGTATTTATCTCATATTTCCTTGGGACTTCATTCCTTTTTTCTAGAGAAATAGGAATATCAAAAATGGTTATTACAGGACCCATTGGAAAAGGAAATTGATCTAAAATATATTGAGAAGAGGAAAATTGTGAAATATTTTAATAATCAAGAGAAATGTATCTGTTCTTTCCATGAATTTTCTCTCTCAGTGAAGTTGAGAATGGGTACAGATGAGTCATCTGATGATTTATCTTCTAAGATACCAGATTTATAAACATTAATATGAGTTCTTCCAGGGGTTTCCTTCTTTGTTCTAGAAGAATCAGATCTTAGTCCCATGAGCGAAGAGAGAGATGTAGTTCCCATAAGAGGATAAACGTGATTACCAGAGTGTATTGATAAAATTAAAATTCCCTAAGGAAAGTATAAATACTTAATCCTTTGTAGAACACTTCATATTAATATCACTTCACTATTGAGTTTCTTTTCAAATTCATGGGGAGAAATCGAAACACACCTCTTGGTAGGAGAAACTTGAGGTAAAGGTTGTGGATTATCCATCTCCATTACCCCAGTCATGTTTCTGGAAACTGGATAATGTTTTGGAGACCTAGGTGGATCATTTGATTTGTTTATAGTAGATCCTATAGGCCAATACTTTGGTGATTCATGAATTGGCCCAGAGTTTCCTTCCCTATATTCAAGCTGGAAAAATGCATTTTCATCAAGATTAATGTTTATGAATGGTAAAGAAGAGTTGATACAAACCTAAAGGAAAATACATTCTCATTATAAACATAAATGTGCCACTATTCCTTAGGGTCGATAATTACCCCTTTGTGTACTCATAAGTCCATCATAAGAGATAGTTGTTTAGAGGCTGGGATTTGTTCATCAGTTACATATTTAAAAGCCTCTAGCTCCGTAATATACTCTTGTAAATCAGCTAAGTGAATATCTGGATTGAAATCATATGGTCCATTATTATCACCAACATCTAGTTTTCGAATTCCATGCTGGAGGAATGACCATGCATCCCAATGAACATGGGTCACATTATACCAAGTATGAATGGATGAAGGTCACACAAAATTGAATCTCGGTATGGTTGATTTTGGAGGAGATTCAACACCTTCTAACTTGTGTCCCTCTTTAAGCATCCTTTCATCTTTAAAGAGTTCAACAGATAGAATAAGAACATCAGTTTGATGGAAACAATTGGATCACCATGGAGTTAGAGGTATTGCTTCTCTAGCCCTAGTCATCCTAGTATACCTCATGCGAGGATGTTTTGAAGGCACTGAAACCTCTTAAAAATCTACATTATCATGGGATTTGGACTTTTTACCACTATTTCCACACAAATCAGTCATTGTAGCTACCACTCGATATATTCCTTTCGCCAAATCCCGTTGAGGATATGAAAAAAGACCAAGGCTTGACATATCCATCTTCCAATCCGATGGATGCATCTAGTGGAGGTAATGTAATCGAAAATTTGGATTTATCTAAAGACATTAGAATCCATAATTGTCTCGCTACCATTGGGTGTTTGTCGTGGCTCACATACATGGCTAGAAAAGTATTTGATTGCTGAAGACATATGAACTGATGGGAAAACCTATAAGGGATGTAAGCCCACATATACTTTCACCCTCAATCCTAGTTGATAATATATCATTCCTAAAATCCATTATATAAGGCCTCACTTTATAATTATTTTCCTTTCCATCATCAATAAATTTTCTAGTTGGTGGGTTACCAAAAGGATCGAAGCTGAAATCTCTTGAGACATTCAATGGCTTCTGCACTACATCATGTCTCAAATTTTGAGTCTAAATATAAGAATAGTTTTGTAAAAATGAGGTGGATCAACCATTGGGGACTCTAACTGAGTTCAACACTATGTATGAAGAAAATTGTGTTGCAATCCAACCCCAAAACACTTGTAATGGGCATGAAATTATTAATAGATCATTCTATTGTATAAATGTATCATAGAATATAAAATTCCTACCAATACAAAAGTTTCTAACCCAATATACTTCCCCTTTTCTAATTTAGTCGTGATAACAAAAGTCCCCATCCTTACACCACCTCCGACTCATGAACTGTAAGAAAGTAAAAACTATTCCACATTGAAAAGAAGGTAGTTAAGAATATATTTGCATCAATATCATATTTGACTTTGTAGACCAGTGCTTATAGTAACATTTCTCCAATGTAAATCAATATGTGCCTGAGCTACCCCCGTTATCTGCTGAGGGACAAACAGTAGGACGTCAACAGGTGAGTCCTTTCTTAGTTGTTGGTTCTAAAAGGGAATCCGCACATACACTGGAATGAATAAATTTCTTGCCTTTGGGTAATTTATTTGATATTTTTGAAAAATTAATGAGCCAACAATGGTGTTCTGGTAACATTACCCCCCGTTGTAGAGGCAAGAACAAACTCATCATAATTATCCATGAGAATGGGAACCCCAACAATTTGGTAAATATCCCACAAACTAATGCCAAATTCACCATGTGTGAAATTGAAATAATTTGTTTGTGGAATCCATCAGCTCAACAATTCTGGAATGAAATTATTTTAATGAATATATGTTTGTATTATCTAGAAATATTCAAAAATATAAACATCTTATAATTATTTCTTGAATTATGCATAAGTCCAACGTACCCAAAATGCCCACATCCATTCAGGTTTCACACCTCCTCCAGAACCAAGATCCCAATCTTCTTTCCAACCATTAGAATAATCTTTAGGAGAATCCCAAATGGTTGAATCATAGAAATTCGGACTTGGATTTACAAAACGATTCTTCATATTTGGAGTAAAACCACAGTGATGCCAGATATAACCAATAGAAATTGTAACTTATTATACTGGAACCCCCTTGCACTAATATTAATGCAGTTACAGTTGGAGTATAGAACAAACCAATTCTTTGGAATGTAGTTATTAACATATGGAACATGGTAATCTTGTAAAATATAATTCCTGTACAGGGGTAGGTAAGGAAATTGTGGATATTCACATTGATACAGTATTAAACCCTTCCATAACACATGAAGAGCACTCTCAACTATGTTAAAAAAGTCTGGTCCGATGATCTACATCATTTCATTTTGACGGGCCTTGGCTTCTTCAGTAAAGGTTCTCAAATGAGTCATTTTCCTACAAAACAATTACCAAAATTCCCATATTAGGATGGGAATTTTTAAAATTTCATCTTAAAGGAAATGGAAATAAAAAAATATATCTTTCTAAGTATGTTGTTCACATAGGTCCTTCGAAAAGTTCTGTCGTTTAGGTCCTTCGATGATGTCCTTCATGTAGGTCCTTCGATAAGGATCCTCTCACAACTCCTTCGACAAAGTCCTTACACGTTTCCCCATCACCAAAAGTTGTTTCACCTTGAGAAAGTTTCATGGAGATTACGTGAGAGCACAACACGTTGAGGCTAGACGAAAGAGCTATGCATTGAGAGAAGGAAAATTTGGAGGTCCGGGTGAAGAAAATCACAAAGGATTGATCCTATTTATAGCCAACCATGAACATTACGCGACAATGATATGAAGAAAACCTACATGAAGTATATTCGGGGAAAATATGTGTTTTCTAGTAATTAATCCATTGTATTTTTCCCCATTATATTACCCAGGACATGACCCCCTTTCTGATCAGATCCAATCTTGAGGGGATAATTTTATTGACACCACATAAGTATACAAAACAATACGAAGATAGCCATGTAAATTTAAAAATCCCAAGTTAAGGTTTTAAGAATTAAAAGGAAGGACAAACTCACCAAATAGATACATGATAGAACTGCGTGATAGAGCTAGTGACTGACCTGCGCGATAACATTATTTATGTACCCCTACGCGATGTACCTGTGTGACGAAGCTACGAGGAGGATCTGCACAAGCACCATCACTTTGACCAGGAACCATTTATGCCTAAAAATAAGAGCCTTGGGCTCCCTATTTCAAGGACTGAAAAAGATGAATGACTCCCTGAAGCTTTAATTATGTAGCTCTTTCACCTAGATCCCTCAAATTATCTTAGGTTCCTCTCTTAAGTATGAGAAAAGAGATAATAAATAGGATAAGCATGTTTTGGAAGTATTTTCACTATTATAACATAGGGTTGGTTCCCCTTTGTGAAATGAGTTCTCCAGTCATCATACAAACCTACATGGCACACCTGCGTAGTGCAGCTGTGTTGCACACATGCACGACACACCTATGTCGCACACCTGCATGGTGCAGCTGTGCACTGCATCAACATGGGGCACCTACGTGGCACACATTCATGAGGTACCTACATGGGAGAGAATGGTATAAAATCTACATACCAAATTATTTACCCTCTTTATAGCCATTCATGGAAGGGTATCTCCCTCCTTTGTTCCCTCATCTGAAAGGGACTAAGTTGAAACCTCCACCAAAACCTCTTAACTTATCAAACCTTTAGAAACGTCCGATAAGCGTGTCTCCTACTTTTGGTTTTTATTTCCACAATCATACGTTTCCCACATTTGATTCATAATGGGGTTATGATTCATGGAGTGTTTTTGGGTTTTTATATCCACAGTCACATAGACCATTCTACAGGAAGTTCCCAGTTTTGAGGAGGGTGTGGTCCAAGCCTCTCCATTCTCAAAGAGATGACCAAGAACCTCTTTTCTCTGGTATGGAAGGTAAAGTTCAATTTTTTTTCCTTTTAATCAGCATAGACGTCTCCCTCCCCTACCAGGATCAATTTTAGGGAGACCATCCTGGCATAAGCCCCAAGAATTTCTCGCAGGAGGTAACATCATTGAACCTCCTCTCTTCTTTGATACCAAAGACTAGAGGATAGATGGTCACATGTACTTTCGTAACCGTTTCTCTATCCCTTTATGATTTGTCAATACGGGAAACCATCCTGGTATAATCCCCTAACCTTCATACCTTCTTCTTTTCATTGGATCCTTGTCCAATTTAAAGGGAATATAGGGAGGTCTCATTGCCTCTCCCTCATCCCGGGTCACCTTTCCCTCATCCACCGTCACCACCATAGGTTCTCCCTCCTCCACAAGAAGAGGAGGAAAAGTGATTATCATTGTTGAATATTTCACATCCTCTTGTTTCTCACACTGATGATGACTCACGTGTTATTAGATATTTGTGATCATTAAAACATGTGAAAAAACACACACGGAGAAGAAACTACAAGAAATCCGATTCTTGTTCAAACCAGGTAGGTTTGAAGACCTTTTAGGGACCGAGATAAATAGATATCTTCTTCAAGAATTCAACCATAATTCTCTTAATCCATGCATCCTACTTATGATAAAGCTCCAAATTAAACCCTTAATACATCCAGGAATCCTTTTTAGGAATTAAGCCAAAACACATTTCTCCCAAAGGACTATATTCTCCAATGAGACTTATCTAAATACATGTTCTTTGATTCCCATACACATGTGATACATAGAATTCTTCCTTGAGGTTCAAACCCAACATTTAAAATAAAAAGTCTTCTTATTGATAAATATTCTCACCATGGTCTAACTTAACTAGGAAACCCATATCCTTTCCATGTTCATTGGGCTGTTTTGGCATAAGTCCCAACCCAACTTTGATTAAGCACCCTTTGCTTAGAAGTGCTTACCACATGACATTAAACTCTATGGTTAGGTCCTTATCACATGAACTTAAAAGGAATAATGTGTAAAATTAAGGGGCACCAAACTATGAGGGTTATGATTTCTTTTACAAGGATACATAGGTATCCCATTTTATGGGTACAATCCTGATATCAAAACAAGCCTTCATCTCCATTGATGACAATAAATCCTTGAGTGCCCCACAGTGTAGCCTAAAAACCAGTATCATCATAATGATGATTTAAAGAATATTGAAATAGTGTATTAAAAAATACCATTGATGGAGAACCTCAAATACAAATGGATATCTTCATTAATGAAGAACCTTGAATGCATATTGATGATTTAGATTTTACGCATGTTAATAATTGATTCTAAATTCCAACGGTAATTTATGTTATTCTTGGTGAAGTAATAAGGATTCATGAAAATTTCTTAAATTTACATATAGAGTCCCAGAGTAGACAATAATTTCCCCCAAAAAGGAGTGATGAGTCTATCATCCCATCCTATTGACCAATGTACGTTCGTTAGTATCATAATTTGCAAACATAATGAAAAAATGCTTTTGGAAACTAGGCCCACTTTGGATAAAGAACTGTTTGAAGTTTCCGGTTCCATGAATATATCTAATGCAAAGTACCTCGAAGCAACGATTGTTAAAACTAGAACACACATTTCAAGGAACTACAAAGAAAATATTTTGGGAATATACTATGATGGGTATTACATACATAATCGTGACGGTTATTACCAATGTAGTTGTGAAAGCTAAAATGTAAGTATGCTATGGATTCCACAAGTTACCTTAATGATTTATTATTTCTAAGACGCATTTTCAAGAATCATATTATTTCATGAGGATGTTTTTATGGGTAAAAATATGATTTTTTGAAAATGTTCGTTTGAGTTTAGAATATTCATGGTCTAACTGTTTCATTATTTATTTTTTATCTCTTAATGAGATTTTTGGGCTAATACCATGTTTTTAATAGTTTTATATAGGGAATATGAATGGGTAAGAGAATGGAAGAAGTATATAATATTTTTATCAATAATAATAATGAATTTTTTATTTTAAAAATTTTTATATTATGAAAAAATGGATAGTGAATAGAATTGTATACTTGTAATATTTGAGTTGTCATGTAATAGTTATGGACTAATTATTTAAAACACTAAAAATGATACGGTTTTTAATGTGAATTCCTTACTTAAATCAAGATAAAGTAATATTTAATGATGTGGTATTATAGTTGGAATAAAAGGAAAGTTTTAGACAAAATTAGGGATAATATGTTTTGGTTAAACATATGCTAGGTTCCTTGGTCTATTATTTATATTAAATCCTTATCTATAAATTTTTTAGATTAAGGGTAGTCAATTAAAATTGGAATAAGGAGGATAGAAGAAAAAATTTCAATCTCTTAATAATTACATTATTTTAATAAATATTGTAAAGTTATGTTCAAATGATTCTACAAAAAATTCTGACAAAAAATTGTCTTGAAAAAAGTTGTATGAGATATAAAACACCTTCATTATAATAGAATACCATCTTGGATCATTGGTTTTTTTAATTAAATATTATTTTCACAATATTCATATATTTATTAAAAAGGTAAATAATATCAAGTAATTTTCAAATATTTAACTTTATGACAACATTATGAAGCTTATTATTATTTTGAAAAAGCTGATGACGAAGGAGGCCCTTACACAACTGATTTATACTTTCTTTTAAAATACAGCCTCTCAACACAAACTAATTTATTTGAAAAGGATAATTTATTGAATGTTTCAAGTCACACTCGGTCTGAATGTTTTATAAAAATCAAATCTTATTCAGTATTTTGAAATTATATGTCATAAGAGAATATTTTACAAAACTATTTCTCTATGAACTCTGATACGAACCTTGTTATAAAATTTGTATTTGGAAAAAAGAAGAATTATATTTTCATGAATCTATACAACATTTATGGAATGAAAGTACCTTCAATATATGTAATCAAAATAATGATGAAACCAGGTAGACACCATGATCAAGGCATGATGTTGTTTATTTTCAGAATAGTTTTATTAAATAATATATAGGTGAAATAATATATTTAAATATATATAACAGTTCATGAATTAATATGTTGAGGTCATTATGAGTTTGGATGAAAATTATAGGTATACAAAAACCTTTGATGTTAAAACATGTTATAGTCAATTTTAAGGTTTATAAAGAGGGACAATTTTCATTATGGGTGACATCTCGTCGCGTCCGGTAGGGCTACATGAATAGAACCCACATACAAAGAGAGATAAGGGTGCATCACCTACCGATGAACTACATGATGTCCTTGGTTACTACAACATTTTTATTTAAAAAAACATACCGATTGAATGTGAATTAGTTTATTTTTGGAATTTATGTTTTATCAAATGGATATCCAAGGTATTGGAAAATGATTTGTGAATTTAGTGATAATTTTTATTTTGGAAGTCATTCACTATTTTGAGAACCCTATATGAAAAATGAAAATGAAATACTATGGGAAATTATTTGGGAAGTAATGGGTGAATTTTAGTTTCTAAGAACCTATGTTATTTACTGTGGACCTATGGCGATTCATGTTTTTTATGAAAATGAGTAACCTATCGTAGGTAATATGTTATTAGATTAATTAATTTTTTGTATGAAGATTGATCAGGGTTTTTTTGGAGACAAATGTTAAAATTTATCTTGGAAGTCTATGTAATCCAAATATTTTCATTTCTAGGTTTCAAACATTGATTGGATTATTTTTGAGGGATTTTAATGGCATTTAATTATCGAATGGTCAATGTCTATCTTTTTGTATTATAGTTGAATTTTGGTGAATAAAATTAGTTTTTTTAATCTAATGGTTTATTATTCTTCGAGATATGTTTTTGGTTATCCAAAACATATTGGATTTTGTCAATGTTTCATAATATGATAAATATATAATTAATATGTTGTGAATTATATGATTCTATAGAAGTTGATTCATCTTGATCACTCATCATTTAGAAAAAAATGATGAGTTTGTGATGAAATATTATTAATTGATGAAACTCAACTTGAAATGTTAGTATGAATACTTATCTTCTTAGTAAATTATGTAAATTAATTATATGACTCTTGGGAAATCATATTGAAACAAAACTGTTATCTTATTAAGTTCATTTATAAAGAAACAAATGGCTCCTTATATTATGTCATATTTATATATTTGTGATTATAAACTTTTCCCTTACTATATTCTCTATAACTTTACATCCGAACAAGAGAGTTTGTTTTGTTCAATATCCATGTCTTCATACATGGAACCCTAGTATTTGATATCTCATGTGACCTTTGTTTAATTCGATTCATTGATTTAAAGTGGAGGTTTTTATTGACTATCTTTTCTAATGTTGGATTGAAATAAAGGAAATTTAGAAAATCATCCCTTAGTTACCAAACCTAAATTCCAATTTTATGGTCACAATTTATTAATTATTTTATGATGTAATAACCAAAGTTTTGATAATGAAAGACAATGTTCGATATAGTACATGATATGCCACATTGAGCTTAAACGAAAAAATAAATATTATTATTTAATATAGTAGTCATCACATATCCATTGGGAATGAAAATTTTTAATTTAATGAAGAAACTATTGTTTACACATGTTTATATAATGATTCATTGGTTAAAAAATTAATTAGAAATGGAAATAAAAACCAATTGAATATAAATGTTGTATTTTTATAAAAATACTATTTAAAGGAGAATTATTGTGTTTATAAAACAACCATATAACTATTTTTGGATTATATTAATAAAATATAAACTCCAAAGAATATTTAAATCTATCCTTATATGTTTTCTACACATGATATGAGAACAAGATCAATTTTATTCATAAAATAATAATTTTTATTAAAAGGCATATTACCACCTTTTGATGGGGAACCCATTTTATATTTATTTTTTCACAATTTTAAAAGTTATATTTGACAATATAAACAAATTATTTAGAAGTGGGACTTAATAATTCATTATGGATAATTTTTTGGTATTTTAATGAAATTATTCATATTTTAATGAATAGTGATAAATACTACATTTTAATTCAAAACTGTTTTTTCATCAAAAATATTTATATTGTTAGATTATCATTTTAATTGGATTTAATGTATATTTGGAATATATTTATATCATTTAATCCAATTTTGGTAATTTCAATCAATTTATAATTTAAATTTTATATAAATACATCTCAATCTTTAAAAGGTTTCACTTTAACAACCTATATATTAGTTTTGTCTAAAGAATTAATTTTAAATTTAATTTTCCAAATAATTGTAATTGAATTAGGTAAAATAGATTCTATATTTGGAATCGGAAGGTCAAAATTAGGTTTTATGTTCAATTTTATTTTTTAGGAATAAAAAAGTTACCATGGTAAAAAATATATTTGCCGTTGTATAGGTAAAATTGTGAGAAGGGTTAAAGATAAAAGCTTAAAACATAATAAACATAACAATTGAGACAATTTATGGATTATTGAGGTGTGTCTCATTCAGAAATATATTATAAAAACATAATTACCATATTGTTTTTTGGTATTTAATTTCAAAACTATTTGGATAGGTTTTAATATACAATAATAATTTAATTAATTACATGAACCGACCTCTTCACAAGTATAAATACAACCTATCCACCACCCTATTTAGACTCAAAAATCCTTGTATCTCCTCACATATCTTCCCAAACTTCTACTCCTCAATCTCCCAACATCAATGTGCTACTGGTCTAACAGAAAGACCAAATCAAATGTCCTCAAGGGTCTTTCAATGTGTGGATATTCAAGATGTAATATTTTTGAAGTATGTCTCTAAATTAATTTTCCATTTCTATTATATCCTCACCTCCATCATTAAAAAATTTATAATAATTATATAATCATTTATATACATTATTTTTATATTTATAATTAAATATATCATATACATTTGATTTCTTACTTTGTCTTATTCAAAGAAACAATGTTTTTGTTCAAGTTATGTCGGTTAATCGCCTATTTGAATAATGTTTTTCTTCCATTTCCATTTCTTCCTTCATGGATGGTCTTAAAACGTTTTTATAGTCAAATAATATTTTAATATTAATATAATAACATATTTTATTATCTATAGATGTTGTATTAAATGTACCTTCAATCATTCTATATTGTTGTTATATGATTACATTGTTTGGGGAACTATGGATGACCGCCTCCTTAAAATGATGTGATTCATTCAAAACTCACATGGAATTTATGAAGGATTGTTTTTGCCAAAATATATGTTATAAATTAGATATTAATTCTAATGTAATGATATGATATATATATATATATACATATTTACATTCATTCCATTTGATTTCAATCATTCAATATGACAAGAAATATGAAAATAATGCTCAGGCGTACGTACTGCCTTCCACCTCCATGAATGATTTTTTTAGTTTGTCTTCAAATATCATAATAAATTATTATATAATGAATATATAATATATTTATATCATGTTTTATATTCAATATATTATATACTAATGAACACATGGACTATTAATGTCATAAAAAGTTCATTTTCGATTCAAAAATCAAATATCGGCAAAATGTCCGATATGAACGTAAATAATATTGTAATTGTTATAAAAGAGAGAAAAGTTATATAAAAGAAAAAATTAAAATGATTTTGGTTCTCAATAATGTATAAGGTATGGTATATTTGTTATTCAAGAAGAAAAAGGAGCATAAAAGTTGAGTTAGACTATTTATAAGGGATTTTTCTAACTCAATTTTAATTGAATGGGTTATACAACTACTTCAAAGATTTTATTATTAATAGATTATGTGTGAAATAATTATTTTTGGATTTAATAATAATTTTATATTTGTGTATTTTATTTTTCTAAAAATAGTAACCCCATTGATAAATTCTTACTTCATTGATACACAATTTGTAAGGATTTACTCATCTCACATTATAACTATGTGAGATTTATTCATTATTCACCACTAATTAATTTTTTTTGTGTATATATAATGAAAATTGATATTAAATATTAGGAATCTATTTTTCCTCATGTTATTAAATATTTTATTCAGTCATTATTACATTTATGGGTCATATGATTCGATAGATTACAAGTGGTTAGGGAACTTCTTAACCCGACATCCATTCTTTAGTTTAAACATATACTTTTTGATTATGTCATTCGAATAATATGTGTGAAATGAATTTTTAATATATTATATTTTTTTATATCGTTTTTTAATTCAATTTTTTTAAAATAAATATTTTTATAATCAATGGTTGATTTTATTTAAAAAACAATAAAAGGAATGGTTTATAATGTATACGGTGACAATGACTTATTTTCCACCATAACCATTATATGATTTTTGGATTACTATATAATGATTAATGTTGTAAAATGGAAAATAAACATGATATTTACATTTTAGGTATATTTTTATTTAAAATATGTTTGAGAGGGGATTGATTATGTCAATATCTTGAAATGATAACATGTGATTTAAATGTGAAAATGTTATTTTTTTTATGCGTGATTAATGTGTTGTGATTATATTTTGGTTCTTTGGAATATCCTATGCATATGTGTAGTCTCATGATAAACCAAGTTTAGGTGAGCCTATGAAATCTCTCTAATACATTAGTTAATGAGATTGATTTAATTGATACGGCTTATGCAAATAGATTTAAGGAATATACAGTGATGGGTATTCAAAAAAAACAATGAAGGATACTCCCTATATAGATTTGAAAGCTATAATGTATGTATGATATGTATTCCACAAGATACATTTATGATTTATGATTTCTAAGAATTATTTTAATCAATCTTCTGTTTTCATGTGGTATATTTTTATGGGTGAAATGTATGATTATTTTAAAATGTTTTATTGAGTTTAAAATATTCATGGACTAACAATTTCATTCCTTATTTTATTTCCGTAACAACAATTTTTCTTCTCATCCCATGTTTTTGAAATTTTTTTCAATGGGTATAAGAATGTGTAAAAAGGAATAAATCAAGTATATTTTTTTCAAGATGAGAAATCATGTTTTATTTTAAAATGTTTTATGTTATGAAAAAATTTAAAGTTATTAGAAGTTACAAGATTAATATTTCTATTGTTATGTAATAGTTATGGCCTAATTATCAAAAACTATAAACCTGATAAGATTCTCAATGTGAATTCATGACATAACTCAAGGAAAAGTAATATTTAAGGCTGGAGTCTTATAGTAATGTATCCTCAACTGATTATGATTAAAATCCTTTTGTTATATTATGATGATGATGCTCACCCATGTTCACATATTTTTATTAATCCTCTTATCAAGAGTTTTTCAAAAACCTTCATTTGAATTATATCATTAGTTGAATACTTATACAAAGGAGAAAAGGAGGTCCAATAAGAATCTAGAGATGAAGGAATTATGTAAATAATTATGTTTTATCTCGTAAAAGTTTTGTATGATCCTTATTTCTATAAGACACTAGACCATTGGATCCTGGTTGTATAAAAATTTTGTGTTTTTACGTTTAAAATGATTTATTAGCATTGTAAATAAAATAAGGGCCACCGTAGTTTAAATTAGACTATTGTTTGGTTAATTTTTGAATTACTATTAGATAACCTTAGTGGAAACAAATCATATAATACTAACTATATGGAAGATTTAAAGATGATTTTTTTAGAAAATTCTAAACATATGGATATCATAATATATGACTTTAAACTTAAATGAAAAAAAATAAATTATTTATTCATGACTTTTTTACTTATGTTATGTTCTAACCTTTCCTATTTTTGATAATTGTGTGTACAAGGAGAAATCATGCTAAAAAACAATTTAAGGGACAACACAACAATTTCCTGAAGGATATACCTAATTCCATAGGTGGTGGAGTTCAAAATTTCACAAAGATTATTATCTAGGTGTCTCAGGCTATAAAAAATAAATTGAAAAATGTGAAATGCCTATCTTACCCTAATAAGAAGAAACTGTTCATCGAATCTTTTATACATTCATGTCCACTAACATTTAATATACATTCTAATAATCTCATTAATGAATAGTGGGTAAACTCAATGGAGAAAATATTTTCTATTATTCACTGTTAGGAGATAGAGAAGGTGACTCTGGCCATTTATCGTTTAGATAGAGAGGATGAAAAATGGAGGGTGTTGATTGAGAACACCAAAACAAAGGATAAAAGTAAAAAGTATGAGTGTAAAAAAATTATGATAATGTTTATTAACATATATTTACCTCAAATGATTCATAAAAATATGGATAGAGAATTAATAGAGATGATGAGACATGAAGGATAACATATCACGTCCTATGAAGAACATTTTACAAGGCATCCACGGTATGCTCTGGGATTTGTTATAAACAAAGATAGAAAAGTTTATAGATTCTTTAGTGGTTTAAAACTATTCCTTTTAAGAGCTCTATAAATTAGACACATTGGGTGTTATGAAGAAGTTGTTCAATGTTCTCTCAAAGTGGATATGACGTTTGGAGAATAGTCCCATGATATTGGTGACAAGAAAAAAAGGTTGTTTTAAGATGGGGGATATAATGAGAAAGGTGGAATGAAATATCAACCACCACATTTAAAAAATGTGGTTGGAAACATCATGGTTATTCCCTAAAAGGGATAGGTAAATGCTACATGTATGGTAGATAAGGCCACAGAGCTCATGAATTTCAAAGAGGCATAAGGAAGCATGAAAATTTAGTGGATCAAGGGAGACCACCGCCCATGGTTCAACGCTTCAAATATATGGAGAAATGGAACTATGCAATGTATTGCACTAAACCCGAATCATAAATGGTAATCAAGATCATCATCCACTAAACCTAAACAATCAATGGAAGTATTATACTATCACTACTATTGAGGTGGATTTTAAATATTATGTTATAAAAGGTGAAATGATTATTCATTAAAACATAGGGAACATAATATTTGATTATAGTTCCATGAGTTCATTCATATATATAATGTTTAGTATAACTATTCAAACACCACCTCAAAATGTAGAGGTTTAGTTTTATTTAATAACACAAAATGGGGTAATTATTGAATCCAAATTATATAAATACTCTTTAGTTAATGTATGTGGAATGAACCTCACAAAAAAATATTTATTACTTCCATTTGGTGGAGTTTTATTCTATTTTTGGCATACATTGGCTATCTGTATAGATATCCAGCATCAAATTTTAGGAATGGGAATTCACTCTTCCTATCCCATAGAATCCTTTAATTATGTACATGTGTAATATGGAGGATGAATCTTTTTCGGATCCATAATTTTATGTGTCGATACTATTTCATTTTGATCAAGCATATCTGGATCAAATGAAAGAGACAAAGGAGAGAATCATGGTCAAACACCTACCCATTATATGGGACTTCACTAATGAGTTCCCTGAATAATTTCATGGACTTTCTCTTGATAGGGAGTTAGAGTTATAAATTAATCTTATTAAAAGATCATTACATATAACAAATATACCTTATAGAATGACCACTATTGAGTTAGAAAACTAAAGAAGTACTTATAAGAGAATCTAGACAAGGGGTTTATATGCTTGAGTGCATCACCACGGGATGCACCAGTCCTTTTCATCAAGAATAAGGATGGATCAATGCACATATTTAATGATTATTGGGAGCTCAAAAATTTTATGATAAAGTAAAATTTTCCCCATCACCATTTATATGACTTTTTAAATCAACTATGTGGTGGCAATTATTTCTCTATGGTGGACCTTCAGTCAGTATATCTCCAATTAAAGGTTATAAAGGATGATATTCCCAAGACTACCATTCAAACAAGGTAAAGACACTATAGGTTCATATTGTTACCATTAGGACACACAAATGCTCCCTAAATATTAATGGAGATAATGAATAGTGTGTTTAGATATTACCTAGACTAATTTTTGGTAGTCTTTATTGATGATATTATGATATAATCTATATAAGGACCCAGCCTTAAACATTACATAATATTGAATTAAATGAATAATTTGCATTGAAAATCTTTTCAGGTTTAGAGATTTAGAGAATGAGGACATAACTATTACATCTCAAAATATTTCAAAGTAGACACCACTACATAGTTTCCATTTTTTTCATAAAATAAAAACTCTTGAAAAATAGTTTCATGTCTTATTCCATGTTTTAGAGAGCATGACTTTTCCTTGACCCTATCATTGACCCTATTCATCTTTAAGTCCTTTGAAAGCATTTCAAAACCTGGGATGAGCATAAAAAGATCAGTAAGTATTATAAAACAATGAATGAAAACATTTTTTCATAAATACATAAAAAACATGAAATATTTTACTTACCTCATGAAATATGAAGATTTTATGAATAACACATAGAAATCATAAATCATAAAGGTAACTTGTGGTATACATATCATACTTACATTGTAGTTATCCCGGATACATAGGGAGTCACTTTGGAATAGCCATCACAAAATATTCCTTAAAAATCTTAGGAGAAACATTCATCTTTTCCTCTGTCATGTTACCCAATGCATTGGAGAGCCATCTCGGGCTCACTCGCCCTAGGTTTATCATAGAACCACCCCTATAGATATATAATTCCCAAGAACCATAACATGATCATAACATATAACATAAGAATAAAGCATTGATAATATTTCCACATTGCAATAAATAAATATCATTTCAAGATATTGAAATAATAAATCCATTATCAAAATAATTTTCATTACCAAAATATGTAAAGAGAGTATATGGTATTTATTTATTTTTAAAAGCATTACGTCTTGTTAAGGAAGCCAAATATCAAATAATACTCACAGCGGAGGAAACGACGTTGTCCCCACTTATGTTAAAAAACATTCATTTTTTTCGTTTAGTAAATTTATTCATATAAAATATTTCATTTAAATGAAATTAAAATTTGAAGGGGTTTATACACCATATAAAATAAAGTCCTGTATAAAACTAAATATGCCTCAATAAAAGGAAATTGTGACGATGTCCCTTACCTCGTGTTTGACGTGACTCAATCGTTATTTAATCTCATGAACAATAAACTAAAGATAATTTCTAATTGCTGAAGAATATTTATAAAGTTTATAATTTCTTTTATACCACTTATTATCATTTTGTAAACATTATGTAATCATTTAAGTTAATAACGTTCATTTTGTCGATATTTGGTACTTGAGTCAAAAATGAAGCCTTATATTTACAAGTTACCCATTTGATCAACAGTCCATTATATCCATAATGAAATTAATTATTTAGATATCATATATATCTAGTATATATATTTATTTATTTATTTATGATCATACATATCATTTGGAGGTAAGAAATTAAATGCACTGTTCATGGAGACGGTAAGCCGTACGTACGCATGAACGATACTTTCATTTCTATTTATTATTCTAATGGAATTACAACATAATTATGAATAGGTATATTATAATTACAGTATAATTTCATATATAATATCATATATAATATCATTAACTCCATCCATTATACTTCTCACATATGGCATTAACGAGTCATATCACTTTGAGGGGCGGTAGTCCACACTTCCTCAAATGAAATTATCGTGTTTAAACATAATGGAAACCATAATGGTATGCTATAAAAAACTTTAGAAGCATAAAGAAAATATAAACATAATATATATCATATATAAATACAGTTCCATCATTAATGGACACCATGAGAGGCGGTAGGAGATAATCGAGCAATCATCGTTTCACGAGGCGTTAGTTTTCCATCCACAGAAACATTATGTTCATCACCCATTTGATAGAGGTGTGTGTAAGTGTTGTTCGAATCCTTCTAATAAAAACATCCTAGAAAATTTTGGATACTTTTGTGGTTATAAAATAATGGAATAAAAAGAGTTTTGGTGTTGGATAAGTAAAATAAAAGAAAAGAAGTTAAGAGAAACAAATACCTTTAATTTGGGTAACTCTCTTTGGATTGAACTAAAAGAACTTCTTGAAGTTACTTGTACCTAAGTTAATACTTCTAGGTGAAATAGAGGGATTTAAATATCTTAATTGGGCAGAATTTGGATGAGCCTAAAGGCTTTATAGGTTTGAGTAATTGGTTAGAAGTGAGGGCTTTTTACAAGGGGGAGGAGGGGCTCTTTAGGAAAGTGAAAAAATATTATTTTATTATAAACCTATATTCGGTTTTAAAAGGTCCTGAAATAATTAGATTCGAAGATACGATGACTCATGGTCGAAATAAAATCATCCAATAAGAATTGGATAGGTTTTGGATGGTTTTTTAATATTTATAATCTTATTTATTTAAATCTTTTATTATTGAGGTATATACTGGATCATTATTGTGTCAAAAATAATTTAATTTATGTGATGTCTAACAATTATAAAAAAATACGATGATGTAGAAAATCATTTTAGATTTCCAATGAATATTTATAGTCTAAAATATAATTTATATAACCTTTTTTAAAATTTAATTTACTAAAAGATATTTGTTTTTGTAATTTTTGCCTTTGCTTTAAGTTAATTAATCTAAATTGTCATTATCACTCCCATGTGGCTCCATGGGGCCCCAAAATGGACCCAAAGATTCCCATGGTGGTAGATTACTCAACGAATAATGTTTGGACATATTTTAATCTAATTTTAATTATTATAATTTTATTTTTACCTTGAATTAACTTATTTACCTTTAACCGCAGTAAAAAAAGTCAAAAATTACTATTCACAAAAAATTAATTTCATCTTATTGAACAAAATTTTACTTACTAATAAACACAAATTATGTTGTAATTTCAAAATTCAATTCACAGAAGTGGTATAATCTCATTTAAATGAAAAATTCATTTTTTTAACTACTACTAAGTGGTTTCACTATTCATCAAAAATTGATGTTTTTCAGAAAAATACCAAAAATTCAGCATAAAAAATATTTGATATTCTAAATTCAAAAATGATGTCTATTTTACCCAATTAAAAACATAGAATTTTCAATAATTAATTTATAATGAATTCCCGCTATCAAAACAAAGAGCCTGTTTTTAAGAATCAATAACTATCAAAATATTGATACTTGTTTATGTCCAATTTCAAAGTGAAATTAATTCCAATGACCAGTATTGGATTAAATGGTAAAAATATATTATAATTACACATTAAAACCAATTAAAAATAAAATCTAAATATATAAATAATTTAGATTAAAATGCATTTTTGAATTAAAATAAAATATTTTCACTATTCATTAAAAATAAAATTTATCGGAAAAATTCAAAAAATTTACACAAAGTAAATTTTGATATCCCCATTATATGGAAGGATTTTATTTGGTAAATTATAATGTATTAATGTGACCAAAACAGTATTTAAAGAGGGCTATCCATTAAAAGGTGGTAAAACAACCTTTTAATGTAAATTATGCTTAAAATTAGATTCATTCAAATTTTAAGCCTCTAACATTTTTATTGGATAAATTTAAATACCTTTAAGAAACATGTATAATCATATTTTAGTTAGTTTTGTTCATTCCCTCCAACACAACAGCTAGGATTTAACTACAATTTAAAATAATATAATATTATTAGTATGCAACGTAAGATTTCAAAAAAACCCGTTGTTGCGTATCAGGTACGCTATTGAACATAGCAACCATTGTAATGTAAAATTAATATTTAAATAACAAATATTAATAAATATGAAATATGTCTTATTCTTTATTTACCTGGGATGTTACATCCTTCCCCCCTTTTGGGAATTGCGTCCTTGCAATTTTACTTATCAAAATAAGTGGGGGTATTTACCCCTAATAGCATTTTCAGATTCCCACATTGCCACTTCATCCATATGGTTTTTCCAAAAATCCTTTACCTAGTGAATTACCTTATTTCGTAACACTTTCTCTCTATGGTCGAGAATCTGAACTGGTTGTTCTTCATAAGAGAGATTCTCTTCCCACTGAACTACCTTTAGGCTCAAAACATGAGATAAATCGGGAATATAATTTCTCATCATCAAAACATGAAAAACATTGTGTACCTGGGATAAACTTGGAGGTAAAACCACTATGTACGCAACTGATCCAACATTCCCTAGAATTTCACAAGGTCCAATGAACCTCGGACTCAACATTCCCTTCTTACCAAAACACAACACACTTTTACAAGGATGAACATTAAGAAAGATATGATCACCTACCTCAAAATAAATATCTTTCCTCTGGTTATCTGCATAACTTTTCTATATATTCTCTGAAATGTTTTCATGTGCTTCTAAATCAACTAAACTTTCTCTTCCATCTATTCCTCCTATTTTGGTCCCATCAGCTTCCTTTCACCTACTTTATCCCAAAAAGATGGAGTTCGACAATGCTTTCCATAAAATTCCCCAAATAGAGCCATCTGTATACTAGAATGTAAAATGTTATTATATAAAAATTCAACCAAAGAAAGATGTTGGTCCCAACTTCCCTGATAATCCATCGAGAAAGAATGTAACATATCCTCCAATTTCTGAATTGTTCATTATGATTGCCTATCTGATTAAGAATGAAAAGCTATACTAAAATTTAATTCAGTACTCAACAACTTCTGAAGGCCATTCCAAACATTAGAAGAAAACCTGGGATCACGATCAGACAAAATGGAGAGGGGAACTACATGCAACCTGACCATATCTTTAACATACAATCGAGAATGTTGATCTAGAGACAATGTATCTTGAATAGGAAGGAAATGAGCAGATTTAGTCAATCGATCAACAATAACCTAGTTGCATTAATACCTCAAGATTTCTTTGGTAATCCCATAAAAAAGTCTATTGATATATTTTCCCATTTCTAATCTGGCATTGATAAATGCTGAAGCATCCCTTTCGGTAACTTCCACTCTGCATTAACCTGATAACAAGTCAACCACTTCATAGTAAAATATGAAATATCTTGTTTCATTCCATCACACTAGTAATAATCACCAATATCTCTATACATCTTGGTACATCCAGGATGAACTGTAAACAGGGAACTATTAGCTTCACTCTATACATCTTGGTACATCCAGGATGAACTGTAAACAAGGAACTATTAGCTTCACATAACAACTCATTCTTCATCTGTGAATCACAAGGAACAAATAATCTCTTTACAAATCTCATAAAACAATCATTATCAATGTTAAATTCATGAAATATACACTTACGAACCAACTCCACCTTTTTCTGTAACTCACTTTCTTCTTTCTATACTTGCTTAATTATTTCTGATAGAGATGATCTTACTGAAAACTGATACAAAACAGAAGAATTTTCTACACCAACAATTTCTATGAAAAAGTGTATGAAATCAAAAAAAAAAGTATTTAGATCCAAACGTAACATGGTTAATATGGCATTACTTTTTCGACTCAAAGTATCAGCCACTTTATTTTTTTTAGGATGGTAAGGGATCGTGCAATCATAATCCATGATTAATTATCAACATCTCCTCTGGATCATGTTCAATTATTTCTGAGTGAATATATAATTTAAAATTTTTTTATCAGTATATATTTCACATTTTACTCCATAAAAATGATGTCTCAAAATTTTTAATGAAAATAATGCAGATAATTACAAATCATGTGTAGGGTAATTTAACTCATGTGGTTTCGACTAACGTGAAGCATGAAAAATTACCTGATCATTTTGCATTAGAACACAACCAAGTCCATTCAATGAAGAATCATTGTAGATAATAACCTCACCATTTCTAGATGGAAGTTCCAAAACTAGAGAATTCACCAATCTTCTTTTCAAATCCTGAAAACAATCATCACACTCTTTTGTCCAGATGAACATAACACCTTTTCGAGTTAACTTAGTCATTAGAATAGATAACCATGAAACATTTTCAACAAACCTCCGGTAATAACCTTCCAAACCAGGAAAACTATGAATGTTGGTTATATTTCTGGGTCTTGGCCATTCTTCAACAACTTTTGTTTTAGCAGGATCAACAGTTATGCCATTTTTTAAAACAATGCGACCAAGGAATGAAATTTGTTGTAACTGAAACTCACACTTCCTGAATTTCCCATAAAGTTTATTTTCTTTTAAGGTTTGAAAGATGACCCTAAAATGACTTTCATTCTCCTCTTTACATTTTGAATAAACCAAAATATCATCAATGAACACAACCAAAAACTTATCCAAGAAGTCATGGAAAATTATATTCCAAAGATCCATGAATACGGCATGTGCATTGGTTAAACCAAAAGGCATGACTAAAAATTTATAATGGCCATATCTAGTACGATACGCGGTCTTTGGAACGTCAGCTTCATTATCATTCAGCTAATGGTACCCTGCTCTCAAGTCAATCATCGAAAATTATTGAGCTCCCAACAGCTGATCAAACAAGTCATAGATATGAGGCAAATGATACTTGTTTTTAACACTGATGTTATTCAATGCTCTATAATCAAGGAAAAGTCTCATTGAACCATCTTTCTTTTTAACAAACAAGACAGAATCACCCCATGGTGATGTGCTAGGTCAAATGAAACCTTTATCTAACAACTCCTACAATTTCTTCTTTAACTCAAAAATTTCAATTTGAGCCATTCGATAAGGGGGTTTTGAAATTGGCTTTGCATCAGGAACTAAGTCAATCGTAAATTCAACTTCCCGATATGATATAATACTAGGAAACGCATCCAGAAAACATCAAAATACTCATTTACCACTAGAACATCACTAATCTGAACAGTTCCTTTATTTTGAACAATATGTTCAAGACAAAATTCATTTCCATCTTTTACTAGTTTCTCAGCTTCCTAATATGTTATCAAAATAAAGGGTTCATTCTTTTACAAAAACTATAAATATTTCAGAATATAAACTTCTCTAGCTCTGTAATCAATCTTTACATGATAAAAAGATAGCCAATCCATGACCAAAAATAACATCAAATTCTACTAGAAGGAAAACAATAAGGTTTGCAGGTAGATTCTTTCCACACACAAGGACATGAAAGTTAGTATGTTTTCTTTTTGTCTCAAAATTTCCTCCAAGTGTTTTTACGATAAGTTTTGTATTCATATATTGATATGGAATTCCCAATTTACTAGAAAACTTCTCAGAAATGAAAGAGTGTGTAGACCTTGAATCAAACAATACACTGTCAAAATATTAGAAATCAACAGTGTACCTGATACAACATCATTTTATGGCCCAACATCTACTGAAGTAGTTGCAAAGGATTTAACCACCCCTTTATTCTTGTAGTCTAGTTTCTTTCCTTTGGTTGAGTTCTTTGTTGGACACTCATTTGCATAATGACCCATTTCGTTGCACTTAAAACATCTTACTGACTGTAAATTAGATTTTTTCTTTCCATAACCCAGATCTTTTTTAGTGAAATTATGAGCCTTAGGTACCATTTTACCACATCAGTAGCACTTACCATAATTCAAAAGACATTCCCTAACATTATTTTTACCAATATTTTCACAAACTGAAAACTTAAGTTTCTTACCATCAGTCTTTTTTAAAAGAGTTCTTCCCTTTTTCCTGCCACCTCGACCTCTTATTCTATTGTTTGTAAAAAAACACCTGATCATCAGTAAACTATACTTCCACCTTCTCCTCAAATAAAAATAATTCATAATTTTTGAACTCACGAGAAGGTAAAGCCCTTCGATACTTTGTATTTAATCCTGTGTAAAAATGTTTGATTTTACTATCAAGATCTCGTATGAAATTTGAAGCATACCTTGACAATCACGTTAATTTTTCTTCACAAGCAGCCACTGATTCATTATCCTACATCAATTCTAGGAATTTTATTTCCATCCTAATATGAACCACCTTAGGAAAATATTTCTCAGGAAACATACCTTTGAATTCATCCCAATAGAGATCATCAATCTCCTCACAATCCCTGATATGTTTTACCATCGACCCCCATTGATCATCTCCACCTTCAAAATAGTAAACAACAAGACCAACTTTTTGATGTTCTGAACATCCCATGACATAAAAAATCCTCTATAGTGCTTTAATCCACCCTTCAGCTAGAACAAGTTCAGATGATCCTCTGAATGATGGGGGATGTTGCCTCCTGAAATTATCCACTAATGACATGTACCTCTGTGGTTGATCTCAATGATCTCATGCATGGATACCACCACCATTTATAGCCTGAGTCAACTATTCCATCACTATAACCAAATGTTCAGTTCTGATTCCAACCATCTTAGCTTTCTTATTTGGAAGGTTGTCTTCCTCCGGATGCCGTCCCAACATAGTTTCCCTGTTTCCTCTGCGGAAAAACATTCTGAACAAAGAAATACCTTAGGCGAAGCAACATGGTAATCTATAAATGCTATATCATTTCAATATTACCATAAATTAATTTATGGACATTAATTTAACAATAACCTAACACCTATAGTTATCTAAACCGACCTCTGATACCAACTATAAGGACCCGACCTTAAACAATGCATAATATTGAATTAAATGAATAATTCACATTGAGGATCTTTTCAAGTATAGAGTTTTAGAGAATTATGAAATAACTATTAAATCTCAAAATAATACGAAGTAGACACTTCTACACAGTTTCCATTTTTTTCATAAAATAATAACTTTTGAAGAAAATATTTATGTCTTCTTCCATTTTTTAGACAACATGACTTTTCCTTGATCCCATCATTGACCCTATTCATCTATAAGTCCTGTGAAAACATTTCAAAACTTGGGATGAGAATAAAAATCTCAGTAAGGGTTATAAAATAATGAAAGAAAACATTTGTTCATAAATACATACAAAACATGAACACTTCTACTTACCTAATGAAATCATAATATTTTATAATTAACACATAGAAATCATAAATCATAAATGTAACTTCTATGATCCATATCATACTTACATTATAGCTATCAGAAATACATATGGAGTTACTTTGGAATACCCATCACAGTATATTCCATAAATCTCTTTGGAGAAACATTCATATTTACCTCGGTCATGTTACCCAATGCATTGGAGAGTTATCTCGGGTTCACCCACCCAAGTTTTATCATGGAACCACCCATATACATAAATTATTCCCAAGAACCATAACATGATCATAACACATAACATAAGCATAAAGGAAAGATAAAATTTCTACATTGCAATAACAAAATATCATTTCAAGATACTAAAATTATAAATCCATTCTCAAAATTATTTTCAATACTGAAACAATTAAAAAGTTTATATGGTATTTACGTTTCCTTTTAAAAACATT